>CM062819.1:1700113394-1701313394 GCA_031772625.1 Pinus tabuliformis | reverse complement strand
TTGTTTCTTGTTGTACCAAGGAACTATTGTTGACCCAACACTAAAGATTGCTCCCGATGTGCTCTTCTTACCTGAGGGACTCTCTACCCAATCTGCATATGTGAAGCCTTGGAGCTTCACTCCATCAGTTTGCGTGTACCATAAAACAAATTCTATTGTGCCTCTAAGGTATCTTGGAACATGTTTTATTGCTTTCTAATGAATCTTGGAAGGATCCAACAAGAACTTACTAAGTTTGTACACTGCAAAATAAATATTGCGCCTTGCGTTCACCAAGTACATCAAGAACCCTATCCCATGGGGAATATAATAGATGGTGATGGGGAGTACCGTTAAGTCACTCTGTGATGTGAAGGTCACTGTTCAAAACTCCATGGGAAAAAATCCAAACATGTTAAGAGATGATGTGGCCTAGGTTGGGTACAATCCCTGGGTGATTTTGATGGATTAGATACCCCTGGGTCACGATTTTTCAAGCCACAGTTCAAGCTCGACTTAATCTCTGATGAACTCATACCACTTGAGAAACAAAAAAAAAAGGTACATCAAGTACTCCACCAACTGTCTTTAGATAGTACCATTTACAACCTCTCTTGTAGAAGCATCATCTTTCCTCTAGTTAGTACCTTGAGGAGCATCGATGGATTTGAAATATTGCATATGGAACCTTTGAAGGATTTGAGAGGTGTACTTCCCATATCTAAAAAATATTTGACCATCTGCTTGCCACACCTCCAAGCCAAGGAAGTATTGAATCAATACCATATACATCATCTCAAACTCTCTTGCAAGGTACTCCTTGCAAGAATGGATCAACCTGTCATCTCCTATCAGTATCAAATCATCCACTTAGAGAACTAAGATGAGAATACTTCCATATACCATAATTTAGTATATATTGGCATATTCTTCATTCGTATTGAATCCCAATCCACTGAGATAAGAATCTATGTGAGTGTACCAAGCATTAGGTGCTTACGTGAGACCATAGAGATCTCTCTTGAGCCTACACACATGTGTATCCCTCCTAAAGGTCTCGAACCTCTCAAGTTTCACAATGTAGATATCTTCCTCAACCACTTCTTTGAAGAAGGCACTCTTACCATCCATTTGGTGGATCCTCCATCCCTACTGTGCTTCCAATGCAAGTATGGTCATGACAGATGAGTATCTTCCCAGAGGGGAAAATCTCTCCTCATAATCAATCCCCTCCACTTCTGAGAAGCATTTGGCCACAAATCAGACCTTATACTTCTCAACACTATCATCAGCTACATGTTTCACCTTGTATTACCCCCTGGAACCAATAACTAACTTGTTCTCAAGTTTGGGAACCACCTCCCAAACATTGTTATTCATGATGGAGTTATAATCCTCTAGCATGGCATCTACCCACACCTGCTGAGAAACAACCTCTTCAAATGAATATATATTGGCATCTACCAATTTTGTTATGAGTGCCATATATATTTTATATATGTCTGGTGATCTCCTTTGTCTATTCAAGGATCTAGGAGCTCCACCCTACTCGTGAGATTCCTACATCAATTTATCAACCATCCTAGTCCTCTTCCTTTGTTCTCTGGAAAGATATATGTGAGTGGGTTCCTCCACTAGGTATACTCTCTACACTTCCACATGTGGCTGCTCCACATCCTCCTCTCGGAATTTTCTCTTTCCTTTGAGAAATATCTAACTCTATAGATATTACTGAGGCTCCTCCTCTAGTGGTATGCTTAGCTGTTGATATAGACAAATCCTCATGGATTTCTCTTCATCAAATATCACATCCTTCCTCATAAAAATCATCTTGAGTGAGGGCATGTACACCCAGTAAATATGGGGTGTCTAAGAATATCCTACAAAGATCCCCCTCTTTGCAGTGGGATCCAAATTTTTCATGTTATCTTTGGAGACATGACAATAGACTATGGATCCAAAAATGTGAAAGTGGGAGACATCTGGATTCCTCCTAGTGAAAGCCTCTTCATTTGTAATCATTCCAAGAATTTTGTGAGGTATCTTGTTCTACAAGAAAACAGTCACATTTCAAACTTTTGTCTATAAGGATAGTGGCAATCCTTAGTCATGCAACATTGCTAGCAGCTCCTACAATACTTCTATTTTCCTCTTTGCAACCCCATTTTTCTATGGGCTGTGGGTTGTGGGGTGAAATCAACTCCCTTCTAATAATCTCCTTGACATATAACTCTTTGAAGGAATTATACACATACTCTCCTCCATTATCACTTCACAAATATCTAATTTTAGTTGCAGTCTCATTTTCAACTAAATATTTAAATTCAAAAAACTTTTAATACACCTCATCTTTCTTCTTCATGAAATATATCCAACATTTGCAGGAAGAATCATCTATGAATATCACATGATACCCATGATTTTCAGTTGAAAGTGTGGTAAAATGGTCCACACACATCTGAGTGAACTGATTCACAGATGGCTCTAGCTCTATTATCTTGGCCCTAGAAGGAGGATTTAACATATTTTCTACGAGTGCATCCCTTGCAAACATCAGGCTGATCAAGTGTGCATTTTGGAAGTCTATTGATGACTTGTTGCATTATTTTAAAAGCTCCATGGCATTAGTGTCCCATGCACCTATGCCATAGCTATCCAACATCTCAACCCTGAATATTTTTTTCCTTATTACTCAAGGAATCACATGCATCCAACTCTATCTTGTAGAAATATTTAACTCAAACACCAATATGTTTTAGTAGTCCAGTAGAAACATGCTTTAGATAAGCCTTCCATTTATTGAACACCACATCGTGTCCTATGTATTCAAGTAAAATTACACAAACTATATTTTTCTTCATGCCAAGCACATACATTACATTCTTTAGGTGAAGATGGGCACCTGAATCCCTCTTAAAGGTGATAGTTCCAATACTTTTGGTACTGTACATTCCATCATCTCCAATATTTATGTGTAGTTGTAGGTCCTTCTCCTCTAATCTATTGAAGAACTCCTTATTTCCTGTCATATGGAATGAAGCACCAGAGTGTAAATACCACACACTACCTTGTACAATAGTTTCAATGCAAGCAATGAGGGTGAAATCCAAATTGAATTATGATGTCAGAGAATCTCCTCCTACTTCTACTATATGCTTCTTACTGGATTTTTCATGTGGACACTTGGTTGCATAGTGTCCATATTCATGGTAGTGAAAACTTTTAATTTTACAAAGGTATTTCTCCTTGCCATGGTTTTGGCTGGATTCTGCCTTGACTTGGGCCTCCTTTCCTTTGTCAGCTAAATAAATTTTTCTTCCTCATCAGTTATGGATGTGACTCCATCTCTAGTTTTCCTTCTAATCTCCTCTTGCACCAAGTCAGACCAAGGTATCTCCTAATTTGGGTGTTTTTCTCTTAAACTAAATGAACCATGATAGTTGTGCTAGGACATTCGAAGACTAAGGAGTGCTAATCTCACAAGTTAAAATGGTGCCACAATGTCTCCAATGCCTTCAAGTTCATATCTCACATGAGTGAATATGGATAGGTATTGAACAATAGTTTCACTTTACTCATTCGAATGTTCCTGAGCTTATCTTTCAATGCCAACTTCCTAACATCACTACTATTTTTGAATAGCTCTGCGAGGGTTTCCTACATTGCATAATTAGTCTCATTTCCATGAAAATTTGAAACCACATGGTATCTTACTCCCTCCAAGATAATCCTATTGGCTTTAGCTATATCTTTCTTCCACCGAGCGATTTGTTGTGAATCTGATGTTGCTAGTTTTGGAATATATGTTTGTGTGTACTCCAATACTCGTCTAGAACTACTTCCATTATTTATTTCCAAGCACATAAATTTGAAGTTCGCTGCAATTCATACTCAACTGTGAATCCATTAAAATACATTGTTCCTGCACTAAATAAATACCTACACCACAAATATGTTATTCGAAATTTCTTTGAGAGATGATTAGGATCCTAATTTGTATGTAGTTATCAATAGATCTAATACGATGTAGAAATAAACTGAAATTTGAATCTTCTACTGAATCTAGACTAAAATAAATAGACACAAATTTCTTCTACTAGATCTGCGGAAGGAAAAATGACAATAGAAACACATGCAATCATTCAACCAGAATGAACGCAGTTTTTACTGTGGAACCCAACTAGGAAAACCCCCCCCTCTATTTGTATTATATCAAATGAGCATAATGATATATTACAATTATTGCTTCAATGGTTGAAGCACAATCTGCACTGCAATTTTGATCTCCTCCAAAGTCTATTCTGGTAAATAGTTAGCCAAAATAGGCCTCCTTCTTCCTCTTATTTCCTTGCACAATTATTGCTCCTAAAGAATAGGGAAGCTACTATTTCCTTATGCAATTCTCTAGGAAAATAGCTCACTTGCTACAAGTAAAAAATATACACTCACTAGTATACAATAATGATTACATTATGCCTTTTCTCTCCAACTTCACTAGGCAATTTAAATTGCATGCATGACTAGGGATATTTTTAGTAAATTGACTAGTTAACTGAGAGTTAGTTGAATTTATAACAGTTACAACTACCCAATTCAACTCATACTGACTATATTTTAGACTAGATCTAAGGTAACTAAATTTCACTCGTGATAACACCTATAGATAGCTATTATTAGCCACCAACTTGCACAAAACTCTAATTCTAGCCCAAAAACTCGAATTGACTGACTTAACTGAGTAATTTTGTCATGTCACTCTTGCTAACTTCCCGAAAACTCATGCGGGTGAAGTGGAAATTCAAATTTATTCATTTAATTAAGGCACAAGTCAAATGATGCCTTTTCTTGCTACAATTTAACATATTTTGATATAGTGCTTGACTCATACTAACATTATTGTAATGCTCGCCAAAAAAGGTAAACATAAATGGAAGTCACTACAAACACGATAAGGTGTTGCATTTTCTAAGAGAGGAACATCACAAGATATAATTGTCGAGTGTGGAGCTTAAGTCAATTCCAAATTTTGGGAAAATTTTGGAATCCTACGGACATAGGTGAGGTCAAGGAATGTGATCGCTTAATGGAAACGTTGAGGCCAAGGCTAGAAAAGGAAGTGGACGCAATTTGAACTTGGAGGGAAGGATTATCGAGTTTAAAAAATTGGTCTAGATAGACTCACCACTAGAGCTTTTCCTTGTTTCATTTAAGAAAATAAACATCCCGAGATAGTAAGCATGAATTAGATTATATGAATGGTATCATGCCCTTGTCATTTTGGAGTTATAAAACTAAATACAAGGGAAGATATTGAAAAATGTGGATGCAATAATTTTTCGTTAATGGTAAAAGTTGTTTTTAGGAAGTCAAATGTATAATAACTCTTATAATTAAAAATTTACATACATTTTATGGTTTGAGGTAATTATGTTATCTACATGTACCCATTTTTCAATCAATATAGTCATATTAGTTCATAAAATTATTATCATATTAGTTCATAATATTATTAATTAGCATAGCTATATAAATTAAATGGTTCACTATATATACCTTACATTATCAAAAAATTTAAAATCATGAAAAGTAGCTAATTCATAATTTATTTTAAATTATTATTATTTATTATAAAAAATAATATATGAAATAAACATATATATTCTTTAAAAAGATGTAACGAGATTCTTAATTATGGAAATTCTTAACTTATAAATAGACTTTGTTACAATATAGTGGGTTAATATCATAGCTTACTCATACCACATGCCTAGAAAACCATAATTCATCTTCATATGACATTTTCTACTGAATTAGACAATTTAATAAAAATGACAAAAAGAGCATAACTACTTTTGAGATAAATCTCAACCTTTTATTTGTGACTACTACTAACAATATTCTAGAATATTTCATGGAGGTTAAATCTATATCATCCACCTAATATTTATCGATAATTAGATTAATATTTTGGTAGCCAAAATACAAATAATAATAATAATAGCAATAAACTATTTTAATATAAAAATGTGATTGCCAAAAGTAATCAACATTATTTTTAATCATATTTGATTGTAGTTATTTATGTGATTCATAACCTTTCTGATTAACTATACTTGAGAATGACTCACAATAGTTGACTATGGTTAACCATGTTAAATCATGATTAACTATGGTTGAATATGGATGATTGTGGTTGACTATGGTTGATCATATTTGACCATTCCTAACCATGGTTGATGTAACCACCCTCCCACTCCCTTAAGGATCTCGAGATGTGGAAGGAATTACTCATTTGACCCGATCTCCAAGTTCTCTTATGAAAATGGAATTACATCCACCTCATTTTTGAAGTTGTAAAATTTATTTATGATACAACATTTTATTTTAGCTCATCGAGATATTTTGACAATATAAATGCTATTTAAATATGATATGGGATCAACAATTGAGCTTGTTAGAAATTTTGGCCTATTAAAAGAGGTTATGTCATCATCACACCATAAACACAGGGTCCATGTGTACCACATTGGGTTGGGTCAAGTTCACATAACACATTGAACATGGTTTGTTGTGTAAGTTTGAGGTTGTCGACCATAGTGTAGCACGCATATCCATGTCATGTGGCCAGATAAAAAGTATCCTACCTACTCTTTCCTTGCACAAAGTCCATGATATTTCAGGTGATTCGATGCAGCTCGAGTCTACTGGAACTACCATCGACATCTCCAAAATTAGATCAAATTCACCTTTCACCACTCTCCTCATATTGTGAAAAATTTCGATGTTGATGACCAAGAGTTGGTGGGATCTGCCCCTCAGCCATGTCACATCATATAGTTTGTAATTGTCTAAGGATATCATTGAATAGGTTGTAACTTTCCCATCTCATTACAACCTGTAAGTGCAGTTGGTGGATTGGTTACCAACCAACCTCTTAAATTTAATGTGGGTAGTTCTCAATTATTCAAGACACACAACCCTCCTTCTCATCAGCGAATGGATTCGTGGTGTCCCTCCCTTCAAGAAAGCATTAGATTATTATTTAATTTTCAGGTGTTTACAAGGTATATTTGAACCGGCCATGGATCTAACCCTAACCCCTTAAGGTAACACCATCCTTAGTGTTCTATGAACCTAAAATAAGGATAAAAACTGATCTGTATAGTTTACAATTCTTACGACAGTGACATTTTCCATGTCTTGAGTTTCCACTTCAATCAATGCCATTTGTAATTCATGGTTTAGTCATCTCTGAATCATCTAACATTTTAGTGCATTCTCGCATGGTTTTCCATTGGTTCAAAAGGGGCCAAAAGGTAAGATATTCGACTCATCCAGTTCATTGAGTTCTAATGTCATGACAATAACCTCGTCCTTAGGATTTTTCAGCTTTACCACACTTATGTTGCATTACTCTAATATTCTGTAACCATCATCATCTATATTTCTTCGATAGATTATCATATTACGTGTATTACAAGCATACACTTATCAAGAGATTAATCATAATAATTTTAATCAATATTCATCCTTTTTCTCTTTTCTTTTCCGAAAATAATTTTAATTTATAACAAGTAAGGTTTTTAAAACAATACTTATCTTTATGGTTATTCATTACCCCCATTTCCTCTGTAGATTACAATTCCAACTCATTGTCTACATTAAATAAACCCTCGTATGCTCACATTTTAATGATCTTGTGAAAAAGTTCTTCTCCCATCATCTACTCACCCTTCCAAGCCCATGAAGCCCTATCCTTATGAAAGATACTTATACTAGGACTTTCTTGAATGATATCATTGAAGTAATTGTTAGACTCATAACGAAGTTCCTTTCTAGATTTCCCTACTATATTTCTCATGGATTCATACAGCCAAGTGCCTATTTGGTGTGCTCCACTACATTTTTCATGGAGCCATGCAATCAAGATGCCTTTTATGACTTACTCCCAATGAGGTAATTAAGATGTTAGATGGATGCAATCTCACCATGGTGCCCTTGTTACTAGGCTCTTTGCTTCATCATTGTATCTGTATCAAAACATCATTTCATGTGAAATATAATTAAAAATTTTCCAATCGGAAATTTTAACTACCCAAATTTGCTTCATTTATAAAAAAATTCTAAAAAACATGAAACTTTTAGTTATGATGTTGGGCTCCCTTATATGTGGTAATATTTTGTCATGGTAGCTTTTATCTTATGCCCCATTCTAGCATTCTACATGTAATTTGAACTTTTAATCATCTGAATAGTTGTAAGTGTTCGTACATACAAAATTTACAACATCTCCTAAAGTAACTACATAATTATCATCTACATAATAATGTTATCATTTTTAGTTGATTTCAAATAGATTGAAATGAATCTATCATTGCATTATACATTTTCATCATAATTATTCTAAGTAATTCACAATGCAATCAAACGTTTATTTCGACAACCTAAAAGGTAAAAACTGAAAGACACATATTTCTAAATTCAGGAGCAATTTAGTTTTCCACTTTGCATTGTAGACATCACAAAGGTTTTAGCAGTATTTTCAAACTGAAGGCTTCATGTATTAACTAGACCCCTTCTTGGGCATCCATGCATTACATACATTAATTTGAAATATAAAAGATATCAAATTTCACTCAAAGGAATTTTTACCTAAATCCTTTAGTTTACCATTTTACCCTTGCTTGTTGTTTTCCCTATTGATTCTAGCTAGATTTTTACCAATTTTGCAACATTCAACAATCTATAAGATGATTTCAACCTCATGTATTAATCACAACTCTATAATTTCATATCCGTACACACAAGTTACAATGAAATTTCATAAAGGAATTTAAATTAGGTATCCACTTTACACATTTAAACAATATCTTCATTCATACACCCAAACATGTGAATATTTATCTTGAAATGCATGTGACATATTTATTCATACATTGTTATTTTTAGAGTTAACTATAAGCATGTGTTGTTTTCAATTATTCACACAACAAATCTCATAAGCATAAGAATATATGCACACTTATAAATTTAATATTTCCAATGTATCAATTCAATATTTAAAACAATATCTTATAAAATAATAATAAAAATAAAAATATTAAATTAAATTAAATGAGTTTTATACATTTACATAATTCCTTAATATAATATTTTGGAGTGGATTCATAAGATTGCATAGATATACCAATCAATTTTAAGATGAGTTGAATATGGAATACCCGTATCAATTCAATATTTCCATAAGCAAAAACATAGCTATAAATTTAATATTTCCAATATATCTATTCAATATTTAAAACAATATCTTATAAAATAATAAATTAAATAAATTTTATACATTTACATAATTCCTTAATATAATGTTTTGGAGTGGATTTCTCACTAACCGTGAAAGATTGCATATTGTGATATACTAATCAATTTTAAGATGAGTTGAATATGAAATATATATATATATATATATATATATATATATAGAGGTATGTATCTATGTATGTATTCACAATTTAATTGTGATAGTGATTACAAAATGGAAGCTTTGAGGATTTTCAAATTTTTTAGTTGATAGAAGTAAATATGATGAGGTGATAATATTATTAATCTTTATCTTGCTAAGGATTATAGCACTAGCTTCATTGTCAAATTCCATTGAATTTCCATTATTTTGTTGACATTTTACTGTTTTAATCAAAGTTTTGGGAAAATGTTGAATATTCCTTTTTTTTTAAATTAATATTTTTTTTCTAATTTTTGGAAATCATATTTCTAATTTTCCAATAGCTAAGCTACACTTTATGTGGAATAATTCCCTTGGTGGAGGGATTTTTATTTTTCAATATTTGTAATTGCTTGGAAAATCATTTTGAAATAAAATGAAAGACTAATTTTGTAAGTGGCCATTATATCGAAGAGTGCTCTGACATTGTTATGCCTGGAATTGCTACTACTCTGTCGAATGATGTCAGAATTGATGATATTTCATATCCCTTTCATATCAGGGAGAGGGAGAGGGACGCTCCATAACGTTGATACATTGTGCAGAGTGTAGAGGGGTAAAAGCATGGAGATAGGTTACATATTTTGGCAAATGAGGATGTGTTTTGGTGGAAAAAATGATGCCTCAATTGAGCTCCTTGGGTGCTAAAAGGTAGCTTGATGGAGGGTTAAAAACAAAACCGTGATCAAGCCATAACCCTCGATCGAGTCATTTGCACAAACCACAAGGAAATTTAGAGCTTAATCGAGACTGTGACGGTAGCTCAAAATGAGAGTATTGGAGCTCGGTCGAGCAATTAAAGCATGAAGCATTCAAATCAATCTCGCCAATGACCCCACCAACATCCTAGAGGCTCAAACAAAGGTAGGTATTCTATCTCTTGTCTTTCACCTTTTTTTTTTTTTTGCAAACTTAAAAAAAAAAAAAAAAAAAAAAAAATCATGCAGAAGAACCATGAAAACCAATTAATTTAAAAACATAAAACATAAATAAAAAATAAAAAATAAAAAAGCCATACAAAAAACCATGAAAAAAAAACAACGTATAAAAGACTTTGAAACCACGAAAAATACTATAATTTAGGTTTCAACTTTTTGTTTCTTACTTGCAATATATTTTCTGATTTTGAGTGGTAAAAACATTTTTTTTTATAATTGTTTTAGTTTTAAAAAAATTTCTTTAGGGGATTTGTGAAATAAATTTTTAAAATGATTTTTTATTCAAATGCATTTTAAATTTCTAACAAATTTGATTGAAAATATACCCCAAAAAACTCCAAAACAAAAAACAATGAAACTATAACCAATAAATAAGTAAATTGGGAGCTTGAAATTGACATGATGAATATAATTCCTCATGGTAAACTTCTATTCATAAAATAAAATATAAATTTATTCTATTTTATTATTTTAAATTTAAATTAATTTATATTTTAAATATTTTTTAATAATAAATATGGTACGATTCTAGTTTTAAAAATAAAATATTAATTTTTAAAGTTATATATATATATATATATATATATATATATATAAAGTATATAACATCATATCACTATATATAACAAAACATTTAACTTAATTATATATGCTATTTATCTATACATAATTAACACACATATTATAACATAAAATGTTACAACAAAACCATAATTATAGTTCATAAGATCATTATATAATTATATATATTCAACTAAATGATAACCTAATTATAACATCTCACGTATATGTGTGAATATATATATAGTTCTATAACTATTTAACATAATATAGTGTAACATGTAATCTGCATAACTATAATATAATATAACTATAACATTTAACATAGCATAATTATTTAAAACATTATCTATATATATATATATATATATATATATATATAATTTCATGTTTGAACAATGCATCATTAATAGAAACATTAAATCTATCATGAAAAGTGCATTTGGTCTAGTGAATAAAAGCATTTAGACTCTTTTCTAATTTGTACTATATTGTTTCATTATTTAATGTGTTGTACAAGAAACATTGTCTTCATTTATTTATATTTAGTACTTGTCATATGTCAAAGTCAAACATTAAGGAATTAAAGTCTATTGGAGTATTTAGTTGGCATGAAATTTTATTAGTTTTGTGAATAAGTTTATTTCAACTTTTTTACATATATATTTACATATTTCTTTGCTATGAATAAAATGCATTTAACAAGCATAATTTCAAGGATGGAAGTTTATCTTAATGTTTAGAAACCTTGGCAAATCTTACTAGTCACTAATATGCAAATTGTAAAAAATATGGTGATATTTTTGTAGAAATATATAGATTTCCAATGATTTTATATTATTCAATATAATAGTTTGGCGATTTTTAAGGTAAAATAATGGTATACTATAATATTTGGGCGAATCGTTTTAGAAAAAAATGGAAATTGGTGAATATTTTTTTGGAAAAAGCATGGAAAATTAGCCCATCTGCAAATATTAGCCCCTAAAATTTACCCTGATGCATTATTTACAAACAAGAAAATGGGTGAATGTAGATTTGATCACTTCTTTCGATTGTGTTTACATGCAACTCAATACTTTGATTGATAAATTATCAAGAAATGGACTCTAATGTTTAGGACTTCAAGCTAGATCCTTTTGCTTGAGTTTATAAATGTTTTTTTTTAACATTTTTTTCTTGGATAGTTTTTATGTATTAGATGTAATATGTTGAGGAATTCCATATACACACCCCAGCTATAGGACATCACAGTGCAAGGGGTTATGTTATACGTGGTCGAGCTTGTCATAGATCATGTACCCCATCGACAGTTCATGTTCCACTCATAGACCCTGCCTTTGATGCTAGTGAGAGTGTCAGAGGTAATGTTTTTGTCTCTTTTGATGATCATGCTACCTCTAGTGGACCTTCTTCACCTATTTCAAGTACACCTCCTTCATTTTTAATTCCTCTATAAAATTTATGTGTTTATGTCTTGAAATTGTATTTAATTTTTAAATTGTTTTCAACTGATGTGTTTGAATTTAATGTATATGTTATTATGTTTCTAGTTTGTTAATTATAGATGTTAAATTACATTTATGATTTGCAGGAACTTAGTAGCCTGAAGCTGAGCATCATAGTGTAGCAATGGTCCATCCATGGGATGATGCTACAACTCATATCACATTGGAGGATGTTACAACCCGTCATACATGGATCACAACAAAGAAACAAAACATCCCTGCCAATTCACTGAATTATCTTGCATTGTCTTTGATGCTGGATAACATCAATAGTTTGATCGAGACATACCAAAGTTTGGTCACACATATCCACCTCCTACATTCCATACAGAGGATTAGGATGCATGAGGTTAGAGGCTCAGATACTTGGGAGGTGGTGAAATAGGCCACTAAGGACATTGATGTTTTTTGGGATTTATTTGACATCCACCTATATCGCCCTACTAGACACAAAGGTCTGATTCCACTGAAATATTTTAGGAATGTTGATGCAACCCCTTTTTTGTATGATAGATTCATTGGATCTTGGGGCCAGTTCCCCCACCATGACCAGGTCGCCATTTATTTTTCCAAGCATTCATATGCAGAGTTTATGTTACATATGAGTTGAATTACACTTATATTCAATCTCGTTATTATGGAATTGACTTTAGATGTACTGTTAGGAAACCAGCTCACAAAAAGATAGAAAAGATAGATAAACACCTTAGAATTCAACCTCTTTGAGGGGGAAACCTCATTTACATTACACAACTAAACAATTCCTGGATGATACAAATGACTAAACCTCCCTTCTATACATAGGATTCTAAAGGGTCACAATATAATCAAGTCGACATAACAGTAATAACGTAAGTGCACAAAATTAACAATAGTGGATTTCTATGGGGCATACTAATAACAATATGGGGACAATATGGGCACAATAATAACAATAAGGGATACAATGACAATATTAATGGGGGAATCACTAGTATTATAGGGGCCTAACATGCCCCTCTCCTTCCGCAAAGCATTGTCCTCAACGCTTGAGTAGTTCTAGATGCTTCTGTATAAAATTCTCATCCTCCCATGTGGAATCTTCAGCGGATAAGTTCTTCCAGTTGATGAGATACTCCGAAATTGATCGATTTCGTAGTTGTCGAGTTCTGTCACTGATTTCGGTTCCAATATGTTTTTTCCTTCCTCGTCAAGATCTAGCAATATTATTTGAACTGGGAGCTTGTCACCTATAACCTTCTTTAAACATGAAACATGGAAAACTGGGGGCACTCGGGAAGCTACAGGAAGCTCCAATTTGTATGCCATAGTACCAATATTTTGCTACACCTTGTATAGACCATAATACTTTGGTGATAATTTATTATCCTCATTAGCTTTCTTGAGGGACATTTGTTTATATGTTTTTAGCCGTAGGAATAACTAGTCACCTACATTAAAACTTCTTTCGCTGCGATGTTGATCTTCTTGTTGTTTCATTCTATTTTGCACCAATGTGAGGTTATCCTTTATGAGTTGGAGAACTTGTTGTTGATGCTCGATGTGATGTTCCACTTCTTGAAACTTAGAATCTTCTCTTAAATATGATGTGATGGATTTTGGATGATATCCATAAAGTGCCATAAATGGGGTCATTTTTGCTGCAGTATGGAAGGAAGTGTTATACCACCATTCAGCTAGAGGCAACCATTTGACCCATTGTGTCTATTTATCAGATACAAAGCAACGAAGATATCCTCCATAACATTTGTTTACTATCTTAGTTTTCCCATCAGATTGACGATTATAAGATGAGCTATGAGCTCACTGAGTACCGAGACAAGAAAATAATTTTGTCCAAAAATTTCCAGTGAAAATGGGATCTCTGTCGCTTACAATAATCTTTGGGTTCCCATGTAGCTTTGGAATTGTTTCAATAAATGTATTAGAAAGTGTGTTCGCTTTAAATGGATGTGATAATGCAAAAACGTGTGCATACTTGGTAAGTCTGTCAACTACCACCATGATGACACTCTTTCCCTCGTACTTGGGTAAACTTGTGATAAAATCCATTGAAACCTCCTCCCAACGTTGGCTTGGAATGGATAAAGGATGTAATAGACCTTTCCTCTTAATTGCTTCAACTTTATTTTGTTGGCAAACCAAAAATTCCCCCACAAACTTTTGAATATCTGATGTAAGGCCATCCTAAAAAAATTCCTTGTTAACCCTGTGGTAAGTTTTAAAAAATTGTGAGTTCCCTCCTAAGGGAGAAGTGTGAAATTCCATAAGAATCTTTTGTTTGAGTTGGGAATTCTTACATAGGTATAAACGATATTTGTACCATAATGAATCATTTTTCCAGCTAAATGTATCAGATGTACTGGGATCTTGTTGTAAATTTCGAATGAGTGCCCACACTTCTTCATCATTCTTCCATTCCTCCCTTGCTTCATTTATCTAATCTGGTTAGATAATAGAAATGGTGCACAACAATGCTTCCACATCTTCATCCTTTCTTCAGAGTGCATCTGCTACAACATTTTTCTTGCCTTTTTTGTAGATGATTTCAAAGTCATAACCCAACATCTTTGTGACCCATTTTTGTTGCTCTTCAGAGGAAAATCTTTGTTCTAAAAAGTATTGAAGACTATCGTGATCTGTTTTTACCTTGAAGTCTCTTCCCATTAGGTAGGGTCACCATTTCTTAAGTTCATGTAGTATTTCCAACATTTCCTTCTCATAAATAGCTGTGTAAATACTTTCCCTTGATTGGACGACTTTCGAAAGCAATGGGTCTTTAATCTTGCATTAAAAGAGCACCAATTCCATTCCCTGAAGCATCACACACAATAAAGTTTTTTTGTGAAGTCTGGTGTAGCTAAGACCAATTCTTGGCACATTGCCTCTTTAAGTTGTTCGATGGCCTTTGTTGCTTATGTAGTCCATGATAATGCATCTTTCTTCAATAATGTTGTTAGAGGTGCTGCTATTCTCCCATAATTCTTAACAGACTTGCGATAATACCCTGCCAACTCAATAAATCCTCATAGATGCTTTATGGATGTGAGGATTTTCCATTCCTTAATGGCCTTAACTTTTCTAGGATCTACCTTAACACCTTCATGAGATACAATATGACCCCGATATTCCGCCTCTTGTACTCTAAAGAAACATTTTGAGATTTTTGCATATAATTGTTTCTCCTCCAATAGTTTGAGCACCCTGACAACATGTTCAACATGATCCTTCCAAGACTTGTTGTAGATTAGTATATCATCAAAAAATACTAACACAAATTTTCCAAGGAAGGGTTTGAAAATGGAATTCATCAAACCTTGAAATGTAGAAGGTGCATTGATAAGGCCAAAAGGCATGACCAAAAATTCATAATGACCCTCATGAGTTCTAAATGTTGTTTTCAGAATGTCTTCAGTCTTCATTCCAATTTGATGATATCCTGAACGAAGATCCAATTTGGTGAAGTAAATTGATCAATGAAATTCATCCAATAATTCATCAATGACAGGAATGGGAAATTTATCTTTAATAGTGAGCTTGTTGAGCTCTGTATAATCCAGACACATGTGCCATGATCCATCCTTCCTGTGCACCAATACTACTAGAGTAGAGAAAGAACTTTGACTAGGTTGAATTATACCAGCCTCTAGCATTTCTACAACCATACGTTCAATTTCTCTTTTGGGCATAGGGATATTTGTACAGCCTGATGTTTGGAGGAATACTTCCTATAATCAAATGAATAACATGAT
This sequence comes from Pinus tabuliformis, assembly GCA_031772625.1. NCBI lineage: Eukaryota > Viridiplantae > Streptophyta > Pinopsida > Pinales > Pinaceae > Pinus > Pinus tabuliformis. Next base: position 1,701,297,157 of record CM062819.1, on the reverse strand, counting down.
CATGATAAAAAATAGGTGGGATACCTTTGGGAGTCTCAAATACCTTGGAATGATTGTCCAAGACTTTTTAAAGATCTGGAGAACCTCTAGCGAACATAATCGTGCAATTACACCTTGTTGTTCCTTCTTTAGAAGCTTTTTCATATTGTTAGAGCTGATTATCTTTCCTAGTTTCCCTAAAATACCCCTTAATTTAACTTCCTTTCCTTCTCCACAAAATTTCATGAAATGTTCTTGAAAATTAAAAACTATTGTACCCAAGGATTGTAGCCATTTGACTCCAAGTACAAAATCAACACCACCCATTGGAATGGAAAGCATTGGGCTATTCAATACATATTCTCCCATGGATAGCTTGATATTATGGCAATTTCTAGAGAAATTTATGGTTCCTCCACTTGCAACCATCACTTGACGTTGTGGTGTTGGATATAGGAAGCAATTCAATTCCTTTGCTATCTTACAATGAATAAAGTTATGGGTACTTCCCGAATCAATCAACACTATTACCTTTTTCTTCTTGATATGTCCTTCTATATTGATAGTTTGAGGAGTGGTAATTCTTTATCTATGGTTTTTTCCTGGAGTATATCCTCTTCTTTTGACATTTCTTATTCCTTTTATTCCTCCTCTTCACAATCTATGTAGAATAATTTCTTCTCAAAACACTTATGACTTTTAGTGTATTTGCTATCACAACTGTAACAAAGCCCTTTTGCTCTTTTTTCTTCCAATTGTTGTGGTGTCAACCTTGTAGTTTATGGAAGGCTAGGGGCAACAACACTTCCATTGCTATAGTTGTGAGTGGTAGGCTTCCTGGTTGCCATAATTTTGTTTTCCATTTTTCTTGCTAACCTGAATGCCTTCTCCAATGAATCAAGTTCCCAAAGGTGAACATCATGTCATATATTATCCTTTAAAGTCCCTATGAACACATCAATCCTATGCTTGTCTAGAATAGCTTTTACCCTTATGTTCAATTTTTGGAAGCCAGTGTGCTCCATCATTGAACCCTTTTGTTTGAGATTTATCAATTGGCTAAAAAAGGTTTTTCTTTTTGTATCCTCATAATGTGCTATCATATATTCCGTAAAATTTGCCCAAGTGACAATTTGTTTACGAGAGAAAAGCCATCAATACCATACAAACTGATTTGGTTCCAAATATAAAGTTGCAATATGTACCTTTTGTGTGTTTTGCACATTATGGAGATCGAAAAATTGCTACATCTGTAGTATCCATGTTCCTAGATCCTTGTCATCAAACTTCCTCATATCGATTTTTGGAACATGGTGGGTCTTCAATCCAACATTAGAGTGTATGAAATCATGATTAACAATTCTTTTTTTCGCATCATGAGTTTCCTTTACTACCCTTTCACCATCAGTGACCATTTCTTGTCGAAACTTATTCAAATTTATCTTCAATTCTTCCATCTTATCATCCATGCCATTCATCTTAGCTTCCATGCCATCCATCTTAGCTTCCATGCCATCCATCTTAGCTTCCATCTTAGCTTGCATGCCATTCATATTAGCTTCCACACCATTCATCTTGGCTTCATTTACCTCTACTGAGGGTGAAATTTGTTGTACTTGGTCTTGTAATTTTGATATATCATGTTGCATTTCTTCCTCTTCTTCACGAGTTATGCTAGAAATTTTAGTTTGCTTACTAGGTGTCTCATTTTTCTTTCTTCAGGGCATTAATTAATGCTAATAATTCTTCACTATTCCCTTTGAATTCCTTCAAACTAATTTTTCAAACCAATCTTATGAAAAATTTAAATAAAACTACACACCTTTGTTTTTCACTTTGTAAGAGCTCAATATTGAATCTGTTGTATCTCTATAACTACAGGTATTGAATATCTGAAATCTCATCCTGCAGTATCCCTTTGAGACATCTTTCGAAACCCACAATTCTGGTCAAGATTGGATTCTCCAAGGAAGAGTTATGCCAAATCTCCCATGGTGACCTGATTATAAACTACTTAAATAGAGTCCACTTGTTCGATGTGCCATGTGTCCCTGTTTTGACCTTAGAACTTGAAACTAATACACAGAAAACTAAAGTACGTCCTCTTTCTGAGACTTCTTACGAAATTTCAATCTGATGCTCAAAACAAAAGTTATGACAATTTTCCCCAGGTTATCTATTTAGAATGTAACTCAGGAGTCTACAAACAACCTAACTTCCTCAGATCATATCTCTCCAAATATAGTGAGACAAGCTATGAAATTTCAACCTGAAGTTCAGAACAATTTCAGCTCAAATGGGTTTTGTTTATCTGAAATATCACAGAAAGAAAGTTATAGCAAAAATTTCATGATGTTCTATTTGGAGTAGTGAAACACTAGAATCGAAAGCTTTGATACCAAATGTTAGAAACCAGCTCACAAAAAGATAGAAAAGATAGATCAACGCCTTAGAATTTAGCCTCTTCGAGGGGGAAAACTCCTTTACATTACACAAATGAGTAATTCCTGGATGATACAAATGACTAAACCTCCCTTCTATATATAGGAGTCTAAGGGGTGACAATATAATCAAGCCCACATAATAGTAATAACATAAGGGCACAAAAATAATAATAGTGGGTTTCTATGGGGCATACTAATAACATTATGGGGACAATAGGGGCACAATAATAACAATAATGGATACAATGACAATATTAATGTGGGAATCACTAGTATTATAGGGGCCTAACATGTACCTCTGAGGGCAATGGGGCTCATAGGGACCCTAGGCATGTACCACCAACCCCACGATTTTTTCCACTACTGTCTCAGAGCTTGGTATTACCGACAGAGATAAAATATCTATCATAGCTCAATGGTGAGACCAGGGAGACTATTGCAGATATCATGTGGACGTTATTGGCCAGTGCGCATGTTTCACTGGATGGAGAGATTAGGAGACCACCACCATTGCATTGTGACCCATTGGTGCCCTTATATGATGATGCATTTCTTGCGAGTTTATCCTTTGACCAAATTTTGACATATACATGGATGTATCATGATGACTTTCATGAGAATTAGAGGGTGCATAACCTATGTGACATGGATTAGGTACATATATATACGAAACTTTTGACTCTTACTGTCAAATTATACATATTTATTTATATTATTTTCTAGTTCATATTAGATTGCATTCATGTTAATAAGTTCATGATAATATGTAGACACATCCCAACTACATGGATGAGATTATGAGATCATTCAAGGGGGCAGTTTATTAGCTAGGCCATCCTTGACCAGAGCATGCTTCCATGGATTCTACTCCACCTCCAACTCTACCTCATATATTCACTAATGTGGATGATAGTCACTATGTACAATCACATGGAACAATAGTTGAGGTAAAAAAAACTATTCCTACTATTTCGACATTTTTTTTTTTAAGTTACACATATATGTTAATTAATTTGTAGACTAATTATAATTTGTCCTTTCCATTGTGTACACAGACCCATATGTTAATTGTTTTTGATGTCGTTTTTATATGGAGACATGAGTGGGATGCTAGCCTTAGAGGCATTGATGATGCAGTTCCATTAATGTAGGACCCAATTATTGAGCCATTGGTAGGGGAGGATCAAACCTAGATTCATCATTCCCCCATCCTATCTGACTTGCATTTGAACTTGACTGAGGTTACTAGATTCACATATATGTAATTAAAAATGTAGTTCAAAATCATTTATTTCCATATTGTTTATTTTGTACAAATAATGATCTAATCAGTTTGAAATTGAATGTGTTATATTGCAGTACTAGCTTATGGACACTTACTTTACACAGATAAACTCACATAAGAGTTCTGAGGGTACTTAGAGTGTCATAGTTTCTATATTTTTAGGCTCATTTCATAAGGCACATTCACATGTGATACAAACATTGTATATTTTCATACATGGACAATTTATGGATGTACATAATGGACATTATTTAATTTATGGATGCTTATTATTTTAGTTTATGGGTTCATGTCTCATTTGTAATTTGTATATATTTTCATATGGATAGTTTAATGATCAATGTATTGACTATTTCAGTTTATGGATTTGTATTAATATTGTTTATGGATGCTCATTAATTTTTGAATTCTATGGGGGTGTTCAATTTATTTCGATAATTTAAATTTTTTTCTATATACTATAACTTTTATTAGTAAAATATATGTTCAATTTTGATTGTCAGTTTCATAGAGTAAGAAAATAAGTACAATCTAAAGTTATGATTCAAGTCACTTTGATAATTAAAATGAACTAAAATATATCGTGTATCAATTTAATAGAGATAATCTCAAGGTTCAATTAAAAAACACAAATAGGATTGAAATAATTTTTATTCAAATTTAAAAGATGTCATGTAAAAAACAATTAGATTTTATTCAACATTATTTATTTTTATATTATATACAAGTGCTTAGTCATAACATGATATAATTCAATCGTATTGAAATTTAATATATAGGCCAAAAAACAAGATATGACAATATTTCTATAATTTTATATAATGTTATCAACTTTTCTAAATTTACTAGTTATCCAAGTATTTCAATCAATTCTTAATGATTGCAATAAGTTTTATTCAATTTTTAAAAACTCAAATATGATTGAAATAAGCTATATATCCAATTTTAAAAGATGTGGAGATGTAAAAGTTACAAATACAAGCTTTATTGGACTTATTTTGTTTCAGGTTATCTACAAAAGCCTAGTAATACTGCACGTCATCAATAATGTTTTTGTTCTTACAGTGAAATCAATGCACAATGTTAAACTAGTTACCTTGAAATTAATGTACACCATATATCTAGTTACATCAAATCACAAATCAACATCTTCACTAAAATCAATGCATGTAATGCAAGAAATGAAATAGGATGAGAAATCAACATATACACTAAAATAAATGCATCTAATGAAAACAATCAAATAGTATTAGAAATCAACATCTACGCTAAAATCAATGCATCTAATTCTGCACATAATCAAATAGGATTATAAATCAATATATACACTAAAATAAATGCATCTAGTGCAAGCCATTTTCTTCCCTTTCTCTCCCCCTTCCATCTATATCGATATCTCCATCCAGATCTCCTTCTTTGTCTCTCTATCTCACCCCACCTAGACACACACACTCTCTCTCTTTATATATATATATATATATATATATATCCTTCCTTCCCTCTATGTCTCTCTTCTTCCCTCTCTCCCCATTCGACGTATATCTCTATCTCCCTCAGCCTCTCCTTCTTCATCTCTCTATATCACCACACAAACATACACATTGTTTCTCCATATCCATTTATATCTCCTTCCCTCTCCCTTTCCCTCTCCCTCTCCCTCTCCCTCTCTCCTCCCCTTCTCTCCCTCTATCTCCCCTTCTATCTCTCTTTTGTCCTGCTCTCCTCTCTCCCTCTCTCTCCATCTCCCTTGCATATCTCTCTCTCTCTCTCTCTCTCCATATCCTTTGCCACTCCCTCTCTCTCTCTCCACCTTTATCTATATATATTTCTTTCTTCTTACCTCTCTCTCCTCCCCATCCACTCCATATCTATCTCCTTCCCTCCCACTTAAATTCCTCTCTCTCTTCCCTTCTGTCCGACCTCCCTCCATCTCTCCCCCTCATCTCTCTCTCTCTCTCTCTCTCTCTCTCTCTCTCTCTCTCTCGAGCTTCATCCTACAAAAATATTGACTATCTCCCTCCTTATCTCCTTCTCTCTTTCCCTTCTTTCCATTGCTTCTTGTTTTTCTTTCTATATCACTCACAAACATGCACACTCTATTTGTATCTCTCCCTTGTCACTCCCTCTCTCTCCCTCAACCTTTCTCTCTCTATATGTCTTGAACTTCTTCCTTCCCTATCTTTTCCTCCAAGTCCATCTCTTGAGCTCCTTCTCTTTCTTGTAGACTCTCTCCTCCTCTCCCTCTCTCTATCTTTGTGTCCCCCTCTCTCTATTCTATATTTCAAAAATTTTAAAATACTTTGACAATTGAAATATTTATCTTTAAATAAATTTTTTTATATTGATTTCATAAATTGTTTTTTAATACATATTTAAAATGAAAGATTTCAAATGTGTCTTGTACATTCACGTCAAGGGAAACTAAGGTTTTTGCATGGGAATATTATCTAAATTTTTCCAAAATATTAAAATTCTAGCTACCTCCATCAAAGATACATAGAGCACTTCATGTCCTCCAATTGAAATTGTTTAGGTTTTATTTCTTTAAAGGTATCTTTAAATTATGATTTCTTCATGATGTTAAAATATTATATATTTTATTATGTTAGATTTATAAAAAAATAGGTTAAATAAAATTAGCATATTGAGAAAGCGTGTATGACTCTTTTTTTGTTAATGGCTCTTTTGTTGATGATTATGGAATATACCAACCACATTTATTCATGTGGTTGTGCTAGTATATATTATAATCTAACAAATATATATATATAGATATATATATATATATATATATATATATATATATATATATAGATATATATATATGTATATATGTATATATGTATATATCTATATATATATCTATATATCTTTATATATGTATATATGTATGTATATATGTATGTATGTATATATATATATATATATATATATATATATATATATATATATATATATATATATATATATATATATATATTTCCCATTGGAAAAAAACGTAATTTTCATTAAGTGAGAAAATTAGATATTGTATGTGCAAAAGCATATGCTGTAAGAGGCAATGCATGTCAGATAAATAAGATTATAGCGAACGATCTAATATTGATGCCTTATGTCCATGCAGGGAGGCATCATTTTCTAATGTATCGGCATACTGTTTTATCAAAAATGAATAATTGTATCCATGTAGCATGTCCATAGGTCTTGCTGTAAATGAAAACATATGAATATTTATAGATGGAAATTTAAAAGAAAAAATATAAACATAAGCCAAGCTCCCTGTGAGATTGCTAAACATCTATGTCCATGAATGGCTGATGGTAGTACTGGTAAAAAGACCCCCTCTCTATGTTCCTGGATCATCCAAGTTCCGGATGACTTGTGCGTAGCTTCTTTGGATAATTTATTAGCATTTGCATTTCATTCCCTGTAAATGTGATGGCATAAAAATGTGTCAAAACATGTAATAATTCGATGAGCCTCATCCAGAATATGTCTCAAAGTATATGTAGAACATCTAGTTCTTTTGTTTAACCATTCACAGACAAATTTTGAGTCCCCAAAGAGTTGGAGATCTCGACATTGGTTTTCCAGGGCAAATTGTATAAGGAATTTTGCAGAGGATAGTTCTGCAAAATTATTCGTACCCCAACCTAATCCCATTTGTATATGGTAGTAATGGGAAGCAGTGAGGTGTAGAATGGCCCCTCCTCCGCATCCTTCCTCCTAAGCAAAGCCATCAAAATAATCCCAAGGCTTTGTATGATTTATGGATTTAGGTACAATGGTTTAGGGTCATGTCGTCTCCTCGTCATCAGAGATGATGGAGTAATCGAATAGGATACGGGATGCAATGGAAGGCTAGTGTGGAGTGGTATTCAGGAAAATTAGTTTGTTGCAGGTGATCCATAGTCCCCAGTATATGAGTAAAGGGAGATTCGAGAGAGTTTTTGGAGCAGTGCTTAACCACCAAGTTCTCCAGGTTTCCTTTATAGTCATACCTTTCAACCTAGTCGGGGATGGAATCACAACTAATATCTATTTCCAAAGGTCTTGAGCGGCCTGGCATTCAATAAATAGGTGTGAGGCAGATTCATTGTTGCATTTGCAGAGGTGATACCAAAAAGGGTCGTGCTGGGCTCACTTGAGAAGGTTTTCCCCAGTGGGGATTTTATTTTTCAATATGGTCCACATGAGAAGTCTGTTCTTAGGGGGGCTCTTAAGCTTCCACAAATGCTTCCACCATGATTTTATGGCTTTTGGATGGTGTTCTTTGGCTAACACAAGATATCCATCCTTTGGGGTATATTTACCATCTTTCGAGAGCGCCCATATGACCACATCTTCCCCTTTGCCAATCTGAATGTGAGCCTCAGTGAGGGCCTCGATGAATGCATTCCACAGCTGTGTCCATTGTTGGGGGATGTTAATTCTCTCGGCCGATTTCTAGGCTTGCTGAAATAGAGTGGTGTGTTCAGGGTCTGGTGTGCGGCTGATATGGGTAATATTTATATCTCTGAGAAAGGATCTGAGTTCGTATGGAAACCCATGTGCATTCCTGCATCCAATCCATGGATCCAATCCAATCCTCACATTCGTTCCAGACTATATTTTCCATGTGATGCTCGCTCTAATGATGTCGAGTGATTTTATTACAACCTTCCATATAATTGATACCCCTGAGTGGAGTCTTTATGGTTGGCTTAGCCAGTCGATCAGGTTTAAAGGGGCAATGTATTTTGAAACGGCCACCATTGTCCATAGACTGTTTGGAGTAAAAAGCTGCCACCCAAGCTTTGTTGTCAGAGCGGTGGAGAAATCCTCTAATTTCTTGATGCCCCATCCTCCCCATTTCTTGGGCAAATTTAGGGCCTCCCACTTGGCCCATGCAAAAATTCTACCTATCTGTTGTCCCTTCCAAAGGAATCTACAACATAAGGCCTAGATTCTGGAGAGTATACCCCTAGGGATCCACGCTAGAGACATCTAATAGACCGGGGTGGCCTCCAAGATAGCTTTGATGAGAATGAGTATGCCTGCCCTGGAGAGGTATTTGTAGTACCAAATATTAAGTATTTTCTCCATATTGGAAATAAGCCAAGTCTAATCTGCTATTTTCTACCCTAATGGCTTCATCTTGTAGCCCAAATATCTGAGCCCTTCTTCCAATCTAAGGAGAGTGTACTGGAATCTTTGCAACGCATAATTAATTTCATATGGGGAACATCCAGCCTCTGTGAGTGTCCTCTTGCTTCTGTTTACAGCCATACCAGTGGCTGTTTGGAATAGTGCGAATGTGTTCTTCATGATTGTCAAATCCCCTATGCTAACAAATTTATATTATATTAAAGTTAATAATGCTATATTAATCCAAAATTAATAAATTTAATATTGACATTAAAATATATTAATATCATATTTCATAATTTATTAATAATAATAATAATAATATTTTTAATATTAATATTAAATTTAATAAGGTTTCTACATGACGTGATAACAAAAATTCTATTAAAATTCAGAATTTTAAAATGTGGTAAAATCTTAAATTTTTTACCATTCAAGATTTTTTTATGAAGCCTCAATTAAGGTATGTAGCTTGATCAAGACTTAGCACTCAGTCGAGCCCCTGTTAACCATGTATATGGCTTGATCAAGGGTTTACAAAACCCTCTATTTAGCTATTTGAATTTGAAATTTAAATGCTCAATCGATTGCTTTAAGTGCTCGATCGAGCTTCTGAAGTCTTAAAATCAACAATTTCAGCACACCTTCTACAAAATTTCCTACAACACCATTTTGTACCCTACTGGACTTAGGGAAATATTTTTTCTTAGGCGACAGAGTTGATCATGTTGGATTCATGAGGGAATCATCTATCCAATGGCATATGCATTTCGCATTTTCAAATTCATAATATATTTTTCATCTAATTTCTTTTAAACATAATGCTTGAAATTTTTTTGAACAATTTTAAAGAGGTTGAATAAAAAATAAATATCATAAAATATAAACAACAAAAAATTTCAAAAAATACCACTATCTTTGTTTACTAGTCCTCTTTAAAAGTGTACTCCTGGTTTTTCAATTTATTTAAATAGTTGAAAAAAACCTTAAATGAACACGTATTTGAAAAATGCAATTGAAATATTACTTTGCCAACTTTGGAAAGTAATAAAAAATATGATTTTGCATAAAAAATACATTTTTCATATGAAAAGCTCATCACTCTGTGTGTAGATCATGCTTATATCTATATATATATATATATATTAAAAGTTACACATTTTAGACTAATTTATGCTATGTGAACACACATGTACCTCTTAAGATGTGTAAAAAATTGACATATTATACGACACTAAATATTTTGTAAAAAATATCATTATGACAATGACCTAATTTTATACAACTTGTCATTTACTCCGAATCAAAATTCACAATGCTTATATGAATTTTGAGGGATTCAATTCGATAAAAGAGGAAAAACATGAAATTTCATCACCACATTTGGCCCAAAAGTGTAACCCATCTTCATGCATTCTAATGAGGGCCAGTACTGTAGCAAGGATGTTGCTACTCCTGCGCTACCAACTTTATGGGTACTTCCCGAAATAAATCAACACTATTACCTTTTTCTTCTTGATATGTCCTTCTATATTGATAGTTTGAGGAGTGGTAATTCTTTATCTATGGTTTTTTCCTGGAGTATATCCTCTTCTTTTGACATTTCTTATTCCTTTTATTCCTCCTCTTCACAATCTATGTAGAATAATTTCTTCTCAAAACACTTATGACCTTTAGTGTATTTGCTATCACAACTGTAACAAAGCCCTTTTGCTCTTTTTTCTTCCAATTGTTGTGGTGTCAACCTTGTAGGTTATGGAAGGCTAGGGGCAACAACACTTCCATTGCTATAGTTGTGAGTCGTAGGCTTCCTGGTTGCCATAATTTTGTTTTCCATTTTTCTTGCTAACCTGAATGCCTTCTCCAATGAATCAAGTTCCCAAAGGTGAACATCATGTCATATATTATCCTTTAAAGTCCCTATGAACACATCAATCCTATGCTTGTCTAGAATATATTTTACCCTTATGTTCAATTTTTGGAAGCCAATGTGCTCCATCATTGAACCCTTTTGTTTGAGATTTATCAATTGGCTAAAAAAGGTTTTTCTTTTTGTATCCTCATAATGTGCTATCATATATTCCGTAAAATTTGCCCAAGTGACAATTTGTTTACGAGAGAAAAGCCATCAATACCATACAAACTGATTTGGTTCCAAATATAAAGTTTCAATATGTACCTTTTGTGTGTTTTGCACATTATGGAGATCGAAAAATTGCTCCATCTGTAGTATCCATGTTCCTAGATCCTTGCCATCAAACTTCCTCATATCGATTTTTGGAACATGGTGGGTCTTCAATACAACATTAGAGTGTATGAAATCATGATTAACATTTCTTTTTTTCGCATCATGAGTTTCCTTTACTACCCTTTCACCATCAGTGACCATTTCTTGTAGCAACTTATTCAAATTTATCTTCAATTCTTCCATCTTATCATCCATGCCATTCATCTTAGCTTCCATGCCATCCATCTTAGTTTCCACGCCATCCATCTTAGCTTCCATCTTAGCTTGCATGCTATTCATATTAACTTCCACGCCATTCATCTTGGCTTCATTTACCTCTACTGAGAGTGAAATTTGCTGTACTTGGTCTTGTAATTTTGATATATCATGTTGCATTTCTTCCTCTTCTTCACGAGTTATGCTAGAACTTTTAGTTTTCTTACTAGGTGTCTCATTTTTCTTTCTTCGGGGCATTAATTAATGCTAATAATTCTTCACTATTCCCTTTGAATTCCTTCAAACTAATTTTTCAAACCAATCTTATGAAAAATTTAAATAAAACTACACACCTTTGTTTTTCACTTTGTAAGAGCTCAATATTGAATCTGTTGTATCTCTATAACTACGGGTATTGAATATCTGAAATCTCATCCTACAGTATCCCTTTGAGACATCTTTCTAAACCCACAATTCTTGTCAAGATTGGATTCTCCAAGGACGAGTTATGCCAAATCACCCATGGTGACCTGATTATAAAGTACTTAAATAGAGTCCACTTGCTCGATGTGCCACGTGTCCCTGTTTTGACCTTAGTACTTGAAACTAATACACAGAAAACTAAAGTACGTCCTCTTTCTGAGACTTCTTACGAAATTTCAATCTGATGCTCAAAACAAAAGTTATGACAATTTTCCCCAGGTTAGCTATTTAGAATGTAACTCAGGAGTCTACAAACAACCTAACTTCCTCAGATCATATCTCTACAAATATAGTGAGACAAGCTATGAAATTTCGACCTGATGTTCAGAACAATTTCAGCTCAAATGGGTTTTGTTTATCTGAAATATCACAGAAAGAAAGTTATAGCAAAAATTTCATGATGTTCTATTTGGAGTAGTGAAACACTAGAATCGAAAGCTTTGATACCAAATGTTAGAAACCAGCTCACAAAAGATAGAAAAGATAGATCAACGCCTTAGAATTTAGCCTCTTCGAGGGGGAAAACTCCTTTACATTACACAAATGAGTAATTCCTGGATGATACAAATGACTAAACCTCCCTTCTATATATAGGAGTCTAAGGGGTGACAATATAATCAAGCCCACATAACAGTAATAACATAAGGGCACAAAAATAATAATAGTGGGTTTCTATGGGGCATACTAATAACATTATGGGGACAATAGGGGCACAATAATAACAATAATGGATACAATGACAATATTAATGTGGGAATCACTAGTATTATAGGGGCCTAACATGTACCTCTGAGGGCAATGGGGCTCATAGGGACCCTAGGCATGTACCACCACCCCCACTATTCTTTCCACTACTGTCTCAGAGCTTGGTATTACCGACAGGGATAAAATATCTATCATAGCTCAATGGTGAGACCAGGGAGACTATTGCAGATATCATGTGGACGTTATTGGCCAGTGTGCATGTTTCACTGGATGGAGAGATTAGGAGACCACCACCATTGCATTGTGACCCATCGGTGCCCTTATATGATGATGCATTTCTTGCGAGTTTATCCTTTGACCAAATTTTGACATATACATGGATGTATCATGATGACTTTCATGAGAATTAGAGGGTGCATGACCTATGTGACATGGATTAGGTACATATATATACGAAACTTTTGACTCTTACTGTCAAATTATACATCTTTATTTATATTATTTTCTAGTTCATATTAGATTGCATTCATGTTAATAAGTTCATGATAATATGTAGACACATCCCAACTACATGGATGAGATTATGAGATCATTCGAGGGGGCAGTTTATTAGCTAGGCCATCCTCGACCAGAGCATGCTTCCATGGATTCTACTCCACCTCCAACTCTACCTCATATATTCACTAATGTGGATGATAGTCACTATGTACAATCACATGGAACAAAAGTTGAGGTAAAAAAAATTATTCCTACTATTTCGACAATTTTTTTTTTAAGTTACACATATATGTTAATTAATTTGTAGACTAATTATAATTTGTCGTTTCCATTGTGTACACAAACCCATATGCTGATTGTTTTTTATGTCGTTTTTATATGGAGACATGAGTGGGATGCTAGCCTTAGAGGCATTGATGATGCAGTTCCATTAATGTAGGACCCAATTATTGAGCCATTGGTAGGGGAGGATAAAACCTAGATTCATCATACCCCCATCCTATCTGACTTGCATTTGAACTCGACTGAGGTTACTAGATTCATATATATGTAATTAAAAATGTAGTTCAAAATCATTTATTTCCATATTGTTTATTTTGTACAAATAATGATCTAATTAGTTTGAATTTGAATGTGTTATATTGCAGTACTAGCTTATGGACACTTACTTTACACAGATAAACTCACATAAGAGTTCTGAGGGTACTTAGAGTGTCATAGTTTGTATATTTTTAGGCTCATTTCATAAGGCACATTCACATGTGATACAAACATTGTATATTTTCATACATGGACAATTTATGGATGTACATCATGGACATTATTTAATTTATGGATGCTTATTATTTCAGTTTATGGGTTCATGTCACATTTGTAATTTGTATATATTTTCATATGGATAGTTTAATGATCAATGTATTGACTATTTCAGTTTATGGATTTGTATTAATATTGTTTATGGATGCTCATTAATTTTTGAATTCTATGGGGGTGTTCAATTTATTTCGATAATTTAAATTTTTTTCTATATACTATAACTTTTATTAGTAAAATATATGTTCAATTTTGATTGTCAGTTTCATAGAGTAAGAAAATAAGTACATTCTAAAGTTATGATTCAAGTCACTTTGATAATTAAAATGAGCTAAAATATATCATGTATCAATTTAATAGAGATAATCTCAAGGTTCAATTAAAAAACACAAATAGGATTGAAATAATTTTTATTCAAATTTAAAAGATGTCATGTAAAAAACAATTAGATTTTATTCAACATTATTTATTTTTATATTATATACAAGTGCTTAGTCATAACATGATATAATTCAATCGTATTGAAATTTAATATATAGGCCAAAAAACAAGATATGACAATATTTCTATAATTTTATATAATGTTATCAACTTTTCTAAATTTACAAGTAGTTATCCAAGTATTTCAATCAATTCTTAATGATTGCAATAAGTTTTATTCAATTTTTAAAAACTCAAATATGATTGAAATAAGCTATATATCCAATTTTAAAAGATGTGGAGATGTAAAAGTTACAAATACAAGCTTTATTGGACTTATTTTGTTTCAGGTTATCTACAAAAGCCTAGTAATAATGCACGTCATCAATAATTTTTTTGTTCTTACAGTGAAATCAATGCACAATGTTAAACTAGTTACCTTGAAATTAATGTACACCACATATCTAGTTACATCAAATCACAAATCGACATCTTCACTGAAATCAATGTATGTAATGCAAGAAATGAAATAGGATGATAAATCAACATATACACTAAAATAAATGCACCTAATGAAAACAATCAAATAGTATTAGAAATCAACATCTACGCTAAAATCAATGCATCTAATTCTGCACATAATCAAATAGGATTATAAATCAATATATACACTAAAATAAATGCATCTAGTGCAAGCCATTTTCTTCCCTTTCTCTCCCCCTTCCATCTATATCGATAACTCCATCCAGATCTCCTTCTTTGTCTCTCTATCTCACCCCACCTAGACACACACACTCTCTCTCTTTATATATATATATATATATATATCCTTCCTTCCCTCTATGTCTCTCTTCTTCCCTCTCTCCCCATTCGACGTATATCTCTATCTCCCTCTGCCTCTCCTTCTTCATCTCTCTATATCACCCCACAAACATACACATTGTTTCTCCATATCCATTTATATCTCCTTCCCTCTCCCTCTCCCTCTCCCTCTCTCCTCTCCTTCTCTCCCTCTATCTCACCTTATATCTTTCTTTTGTCCTGCTCTCCTCTCTCCCTCTCTCTCCATCTCCCTTGCATATCTCTCTCTCTCTCTCTCTCTCTCTCTCTCTCTCTCCATATCCTTTTCCACTCCCTCTCTCTCTCTCCACCTTTATCTATATATATTTCTTTCTTCTTACCTCTCTCTCGTCCCCATCCACTCCATATCTCTCTCCTTCCCTCCCACTCAAATTCCTCTCTCTCTTCCCTTCTATCCCACCTCCCTCCATCTCTCCCCCGCATCTCTCTCTCTCTCTCTCTCTCTCTCTCTCTCCCCCCCTCAAGCTTCATCCTACAAAAATATCGACTATCTCCCTCCTTATCTCCTTCTCTCTTCCCCTTCTTTCCATTGCTCCTTTTTCTTTCTATATCACCCACAAACATGCACACCCTATTTGTATCTCTCCCTTGTCACTCCCTCTCTCTCCCTCAACCTTTCTCTCTCTATATGTCTTGAACTTCTTCCTTCCCTATCTTTTCCTCCAACTCCATCTCTTGAGCTCCTTCTCTTTCTTGTAGACTCTCTCCTCCTCTCCCTGTCTCTATCTATGTGTCCCCCTCTCTCTATTCTATATTTCAAAATTTTTAAAATACTTTGACAATTGAAATATTTATCATTAAATAAATTTTTTTATATTGATTTCGTAATTTTTTTTTAATACATATTTAAAATGAAAGATTTCAAATGTGTCTTGTACATTCACGTCAAGGGAAACTAAGGTTTTTCCATGGGAATATTATTTAAATTTTTCCAAAATATTAAAATTCTAGCTACCTCCATCAAGGATACATAGAGCACTTCATGTCCTCCAATTGAAATTGTTTAGGTTTTATTTCTTTAAAGGTATCTTTAAATTATGATTACTTCATGATGTTAAAATATTATATATTTTATTATGTTAGATTTATAAAAAAATAGGTTAAATAAAATTAGCATATTGAGAAAGCGTGTATGACTCCTTTTTTGTTAATGGCTCTTTTGTTGATGACTATGGAATATACCAACCACATTTATTAATGTGGTTGTGCTAGTATATATTATAATCTAATATATATATATATATATATATATATATATATATATATATATATATATATATATATATATATATATATATATATATATCTATTTCCCATTGGAAAAAAACGTAATTTTCATTAAGTGAGAAAATTAGATATTGTATGTGCAAAAGCATATGCTGTAAGAGGCAATGCATGTCAGATAAATAAGATTACAGCGAAAGATCTAATATTGATGCCTTATGTCCATGCAGGGAGGCATCATTTTCTGATGTATTCAACATACTGTTTTATCAAAAATGAATAATTGTAGCCATGTAGCGTGTCCATAGGTCTTGCTGTAAATGAAAACATATGAATATTTACAGATGGAAATTTAAAAGAAAAAATATAAACATAAGCCAAGCTCCCTGTGAGCTTGCTAAACATCTATGTCCATGAATGGCTGAAGGTAGTACTGGTAAAAAGCCCCCCTCTCTATGTTCCTGGATCATCCAAGTTCTGGATGACCTGTGCGTAGCTTCTTTGGATAATTTATTAGCATTTGCATTTCATTCCCTGTAAATGTGATGGCATGCAAATGTGTCAAAACATGTAATAGTTCGATGAGCCTCATGCAGAATATGTCTCAAAGTATATGTAGAACATCTAGTTCTTTTGTTTAACCATTCACAGACGACTTTTGAGTGCCCAAAGAGTTGGAGATCTCGACATTGGTTTTCCAGGGCATATGGTATAAGGAATTTTGCAGAGGATAGTTTTGCAAAATTATTCATACCCCAACCTAGTCCCATTTGTATATGGTAGTAATGGGAAGCAGTGAGGTGAATAATGGCCCCTCCCCCGCATCCTTCCTCCTAAGCAAAGCCATCAAAATAATCCCAAGGCTTTGTATGATTTATGGATTTAGGTACAATGGTTTAGGGTCATGTCGTCTCCTCGTCATCAGAGATGATGGAGTAATCAGATAGGATACGGGATGCAATGGAAGGCTAGTGCGGAGTGGTATTCAGGAAAATTAGTTTGTTGCGGGTGATCCATAGTCCCCAGTAGATGAGTAAAGGGAGATTCCTGAGATTTTTTGGAGCAGTGCTTAACCACCAATTTCTCTAGGTTTCCTTTATAGTCGTACCTTTCAACCTGGTCGGGGATGGAATCACAGCTAATATCTATTTCCAAAGGTCTTGAGCAGCCTGGCATTCAATAAATAGGTGTGAGGCAGATTCATTGTTGCATTTGCAGAGGTGGCACCAAAAAGGGTCGTGTTGGGCTCACTTGTGAAGGTTTTCCCCAGTGGGGATTTTGTTTTTCAATATGGTCCACATGAGAAGTCTGTTCTTATGGGGGCTCTTAAGCTTCCACAAATGCTTCCACCATGACTTTATGGCTTGTGGATGGTGTTCTTCGGCTAACACAAGATATCCATCCTTTGGGGTATATTTACCATCTTTCGAGAGCGCCCATATGACCTCATCTTCCCCTTTGCCAATCTGAATGTGAGCCTCAGTGAGGACCTCGATGAATGCATTCCACAGCTGTGTCCATTGTTGGGGGATGTTAATTGTCTCGGCCCATTTCTAGGCTTGCTGGAATAGAGTGGTGTGTTCAGGGTCTGGTGTGCGGCCGATATGGGTAATATTTATATCTCCGAGAAAGGATCTGAGTTCGTATGGAAACCCGTGTGCATTCCTGCATCCAATCCATGGATCCAATCCAATCCTCACATTTGTTCCAGACTATATTTTCCATGTGATGCTCGCTCTAATGATGTCGAGTGATTTTATTACAACCTTCCATATAATTGATACCCCTGAGTGGAGTCTTTATGGTTGGCTTAGCCAGTCGATCAGGTTTAAAGGGGCAATGTATTTTGAAACGGCCACCATTGTCCATAGACTGTTTGGAGTAAAAAGCTGCCACCCAAGCTTTGTTGTCAGAGCAGTGGAGAAATCCTCTAATTTCTTGATGCCCCATCCTCCCCATTTCTTGGGCAAATTTAGGGCCTCCCACTTGGCCCATGCAAAAATTCTACCTATCTGTTGTCCCTTCCAAAGGAATCTACAACATAAGGCCTAGATTCTGGAGAGTATACCCCTAGGGATCCACGCTATAGACATCTAATAGACCGGGGTAGCCTTTAGGATAGCTTTGATGAGAATGAGTATGCCTGCCTGGAGAGGTATTTGTAGTACCAAATATTAAGTATTTTCTCCATATTCGAAATAAGCCAAGTCTAATCTGCTATTTTCTACCCCAATGGCTTCATCTTGTAGCCCAAATATTTGAGCCCTTTTTCCAATCTAAGGAGAGTGTTGTCACACGGAATCAGTCAAGGGTGCGGACACAGCTGACCTTCCTAGAAGTCTAAGACATTCTAATGACAAACAAAACAAACTGGAGCTATCCTTCTCTAAACATACATTATGATATGAGAAATCAAGTGTTTCGTTCTTACCTCTGTCCAAACGCTGTTGTAGAAGTCCAAGCTTTGTTGATCCGGATGAGCTCTTCCCTTTCTCCAAAACCTGTAATCACCAACAGTCAAACAATTAAATAGCACCTGATTATAACATAAAACAAAGCATATTCAACACATAGACCAAGGAGTACATGAAATAACCCATAAACAACAAGTTATTGAGAAGAATGGACCAATTTTCATTAAAGGTAATCAAAAGGAACCATTACAACCTGAGCCTTGGTGTTGTGCAAGCTCCTTCCAGGGTCCACAAGAGTCTTCCTCTACTTTGACAAAGCTCACCCACTTCCAAATAGAACAAGTAAATATGACAATCTCTCCTCACAAGCTTCTAAATGGGAGTCCTAATTCCTGCAGCATTTACCCTTAGAAATCTATAGCTTTCAACCTTCTTCCTTCTGGCTCAATGCCTCTTTTTATAGTGCTCAAGAGGAAGTTAATCAGGTCCACCATCAATGGGATAGTCCCCTCTTTGGATGGGATCACTCCCTTATTGATGGGATAAGCTCCTCTTTGATAGGAGTGCATGAACCATCTGGAGGCGCTCAATACACATCAAACAACCTTCTAGAATGCTCTATAAATGACCACAAGTAAGTTTTTGAAGATAAAACTTGCGCATTTTAACCTTTTCAGAGGGACGCACCTGCCCCTTTAGATACAGAGCGTCCTTGGACGCAGACCTTATGAACAAAAGGTGCGTACCCGCAGGTAAGGCTTGAGAGAACCTGCGTACCCAGAGATAAACATGTTTATAAGGACTTTCTCTCTTTCTTGGAGTTTGACATGAATAGCAGAGGCATAAGACTTGCTCAAGAGGGTAGAATGACTGTTGATAGAGCCATACCGACTGTAAATAGCCATGGTGACATTTTTTAGTGTAACAGATTGCCCCCTAAAGTGCGAAGCCTGGGATAGATTAGGGTTTTGTATTATCTAGGAAGGGTGAAGCGCTTTATCATGTCGAGGATTATCTCGTGGAGAACCTGGTTGGAACCTGCAATTTTCAACACAAAATACATGGATAAGATTATATCATCACTGAGGTAGGCATTCCCATACTCAGATAAAAGCTTTAACTAATAGACTAACTACACTGATACAGAAATGATCTTGTAGTGCATCATAATCATAGACTTTTGTAGACACAGTATGGGCGCAGCCATCTGTTTATGATTAGTCTACTTAGATAATGAATACAAAACTCCTCGCAGCCTGGACAGTAAAAATTTGATCCAGGGTCTTCATTCCTACTTCTCGAATTGGTACGATTCTAGCCATGCGAATAAATGAGTCGATGTCGAACATGGTAGAAACCACTTGATTACCAGTCGATGATGTGAACTGTTAACAAGCGTGAGAGAGACCACCAGTAATGTTAATGGTTCTCAAAGTACCCAGTACAATCCATGAGATGTGAATGAATGAGTTGGTGTCGAACATTTCACGGAATCCTTCGATCGAAAGTCAATGATGTAAACTGACGTCAAAGGCGAGAAACCTGCCATTGATGCATGCAGACCTCAAGGTACTGACAATTTCTAAGTCATATCTCTAGATAATGTGCTGATGTCGATAGAAAGGGACTCGTTGCAGGCAAGCCCACAACACGAAATCATTGTTCAAGTTGAATAAATATTGCTGTAAGGACTGACTCAGGGATGGTCAAATGGATGACAAGTATTTTGCAGATGAAAGTTTTGTTTGCAGACCTCTTGAACACATAACGACACGACAGATGGTTTGGTGCTAAATAACTCAAAGTTAATCCCCGGAACCCGGTTGAAGACTTTCAAAAGTGGTTTGATTGACTGTGAGGTAAAAGATTTCGCAACCCAGGTGAATGAAAAGTGTCGTGTCCAAGAGTGGTAATAAAGTTTCTTTTGAGACAAAAGGTAACAAATAGGCTCATTCTTCTCTCTTTTCCCCCACCATTTCTGGCAAGTACCTCTTTATTTTTAACAAGCTTGAGGAGGATAACATATGCTTGTTTATAAGCTCATCCTTCGGATGAGTCCAACCCAGTTTTGATTCGAACCCTAGGAAGGAGTGGTTCGTTCCTATTTGTAATTGAACAAGTCCTTTACTGTGAAATGTTTAACGAGCCCAGTATAGGAGAAACTCGGCGTTTTTCAATTTTAGAGAGTCTGAAAAACTTAAGAAAACTCCAAGTTGAACTTTTTCGTAAATTTGTGTCCCTCAAGCCCGAAAAAGTATAAAATAATACCTGGGGGAACCGCTTGATCTTGCGACCAAGGAGTACTTTCATAATTAGTGCCACTGACCTGAAAAGTAAAAAGCGATCAAGGACACGTCGTTTTATTTCCGTATCGAGTTTGAAACGACAAAAACCCGGCAATCTTTTCCTGATTTTACGGTCAGAAAAGAGCTATAAGGGGACCGTCTTTTAATTCCGTCTTAACGAGTGTAAAAGAAACACTCGGCAATCTTTTCATGTTTTAGGAGTCTGAAAAGGGCTTAAAAGAGAACTCCAAGGTTTCACTTTTTCGTAAGTTTTAACGAGTTCGAAAAAGGGATAAAAATGTACTCATGGTTTTCACTTTTTCGTAAGTTTTAATGAGTTAGAAAAAGGGATAAAAATGTACTCATATGGCCGACTTTCAATTTAATTTACGAGCAGGAAAAGACGGAAAGAACTCGGCATTTTCATTTGTTTTACGAGAATGAAAGATAGCAAAATAATCTCGGGATTTTCATGAGTTTAACGAGTCTTGAAAATAACCAAAATTGACTCGAGATAAGTTTCATTTTTACAAAAGCTTGAAACAGATAAAAACTATGCTTCAAAGTAGTTTCATTTTTACACAAGCTTGAAACAGAGAGAAAACTGTGCTTGATGCCCCCTAAGCGTAACTGCTAGAGCGCATGCCCCCCAACTTCATTTCATTCAACCAGTTGGATGAAATGAAGGTTCAAGTACGAGATCGTTTGAGAGACTCGACCTAAAACTGTAAGAAAATTATGCAAAAAACTAAAATAACTAACCTAAATATACAACTTAACATTTATGAGATCTAGTCAATCTCTTGACTCAAATCTGAAGGAGGATTTGTTTCATTTTTTAACGAGCTTGACACAGGAAAAGAACTATGCTCGGATCCGGTTTCATGTTTACGCAAGCTTGAAATGAAAAACTATGCTTGTTATAAGTTCACATGCCCCCAACATAATGATGCAAAACGAGGTACATGCCCCCCAGGCTTCATTGCGTTCAATGAGTTGGATGGAATGAAGTTTTACTTTCAAGATCTTGGAAAGACTTGTGGGAGATGTTTCATTTTTTAGTGAGGTTGACACAGGAAAAGAACTATCCTCAAACTCACTGATTCATTTTTTAACGAGGTCGACACAGCAAAAGGAACTATCCTCATACTCACTGATTCATTTTTTAATGAGGTTGACACAGTAAAAGGAACTTTCCTCACACTTACTGATTCATTTTTTAATGAGGTTGACACAGTAAAAGGAACTTTCCTCACACTTACTGATTCATTTTTTAATGAGGTTGACACAGTAAAAGGAACTTTCCTCACGACTTCCAGTTTCATTTTTTAACGAGGTTGAGACTAGAAGAAACTATCCTCATGACTTCCAGTTTCATTTTTTAACGAGGTTGAGACTAGAAGAAACTATCCTCACACCACACTGATTATGGCTTCCAACTGGAAGAAAGACATGTCAATGGACACACCTTGATCATGGCTTCCAAAAAGTCTTCATCAGAAGGAAGAATTGTTCTCTGGAAGGAACACATGTTAAGGGACTCAAAAGGGATAAGAACATCATGTTCAAGTAATCCCATAGAGTTTTCCATGTCAATTACCGGATCTAAATCAAAGGAAGGTGAGCAAATAGTGAGAGGCTCACTTACATCGGTAACTGAAAACATGGGACCAGTTGCCACATAATTTACCCGTGGCAGGGTAGATACCACTTTAGAATCAGGAACATTTAGGGGTGTCATATTATTGGTAGTTAAAACAAGACTAGGGAACGAAAGCTGGTCTACAATCACAATACTGCCATTGTGAGGGAAAGACATCACGCGAAAGAGTGTCGATACGACAGCTTTCATTGCATAAACATAGTCTTGCCCAAGGAGTAAATTGAAATCCAAGGGACCTCGAACTACCATAAGATCAATACAGACAGTTTTACCTTCCAAGGTAATAGAAAACTTAGGAAGGATCCCTAAAGGTTCACTAATGGTTTTGTTAAAAGCTTTCAGATTCTGCGTAATAGGCGCAAGCTGAGGGGAACCCAAAGCTTTCCAAACAGTTGAGGATAAAATACTAACAGAAGCACCTTCATCTACCTGAGTACGATGTATGTCCCTACCACCAGCCTTGACAATGATTTGGAAAGGGATGGAGGAAGGAAGACGAGGTTCTGTCAGTCTGTTCCAATCAAAGGAAAAGACCTCAGTGCTTGGAGGGGGTTCTGTAGAAACAGGTGAAATGCCCCCCGACATAGAAGAATCTGATGTAACAAGAAGACCCTGAGCGACATGAAGTTTACTCTCGAAAGGGAGAGTGTGATCGACTGAATGTGAAATTGAATTGACCACTTGATCAACTAATGGATCATCAACTTGACTGACATGAGTTTCACTCTCCAATGGGAGAGTGTGATCGACTGTACTTGAATTTAGATCGATCACTCCGTCAGTTGACGGTAGGTTGGGAGAAAGTTTACGGTAACCAGTTGGAAATTCTTGCTGTGGAACAGTAAGGTTTTCCAACAATGTTGAGGCTTCATCCATGTGAGGGCAAATGTGAGTTTGATGACTCCCTTTGCATAACTTACAAGGAAACCTAACTTTACCCTTTTTCCCAGGAACCTAACTATCACTGGTTGATGGATCAATGGAAAGTTGATGAGAGTTTTTCTACCATACTTCCAAGACCTTTGGAATACTAGGACAATTAACAAGGAAGTGGTCACCCTTACAAATCCTGCAAGGGTATTTGGGTTTATGGTGCATGTCGGAATTTTCCTCAACACAACTAACACTTACAACCATGGTTGGTTGGTTGACTTCTTTCTTATCTTGCTTCTTCTTCTTCTTCTTCTTCTTCCCTTTCTTCTTCTTCTTAGCCTCCTGGTTACTAACATCGAGGCTTTTACCAGGCGAAGAGGAAGAAATGGAGGAAGAAAAATTAGGCGAAGAAGGTAAAGGGTCAACAGAAGGTTGGTGATGTTCAGATGGTGAACTCTGTGAAGGAGAAGCATTCGGTTGAGGTTGAACAATTGGAGTATTTTGGGCCAACGAAGTTGAAAATAACCATATCGGTAAACCTATTGTAAATCCAGGTAATGACAAAGTAGCCATATAAGGAGGACCAACATTCCCAAAGTAAGGAAAAGTACTAGGATTCTCATTAGGAGGGGTTCCTAGGTTGATAAATTCTGGAACATTTGCCATTATATTCAACTTCAGTGAATTTTATTAACAATTTAAAACTAAAATTAACAATTCAAAATTCACACCTAACAATTAAAATTCACAATTCACACTTATGGTCTCTAAAAGTAAAAACAAACAAATTAACACGCGCTATCAAATGTAGGAGTCAAACCATACACAAACAGTAACCTTCCGGACCGAAAACACTAGTTGGTGATTAAATCCAACCTCGCAGAATCCAGTACAGAAGTGGAGGGTGGAACAGTTACCCCGGCAACCTGCTTAATGAATAGACCGGCACAAGTTCCTCCACTTTAACCGTCTCGAAGTGAAGCGAACCCCCCTGAAAATCCAAGTGAGTATAGCCGACGTCTGCTCCAGGTACAGTGGGACCTTCCCTCCACCGTCACCTTGGGTAGAATCCTAAAGATTATGGTCACTAAGGTTACCAACGGCAACAAGTACACCTGGGGGAATAGTCTAAACTCCGACAGCACGCAAGGGCAGAGTAGCAAGCTCAATCCCCTTACCGGCTCCTTGACAGTAATCCAAGGTTTATCGATAAGTGACCCCTGGCTCCTGGACAATTGTTAATCCGAGGTTTACCGTTTGTAATACGTACTGTCTGGCGTCATTCCCAACGAGGGACAATGGATCCCCTCACTGGTTCGGACACGAGCTCGTGCTTCTCCTTTAAGAGGAGCTTTCCCAGAGTGTAAATGTAACAATTGGATTTGATTCTATCACAAGATCAGCTACTTGTTTGGTTTTACTGTCTTGGAGAGTTAAGTACTCACCTACTCCAAGACACTAGCCTAAGCTATGTTGGTGTTTCAGAGCCCTAGAAATGTAAAAATTACTAGATGAATTTTAATTAAGCGTTGTGTTATTAAGGCTGTTATTACTCAAATGGGTAAATGGATAGGAAACCAATGGTGTTATGACCCGACTCAACTGAATGCAATCGAATATGATAATGTAATCTTTTCAATTCGATGAATCCTGTCTAAAGTAAGGAGAGAGTTTCCATTCACTTCCAATAATGCAAAAATTGATCACTAAGAGAAGATATAACTAATTCTCTAATGCACTAATTTCATCAAGAAAAACTAATGCAAATCAATTCCAAACCTTTTTATTTTATTTTATTTTTGTGTAAATTCAAATCAAAGAAAGCTGATCTAAATCTACAATTGATTTTTCAGAATGTAAACTATGCAATTGTCATCTATGCACAATTCACTTGAAAATTATGCAAATGTAATCTATGCACCTTTTTCATTCATATTCTGAAAATGAGAACTCTAATTATGCAAATGTGATCTATGCAAGAGAATTCTCAAACACAAGACGATTCTAATGTAATCTAAGAACCAATCAAGTGCAAGTCGAGAAAATTGGGTGAGAGTTCCAAAGATCAAAAAATAAAAACACTCAAAGGCGATTAACACTCATACACAATTTAGCCCTGTGAAAGGACTGATAGAAACCTCTAAGTAATGACCAAAGGAAAACAAATCAAGAATTTCTCAAGAAAGAGACTCAAAACACCCAATTGATGAAAGCTTAGAGCAGGAATGCTAATGAAAGCTTAGGTGAAGATTCTTGGCAAGGGACTAATGAATCTGGGCAAAAAAAACTAAGAAAAAACAAAATCTAAGAGCAAAAAAGGCAAAAAGTGGAATTTTCTTAAATTTTGGCAGGGGACGCAGGCAACCCGTTAGCACAGGTGCGGGCCCGCTCTGTGCACACAGCAAAAGTGCGTCCAGGGACGCACTGTGCAGCACTCAGAGGGTGCGTCCTACTGAAAAACTCAAGAAAACCAAAAATAAAACTAATCCTAAGCTAACCCACCCAGAGACAAGATCACAGAGCCAAAACCAGAAAAATAAACCAATTTTCTCAAAGCAAAGTTCAAACAAAAGAAAGGACTCTTCTCATTAATGGAAACTATCCCCAGCGGAGTCGCCAATTTGTCACACGGAATCAGTCAAGGGTGCGGACACAGCTGACCTTCCTAGAAGTCTAAGACATTCTAATGACAAACAAAACAAACTAGAGCTATCCTTCTCTAAACATACATTATGATATGAGAAATCAAGTGTTTCGTTCTTACCTCTGTCCAAATGTTGTTGTAGAAGTCCAAGCTTTGTTGATCCGGATGAGCTCTTCCCTTTCTCCAAAACCTGTAATCACCAACAGTCAAACAATTAAATAGCACCTGATTATAACATAAAACAAAGCATATTCAACACATAGACCAAGGAGTACATGAAATAACCCATAAACAACAAGTTATTGAGAAGAATGGACCAATTTTCATTAAAGGTAATCAAAAGGAACCATTACAGCCTGAGCCTTGGTGTTGTGCAAGCTCCTTCCAGGGTCCACAATAGTCTTCCTCTACTTTGACAAAGCTCACCCACTTCCAAATAGAACAAGTAAAGATGACAATCTCTCCTCACAAGCTTCTAAATGGGAGTCCTAATTCCTGCAACATTTACCCTTAGAAATCTATAGCTTTCAACCTTCTTCCTTCTGGCTCAATGCCTCTTTTTATAGTGCTCAAGAGGAAGTTAATCAGGTCCACCATCAATGGGATAGTCCCCTCTTTGGATGGGATCACTCCCTTATTGATGGGATAAGCTCCTCTTTGATAGGAGTGCATGAACCATCTGGAGGCGCTCAATACACATCAAACAACCTTCTAGAATGCTCTAGAAATGACCACAAGTAAGTTTTTGAAGATAAAACTTGTGCATTTTAACCTTTTCAGAGGGACGCACCTGCCCCTTTAGATACAGAGCGTCCTTGGACGCAGACCTTATGAACAAAAGGTGCGTACCCGCAGGCAAGGCTTGAGAGAACCCGCGTACCCAGAGATAAACATGTTTATAAGGACTTTCTCTCTTTCTTGGAGTTTGACATGAATAGCAGAGGCATAAGACTTGCTCAAGAGGGTAGTATGACTGTTGATAGAGCCATACCGACTGTAAATAGCCATGGTGACATTTTTTAGTGTAACAAGTGTACTGGAATCTTTGCAACGCATAATGAATTTCATATGGGGAACATCCAGCCTCTGTGAGAGTCCTCTTGCTTCTGTTTACAGCCATACTAGTGGCTGTTTGGAATAGTGCGAATGTTTTCTTCATGATTGTCAAATCCCCTATGCTAACAAATTTATATTATATTAAAGTTAATAATGCTATATTAATCCAAAATTAATAAATTTAATATTGACATTAAAATATATTAATATCAAATGTTATATTAATATCATATTCCATAATTTAATAATAATAATAATAATATTTTTAATATCAATATTAAATTTAATAAGGTTTCTACATGACGTGATAACAAAAATTCTATTAAAATTCAGAATTTTAAAATGTGGTAAAATCTTAAATTTTTGACCATTCAAGATTTTTTTATGAAGCCTCAATTAAGATATGTAGCTTGATCAAGACATAGAACTCAATCGAGCCCCTGTTAACCATGTATATGGCTTGATCAAGGGTTTACAAAACCCTCTATTTAGCTATTTGAATTTGAAATTTAAATGCTCAATCGATTGCTTTAAGTGCTCGATCGAGCCTCTGAAGTCTTAAAATCAACAATTTCAACACACCTTCTACAAAATTTCCTACAACACCATTTTGTACCCTACTGGACTTAGGGAAATGTTTTTTCTTAGGTGACAGAGTTGATCATGTTGGATTCATGAGGGAATCATCTATCCAATGGCATATGCATTTCGCATTTTCGAATTCATAATATATTTTTCATCTAATTTCTTTTAAACATAATGCTTGAAATTTTTTTGAACAATTTTAAAGAGGTTGAATAAAAAATAAATATCATAAAATATAAACAACAAAAAATTTCAAAAAATACCACTATCTTTGTTTACTAGTCCTCTTTAAAAGTGTACTCCTGGTTTTTCAATTTATTTAAATAGTTGAAAAAAACCTTAAATGAACACGTATTTGCAAAATGCAATTGAAATATTACTTTGCCAACTTTGGAATGTAATAAAAAATATGATTTTGCATAAAAAATACATTTTTCATACGAAAAGCTCATCACTCTGTGTGTAGATCATGCTTATATATATATATATATATATATATATATATATATATATATATATATATATATATATATATATATTGAAAGTTACACATTTTAGACTAATTTGTGCTATGTGAACACACACATACCTCTTAAGATGTGTAAAAAATTGACATATTATACGACACTAAATATTTTGTAAAAAATATCATTATGACAATGACCTAATTTTATACAACATGTCATTTACTCCGAATCAAAATTCACAATGATTATATGAATTTTGAGGGATTCAATTCGATAAAAGAGGAAAAACATGAAATTTCATCACCACATTTGGCCCAGGAGTGTAACCCATCTTCATGCATTCTAATGAGGGCCAGTACTGTAGCAAGGATGTTGCTACTCCTGGGCTACCAACTTTACTTATCAACCCGAGATTCGTATAAACTTGGAAGTGACAGTGCTATATGCACAAGTAAAAGTAGAGGTCCTACCTGTTGTCACTGTTCATTTGGTGAGAGACCCTAGGGGTTCCAAGACAGACTTCTATAGAGTCAGAAGAAGCTTGATTCTTTGATGGAAGAAGAGAAAATCTATTCTAAGAGAGCTACTCTACTACAATAATGAAGAAAATCTATATGTAGTCCTAAATCACACCATATCCAAATTAACCATTTAAACAACTATGCTAAGTAGAAATGCTAAATCAACACTAACCTAATGTTGTTATCTAAGTTACAGAAGTAAAGAACATCAAACCAAATTGATGTGTAAGCAAGGAAACTGAACAAAATCTATTTTCACTTTTGGTTTTTTGGTAAAATCAAGCATTAAATTTAATTATTCTTGTAGATGTGACAAGTGGATGGAAGGTGGTTGAGGATGGGTAGAAGGTCTATGGAGTGTTTGTATAGTGTGGTGTGTATTGAGTAATTGAATTATGAACTGTGTGTGGATTAGAGTAATTCTGCATAACATAAGTGGGCAGGGAATTCAACAAGAATTTGAGAGAGGAGATGGTGCTTAGAGGAGTATTGTGATGATCAGATAGTGTTGGAGTCTGATTGAATAACCAAATCAAAGCTCCAGAGTGGCAACATTTAAATAATACGCAGAACAAATTTCAGGAAGGAGTCACGTGGAATAGAAATTGAAGATCGAAATCAGTGAAAGGAAGAAGTAATGAAGCAACAGTGCACAAGAACCGTTGGATAAGTCAGATCAACGAATAGGATTAACGGAAGATGAGCGGTGGAGATCTTATCGCAGGAGATTACATTAATAGATGGATGGATCACATCATGTCACATGTTGACAGAAGGGTGGAAAACATGTAGAATGATGGAGCGGTCTTCATAGGTGCTAAGCAATATCTCACATGCCCTAAAAGCTGTAAGTGGGAAAAACCCATTTCTCATGCGCTCTCGATCAGATATTGGCCATGTAGGACCTCACGCAAGATTGTGTGATAGCCATTGGATCATGCAGGATTGATCAATGATGGAGATAGCCCAAGCTAGTTGGCGAGCAGGTGATGCAATGGAGCGGTCTTCATACGTGGTAAGCAGTATCTCATGCACCCTAAGAGATGTAAGCGATATTCCTAAATTTCACACGATTAACCTAAGTGGGTGACACGTAGCATGGGAAAACCACTTTTCTCGCACACTCTCGATCGGATATCGGTCGTGCAAGACATCATGTGAGATTGCGCGATAGCGTTGGATCATGCAGGATTGATCAACGGTGGAGATCGGCCAAGCTAGTTGGCGAGTGAGTGACATGATAGCCATTAGATCATGTGAAACAGATCGATGGTGGAGATTTGGAGCGCCTAAAGTCAAACATTGAAATGAATACGTTAGTTATGTGACACGTGGTTGATGGTGATTGGTTAGGTTCATTGTGGATCGCACGGTAAGGAAATCCACAGATATAATCTGATTAAGATGTGATTTATTAGCTTCCGCATATATTATGCATCGAGAAAGTGCTAAAGAAAATGAGAATATTAGTGAGATCTTATTACAGAAAGAGAGTGATGGGAAAAAATGACAATGAAATGAACCAGGTACTGAATCAAGACAACAAACTCCGAAGCTCATGCAAGAATTAGAGATCTGTGTTTTTGGGGTTGCTGAAGGGTATCTTCCTCAGGTGATGGTCGTAGAGGGTGGAGCTGAGGCTGAGACACCTGTTGAAAACCTTATGGGGATCTTTTTCTCCTTGCTAACCTATTAATTGGAAGAAGGAACAAATGGAAGCAAACTAAAACACAACCAATATACTCTACACTGTTGTAATGGGAATGTCGCTAATAAAGAGAATGAACAATTAAATCATGAACCTATGCTAGCATACATGTACAATAAAGAGGAGCCTTGGCTGCTAGGGTTGGGCCCTAACCCAAGAGCTTCAGCCCTCTGAGTTAACTCAGTGTTGGCTCAAAACAAAACTCATTTTTATTATCAAAAGCATGAATTACATAAAAAATTGTCACCAATCTTGTAGTTCAAAAATAAAGTAGAGTTTTATAATAAAAGATTGGAATCCTATGAGGTCCTAGGCCTCTCCACTTATACATCTGAAGTCTCCAACGACTTCCTTAAAAGTATGGAGGCTCGGTTCCCAGACTCGAGATAAACTGGTGCTTTGACTCTCACTTTCTCGGCTGACTTCTAGTCCTCATGATTTGGTTTTTTGCACTCTGAGCTGATGGAGGAATATTTGAATGGTGGGGTAGTAAATGAGGAGGATTTACCTCCTATAATTCCTCTCCCTTGTCCCAATCAAGTTTTGACCAAGGTCTTAGCCAAAATTCCTTACTTTTATCCTTTAATCCTGCATCAAATGCACGTTAGACCACAAAGAAAAATATTCAACTCTAAATCATCTCATAAACAAAATAAAATCAAAAGTATGTAATAAGTTGTGAGAATAGTTGGTTTGACTAAGCTACAAGGTGAATTAAGGCCCATATAATTACCCAATGATGAGGCTAATCATCACCTCCCTACTGAAAGTGTTGCTCATCCTCTGAGCAACTTAGTCAATGTCCATGTCCTTCATGGCTCTGGTAGCCTCTCTGACATCCCATGCCTCTGCTATGGTATCTTTTTCTTGTTCATAGAAGCCTGCATTCCTTTCTACTTCTTCCCACTGTGTCTTTTCCTGTTATTCTTTTCTGCCTTCTAGTATCCTTGGGAGTAGTGGTGGACTGAGTTTTAGGCCTATCCAATTGATCTTCAACCTTTGCATTGATTTCTTATACATAGGTATCCTGTTGAGTGCCTCTCTCAACCTTTGAGAGGAGTGATATTATCTGATATTCAAGTTGTGTGGAAGTGTGTTCCATCTCCTTAAGCAGGCATGTATACTATCATTTCCTAGCAGCCTAAAAGTATTCTCAAAATTTGAAATTGCTTACTCTTGGGCAGCAATATATCTAGGTGCCAACTGAGGATCATTTGCAATTAGATTATGGGTGTTGATTAGGGCCATGGGATTTGATTGTTCAGCTCTGATGAAAAGAGGTTCATTTTTCTCTCTGGCCAATATTCTTTTCATCTCTGTAGCCCTTGACTCCTCATGGCTCATTCATGATGCCAAAGCCATTAATTGTAGATCTCCTAGATCGGCATTAGGATCCCAAACATTCATGTCTGTGAGGGCCATGTTGTGCAAGTAAAACT
Organism: Pinus tabuliformis; assembly: GCA_031772625.1. Classification (NCBI taxonomy): domain Eukaryota; kingdom Viridiplantae; phylum Streptophyta; class Pinopsida; order Pinales; family Pinaceae; genus Pinus; species Pinus tabuliformis. The sequence goes on along the minus strand of CM062819.1, from coordinate 1,701,265,220 downwards.
CAGCCATTTTGGCCCTATCCTCTAGTGTATTTGATCACAAAGATAAATAAACTACATGTAGTCCTAAAATGGCATAGTGCCCCTTTGTGCTAGTGTTTTAATCTAAAATTGCAGCCATTGTTCTCTAAGGTAAGGAGCATAGGATTTAGCTGGAATCCTACACTAGATGGCCTCCAAGGAGAGGTTTGCCACACATACTAGTTTGTTTTCCCTTTCCTGCAGCTATCCTCTTAGCCATGCGTTTTCCCTCTCAAGTTGATCTCTTATTATTGCTTCTTTGTACCTTAAGCTACTTAGCTCTTTTCCCATTTCCTTGAGCTTCTCTTCCATTTGCCTAATGTCTTCCACCACTTTTTGAGGTATCACCCTTCCTCCTTCAATAAACTAGTATTAGGAGTCTAGGTTAGGTTGGGGACTTGGTTCCTTTATCTCAAGGTCTTGCTCTTTTGTTTCTTGTTGCTCCCCTACCTTGCTTTCCAATTTTTGTGCTTCCTGTAGTTTTTGTGCTTCCTGTAGTTTTTGTGCATTTGATGCAGGATTAAAGGATAAAAGTAAGGAATTTTGGCTAAGACCTTGGTCAAAACTTGATTGGGACAAGGGAGAGGAATTATAGGAGGTAAATCCTCCTCATTTACTACCCCACCATTCAAATATTCCTCCATCAGCTCAGAGTGCAAAAAACCAAATCATGAGGACTAGAAGTCAGCCGAGAAAGTGAGAGTCAAAGCACCAGTTTATCTCGAGTTTGGGAACCGAGCCTCCATACTTTTAAGGAAGTCGTTGGAGACTTCAGATGTATAAGTAGAGAGGCCTAGGACCTCATAGGATTCAAATCTTTATTATAAAACTCTACTTTATTTTTGAACTACAAGACTGGTGACAATTTTTTATGTAATTCATGCTTTTGATAATAAAAATGAGTTTTGTTTTGAGCCAACACTGAGTTAACTCAGAGGGCTGAAGCTCTTGGGTTAGGGCCCAACCCTAGCAGCCAAGGCTCCTCTTTATTGTACATGTACGCTAGCATAGGTTCATGATTTAATTGTTCATTCTCTTTATTAGCGACATTCCCATTACAACAGTGTAGAGTATATTGGTTGTGTTTTAGTTTGCTTCCATTTGTTCCTTCTTCCAATTAATAGGTTAGCAAGGAGAAAAAGATCCCCATAAGGTTTTCAACAGGTGTCTCAGCCTCAGCTCCACCCTCTAGGACCATCACCTGAGGAAGATACCCTTCAGCAACCCCAAAAACACAGATCTCTAATTCTTGCATGAGATTCGGAGTTTGTTGTCTTGATTCAGTACCTGGTTCATTTCATTGTCATCTTTTCCCATCACTCTCTTTCTGTAATAAGATCTCACTAATATTCTCATTTTCTTCAGCACTTTCTCGATGCATAATATATGCGGAAGCTAATAAATCACATCTTAATCAGATTATATCTGTGGATTTCCTTACCGTGCGATCCATAATGAACCTAACCAATCACCATCAACCACGTGTCGCATAACTAATGTATTCATTTCAATGTTTGACTTTAGGCGCTCCAAATCTCCACCATCGATCTGTTTCACATGATCTAATGGCTATCATGTCACTCACTCGCCAACTAGCTTGGCCGATCTCCACCGTTGATCAATCCTGCATGATCCAACGCTATCGCGCAATCTCACATGATGTCTTGCACGACCGATATCCGATCGAGAGTGTGCGAGAAAAGTGGTTTTCCAATGCTACGTGTCACCCACTTAGGTTAATCGTGTGAAATTTAGGAATATCGCTTACATCTCTTAGGGTGCATGAGATACTGCTTACCACCTATGAAGACCGCTCCATTGCATCAGCTACTCGCCAACTAGCTTGGGCTATCTCCATCATTGATCAATCCTGCATGATCCAATGGCTATCACACAATCTTGCGTGAGGTCTTACATGACTGATATCTGATTGAGAGTGCATGAGAAATGGGTTTTTCCCACTTACAACTTTTAGGGCATGTGAGATATTGCTTAGCACCTATGAAGACCGCTCCATCATTCTACATGTTTTCCACCCTTCTGTCAACATGTGACATGATGTGATCCATCCATCTATTAATGTAATCTCCTGCGATAAGATCTCCACCGCTCATCTTCCGCTAATCCTATTCGTTGATCTGTCTGATCCACCGGTTCTTGTGCACTGTTGCTTCATTACTTCTTCCTTTCACTGATTTCGATCTTCAATTTCTATTCCACGTGACTCCTTCCTGAAATTTGTTCTGCGTATTATTTAAATGCTGCCACTCTAGAGCTTTGATTTGGTTATTCAATCAGACTCCAACACTATCTGATCATCACAATACTCCTCTAAGCACCATCCTCTCTCTCAAATTCTTGTTGAATTCCCTGCCCACTTATGTTATGCAGAATTACTCTAATCCACACACAGTCCATAATTCAATTACTCAATACACACCACACTATAAAAACACTCCATAGACCTTCTACCCATCCTCAACCACCTTCCATCCACTTGTCACATCTACAAGAATAATTAAATTTAATGCTTGATTTTACCAAAAAACCAAAAGTGAAAATAGATTTTGTTCAGTTTCCTTGCTTACACATCAATTTGGTTTGATGCTCTTTACTTCTGTAACTTAGATAACAACATTAGGTTAGTGTTGATTTAGCATTTCTACTTAGCATAGTTGTTTAAATGGTTAATTTGGATATGGTGTGATTTAGCACTACATATAGATTTTCTTCATTATTGTAGTAGAGTAGCTCTCTTAGAATAGATTTTCTCTTCTTCCATCAAAGAATCAAGATTCTTCTGACTCTATAGAAGTCTGTCTTGGAACCCCTAGGGTCTCTCACCAAATGAACAGTGACAACAGGTAGGACCTTCACTTTTACTTGTGCATATAGCACTGTCACTTCCAAGTTTATACGAATCTCGGGTTGATAAGTAAAGTTGGTAGCCCAGGAGTAGCAACATCCTTGCTACAGTACTGGCCCTCATTAGAATGCATGAAGATGGGTTACACTCCTGGGCCAAATGTGGTGATGAAATTTCATGTTTTTCTTCTTTTATCGAATTGAATCCCTCAAAATTCATATAATCATTGTGAATTTTGATTCGGAGTAAATGACATGTTGTATAAAATTAGGTCATTGTCATAATGATATTTTTTACAAAATATTTAGTGTCGTATAATATGTCAATTTTTTACACATCTTAAGAGGTATGTGTGTGTTCACATAGCACAAATTAGTCTAAAATGTATAACTTTCAATATATATATATATATATATATATATATATATATATATATATATATATATATATATATATATATATATATATATATATATATATATATATATATATATATATATATATATATATATATATATATATATATATATATATAAGCATGATCTACACACAGAGTGATGAGCTTTTCGTATGAAAAATGTATTTTTTATGCAAAATCATATTTTTTATTACTTTCCAAAGTTGGCAAAGTAATATTTCAATTGCATTTTGCAAACACGTGTTCACTTAAGGTTTTTTTCAACTATTTAAATAAATTGAAAAACCAGGAGTACACTTTTAAAGAGGACTAGTAAACAAAGATAGTGGTATTTTTTGAAATTTTTTGTTGTTTATATTTTATGATATTTATTTTTTATTCAACCTCTTTAAAATTGTTCAAAAAAATTTCAAGCATTATGTTTAAAAGAAATTAGATGAAAAATATATTATGAATTCGAAAATGCCAAACGCATATGCCATTGGATAGATGATTCCCTCATGAATCCAACATGATCAACTATGTCATCTAAGGAAAAAGATTTCACTAAGTCCAGTAGGGTACAAAATGGTGTTGTAGGAAATTTTGTAGAAGGTGTGTTGAAATTGTTGATTTTAAGACTTCAGAGGCTCGATCGAGCACTTAAAGCAATCGATTGAGCATTTAAATTTCAAATTCAAATAGCTAAATAGAGGGTTTTGTAAACCCTTGATCAAGCCATATACATGGTTAACAGGGGCTCGATTGAGTTCTATGTCTTGATCAAGCTACATATCTTAATTGAGGCTTCATAAAAAAATCTTGAATGGTCAAAAATTTAAGATTTTACCACATTTTAAAATTCTGAATTTTAATAGAATTTTTGTTATCACGTCATGTAGAAACCTTATTAAATTTAATATTGATATTAAAAATATTATTATTATTATTATTAAATTATGGAATATGATATTAATATAACATTTGATATTAATATATTTTAATGTCAATATTAAATTTATTAATTTTGGATTAATATAGCATTATTAACTTTAATATAATATAAATTTGTTAGCATAGGGGATTTGACAATCATGAAGAAAACATTCGCACTATTCCAAACAGCCACTAGTATGGCTGTAAACAGAAGCAAGAGGACTCTCACAGAGGCTGGATGTTCCCCATATGAAATTCATTATGCGTTGCAAAGATTCCAGTACACTTGTTACACTAAAAAATGTCACCATGGCTATTTACAGTCGGTATGGCTCTATCAACAGTCATACTACCCTCTTGAGCAAGTCTTATGCCTCTGCTATTCATGTCAAACTCCAAGAAAGAGAGAAAGTCCTTATAAACATGTTTATCTCTGGGTACGCGAGTTCTCTCAAGCCTTGCCTGCGGGTACGCACCTTTTGTTCATAAGGTCTACGTCCAAGGACGCTCTGTATCTAAAGGGGCAGGTGCGTCCCTCTGAAAAGGTTAAAATGCACAAGTTTTATCTTCAAAAACTTACTTGTGGTCATTTCTAGAGCATTCTAGAAGGTTGTTTGATGTGTATTGAGCGCCTCCAGATGGTTCATGCACTCCTATCAAAGAGGAGCTTATCCCATCAATAAGGGAGTGATCCCATCCAAAGAGGGGACTATCCCATTGATGGTGGACCTGATTAACTTCCTCTTGAGCACTATAAAAAGAGGCATTGAGCCAGAAGGAAGAAGGTTGAAAGCTATAGATTTCTAAGGGTAAATGCTGCAGGAATTAGGACTCCCATTTAGAAGCTTGTGAGGAGAGATTGTCATCTTTACTTGTTCTATTTGGAAGTGGGTGAGCTTTGTCAAAGTAGAGGAAGACTATTGTGGACCCTGGAAGGAGCTTGCACAACACCAAGGCTCAGGGTGTAATGGTTCCTTTTGATTACCTTTAATGAAAATTGGTCCATTCTTCTCAATAACTTGTTGTTTATGGGTTATTTCATGTACTCCTTGGTCTATGTGTTGAATATGCTTTGTTTTATGTTATAATCAGGTGCTATTTAATTGTTTGACTGTTGGTGATTACAGGTTTTGGAGAAAGGGAAGAGCTCATCCAGATCAACAAAGCTTGGACTTCTACAACAACGTTTGGACAGAGGTAAGAACGAAACACTTGATTTCTCATATCATAATGTATGTTTAGAGAAGGATAGCTCTAGTTTGTTTTGTTTGTCATTAGAATGTCTTAGACTTCTAGGAAGGTCAGCTGTGTCCGCACCCTTGACTGATTCCGTGTGACAAATTGGCGACTCCGCTGGGGATAGTTTCCATTAATGAGAAGAGTCCTTTCTTTTGTTTGAACTTTTCTTTGAGAAAATTGGTTTATTTTTCTGGTTTTGGCTCTGTGATCTTGTCTCTGGGTGGGTTAGCTTAGGATTAGTTTTATTTTTGGTTTTCTCGAGTTTTTCAGTAGGACGCACCCTCTGAGTGCTGCACAGTGCGTCCCTGGACGCACTTTTGCTGTGTGCACAGAGCGGGCCCGCACCTGTGCTAACGGGTTGCCTGCGTCCCCTGCCAAAATTTAAGAAAATTCCACTTTTTGCCTTTTTTGCTCTTAGATTTTGTTTTTTCTTAGTTTTTTTTGCCCAGATTCATTAGTCCCTTGCCAAGAATCTTCACCTAAGCTTTCATTAGCATTCCTGCTCTAAGCTTTCATCAATTGGGTGTTTTGAGTCTCTTTCTTGAGAAATTCTTGATTTGTTTTCCTTTGGTCATTACTTAGAGGTTTCTATCAGTCCTTTCACAGGGCTAAATTGTGTATGAGTGTTAATCGCCTTTGAGTGTTTTTATTTTTTGATCTTTGGAACTCTCACCCAATTTTCTCGACTTGCACTTGATTGGTTCTTAGATTACATTAGAATCGTCTTGTGTTTGAGAATTCTCTTGCATAGATCACATTTGCATAATTAGAGTTCTCATTTTCAGAATATGAATGAAAAATGTGCATAGATTACATTTGCATACTTTTCAAGTGAATTGTGCATAGATGACAATTGCATAGTTTACATTCTGAAAAATCAATTGTAGATTTAGATCAGCTTTCTTTGATTTGAATTTACACAAAAATAAAATAATAAAAAAGGTTTGGAATTGATTTGCATTAGTTTTTCTTGATGAAATTAGTGCATTAGAGAATTAGTTATATCTTCTCTTAGTGATCAATTTTTGCATTATTGGAAGTGAATGGAAACTCTCTCCTTACTTTAGATAGGATTCATCGAATTGAAAAGATTACATTATCATATTCGATTGCATTCAGTTGAGTCGGGTCATAACACCATTGGTTTCCTATCCATTTACCCATTTGAGTAATAACAGCCTTAATAACACAACGCTTAATTAAAATTCATCTAGTAATTTTTACATTTCTAGGGCTCTGAAACACCAACATAGCTTAGGCTAGTGTCTTGGAGTAGGTGAGTACTTAACTCTCCAAGACAGTAAAACCAAACAAGTAGCTGATCTTGTGATAGAATCAAATCCAATTGTTACATTTACACTCTGGGAAAGCTCCTCTTAAAGGAGAAGCACGAGCTCGTGTCCGAACCAGTGAGGGGATCCATCGTCCCTCGTTGGGAACGACGCCAGACAGTACGTATTACAAACGGTAAACCTCGGATTAACAATTTTCTAGGAGCCAGGGGTCACTTATCGGTAAACCTTGGATTACTGTCAAGGAGCCGGTAAGGGGATTGAGCTTGCTACTCTGCCCTTGCGTGCTGTCGGAGTTTAGACTATTCCCCCAGGTGTACTTGTTGCCGTTGGTAACCTTAGTGACCATAATCTTTAGGATTCTACCCAAGGTGACGGTGGAGGGAAGGTCCCACTATACCTGGAGCAGACGTCGGCTATACTCACTTGGATTTTCGGGGGGGTTCCCTTCACTTCGAGACGGTTAAAGTGGAGGAACTTGTGCCGGTCTATTCATTAAGCAGGTTGCCGGGGTAACTGTTCCACCCTCCACTTCTGTACTGGATTCTGCGAGGTTGGATTTAATCACCAACTAGTGTTTTCGGTCCGGAAGGTTACTGTTTGTGTATGGTTTGACTCCTACATTTGATAGCGCGTGTTAATTTGTTTGTTTTTACTTTTAGAGACCATAGGTGTGAATTGTGAATTTTAATTGTTAGGTGTGAATTTTGAATTGTTAATTTTAGTTTTAAATTGTTAATAAAATTCACTGAAGTTGAATATAATGGCAAATGTTCCGGAATTTATCAACCTAGGAACCCCTCCTAATGAGAATCCTAGTACTTTTCCTTACTTTGGGAATGTTGGTCCTCCTTATATGGCTACTTTGTCATTACCTGGATTTACAATAGGTTTACCGATATGGTTATTTTCAACTTCGTTGGCCCAAAATACTCCAATTGTTCAACCTCAACCGAATGCTTCTCCTTCACAGAGTTCACCATCTGAACATCACCAACCTTCTGTTGACCCTTTACCTTCTTCGCCTAATTTTTCTTCCTCCATTTCTTCCTCTTCGCCTGGTAAAAGCCTCGATGTTAGTAACCAGGAGGCTAAGAAGAAGAAGAAAGGGAAGAAGAAGAAGAAGAAGAAGAAGCAAGATAAGAAAGAAGTCAACCAACCAACCATGGTTGTAAGTGTTAGTTGTGTTGAGGAAAATTCCGACATGCACCATAAACCCAAATACCCTTGCAGGCTTTGTAAGGGTGACCACTTCCTTGTCAATTGTCCTGGTATTCCAAAGGTCTTGGAAGTATGGTAAAAAAACTCTCATCAACTTTCCATTGATCCATCAACCAGTGATAGTCAGGTTCCTGGGAAAAAGGGTAAAGTTAGGTTTCCTTGTAAGTTATGCAAAGGGAGTCATCAAACTCACATTTGCCCTCACATGGATGAAGCCTCAACATTGTTGGAAAACCTTACTGTTCCACAGCAAGAATTTCCAACTGGTTACCGTAAACTTTCTCCCAACCTACCGTCAACTGACGGAGTGATCGATCTAAATTCAAGTACAGTCGATCACACTCTCCCATTGGAGAGTGAAACTCATGTCAGTCAAGTTGATGATCCATTAGTTGATCAAGTGGTCGATTCAATTTCACATTCAGTCGATCACACTCTCCCTTTTGAGAGTAAACTTCATGTCGCTCAGGGTCTTCTTGTTACATCAGATTCTTCTATGTTGGGGGGCATTTCACCTGTTTCTACAGAACCCCCTCCAAGCACTGAGGTCTTTTCCTTTGATTGGAACAGACTGACAGAACCTCGTCTTCCTTCCTCCATCCCTTTCCAAATCATTGTCAAGGCTGGTGGTAGGGACATACATCGTACTCAGGTAGATGAAGGTGCTTCTGTTAGTATTTTATCCTCAACTGTTTGGAAAGCTTTGGGTTCCCCTCAGCTTGCGCCTATTACGCAGAATCTGAAAGCTTTTAACAAAACCATTAGTGAACCTTTAGGGATCCTTCCTAAGTTTTCTATTACCTTGGAAGGTAAAACTGTCTGTATTGATCTTATGGTAGTTCGAGGTCCCTTGGATTTCAATTTACTCCTTGGGCAAGACTATGTTTATGCAATGAAAGCTGTCGTATCGACACTCTTTCGCGTGATGTCTTTCCCTCACAATGGCAGTATTGTGACTGTAGACCAGCTTTCGTTCCCTAGTCTTGTTTTAACTACCAATAATATGACACCCCTAAATGTTCCTGATTCTAAAGTGGTATCTACCCTGCCACGGGTAAATTATGTGGCAACTGGTCCCATGTTTTCAGTTACCGATGTAAGTGAGCCTCTCACTATTTGCTCACCTTCCTTTGATTTAGATCCGGTAATTGACATGGAAAACTCTATGGGATTACTTGAACATGATGTTCTTATCCCTTTTGAGTCCCTTGACATGTGTTCCTTCCAGAGAACAATTCTTCCTTCTGATGAAGACTTTTTGGAAGCCATGATCAAGGTGTGTCCATTGACATGTCTTTCTTCCAGTTGGAAGCCATAATCAGTGTGGTGTGAGGATAGTTTCTTCTAGTCTCAACCTCGTTAAAAAATGAAACTGGAAGTCATGAGGATAGTTTCTTCTAGTCTCAACCTCGTTAAAAAATGAAACTGGAAGTCGTGAGGAAAGTTCCTTTTACTGTGTCAACCTCATTAAAAAATGAATCAGTGAGTGTGAGGAAAGTTCCTTTTACTGTGTCAACCTCATTAAAAAATGAATCAGTGAGTGTGAGGAAAGTTCCTTTTACTGTGTCAACCTCATTAAAAAATGAATCAGTGAGTATGAGGAAAGTTCCTTTTACTGTGTCGACCTCGTTAAAAAATGAATCAGTGAGTTTGAGGATAGTTCTTTTCCTGTGTCAACCTCACTAAAAAATGAAACATCTCCCACAAGTCTTTCCAAGATCTTGAAAGTAAAACTTCATTCCATCCAACTCATTGAATGCAATGAAGCCTGGGGGGCATGTACCTCGTTTTGCATCATTATGTTGGGGGCATGTGAACTTATAACAAGCATAGTTTTTCGTTTCAAGCTTGCGTAAACATGAAACCGGATCCGAGCATAGTTCTTTTCCTGTGTCAAGCTCGTTAAAAAATGAAACAAATCCTCCTTCAGATTTGAGTCGAGAGATTGACTAGATCTCATAAATGTTAAGTTGTATATTTAGGTTAGTTATTTTAGTTTTTTGCATAATTTTCTTACAGTTTTAGGTCGAGTCTCTCAAACGATCTCGTACTTGAACCTTCATTTCATCCAACTGGTTGAATGAAATGAAGTTGGGGGGCATGCGCTCTAGCAGTTACGCTTAGGGGGCATCAAGCACAGTTTTCTCTCTGTTTCAAGCTTGTGTAAAAATGAAACTACTTTGAAGCATAGTTTTTATCTGTTTCAAGCTTTTGTAAAAATGAAACTTATCTCGAGTCAATTTTGGTTATTTTCAAGACTCGTTAAACTCATGAAAATCCCGAGATTATTTTGCTATCTTTCATTCTCGTAAAACAAATGAAAATGCCGAGTTCTTTCCGTCTTTTCCTGCTCGTAAATTAAGTTGAAAGTCGGCCATATGAGTACATTTTTATCCCTTTTTCTAACTCATTAAAACTTATGAAAAAGTGAAAACCATGAGTACATTTTTATCCCTTTTTCGAACTCGTTAAAACTTACGAAAAAGTGAAACCTTGGAGTTCTCTTTTAGGCCCTTTTCAGACTCCTAAAACATGAAAAGATTGCCGAGTGTTTCTTTTACACTCGTTAAGACGGAATTAAAAGACGGTCCCCTTATAGCTCTTTTCTGATCGTAAAATCAGGAAAAGATTGCCGGGTTTTTGTCGTTTCAAACTCGATACGGAAATAAAACGACGTGTCCTTGATCGCTTTTTACTTTTCAGGTCAGTGGCACTAATTATGAAAGTACTCCTTGGTCGCAAGATCAAGCGGTTCCCCCAGGTATTATTTTATACTTTTTCGGGCTTGAGGGACACAAATTTACGAAAAAGTTCAACTTGGAGTTTTCTTAAGTTTTTCAGACTCTCTAAAATTGAAAAACGCCGAGTTTCTCCTATACTGGGCTCGTTAAACATTTCACAGTAAAGGACTTGTTCAATTACAAATAGGAACGAACCACTCCTTCCTAGGGTTCGAATCAAAACTGGGTTGGACTCATCCGAAGGATGAGCTTATAAACAAGCATATGTTATCCTCCTCAAGCTTGTTAAAAATAAAGAGGTACTTGCCAGAAATGGTGGGGGAAAAGAGAGAAGAATGAGCCTATTTGTTACCTTTTGTCTCAAAAGAAACTTTATTACCACTCTTGGACACGACACTTTTCATTCACCTGGGTTGCGAAATCTTTTACCTCACAGTCAATCAAACCACTTTTGAAAGTCTTCAACCGGGTTCCGGGGATTAACTTTGAGTTATTTAGCACCAAACCATCTGTCGTGTCGTTATGTGTTCAAGAGGTCTGCAAACAAAACTTTCATCTGCAAAATACTTGTCATCCATTTGACCATCCCTGAGTCAGTCCTTACAGCAATATTTATTCAACTTGAACAATGATTTCGTGTTGTGGGCTTGCCTGCAACGAGTCCCTTTCTATCGACATCAGCACATTATCTAGAGATATGACTTAGAAATTGTCAGTACCTTGAGGTCTGCATGCATCAATGGCAGGTTTCTCGCCTTTGACGTCAGTTTACATCATTGACTTTCGATCGAAGGATTCCGTGAAATGTTCGACACCAACTCATTCATTCACATCTCATGGATTGTACTGGGTACTTTGAGAACCATTAACATTACTGGTGGTCTCTCTCACGCTTGTTAACAGTTCACATCATCGACTGGTAATCAAGTGGTTTCTACCATGTTCGACATCGACTCATTTATTCGCATGGCTAGAATCGTACCAATTCGAGAAGTAGGAATGAAGACCCTGGATCAAATTTTTACTGTCCAGGCTGCGAGGAGTTTTGTATTCATTATCTAAGTAGACTAATCATAAACAGATGGCTGCGCCCATACTGTGTCTACAAAAGTCTATGATTATGATGCACTACAAGATCATTTCTGTATCAGTGTAGTTAGTCTATTAGTTAAAGCTTTTATCTGAGTATGGGAATGCCTACCTCAGTGATGATATAATCTTATCCATGTATTTTGTGTTGAAAATTGCAGGTTCCAACCAGGTTCTCCACGAGATAATCCTCGACATGATAAAGCGCTTCACCCTTCCTAGATAATACAAAACCCTAATCTATCCCAGGCTTCGCACTTTAGGGGGCAATCTGTTACACTAAAAAATGTCACCATGGCTATTTACAGTCGGTATGGCTCTATCAACAGTCATTCTACCCTCTTGAGCAAGTCTTATGCCTCTGCTATTCATGTCAAACTCCAAGAAAGAGAGAAAGTCCTTATAAACATGTTTATCTCTGGGTACGCAGGTTCTCTCAAGCCTTACCTGCGGGTACGCACCTTTTGTTCATAAGGTCTGCGTCCAAGGACGCTCTGTATCTAAAGGGGCAGGTGCGTCCCTCTGAAAAGGTTAAAATGCGCAAGTTTTATCTTCAAAAACTTACTTGTGGTCATTTATAGAGCATTCTAGAAGGTTGTTTGATGTGTATTGAGCGCCTCCAGATGGTTCATGCACTCCTATCAAAGAGGAGCTTATCCCATCAATAAGGGAGTGATCCCATCCAAAGAGGGGACTATCCCATTGATGGTGGACCTGATTAACTTCCTCTTGAGCACTATAAAAAGAGGCATTGAGCCAGAAGGAAGAAGGTTGAAAGCTATAGATTTCTAAGGGTAAATGCTGCAGGAATTAGGACTCCCATTTAGAAGCTTGTGAGGAGAGATTGTCATATTTACTTGTTCTATTTGGAAGTGGGTGAGCTTTGTCAAAGTAGAGGAAGACTCTTGTGGACCCTGGAAGGAGCTTGCACAACACCAAGGCTCAGGTTGTAATGGTTCCTTTTGATTACCTTTAATGAAAATTGGTCCATTCTTCTCAATAACTTGTTGTTTATGGGTTATTTCATGTACTCCTTGGTCTATGTGTTGAATATGCTTTGTTTTATGTTATAATCAGGTGCTATTTAATTGTTTGACTGTTGGTGATTACAGGTTTTGGAGAAAGGGAAGAGCTCATCCGGATCAACAAAGCTTGGACTTCTACAACAGCGTTTGGACAGAGGTAAGAACGAAACACTTGATTTCTCATATCATAATGTATGTTTAGAGAAGGATAGCTCCAGTTTGTTTTGTTTGTCATTAGAATGTCTTAGACTTCTAGGAAGGTCAGCTGTGTCCGCACCCTTGACTGATTCCGTGTGACAACACTCTCCTTAGATTGGAAAAAGGGCTCAAATATTTGGGCTACAAGATGAAGCCATTGGGGTAGAAAATAGCAGATTAGACTTGGCTTATTTCGAATATGGAGAAAATACTTAATATTTGGTACTACAAATACCTCTCCAGGCAGGCATACTCATTCTCATCAAAGCTATCCTAAAGGCTACCCCGTCTATTAGATGTCTATAGCGTGGATCCCTAGGGGTATACTCTCCAGAATCTAGGCCTTATGTTGTAGATTCCTTTGGAAGGGACAACAGATAGGTAGAATTTTTGCATGGGCCAAGTGGGAGGCCCTAAATTTGCCCAAGAAATGGGGAGGATGGGGCATCAAGAAATTAGAGGATTTCTCCACTGCTCTGACAACAAAGCTTGGGTGGCAGCTTTTTACTCCAAACAGTCTATGGACAATGGTGGCCGTTTCAAAATACATTGCCCCTTTAAACCTGATCGACTGGCTAAGCCAACCATAAAGACTCCACTCAGGGGTATCAATTATATGGAAGGTTGTAATAAAATCACTCGACATCATTAGAGCGAGCATCACATGGAAAATACAGTCTGGAACAAATGTGAGGATTGGATTGGATGCAGGAATGCACACGGGTTTCCATACGAACTCAGATCCTTTCTCGGAGATATAAATATTACCCATATCGGCCGCACACCAGACCCTGAACACACCACTCTATTTCAGCAAGCCTAGAAATCGGCCGAGAGAATTAACATCCCCCAACAATGGACACAGCTGTGGAATGCATTCATCGAGGCCCTCACTGAGGCTCACATTCAGATTGGCAAAGGGGAAGATGAGGTCATATGGGCGCTCTCGAAAGATGGTAAATATACCCCAAAGGATGGATATCTTGTGTTAGCCGAAGAACACCATCCACAAGCCATAAAGTCATGGTGGAAGCATTTGTGGAAGCTTAAGAGCCCCCCTAAGAACAGACTTCTCATGTGGACCATATTGAAAAACAAAATCCCCACTGGGGAAAACCTTCACAAGTGAGCCCAACACGACCCTTTTTGGTGCCACCTCTGCAAATGCAACAATGAATCTGCCTCACACCTATTTATTGAATGCCAGGCCGCTCAAGACCTTTGGAAATAGATATTAGCTGTGATTCCATCCCCGACCAGGTTGAAAGGTACGACTATAAAGGAAACCTAGAGAAATTGGTGGTTAAGCACTGCTCCAAAAAATCTCAGGAATCTCCCTTTACTCATCTACTGGGGACTATGGATCACCCGCAACAAACTAATTTTCCTGAATACCACTCCGCACTAGCCTTCCATTGCATCCCGTATCCTATCTGATTACTCCATCATCCCTGATGACGAGGAGACGACATGACCCTAAACCATTGTACCTAAATCCATAAATCATACAAAGCCTTGGGATTATTTTGATGGCTTTGCTTAGGAGGAAGGATGCGGGGGAGGGGCCATTATTCACCTCACTGCTTCCCATTACTACCATATACAAATGGGACTAGTTTGGGGTATGAATAATTTTGCAAAACTATCCTCTGCAAAATTCCTTATACAATATGCCCTGGAAAACCAATGTCGAGATCTCCAACTCTTTGGGGACTCAAAAGTTGTCTGTGAATGGTTAAACAAAAGAACTAGATGTTCTACATATACTTTGAGACATATTCTGCATGAGGCTCATCGAATTATTACATGTTTTGACACATTTGCATGCCATCACATTTACAGGGAATGAAATGCAAATGCTAATAAATTATCCAAAGAAGCTACGCACAGGTCATCCAGAACTTGGATGATCCAGGAACATAGAGAGGGGGGCTTTTTACCAGTACTACCTTCAGCCATTCATGGACATAGATGTTTAGCAAGCTCACAGGGAGCTTGGCTTATGTTTATATTTTTTCTTTTAAATTTCCATCTGTAAATATTCATATGTTTTCATTTACAGCAAGACCTATGGACATGCTACATGGCTACAATTATTCATTTTTGATAAAACAGTATGTTGATACATTAGAAAATGATGCCTCCCTGCATGGACATAAGGCATCAATATTAGATCATTCGCTGTAATCTTATTTATCTGACATGCATTGCCTCTTACAGCATATGCTTTTGCACATACAATATCTAATTTTCTCACTTAATGAAAATTACGTTTTTTTTCCAATGGGAAATAGATATATATATATATATATATATATATATATATATATATATATATATATATATATATATATATATATATATATATATATATATATATATATATATATATATATATATATATATATATATATATATATAGCACTAGCACAACCACATTAATAAATGTGGTTGGTATATTCCATAGTCATCAACAAAAGAGCCATTAACAAAAAAGGAGTCATACACGCTTTCTCAATATGCTAATTTTATTTAACCTATTTTTTTATAAATCTAACATAATAAAATATATAATATTTTAACATCATGAAGTAATCATAATTTAAAGATACCTTTAAAGAAATAAAACCTAAACAATTTCAATTGGAGGACATGAAGTGCTCTATGTATCCTTGATGGAGGTAGCTAGAATTTTAATATTTTGGAAAAATTTAGATAATATTCCCATGGAAAAACCTTAGTTTCCCTTGACGTGAATGTACAAGACACATTTGAAATCTTTCATTTTAAATATGTATTAAAAAAAAATTACGAAATCAATATAAAAAAATTTATTTAATGATAAATATTTCAATTGTCAAAGTATTTTAAAAATTTTGAAATATAGAATAGAGAGAGGGGGACACATAGATAGAGAGAGGGAGAGGAGGAGAGAGTCTACAAGAAAGAGAAGGAGCTCAAGAGATGGAGTTGGAGGAAAAGATAGGGAAGGAAGAAGTTCAAGACATATAGAGAGAGAAAGGTTGAGGGAGAGAGAGGGAGTGACAAGGGAGAGATACAAATAGGGTGTGCATGTTTGTGGGTGATATAGAAAGAAAAAGAAGGAGCAATGGAAAGAAGGGGAAGAGAGAAGGAGATAAGGAGGGAGATAGTGGATATTTTTGTAGGATGAAGCTTGAGGGGGGGAGAGAGAGAGAGAGAGAGAGAGAGAGATGCGGGGGAGAGATGGAGGGAGGTGGGATAGAAGGGAAGAGAGAGAGGAATTTGAGTGGGAGGGAAGGAGAGAGATATGGAGTGGATGGGGACGAGAGAGAGGTAAGAAGAAAGAAATATATATAGATAAAGGTGGAGAGAGAGAGAGGGAGTGGAAAAGGATATGGAGAGAGAGAGAGAGAGAGAGAGAGAGAGAGAGAGAGAGATATGCAAGGGAGATGGAGAGAGAGGGAGAGAGGAGAGCAGGACAAAAGAAAGATATAAGGTGAGATAGAGGGAGAGAAGGAGAGGAGAGAGGGAGAGGGAGAGGGAGAGGGAAGGAGATATAAATGGATATGGAGAAACAATGTGTATGTTTGTGGGGTGATATAGAGAGATGAAGAAGGAGAGGCAGAGGGAGATAGAGATATACGTCGAATGGGGAGAGAGGGAAGAAGAGAGACATAGAGGGAAGGAAGGATATATATATATATATATATATATAATATAGAGAGATGTGTGTGTGTCTAGGTGGGGTATATAGAGAGATAAGAGAAGAAGATATATGGATATATATATATATAGATGGAAGGGGGAGAGAAAGGGAAGAAAATGGCTTGCACTATATGCATTTATTTTAGTGTATATATATATATTGATTTATAATCCTATTTGATTATGTGCAGATTAGATGCATTGATTTTAGCGTATATGTTGATTTCTAATACTATTTGATTGTTTTCATTAGGTGCATTTATTTTAGTGTATATGTTGATTTATCATCGTATTTCATTTCTTGCATTACATACATTGATTTCAGTGAAGATGTCGATTTGTGATTTGATGTAACTAGATATGTGGTGTACATTAATTTCAAGGTAACTAGTTTAACATTGTGCATTGATTTCACTGTAAGAACAAAAACATTATTGATGACGTGCATTATTACTAGGCTTTTGTAGATAACCTGAAACAAAATAAGTCCAATAAAGCTTGTATTTGTAACTTTTACATCTCCACATCTTTTAAAATTGGATATATAGCTTATTTCAATCATATTTGAGTTTTTAAAAATTGAATAAAACTTATTGCAATCATTAAGAATTGATTGAAATACTTGGATAACTACTTGTAAATTTAGAAAAGTTGATAACATTATATAAAATTATAGAAATATTGTCATATCTTGTTTTTTGGCCTATATATTAAATTTCAATACGATTGAATTATATCATGTTATGACTAAGCACTTGTATATAATATAAAAATAAATAATGTTGAATAAAATCTAATTGTTTTTTACATGACATCTTTTAAATTTGAATAAAAATTATTTCAATCCTATTTGTGTTTTTTAATTGAACCTTGAGATTATCTCTATTAAATTGATACATGATATATTTTAGCTCATTTTAATTATCAAAGTGACTTGAATCATAACTTTAGAATGTACTTATTTTCTTACTCTATGAAACTGACAATCAAAATTGAACATATATTTTACTAATAAAAGTTATAGTATATAGAAAAAAATTTAAATTATCGAAATAAATTGAACACCCCCATAGAATTCAAAAATTAATGAGCATCCATAAACAATATTAATACAAATCCATAAACTGAAATAGTCAATACATTGATCATTAAACTATCCATATGAAAATATATACAAATTACAAATGTGACATGAACCCATAAACTGAAATAATAAGCATCCATAAATTAAATAATGTCCATGATGTACATCCATAAATTGTCCATGTATGAAAATATACAAAGTTTGTATCACATGTGAATGTGCCTTATGAAATGAGCCTAAAAATATACAAACTATGACACTCTAAGTACCACCAGAACTCTTATGTGAGTTTATCTGTGTAAAGTAAGTGTCCATAAGCTAGTACTGCAATATAACACATTCAAATTCAAACTAATTAGATCATTATTTGTACAAAATAAACAATATGGAAATAAATGATTTTGAACTACATTTTTAATTACATATATATGAATCTACTAACCTCAGTCGAGTCCAAATGCAAGTCAGATAGGATGGGGGTATGATGAATCTAGGTTTTATCCTCCCCTACCAATGGCTCAATAATTGGGTCCTACATTAATGGAACTGCATCATCAATGCCTCTAAGGCTAGCATCCCACTCATGTCTCCATATAAAAACGACATAAAAAACAATCAGCATATGGGTTTGTGTACACAATGGAAACGACAAATTATAATTAGTCTACAAATTAATTAACATATATGTGTAACTTAAAAAAAAAATTGTCGAAATAGTAGGAATAATTTTTTTTACCTCAACTTTTGTTCCATGTGATTGTACATAGTGACTATCATCCACATTAGTGAATATATGAGGTAGAGTTGGAGGTGGAGTAGAATCCATGGAAGCATGCTCTGGTCGAGGATGGCCTAGCTAATAAACTGCCCCCTCGAATGATCTCATAATCTCATCCATGTAGTTGGGATGTGTCTACATATTATCATGAACTTATTAACATGAATGCAATCTAATATGAACTAGAAAATAATATAAATAAAGATGTATAATTTGACAGTAAGAGTCAAAAGTTTCGTATATATATGTACCTAATCCATGTCACATAGGTCATGCACCCTCTAATTCTCATGAAAGTCATCATGATACATCCATGTATATGTCAAAATTTGGTCAAAGGATAAACTCGCAAGAAATGCATCATCATATAAGGGCACCGATGGGTCACAATGCAATGGTGGTGGTCTCCTAATCTCTCCATCCAGTGAAACATGCACACTGGCCAATAACGTCCACATGATATCTGCAATAGTCTCCCTGGTCTCACCATTGAGCTATGATAGATATTTTATCCCTGTCGGTAATACCAAGCTCTGAGACAGTAGTGGAAAGAATAGTGGGGGTGGTGGTACATGCCTAGGGTCCCTATGAGCCCCATTGCCCTCAGAGGTACATGTTAGGCCCCTATAATACTAGTGATTCCCACATTAATATTGTCATTGTATCCATTATTGTTATTATTGTGCCCCTATTGTCCCCATAATGTTATTAGTATGCCCCATAGAAACCCACTATTATTATTTTTGTGCCCTTATGTTATTACTGTTATGTGGGCTTGATTATATTGTCACCCCTTAGACTCCTATATATAGAAGGGAGGTTTAGTCATTTGTATCATCCAGGAATTACTCATTTGTGTAATGTAAAGGAGTTTTCCCCCTCGAAGAGGCTAAATTCTAAGGCGTTGATCTATCTTTTCTATCTTTTGTGAGCTGGTTTCTAACATTTGGTATCAAAGCTTTCGATTCTAGTGTTTCACTACTCCAAATAGAACATCATGAAATTTTTGCTATAACTTTCTTTCTGTGATATTTCAGATAAACAAAACCCATTTGAGCTGAAATTGTTCTGAACATCAGGTCGAAATTTCATAGCTTGTCTCACTATATTTGTAGAGATATGATCTGAGGAAGTTAGGTTGTTTGTAGACTCCTGAGTTACATTCTAAATAGCTAACCTGGGGAAAATTGTCATAACTTTTGTTTTGAGCATCAGATTGAAATTTCGTAAGAAGTCTCAGAAAGAGGACGTACTTTAGTTTTCTGTGTATTAGTTTCAAGTACTAAGGTCAAAACAGGGACACGTGGCACATCGAGCAAGTGGACTCTATTTAAGTACTTTATAATCAGGTCACCATGGGTGATTTGGCATAACTCGTCCTTGGAGAATCCAATCTTGACAAGAATTGTGGGTTTAGAAAGATGTCTCAAAGGGATACTGTAGGATGAGATTTCAGATATTCAATACCCGTAGTTATAGAGATACAACAGATTCAATATTGAGCTCTTACAAAGTGAAAAACAAAGGTGTGTAGTTTTATTTAAATTTTTCATAAGATTGGTTTGAAAAATTAGTTTGAAGGAATTCAAAGGGAATAGTGAAGAATTATTAGCATTAATTAATGCCCCGAAGAAAGAAAAATGAGACACCTAGTAAGAAAACTAAAAGTTCTAGCATAACTCGTGAAGAAGAGGAAGAAATGCAACATGATATATCAAAATTACAAGACCAAGTACAGCAAATTTCACTCTCAGTAGAGGTAAATGAAGCCAAGATGAATGGCGTGGAAGTTAATATGAATAGCATGCAAGCTAAGATGGAAGCTAAGATGGATGGCGTGGAAACTAAGATGGATGGCATGGAAGCTAAGATGAATGGCATGGATGATAAGATGGAAGAATTGAAGATAAATTTGAATAAGTTGCTACAAGAAATGGTCACTGATGGTGAAAGGGTAGTAAAGGAAACTCATGATGCGAAAAAAAGAAATGTTAATCATGATTTCATACACTCTAATGTTGTATTGAAGACCCACCATGTTCCAAAAATCGATATGAGGAAGTTTGATGGCAAGGATCTAGGAACATGGATACTACAGATGGAGCAATTTTTCGATCTCCATAATGTGCAAAACACACAAAAGGCACATATTGAAACTTTATATTTGGAACCAAATCAGTTTGTATGGTATTGATGGCTTTTCTCTCGTAAACAAATTGTCACTTGGGCAAATTTTACGGAATATATGATAGCACATTATGAGGATACAAAAAGAAAAACCTTTTTTAGCCAATTGATAAATCTCAAACAAAAGGGTTCAATGATGGAGCACATTGGCTTCCAAAAATTGAACATAAGGGTAAAATATATTCTAGACAAGCATAGGATTGATGTGTTCATAGGGACTTTAAAGGATAATATATGACATGATGTTCACCTTTGGGAACTTGATTCATTGGAGAAGGCATTCAGGTTAGCAAGAAAAATGGAAAACAAAATTATGGCAACCAGGAAGCCTACGACTCACAACTATAGCAATGGAAGTGTTGTTGCCCCTAGCCTTCCATAACCTACAAGGTTGACACCACAACAATTGGAAGAAAAAAGAGCAAAAGGGATTTGTTACAGTTGTGATAGCAAATACACTAAAGGTCATAAGTGTTTTGAGAAGAAATTATTCTACATAGATTGTGAAGAGGAGGAATAAAAGGAATAAGAAATGTCAAAAGAAGAGGATATACTCCAGGAAAAAACCATAGATAAAGAATTACCACTCCTCAAACTATCAATATAGAAGGACATATCAAGAAGAAAAAGGTAATAGTGTTGATTTATTTCGGGAAGTACCCATAAAGTTGGTAGCGCAGGAGTAGCAACATCCTTGCTACAGTACTGGCCCTCATTAGAATGCATGAAGATGGGTTACACTTTTGGGCCAAATGTGGTGATGAAATTTCATGTTTTTCCTCTTTTATCGAATTGAATCCCTCAAAATTCATATAAGCATTGTGAATTTTGATCCGGAGTAAATGACAAGTTGTATAAAATTAGGTCATTGTCATAATGATATTTTTTACAAAATATTTAGTGTCGTATAATATGTCAATTTTTTACACATCTTAAGAGGTACATGTGTGTTCACATAGCATAAATTAGTCTAAAATGTGTAACTTTTAATATATATATATATATAGATATAAGCATGATCTACACACAGAGTGATGAGCTTTTCATATGAAAAATGTATTTTTTATGCAAAATCATATTTTTTATTACTTTCCAAAGTTGGCAAAGTCATATTTCAATTGCATTTTTCAAATACGTGTTCATTTAAGGTTTTTTTCAACTATTTAAATAAATTGAAAAACCAGGAGTACACTTTTAAAGAGGACTAGTAAACAAAGATAGTGGTATTTTTTGAAATTTTTTGTTGTTTATATTTTATGATATTTATTTTTTATTCAACCTCTTTAAAATTGTTCAAAAAAATTTCAAGCATTATGTTTAAAAGAAATTAGATGAAAAATATATTATGAATTTGAAAATGCGAAATGCATATGCCATTGGATAGATGATTCCCTCATGAATCCAACATGATCAACTCTGTCGCCTAAGAAAAAATATTTCCCTAAGTCCAGTAGGGTACAAAATGGTGTTGTAGGAAATTTTGTAAAAGATGTGCTGAAATTGTGGATTTTAGGACTTCAGAGGCTCGATCAAGCACTTTAAGCACTCGATTGAGCATTTAAATTTCAAATTCAAATAGCTAAATAGAGGGTTTTGTAAACCCTTGATCAAGCCATATACATGGTTAACAGGGGCTCGACTGAGTGCTAAGTCTTGATCAAGCTACATACCTTAATTGAGGCTTCATAAAAAAATCTTGAATGGTAAAAAATTTAAGATTTTACCACATTTTAAAATTCTAAATTTTATTAGAATTTTTGTTATCATGTCATGTAGAAACCTTATTAAATTTAATATTAATATTAAAAATATTATTATTATTATTATTAAATTATGAAATAAATATTAATATAAATTTGATATTAATATATTTTAATGTCAATATTAAATTTATTAATTTTGGATTAATATAGCATTATTAACTTTAATATAATATAAATTTGTTAGCATAGGGGATTTGACAATCATGAAGAACACATTCGCACTATTCCAAACAGCCACTGGTATGGCTGTAAACAGAAGCAAGAGGACTCTCACAGAGGCTGGATGTTCCCCATATGAAATTAATTATGCGTTGCAAAGATTCCAGTACACTCTCCTTAGATTGGAAGAAGGGCTCAGATATTTGGGCTACAAGATGAAGCCATTGGGGTAGAAAATAGCAGATTAGACTTGGCTTATTTCCAATATGGAGAAAATACTTAATATTTGGTACTACAAATACCTCTCCAGGGCAGGCATACTCATTCTCATCAAAGCTATCTTGGAGGCCACCCCGGTCTATTAGATGTCTCTAGCGTGGATCCCTAGGGGTATACTCTCCAGAATCTAGGCCTTATGTTGTAGATTCCTTTGGAAGGGACAACAGATAGGTAGAATTTTTGCATGGGCCAAGTGGGAGGCCCTAAATTTGCCCAAGAAATGGGGAGGATGGGGCATCAAGAAATTAGAGGATTTCTCCACCGCTCTGACAACAAAGCTTGGGTGGCAGCTTTTTACTCCAAACAGTCTATGGACAATGGTGGCCGTTTCAAAATACATTGCCCCTTTAAACCTGATCGACTGGCTAAGCCAACCATAAAGACTCCACTCAGGGGTATCAATTATATGGAAGGTTGTAATAAAATCACTCGACATCATTAGAGCGAGCATCACATGGAAAATATAGTCTGGAACGAATGTGAGGATTGGATTGGATCCATGGATTGGATGCAGGAATGCACATGGGTTTCCATACGAACTCAGATCCTTTCTCAGAGATATAAATATTACCCATATCGGCCGCACACCAGACCCTGAACACACCACTCTATTTCAGCAAGCCTAGAAATCGGCCGAGAGAATTAACATCCCCCAACAATGGACACAGCTGTGGAATGCATTCATCGAGGCCCTCACTGAGGCTCACATTCAGATTGGCAAAGGGGAAGATGTGGTCATATGGGCGCTCTCGAAAGATGGTAAATATACCCCAAAGGATGGATATCTTGTGTTAGCCAAAGAACACCATCCAAAAGCCATAAAATCATGGTGGAAGCATTTGTGGAAGCTTAAGAGCCCCCCTAAGAACAGACTTCTCATGTGGACCATATTGAAAAATAAAATCCCCACTGGGGAAAACCTTCTCAAGTGAGCCGAGCACGACCCTTTTTGGTATCACCTCTGCAAATGCAACAATGAATCTGCCTCACACCTATTTATTGAATGCCAGGCCGCTCAAGACCTTTGGAAATAGATATTAGTTGTGATTCCATCCCCGACTAGGTTGAAAGGTATGACTATAAAGGAAACCTGGAGAACTTGGTGGTTAAGCACTGCTCCAAAAAATCTCTGGAATCTCCCTTTACTCATCTACTGGGGACTATGGATCACCCGCAACAAACTAATTTTCCTGAATACCACTCCACACTAGCCTTCCATTGCATCCCGTATCCTATTCGATTACTCCATCATCCCTGATGACGAGGAGACGACATGACCCTAAACCATTGTACCTGAATCCATAAATCATACAAAGCCTTGGGATTATTTTGATGGCTTTGCTTAGGAGGAAGGATGCGAGGGAGGGGCCATTCTTCACCTCACTGCTTCCCATTACTACCATATACAAATGGGACTAGGTTGGGGTATGAATAATTTTGCAGAACTATCCTCTGCAAAATTCCTTATACAATATGCCCTGGAAAACCAATGTCGAGATCTCCAACTCTTTGGGGACTCAAAATTTGTCTGTGAATGGTTAAACAAAAGAACTAGATGTTCTACATATACTTTGAGACATATTCTGGATGAGGCTCATCGACTTATTACATCTTTTGACACATTTTCATGCCATCACATTTACAGGGAATGAAATGCAAATGCTAATAAATTATCCAAAGAAGCTACGCACAAGTCATCCGGAACTTGGATGATCCAGGAACATAGAGAGGGGGTCTTTTTACCAGTACTACCTTCAGCCATTCATGGACATAGATGTTTAGCAATCTCACAGGGAGATTGGCTTATGTTTATATTTTTTCTTTTAAATTTCCATCTATAAATATTCATATGTTTTCATTTACAGCAAGACCTATGGACATGCTACATGGATACAATTATTCATTTTTGATAAAACAGTATGCCGATACATTAGAAAATGATGCCTCCTTGCATGGACATAAGGCATCAATATTAGATCGTTCGCTATAATCTTATTTATCTGACATGCATTGCCTCTTACAGCATATGCTTTTGCACATACAATATCTAATTTTCTCACTTAATGAAAATTACGTTTTTTTCCAATGGGAAATATATATATATATATATATATATATATATATATATATATATATATATATATATATATATATATATATATATATAATACATATATATATATACATATATACATATATATATATATAGATATACATATATAGATATATACATACATACATACATATATATATATATATATATATATATATATATATATATATATATATATATATATATATATATATATATCTATATATATATATTGTTAGATTATAATATATACTAGCACAACCACATGAATAAATGTGGTTGGTATATTCCATAATCATCAACAAAAGAGCCATTAACAAAAAAAGAGTCATACACGCTTTCTCAATATGCTAATTTTATTTAACCTATTTTTTTATAAATCTAACATAATAAAATATATAATATTTTAACATCATGAAGTAATCATAATTTAAAGATACCTTTAAAGAAATAAAACCTAAACAATTTCAATTGGAGGACATGAAGTGCTCTATGTATCTTTGATGGAGGTAGCTAGAATTTTAATATTTTGGAAAAATTTAGATAATATTCCCATGCAAAAACCTTAGTTTCCCTTGACGTGAATGTACAAGACACATTTGAAATCTTTCATTTTAAATATGTATTAAAAAACAATTTATGAAATCAATATAAAAAACCTTATTTAAAGATAAATATTTCAATTGTCAAAGTATTTTAAAATTTTTGAAATATAGAATAGAGAGAGGGGGACACAAAGATAGAGAGAGGGAGAGGAGGAGAGAGTCTACAAGAAAGAGAAGGAGCTCAAGAGATGGACTTGGAGGAAAAGATAGGGAAGGAAGAAGTTCAAGACATATAGAGAGAGAAAGGTTGAGGGAGAGAGAGGGAGTGACAAGGAAGAAATACAAATAGAGTGTGCATGTTTGTGAGTGATATAGAAAGAAAAACAAGAAGCAATGGAAAGAAGGGCAAGAGAGAAGGAGATAAGGAGGGAGATAGTCAATATTTTTGTAGGATGAAGCTCGAGAGAGAGAGAGAGAGAGAGAGAGAGAGAGAGGGAGAGAGAGATGAGGGGGAGAGATGGAGGGAGGTCGGACAGAAGGGAAGAGAGAGAGGAATTTGAGTGGGACGGAAGGAGATAGATATGGAGTGGATGGGGAGGAGAGAGAGGTAAGAAGAAAGAAATATATATAGATAAAGGTGGAGAGAGAGAGAGGGAGTGGCAAAGGATATGGAGAGAGAGAGAGAGAGAGAGAGAGATATGCAAGGGAGATGGAGAGAGAGGGAGAGCAGGACAAAAGAGAGATAGAAGGGGAGATAGAGGGAGAGAAGGGGAGGAGAGAGGGAGAGGGAGAGCGAGAGGGAAAGGGAGAGGGAAGGAGATATAAATGGATATGGAGAAACAATGTGTATGTTTGTGTGGTGATATAGAGAGATGAAGAAGGAGAGGCTGAGGGAGATAGAGATATACGTCGAATGGCGAGAGAGGGAAGAAGAGAGACATAGAGGGAAGAAGGATATATATATATATATATATATATATATATATATATATATATATATATATATATATAGAGAGAGAGTGTGTGTGTCTAGGTGGGGTGAGATAGAGAGACAAAGAAGGAGATCTGGATGGAGATATCGATATAGATGGAAGGGGGAGAGAAAGGGAAGAAAATGGCTTGCACTAGATGCATTTATTTTAGTGTATATATTGATTTATAATCCTATTTGATTATGTGCAGAATTAGATGCATTGATTTTAGCGTAGATGTTGATTTCTAATACTATTTGATTGTTTTCATTAGATGCATTTATTTTAGTGTATATGTTGATTTCTCATCCTATTTCATTTCTTGCATTACATGCATTGATTTCAGTGAAGATGTTGATTTGTGATTTGATGTAACTAGATATATGGTGTACATTAATTTCAAGGTAACTAGTTTAACATTGTGCATTGATTTCACTGTAAGAACAAAAACATTATTGATGACGTGCATTATTACTAGGCTTTTGTAGATAACCTGAAACAAAATAAGTCCAATAAAGCTTGTATTTGTAACTTTTACATCTCCACATCTTTTAAAATTGGATATATAGCTTATTTCAATCATATTTGAGTTTTTAAAAATTGAATAAAACTTATTGCAATCATTAAGAATTGATTGAAATACTTGGATAACTAGTAAATTTAGAAAAGTTGATAACATTATATAAAATTATAGAAATATTGTCATATCTTGTTTTTTGGCCTATATATTAAATTTCCATACGATTGAATTATATCATGTTATGACTAAGCACTTGTATATAATATAAAAATAAATAATGTTGAATAAAATCTAATTGTTTTTTACATGACATCTTTTAAATTTGAATAAAAATTATTTCAATCCTATTTGTGTTTTTTAATTGAACCTTGAGATTATCTCTATTAAATTGATACACGATATATTTTATTTCATTTTAATTATCAAAGTGACTTGAATCATAACTTTAGATTGTACTTATTTTCTTACTCTATGAAACTGACAATCAAAATTGAACATATATTTTACTAATAAAAGTTATAGTATATAGAAAAAAATTTAAATTATCGAAATAAATTGAACACCCCCATAGAATTCAAAAATTAATGAGCATCCATAAACAATATTAATACAAATCCATAAACTGAAATAGTCAATACATTGATCATTAAACTATCCATATGAAAATATATACAAATTACAAATGAGACATGAACCCATAAACTGAAATAAGAAGCATCCATAAATTAAATAATGTCCATGATGTACATCCATAAATTGTCCATGTATGAAAATATACAATGTTTGTATCACATGTGAATGTGCCTTATGAAATGAGCCTAAAAATATAGAAACTATGACACTCTAAGTACCCTCAGAACTCTTATGTGAGTTTATCTGTGTAAAGTAAGTGTCCATAAGCTAGTACTGCAATATAACACATTCAATTTCAAACTAATTAGATCATTATTTGTACAAAATAAACAATATGGAAATAAATGATTTTGAACTACATTTTTAATTACATATATGTGAATCTAGTAACCTCAGTTGAGTTCAAATGCAAGTCAAATAGGATGGGGGTATGATGAATCTAGGTTTGATCCTCCCCTACCAATGGCTCAATAATTGGGTCCTACATTAATGGAACTGCATCATCAATGCCTCTAAGGCTAGCATCCCACTCATGTCTCCATATAAAAACGACATCAAAAACAATTAACAGATGGGTCTGTGTACACAATGGAAAGGACAAATTATAATTAGTCTACAAATTAATTAACATATATGTGTAACTTAAAAAAAAAATTGTCGAAATAGTAGGAATAGTTTTTTTTACCTCAACTATTGTTCCATGTGATTGTACATAGTGACTATCATCCACATTAGTGAATATATGAGGTAGAGTTGGAGGTGGAGTAGAATCCATGGAAGCATGCTCTGGTCGAGGATGGCCTAGCTAATAAACTGCCCCCTTGAATGATCTCATAATCTCATCCATGTAGTTGGGATGTGTCTACATATTATCATGAACTTATTAACATGAATGCAATCTAATATGAACTAGAAAATAATATAAATAAATATGTATAATTTGACAGTAAGAGTCAAAAGTTTCGTATATATATGTACCTAATCCATGTCACATAGGTTATGCACCCTCTAATTCTCATGAAAGTCATCATGATACATCCATGTATATGTCAAAATTTGGTCAAAGGATAAACTCGCAAGAAATGCATCATCATATAAGGGCACCAATGGGTCACAATGCAATGGTGGTGGTCTCCTAATCTCTCCATCCAATGAAACATGCGCACTGGCCAATAACGTCCACATGATATCTACAATAGTCTCCCTGGTCTCACCATTGAGCTATGATAGATATTTTATCTCTGTCGGTAATACCCAGCTCTGAGACAGTAGTGGAAAGAATCGTGGGGTTGGTGGTACATGCCTAGGGTCCCTATGAGCCCCATTGCCCTCAGAGGTACATGTTAGGCCCCTATAATACTAGTGATTCCCACATTAATATTGTCATTGTATCCATTATTGTTATTATTGTGCCCCTATTGTCCCCATAATGTTATTAGTATGCCCCATAGAAACCCACTATTATTATTTTTGTGCCCTTATGTTATTACTATTTTGTGGGCTTGATTATATTGTCACCCCTTAGACTCCTATATATAGAAGGGAGGTTTAGTCATTTGTATCATCCAGGAATTACTCATTTGTGTAATGTAAAGGAGTTTTCCCCCTCGAAGAGGCTAAATTCTAAGGTGTTGATCTATCTTTTTTATCTTTTTGTGAGCTGGTTTCTAACATTTGGTATCAAAGCTTTCGATTCTAGTGTTTCACTACTCCAAATAGAACATCATGAAATTTTTGCTATAACTTTCTTTCTGTGATATTTCAGATAAACAAAACCCATTTGAGCTGAAATTGTTTTGAACTTCAGGTTGAAATTTCATAGCTTGTCTCACTATATTTGGAGAGATATGATCTGAGGAAGTTAGGTTGTTTGTAGACTCCTAAGTTACATTCTGAATAGATAACCTGGGGAAAATTGTCATAACTTTTGTTTTGAGCATCAGATTGAAATTTTGTAAGAAGTCTTAGAAAGAGGACGTAGTTTAGTTTTTTGTGTATTAGTTTCAAGTTCTAAGGTCAAAACAAGGACACATGGCACATCGAACAAGTGGACTCTATTTAAGTAGTTTATAATCAGGTCACCATGGGAGATTTGGCATAACTCTTCCTTGGAGAATCCAATCTTGACCAGAATTGTGGGTTTAGAAAGATGTCTCAAAGGGATACTGCAGGATGAGATTTCAGATATTCAATACCCGTAGTTATAGAGATACAACAGATTCAATATTGAGCTCTTACAAAGTGAAAAACAAAGGTGTGTAGTTTTATTTAAATTTTTCATAAGATTGGTTTGAAAAATTAGTTTGAAGGAATTCAAAGGGAATAGTGAAGAATTATTAGCATTAATTAATGCCCTGAAGAAAGAAAAATGAGACACCTAGTAAGCAAACTAAAATTTCTAGCATAACTCGTGAAGAAGAGGAAGAAATGCAACATGATATATCAAAATTACAAGACCAAGTACAACAAATTTCACCCTCAGTAGAGGTAAATGAAGCCAAGATGAATGGCGTGGAAGCTAATATGAATGGCTCATTCATGATGCCAAAGCCATTAATTGTAGATCTCCTAGATCGGCATTAGGATCCCAAACATTCATTTCTGTGAGGGCCATGTTGTGCAAGTAAAACTCAGCCATTTTGGCCCTATCCTCTAATGTATTTGATCACAAAGATAAATAAACTACATGTAGTCCTAAAATGGCATAGTGCCCCTTTGTGCTAGTGTTTTAATCTAAAATTGCAGCCATTGTTCTCTGAGGTAAGGATCATAGGATTTAGCTGGAATCCTACACTAGATGGCCTCCAAGGAGAGGTTTGCCACACATACTAGTTGGTTTTCCCTTTCCTGCAGCTATCCTCTTAGCCATGCGTTTTCCCTCTCAAGTTGATCTCTTATTATTGCTTCTTTGTACCTTAAGCTACTTAGCTCTTTTCCCATTTCCTTGAGCTTCTCTTCCATTTGCCTAATGTCTTCCACCACTTTTTGAGGTATCACCCTTCCTCCTTCAATAAACTAGTAGTAGGAGTCTAGGTTAGGTTGGGGACTTGGTTCCTTTATCTCAAGGTCTTGCTCTTGTGTTTCTTGTTGCTCCCCTACCTTGCTTTCCAATTTTTGTGCTTCCTGTAGTTTTTGCTGTGGATCTTGTAGGATGGCCTTACCCTTTAAGGAAGTTGATATGGTACTAGGCCTCCTTACACAGGTGATTGGTGACTTAGGTGAAGTCATTTTGTCTCTTGTTGTAGGTGAAGCTTCAATCACAATAGGGATTTTTGTTGATATTTGTGGCTTCCCTTGTTTGATTCTTCTGCTCTTTCTTGTTTTGAAATATAGAGGGGTTTTCCCCCTTCTTTTCCCTTTTTGCTTGACTGGGGTGCTGAGAGCAGTGAGGGCAGCCGCTCCCTCCTTCTCAGGGGCCTCTCGAGACACCCTAGGTGACTCCTCCTTGTTTTCTTCCCCTTCTATTTCAATGCCTTCTTCCCCTCTATTTTTCTTATCTTCTTCCTCTTGCTGTTCTTTCTCATCTCCGTCAGTTTCTTCCTTCGTTTCCTCCTTTTGTTTTATCATTGATCAAAAATGGATCCTAAAAATCCTCTAAGTCTTCAAAGGTAAAAAAAAAGAACTATCGAAAAGGATGAACCTTAAAAAAGGCGGATTACACTATCGGGAGAGAAAAACATGCAAAATGGCAAAAAACAGATTTTATCGGAGGCTTGAACAACGAGGCACAGGAGCTGTCAGATCTGGCTGATCAACGGTCTAGATCTGATCATCGTATCGCAATTGGAGATGTCAAGCAGAGGCTATCGAAGGCTACCATATGAAAGTTACAATAGTGATTAGCGTTAGTTAACGAGGATCATTGATCAAGCATACAGATCGACGGCCCAGGTTAACTCACAATATCGCATCGGCAAAATACAAGGGAGCGCTTACCAAAGGCTCGGGGACTATGCGATATGTGATTGCGACATATCGCATCGCAATATCACATCAGAGCAATACAAAGGAGTGGGGCCGATACAAATGCGACTTGCGATAGCCGGACTCGATGGGGTTATGGATGAAATTTAATATATTTTGAGTTCCAGTAAAAGGGCTTTTTCTATGTATTTCGCATTTTCGTTAAATAAATGAAAAACAAAGGAAATGAAAACAAAGCGATAAAATGGACTTGAAAGGGTTTATACATGCAACGATATATATTTTGAGTTTCGTAATGAGCGGGATTTCAGGCGGTCCTTAGGCAGTAAGTGGTATTGGATGGGCTTCACCCGATCCCATCCACTAGCTCACACGTGGCTTGCGAAAACTGCCTTTTCGAGCAGGTAACTTCCATATGATAAGCGATAGCAATATAAAGGTGGACTCGATGGAGTTATAAGGCAAAATTAATAATATTTGAGGTCCAGTAAAAGGTGTTTTGGTGTATTTTTACAGTGTTGTTGTGTATTTCTCTATGTAAAGAAAGAAATATTGTTTTGGGATTTTTAATGCGTCGATGGTTCCTTCCATTAAAATACAAGTGTCCACGATCCCTGAAGACATTTAGCAATGATTGCTTAACGCTCAGAGGGGATTTGAGAAGACAGAGGTTGGGAGCCAGAGAGCCCAGAAGAGGAAATGAACAGACAACACCGAATGGCTTAAAAGCCACAGAATGATAGAGACAAAGGTAGGCAGTGCTAAGACAGAGAGAAAACAGAGACAGAGAATGAGAGGGGGAGTCTGTGTACTCAAAAAGACTTGGGCGATCCAAGTAAAGCCTTGTTGTTTTATTCTTGTTGTGTTGAGACTCAATCGAGATCAAATTTATAAAAAATCTACTCTTGAAGACATAATAGAGAGGTCACCACTGAAAGTTGGACCGGGAAACGTAGCCCAAGAGTTTTGGGTGAACTCCTTGATTATTTATTGTTTTCTGTGTGTTTGTCTATTATGTTTTTCTAACTGCTTCATTTTCAATATTATTCGCAATATTTTCGATCCGTTGCACTATGTAATATAGGAAAATCCTACACATGAGTCTGTAATACCTTAATATTAGTCTAAGATCTTATTTTCATATCAAGTGGTATCAGAGCTTTAGGTTTGCTAAGGTTATACAAGCTTGTGTTGGATTTGAATGCTAACTAGGTCAAAGCTCAAACTAGGAGCAGGAAAACTTGTTGAGACTAGTCCAAAGATTGGAAGAGTCTACCCTGGGAGGAGAATGGTAGAAGAAATTCCATTGGAATCAGAATCTCGGTTCATGGATAGTTTTATGGCCATGCGAGCCATGGTGGAAGAGATGTATCGAGAATTTAAGAAGGGTCGAGGTGAAAGCACTTCAACACCCAAACAAGGCAAAGGAGCAGAGGAACCTCTTCCAGTTGCCCACCGAGAAGGAAAAGGGAAAGAGGAAGAGCCTCCTCCATCATCCCTCCACCATCACCTCCATCTAGCCTTGAAAAGAAAAAGAAGAAAACTTCTTTGATTAAATTAGATGTAAAGTTTGATTTGCCAATTTATGATGGAGAATTAAATGCAAAAAAGCTAGATAACTGAAT
The DNA here is from genome assembly GCA_031772625.1 of Pinus tabuliformis. NCBI lineage: Eukaryota > Viridiplantae > Streptophyta > Pinopsida > Pinales > Pinaceae > Pinus > Pinus tabuliformis. Next base: position 1,701,231,951 of record CM062819.1, on the reverse strand, counting down.
TAGACAGATTAATGTATATTGCAGGGTGAAGAAAATTGATTCAGAATGGAGAAAGATTCAACTGGCTAGCCTTCGCCTTGGATGAACTGCACTAGTGTGGTGGGAAGGAAAGAAACAAGCTGATTTGAAGAAGCATGGTAAAATTCTTTCTACCTGGAATGAATTTGTTTCTTCCATTAAAAAAAAATTCTATCCTCTATCTTATATGCAACAAGAAATGATGAGTTGGAAAACTCTTCACCAATTAAAGGGCCAAAGTGTACAAAGTTATACCCAGGAATTTAGAAAAAGAGTTTTAACTCTAGGAATTTCTCTAGACTCACCTGAAACTTTGTTGAAGTATATAGGTTGTCTACATAGCTATTTGAAGCACACCATTCTCATGTTTAATCCCACTAGCCTAGATGATGTATCAGTTTAGGCTACACATCTAGAGGCTAGAGGCAAGAATGTGAACCCAAAGATTTGGGGATCATCAAAACCCTCTGCAAGCAAGAACAAGGAAAAGAAGAAGCCGAAATGGAAGGAGAGGAAGATAAACGTTGTACAAAAAGACAAACCTTCATGCAGTTACTGCAAGAAGGATGGACATGATGATGAACACTACTAGTCTTTGCATCCAGAGCTGAAACCTAAGAAGTTCGGTGGTAAGAAGAAGAAGACTGTTGCTGCTATTCTGAAAGAATTGGGGTCAGACTCAGGTGATGAAACAACGATCACAACCACATGTATAAAAGGTAAAAATTATGAAGCATCTACAGGTAATTCTGCACAATCTATTGATAATGAAGATAATGAGAGGAAAAGACATGAGCTTTTTCATATTAGAGTTATTTCCAAGCACGAAAAGATTGATACTTTATTTCATAGTGGATCACAAGTAAACTTGATTTCTGAAACAACTGTAAAGAAGTTTGGCTTACTAACAACAACTCACAAGAAGCCATATCCATTAGGTTGGGTATGTGACAAAGCAAAGCTACAAGTGACTAGACATTGTAAACTTAGGTTTGCTATTGGGTCAACATTTGTAGATGAGGTTGAGTTAGATATAGTTCCCTTGGATATATGTGGTATTGTTTTAGGAAGTCCTTACTTGTATGATAGAAAAGCCATATTCTATAGAGCTGAAAATAAGTATCAACTCACTAAATATGGAATAAAATATATTGTAAGAGCTCATAAACTCAAAAATAACTATTCTATCATAAACTTAGGGAAGATGAAAAGAATTGTAAATTCATGCAAGCAATTTTTACTAATGGCTGTAAAGGAAAAGAACCTTGATAAAACCAGTGTATTTGAAGGCTATGATGCTAAAGAGAAAGATGATTTAGTTAAAGTTGTTTCATAATATAATATCCTATTTCAAGAACCTAAAGTTCTACCACCCAAAAGGGAAATAGTACATGATATTCATTTGCAGCAAGATGCTCCATTGCCTAACATCGAAATGTATAGGTTATTCGCTTTAGAGAATGCAGAGATCAAGAAGCGGGTATAGGAGCTACTCGATAAAGGGTTCCTAAGATCAAGCACATCACTAAGCAGATCTCCAATCGTGTTGGTGAGAAAGAAAGATGGTTCGTGGAGGATGTGAATTGATTACAGAGCACCGAATAGAATAAGAATCAAGAATTGTTATCCTCTTCCTCGCATTGATGATATACTAGATCAGTTGAAAGAAGCAGTTTACTTTTCCACGTTATACTTGTGTAGTGGCTATCATCAAGTCAGAGTAGCAGAACAAGATGCATGGAAGACTGCTTTCAAAACAAAGAAAGGGTTGTATGAATGGCTGGTTATGCCTTTTGGCTTAACTAATGATCCTACCACTTTCATGAGAGTTATGAATGATGTACTCAGACCTTTCATTGATGATTTTGTAATTGTATATTTAGATGACATTCTTGTTTTCAGTAAAACATGGGAAGAACATTTAAAGCATGTAAAGCAGACTTTAGATGTTTTGAAAAGATAAAATCTCTATGTGAAGTTATCAAAATGTGAATTTGGAAAAACATCTTTAAATTATTTGGGTCATACTGTAGGGGGTGGTGAATTGAAGATAGATCCATCTAAGGTTGAATTCATTGTGAACTGGCCTAAACCCAAATCTTCTACAGAAATTAGGAGTTTCCTAGGAGCAGCACAATATTGGAGAAAGTATATTACTAACTTTTCCTTGATTGCAGCTCCCTTACATGCTTTAACAGGATTGAACAAGGTTTTTCAGTGGGGAGGCAAACAGCAGAAAGCCTTTGACACCTTAAAATAAAAAATTAGTACAACACCAATACTAGCACTGCCAGATCTTCAACGACCATTTGAGATTGAAATAGATGCCAGTGACTATGCCATGGGAGCAGTGTTGATGCAACACGGTAAACCCATATGATATCATTCTGAGACATTTAATTATGCAGTAGTTAATTATCCCACATATGATAAGGAATTGTATGCATTAGTACAAAGTGTGAAAATTTAGAAACATTACCTAGTGGGAAAAGAAACAATTATACATACAAATCATCAACCTCTTCAATATTTTCACTCACAAACTAAATTGAAGCAATCAAGACACTATGGGTGGATGGGTTTTCTACAGTAGTTTCATCTTGTCATCAGATATAAGAAGGGAATACACAATAAGGTTGCATATATGTTATCAAGACCAATCATAAATGCGTCTACTATAATTAAGAATAACTCAGTAATGCATGAAAGCTACATTGAACAATATGCTCAAGATATAGATTTTAAAGACGTATATGCAACTTTAAGTCATGGAAAACAAGTAGAAGAATTGGATTATTATGTTAAGGAGAAAATCTTGTATCATTTGGGAAAGTTACATAATTCGAGAAGCACATACTTCTCTTATATTAGGTCATTTTGGTGTAAGTAAAATAGTTGCACAACTGAAAAGGTTCTGTTATTGACCAAGAATGTATGAAACAATTTCTAGATATATTAAAGGGTGTATTATGTGTGCTAAAAGCAAGCCTAGCAATAGAGAAAAAGGCTTGCACACTCCACTTCCAGTTCCTTCTCGTCCTTGGGAAAGTGTTTCCATGGAATTTGTTGGGGGATTGCCAAAATCTAGAAAAGGTCATGATTATTTATATTTTATTGTGGACAGGTTCAGTAAAATGTGTATTTTAATACCTTGTAACAAGCACATTACAACTGAACAAACAACGAAGTTGTTCTTTCAGTATGTATGGGTTCATTTTGGGTTACCCACTTCCATTGTATCTGATCGAGATTCCCGATTGTTGGGATGTTTTGGTCAAGTCTGTGGGAATTGGTGGACACCAGATTGAAGAAGAGCACAACGTTTCATCCACAAACATATGGCCAAATAGAGGTGGTCAATAGGATAGTGATCCAGTTGCTCAAGGTCTATTGCAACAAGCATCCCAAGCTTTCGAATGAACATTTGTGTTATGTGCAACGTGCTTACAACCATGCTAAACACTCTTCTACTCAGAGATCTCCTTTTGAGACTTGTTTTGGTTTTACACCAAAGTCTCCCTTGGATTTCGTCTTTGGAAAGGACATAGCAGTTGATGGACACAATGATGTGGACAAAGAAACGAAGTTCATTAAACATATCCAAGAAATTCACCAAGAAGTACAGGAACAACTGGAAAGAAGCCAGGCCAAGTATAAAGCAAGGCATGACAAACATCGAATTGAACATAGCTTCCAAGTTGGTGATCAAGTCTAGCTGTACATTAGCAAAGATAGAATGCAAGGTGAATGTAAGAAGTTGAAGCGATTAAGGTATGGGCCTTTCAAGATACTTGAGAAAATTGGTGAAAACGCTTTTCACCTTGATTTTCTAGCTTACATGCACATCTATTCCATAGTTAATGTAGAAAACTTGAGACTGTTTGAACCTTCATTGGTTGAAGATCTCGAAGAGCAAAGTCAGTTGCTTCTATTGATGATCTGTTGCCTGAATATCTCAATGAGTTGTAATAAGACACAGTTCTGGACAAGAAGGTGAGAACTACGCACAAAGGGGATGTTGAGTACCTCAGAATTGGACTCAAAGGTTCAAAACCAAGTAGTGCACGATGGATAGAAATTGGAAAAGTTAGGAAGCTATATCCTCACTTGATCGATGCTTAAAAACCAACTTTTGGTGGTCCAAAAGCTTTTCAGTGGCAATATGTGATCCAAAATGAATCTTAAAAACCCTCTAAGTCTTGAAAGATAAAAAAAAAACTATCGTAAAGGATTAACCTTAAAAAAGGCGGATTACACTATCAGGAGAGAAAAAACATGCAAAATGGCAAAAAATAGAGTTTATCGGAGGCTTGAACAATGAGGCACAGGAGCTGTCGGATCTGGCCGATCAACGGTCCAGATCCGATCGACATATCGCAATTGGAGATGGCAAGTGGAGGCTATCAGAGGCTACCATATGAAAGTTACGATAGCGATCAGCATGAGTCAATGAGGACCGTCGATCAAGCGTGCAGATCGACGGCCTAGGTTAACTCGCAATATCGCATCGACAAAATACATGGGAGTGCTTACCAAAGGCTCGGGGATTGCGACATATCCCATCACAATATTGCATCGGAGCAATACAAAGGAGCGGGACTGATACAAATGTGACTTGTGATAGCTAGACCCGATGGGGTTATGGATGAAATTTAATATATTTTGAGTTCCAATAAAATGGTTTTTTCTATGTATTTCACATTTTCGTTAAATAAATGAAAAAAAAAAAGGAAATGTGAATGGAGCAATAAAACAGACCCGAAAGGGTTTATACATGAAATGATATATATTTTGAGTTACGTCATGAGCGAGATTTCAGGCGGGCCTTAGGTGGTAAGTGGTATTGGATGGGCTCCGCCCGATCCCATCCACTAGCCGACACATGGCTTGAGAAAACCGCCTTTTCGGGTGGGTAATCTCTGTATGCATAAGCCACCCAAAATGAATAGCAACCATTGGATCAACGATCATATAGATCAATGGTGTACATGCGATAGCGATATAACGGGAAACCTGATGGAATTATAAGGCAGAATTAATAATATTTCAAGTCCAGAAAAAGGTGTTTTGGTGGATGTTTACAGTGTTGCTGTGTATTTCTCTGTGTAAACAGATAATGACTATTTTGGGATTTCTAATGCGTTGATGGTCCCTTCCGTTACAAGATAGGTGGCCACAATCCCTGAAGACGTTTAGCAATGATTTCTTAACTCTTAGAGGGTATTTGAGTAGACAGAGGCCGAGAGCCAGAGAGCCAAGAAGAGGAAATAAATAGACAATGTTGAATGGCTTAAAAGCCATAGAATGACAGAGACAGAGGCACGCAGTGCTGAGATAGAGGGAAAACAGAGACAGGGAATAAGAGGGAGAGTCTATGTACTCAAAAATACTTGGGGGATCCAAGTAAAGCACTATTGTTTTATTCCTGATGTGTTGAGACTCAATTGAGCTCACATTTGTGAAAAATCTACTCTTGAAGACATAATAGAGAGGTCACCATTGAAAGCTGGACCAGGAGACGTAGTGCAAGAGTTTTGGGTGAACTCCTTGATTATTTACTGTGTTATATGTGTTTGTCTATTATGTTTTTCTAACTGCTTCATTGTCTATATTATTCACAATATTTTCGATCTGTTGCACTAAGTAATATAGGCAAATCCTACACATGAGTCTGTAATACCTTAATGTTAGTCTAAGATCTCATTTTCAGATCAAGCATCATCCTCCTTCTCTTCTTTGAATTGACTGCAGCCACATGTGAGAGGACACTCGATTTTGTATGTGATAACTAGATGGAGTTGGCCAAGTTAACTAGCCACCTGTTCACTTATAAACGAACTACCTCATAACCCTTACAAAATTTTATCAAATGATTCATATGAGTGAGTGGGCGTGATAATTACATATGGTCTCAATGCCATGTTGCAGTTGTCGAAGATCAGAGGTGTTGCGTTGTTTATTTGTTGCATAATCAGTCTTCTTCCTCCTTTACTGTCTGCTAATGGTTTCTTGGCTTTTATAGATGTTTGTGATTGAAGATATAATGTTTCTACTGCTGTGGATATCCTGGATCATCTTGGTGAGGCCCTGTAGCTAATGATTGAAATTATGTGGGATAGGCTGCTACAGGATTTCCTACAGGATGTCCTATAGCTACTTCTCCCTTAGAATTTCTTAATCATGTTGTTGGCTGGGGTTGTGAGGATGTTTTAGTTAATGGAAAAAGGGAGTAGGAGTGTTTATGGAGAAAGGGAGGGTAATTCTCTTACTCTCCTCCGTTTTCCCTTTTTTCTTTTTCTTTTTCATAACTGGCATAAACTAATCTCTTTTTGTTTTGATTAGTGAGTGGAGGGATGATCGTAATGGATGAGGTGAGGGGTTAGATCATGTCTAGAATAAATTTTGGGGACCTAGAAAACCTACCATTCACCCTCAGATTACTTCCTGTAGGTTTTCCGGGCCACTGTTTTCAAGAGCTCCTGTAGGAATACAGGGGATCCTGTAGAAAACATGGTCCTCATCTAAATTGAAGCATTAAAGTGAAAAAAAAAATGGAATTGATGGAGTGATGCATGGTAAGGAGTGGATGAGATGAATATATGTGAGACAGGGTTCCCTTTGGATCTTCTATTTGCTCCTTGATTGTCTTTCTCGCCCACCTGCAAATAACAATTATGTCTTCTTCTTTTTTTAAAAACACCTAGGCTACCTCGGAGAGGTTTTAACCCTAGATGTTTGCCCTAGGCACCTCAAGGAAGGTTTTCACCCAGGGATCTTCTTATTATTTTTTCCCATTATTTATTTATTTATTTTCATCATTGGGCCACCTCATGAGGTTTTCAACCCAAAGATGGGACTCAGGCGCCTCATGGAGGTTTTCACCTGAATCCTTATTTTTTTCTCTTTTTTAGTGACTTGATGAGGGAGGAGCTGGAACATGCTCCACCATCATCACTATCTTATTGATATTGTCAATGAACTCTTGTTTTGATAAATGCCTCTTATACATTTTCAATCGGTGTCCATTAACAAGCAAGGGAATGGCTTCTTCATCTATAGTTTTGATTTTCACTGAACCATTATCATGGCATCTTTCCACCACATAAGGTTCAAGACATCTTGTCCTTAGCTTTCCCTTGAAGTCTTTATACCTAGAATCATATAATAATACCCAATCGCCCTCTTGAAATTGCTTCTCCTTAATATGTCTATCATGCCAGATCTTCCTCTGAAGCTGAACTATCTCTGTATTTAGGAGGGTCTGCATTCTGAATTCATCCAACCATTCAAATGGAACAATATTTCTTTCTATGCATGAATGAGATCCAAATCTAGTTGGGTTGCTATCCTCAATGTGTTATATTCAAAATCAATGGACATCAAAGCCTTTTTCCCATAAACCAGCTCATAGGGTGTAAATCCAATGGTGGTTTTCCATGTTGTATTATAGACCTAAGTGGCCTCAACTAGTCTCTCTACCCAATCCTTCCTGTTGCTGCTCACTACCTTGGTTAATATGCTCTCTAGTACCCTATTGGCCACCTCCACTTGCCCATTAGATTGTGGATGATAAGGAGTGGAGGTCCTATGCTTGATTTGTGATGGCTGAGCAGTTCTTCAATCATGTTGGAGGTAGACTAGCTGCCTTGGTCTGTGACTAGCTCTCTAGGGTACCCAAATTTGTAGAATACATTCTCCCTTAGGAACTCAGCCACCTTCTCCTCTGTTGCTACCTTAATCACCTTGGTTTCAGGCCACTTAGTCAAATAATCAATGCACACAATAATGTATTGTTTTTTCTTTGAAGGAGGGTTGATAGGCCCAATGAAGTCCATGCCCCACTTTCCAAATGGATCAAAAGTTACTTGAGTTTGTAGGGGCATTTCATCTCTTGGAGTAGGCTTTCCCATCCTTTGGCACCGATCACACTAACTAATGTCCCTTTTCACATCCTGATGAAGAGTGGGCCAATAATAGTCTGCTTGTAGCACTTTGAATGTTGCCCTCTTTGCTGCGAAGTGACCTCCAGAAGGCCCATCATAACAAGTCAGAAGGATGTCAAAAACTTCATCTTCCCTTACACACCTTCTCAATATTTGATCTACACCAAGTTTGAAAAGATTGCCCCCAATCCAGGTGAAGGGGGCACTTTTCCTGACTATCTTTCTCTTTTCTTTGGAGGGAAAGTTTGGTGGGAACTGTGCTGATACTAAATAGTTCGCTATAAAAGCAAACCATGGGGAGAGAACTGAAATAGCAAACAAATTCTTGTCTGGTAACTGGTCATCCACCATTCCTTCTTCACTTGTAGGCAGATTCATCCTAGTTAGAAATTCTGCAACAACATTTTCTTTACCAAGTTTATCAACAATAGTTAGATCAAACTATTGTAACAAAAGCAACCATCTTACAATTCTAGCGTTCACACCTGGTTTGTTCATTAAATATTTGATTGCATCATGGTCAGTATGCACAAATGTGGGAGTTACAATCTTTTAGAGGTTATCATGGATGTCAAAATTTTACCATTAAACAATTTTCTCAAGATTTGTTCCACTTTTTATTTCATTTAATTGAATGTAAACCACTGAAAGTATAACTATTTTGGCTCCATCCTATGTGTAGCTAGATTCTTTAATTAAATAAAATTCTTCTCTTTCATAAACCATGACATGAAACATGTAACTTGAAAATAAGAAAAATGATTTTATAAAATTTTGCATAAATCATGCTTGAAGTTTTGAAGAGATTTCATTATATATATAACTCATACATACCATGGTGTGAGGAGGCTTTTACGAAATGTAGAGGTTTGTGGAGGATGATTTGGAATTGGAGGTGTGAGAAGTTGTGAAAAGTTATGAAGGTGTGAGAAGGATTCTATGAAATGCAGAGGTGTGTGTAGGGTTTTATGAAATGCGAAGGTGTGTGGAACCACTTATTTGACTATTATAAAATTCTTAATTCTTCAAACCACTTTTATTTATTATTAAATTAGATTACCTTTTAGATTACCTTTTATTATATATATATGTATATATGTATATATATGTATCTATATATATATATATGTATCTATATATATATATATATATATATATATATATATATATATATATATATATATATATAAGTCTGCCATAACTAAATCAAGTCAATGCCTAAATCAATTAATGGACAACATGGTCAGTCAACTTCTAATATTTAAGAGTTTAATATCTTCGATATCAATTCATTATTCTACCTTAATATCTTTACCCCATTTCTTCAACATCGCATTTTAAATTGATTGCTATAATTACATTTTTTATTCTTAAAATTATTCATGTGCTTTAATTTGTCATCCACTAGAAGATTATGAAAACTTTCATTGTATGGAGGAAGCTTCCTTTGCACCTCTGCACTTCACATTGGTTTAACTCAAATTGATATTGGTTTAACTCATATAATATTGTAGCCTTATTTATTTACCTAATTCAGAGTGTGGAGGTCTGAAGGAAACTTCCTTCGCACAGTGAAAGCTTTCGTTGTAAAATTCACAGAATGAAAGCTTCATACAAGAAATGCTCTTCAAAATGAAGCATTAACTATTGTGTAGAAAAATTAATAAAAAAACAGAACGTAAAAATATTTCATAAAGGTTTAACCTATTGAACTAGAACCACCAATAGAAAAAGTCAAAGAAGTGCGAAGTGTGGAGGTGGCCTTCATTGTGAGGAATGCAGAGGTGAGGAGCAAGCATGTGTGGAGGAAGTAATAATGATAGATCAAGAAATGGAGAATTCTCAAATAATGAAAAAACATAGAACCCCCACTTCCTTAATAAAATAGTTAGCGGTAGAGGAAGGGACTATGTTGCATTGTCATTATTAATCTTATTAACTAGTTTAATTTCATTAACAACTAAACATTATGAGGTGTGGTATCGTTATTGACTAGTTACTTGTAAAGATTCATTTGTATCATATAAAAGTGTTGACTAGATTTAATTAATTTTATTAACATACAAGTATTTAAATTATTTAATTATATTTTATTTGTTAATTATTTTTTATTAAATGACTAAAAAAAGGCACACTTGATTTTTTTTTAAATAATTAAAATTTATATTTTAATAAAAAAAATATATTTGATAAATTTATATTTAAATAAACCATGGACTTTAAACCATTTTATCATGTAATTTTATCTAATAATCATGAATCCAATCCATCATTTTCAAAACATAGACATAAGAATGAGGCTGCATTAAACTAAAAGGTGGGCCTCCTTAATCCATACCCCTTTCTCAATAGTCATTCATATCAATATGTGTAATAAATGTTAAAATTAGGTGTCACATCATATAGAACCACTAGGACATGAATTTATGGCATTTAAATTCCTTTAGCTCTCAACATACCAAATCATTAATCTTCAATTACTTCAATGCTTCTATGATATCAAATCTATCTTAAATTTAGGTGTTAAATGGTAAATATTATGCACAATCATATGGAAAATATTAAACACCATGTAGTAAGCCAATAATTGGCTCTTTAACTTCACATCTTTTTCATTGAATATCACTTTATTCTCATCCAATGGATCAAATCGATCTTAAATTTCGGTGTCATGTGATAAATGTTAAGCACCATGTGTCATATGGAAATTATTAAACACCATCTAGTAAGTCAATGATTGACTCATTTAATTTACATCTTTTCTATTGGATAGCACTTTATTTTCATCCAATATATAAGATGTAAAGGGAGTAAACCAATAATTGGCTTATTGCATAGTGCTTAATATTTTCTAGTATCACATCATATAACATCATTGCGACATGAATTTATGTCATTTAGACCCCTTTAGCTCTCAACTTACTAATAATACCATTAATTTTCAATTAGCGAAATGGTTCTATGGATTGATCATGCTTTGCATGAAGTTTAAGAGATTTGGATGCTTAATATAGTTTCATAATTTTGACACCTAATATTAAGATCTATTATGAATGACATAAAAGCCACTGGTGTTGAAATAGTTGTTCCTCTCATAGGCTGTGTCAAGGCATTATATCCCACTTATTCAAATTATCTTTAGTCATTGCAAGCAAGTGGAATACTTAAGGAGATTTCCTTTGACTCCCTTGAGAATAATTTTGTTGAAAGAGAGAAGGCTTTTGGGAAGAAGAAAACTCCGCAATCTTCTGAAGAAGCTATGTGACTTGGAAAAAAAGAGAAAGATAATGCACACTATTCTTCTAGAGGAAGAGGTAGCAGAAGAGGACATGGAAAGAATAATTTTAGAGGCAGGGGGTAGACATTTACAAGGAGAAAGGTTTGATCTTAATTTAATATGACGTAACATAAATGGTCATGATGCTTCCACATGTAAGGTCTCATGGGAAAGGATTAAGTGGGAATGTGATGAGGATAAAGGAAAATCATTAGATAAAAGGAAAGGAAAATCACCTCAGTCCACTGTTACACAACATTTTGTCACTGTCCCTGTACTCACCATTCCATGATCCTAGGGGACCTTTATAGTGAACCCTACATGCTTTCCCTTCATGAAGAAACTCCCATTGTGTCCCTCTTCTTGAGAATAACAATTTCCTTTTGCATCATTTCCCAAAAATCTTTTGTTTTTCCTAGTTTACAAGACCAACGCTAATGACCCGTGTCCTCCTCGCGTCGATATGCAGGGATTACAACTGTCCCTAGTGCTGACCGGAGAGATTGAGCCTTTTTCTAGTCATGCCGATCCTCTTTTGGAAAGTTTTTTAAATAAGGAGCCAAAGCTTCCAACTCTAGAAGCTTCGTAATGGAATTCTGGTAAATGGTTGGGCCTGATGGAGTCGAGGAGGTCAGTTTGGGCTACTTTCCCCTATTAGGATGGAACTACCTCAAGAGATAAGACCTTCTCCCATGAGAAGAGGAACCATCTCCCTTACATCCATGCTATATAAACCCCCTTTTTCCCAAGCACAAGCTAGTTCTAATTAGGCTCTAGTTGAAGTTTTGATTATGGAGTAATCAACAAATTATTCATAGTGGTAGCTTTCTAGTTGTGTGAGAGGGAGAAGTGTGAATTCGATTTAGTGTGAAGACTAAAGGGAAGAGCCTTAAAACTACCATTGTTGAGGCCATCATGGAATGTTAATGGAAGTGTGTAGGAACCTGGATTTGTCGGAGGAGAACAACAAAATCAACACAATGGTTATAATATATTCTTGATTTAATATATATGCAACTATCGATTGATTTCCTACATAATATGTCATATCACATATTTATGGCTTAATGTTTCTTGACATGTTAACTAGGTTGAATACAATTTGTTTATTATCATGGATGTTGTTTGTTGTTGTTTGATGTTGTTTACTTGTTTCAGGTGCTTGAAGAAGGAAATGGGAGATATCTAGAGCGAGCAAGCAAGGTCATCACCAAACATGATAAGCGTACTAAGAGGTAGGTCCTCTTAATTGGTTCTAACCTAAGGAAATATTCCATAGAATGTCTTGTTTGTGGCTAGACCTACTCTTGGGCTAGAGGAATTGTTTGTGTCTGCACTTAGAATTTTACTTCACCACAAATTGGCAACTCTGCTAGGGAACTCATCCTTCTGTTTGCTTGTTTGTAATTTCGTGATTTTGTGTGAACTTTTCTAATATCACCATTTCCCATTAGTTATGTTTTCTTTTCCTTGTTCACTACTCTTGGTCTAAAATTTACAGTAGCAATTTTGTTCTCAGCCTTTGAAATTTTTTATTTTTCCTTACATCCTTGGCCAGCGTGCTTATTTCGCTGACAGTCGCACTGATCAGCACGATATACTCAGAAATAGTTGCACCGATGCCTGTAGGTGAAGGTTAGGATTTACCCTAGATCTTGACCAGTGTGTCTTGCTCTTATTTTTTTGCCTCTGAGCTTGTTTTGACTGTGCTCTCCCTAACTAGAAAGCTTCATTTAGCTTGGTTTTTGTGCTTTCCTGGTTTAGGCCACCCTCTGATGTGTTAAGTCTGGCCCTATGTGAAGTTCTTTTTTATTTTTTCTTTGAATCCCTCAATCAACGCTACTTGTAGTCTGGCCAGTTGTGCCGATCAGCCCATCGATGCTAGTTGTAGTCTGCCCAGTCGTGCCAGTCGTGCCGATCGATGCTAGTTTTCAATTAGGCAGTAGTGTTGGTCTCTGAGTTAAGAAAAAATCAAAATTTCTCCCATTTTAGTGCCAATGTGCCTTGACCTTCAGACTCCCATCTTCATTGCTCCATTTTCAATAGAATGGGTGAAAGAGTCTTGTTTCTTCTCTTATTTCGAGTGTCTCTTTTCTCTTTCCAAGCATATATTACATTGTTTGGTTTCTTGATTGAAGCATTTATGTGTTTGGTTTGTTCGATTTAGGGAAGAAGTTGTTTTTAGTTTCATTTATCATGCTTTGGATTTGATTGATGCTTGTCTGTTCAGAATTTTGAAAAATTTCATTAAAAGTGCTTTATGTGAAAGATTCACTTTGCATTTTATGAAATGGAGAACGTCATTCTAGTTTAATTAAGCGAAAAAATTGCATTAGTTGCATTAAACTAGAATTGCATCATTAGAGGCATGGAAATGAAATGGAACTTATTTTGTGGTTAAGGGAAGATTAAGTGCATTAAGGACATTTATTAGAGAAAGATTTCATTCTTTGATTGTTGAATTGATTTTTTGTTTCGTACCTCTGAATTAGTGTTAACTTTCATCGAAGACAAATATCTCTTTTCTCATATAGTTGCATGTAGGAGTTTTGTCAGATGATAGTGATAGGGCCTTATAACTGAAACCTAATTGAAGATCAACAGTTAAAATTTATTGAATTAACCTAAGGAAGCATTGAAACTCAACGCTCACATTTAGAGGCATGGAAAATTTTAGGGGCTAATGTTCGCCCAGTGGGCTAATTTTCCTTGATTTTTCAAAAAAGAGATTCGCCAATTACCAATTTTTATAAAAGACGATTCGCCCAAATTTTAGAATATAAAATTATTTTACCTCAAAAATCGCCAACATTATATAGAGACTATATATAAAATCATTATAGATTTGAATAATTTTACAAATATTTCAATACACATTTTATAGTTTGCATATTAGGGATTACTGAGATTCGCCAATGTTTTTAAACTTCAAGAAAATTTTCCATCCTTAAAATTTTCCTTGTTTAGAGGTCTAGGCTAGAGACGTGTTCTGGTGTCTTTAAACCTAGTAGTTGTCATTCACTTCGGAATTAGACAGTGCTAGTACAGATTTGTGCTCCCCATACTATAGTTTATATAAAGGGAGACCCCACTAGATTTGTGATCCTTTATCCATTGGAAGCCAATTCTACCACCTTGTAAATGTGATACACAAAACACAACATTCAAGGAGATTTATTGCCCGTACTTCTCTGTTCGCTGGAAGGTATTCTGCAGTTCATGCTTACCTGGTAATCCTTTATGCCTAGAGTACCCTAAGTAGTCATTTTTTGATCTTTACTGACTATTTAAATTTGAAAATATCATCGATCACTTGTCCTTTCAAGCTTGTTAATTCCGAAAGCGACTAGAGTTACCTTTCATCCTTTTATTGACTATTAAAATATGAAAAGGAAAAGTTTTGTTTTAGTGTCTTAAACTTAACTATGCACAAAATATACCTGGTTAAAGTTATCTTCCATAGTGTTTCTTTAAACTTCGATTCCAATGGCAATATTCCCAGAGTCTACCAGTCAAGGGTTCCCCTCAGATGGGAATCCTGGTCCTTTTCCTTCTTTTAGAAATGTTGGTGCTCCTTATATGGCAACGTTGTCCCTCCCTAGGTTAACCATTGGTTTACCTGTTTGGTTATTTTTGACCTCGGTGATCCCGAGTGTCCCAACTCCTACCTTGCCAACTCATTAATTTGAATAACATCACGTTGATTCTAAGTTTGACCTCTCCCCTTCTTCCATCGTTTCCTCTTCTTCCTCTTCTACTTCACTTAGTGAAAGTTCGAAATCCAGTAACCAGGAGGCTAAGAATAAGAAGAAGAATACAAAGAAAAAGAAGTCAGATAAGCAAGAGGCCAACTGTGTGGCTATTTCTCCAAATGCACCTCTTGTAGGAAAACCTTCTCATCCTCCACGGAAGGTCAAATTCCCTTGCAAGTTGTGTAAGGGTGACCATCTCCTTCGAGACTGTCCTGGCATTCCCAGAGTCTTAGAGGTATGGTCTCAAGACCTGAACCAACCATCCTCGTCGACCTCTGGAGATCATGTCGATGCTACGCCTTCAGCTAATGATGGTAAGAAGAAGGGAAAGATTATATTCCCCTATAGGTTATGTGAAGGGAAGCATGTTCTTCACCTTTGCCCTCTTATGGATAAAGCTTCCAAAGTTTTGGAAAACCTTGCATCTCCTCAACCCCAACTGTTGGAAATAATACTGAGGGGGGGGGAATCAGTATTATCTAGCAATTTACCAAATCTTCCTTATTTGATCTTTTGAAATATTCTTGCATATCAGTACCATAAAACAATGAGCATGAATAAAGAAAATAGACAGTCACACCAAAGAACACA
This sequence comes from Pinus tabuliformis, assembly GCA_031772625.1. NCBI lineage: Eukaryota > Viridiplantae > Streptophyta > Pinopsida > Pinales > Pinaceae > Pinus > Pinus tabuliformis. The sequence continues at coordinate 1,701,216,370 of CM062819.1, read as the reverse complement.
AGATGTAAGGTGGAAACCCAATGCGGGAGAAAAACCACCTGCTGCAATAATGTCTCTATCTTCTTTCAAGAAATTCTTTTTACAATGATTTTGTACTAGTGCAGTCCTTTACCAGCACGCAGGCTGCAACCTGCAAAGAGCTACAACTCTTTCTCGTTTTCCAGACTTCTCCTGGAAGGGAGCTACAACCCCCTACTTCTTTTTCAAAATGATCAACAAGTATACAACAGATACAGTCTACTACAGATATCAGATCAGTAATTACAGAAACAACCCAGAACACCTTATGAACAGAAATATACAGTTAACAGATCATCTTGAGACAGGGACGCATATTTTCTTTCTGTGGCCTGCGACTGGACGCAGTATACCTTATGCTGTTCTGCGTGCAGACGCACTGTTACTTTTGCTTGTCTGCGACCGACGCACACATCAACACTATCGCGCCGCGTCTTTTGCTTCAGAGACGCACCCAATACCACAGTCGCGCCGCGTCCTTTGCTTCAGAGACGCACCTGATCCTTTACTGTACTGCGTCCCGGCGCACTTTCCCTTCACTGAATCTGCGTCCCTTTAGATATAGAAGATAAGAGGACTTCAGAACCAACCCAAACACTCAGATCCACAGATCTGATCATGCGCCATATAGATCGTAGTCCATTAGAAGATTTACCCTTTAAAGATATGGACTAGATCACACCAAGAGATGATCAACCAAGATGATGATTAATCCAAATGAACTCCTTTGCTTTATATAGGCAAGCTTCTCCCCAAAGCGTGGAACAATACCACGAGCCGACACCATAGAAACACGCAACCGTCGGCTAGATACCACACAAGAAGCCCCCACGAGCTTTTCTCTACCTTGAAATGTGTGCACTGGGCGGACGCACCTTCTGAACGGCTGGCCAGCGTCCCTGGACGCGGGTTCTGTATGGAATACCTGCGGGGACGCACTTGCTGAACAAAATTTCCTGCGTCCTTCTTGATTTACCATTGCCATCAAGTACAACACCTGAATCATAATGCCAACAAACTCCCCCTTTGGACTTGATGGCAACCACATAATCTTCAGCTTCATCATTCTCCCCCTTTGACATCAAGAGCAAAGGGTATGCTCCCCCTATGCTCATGCTTCTCCAGATTTGTAACCAGAAATCCATCATGAAGGAGACAGAGACATATTGCAGCTAATTCCAAGATCTCCTTCTCCATAATGCCAACAATGCATTATGTGCTCCCCCTGAGCCTATACCATCAATAGGAAGATGGTCAACAGTGAGATGATGCATCAACAACCCCCAGCTTTTGCCTGAGGTATTCAAAAGTGTCCCTGGGCAACGGTTTGGTGAAAATATCAGCAACTTGTTCCTTAGAAGGAACATACTCCAACTTGACCTTCTGTTCAAGTACTTGTTCCCGGAGAAAATGGTACTTGATTGGTATGTGCTTGGTTTTTGAATGCATAACCGGATTCTTTGAGATGCTGATTGCACTTGTGTTGTCACATAAGATAGGAATAGGAGGTGTACAAGTGATTTGATAATCCTGCAAAGTCTGCATCATCCAAAGAAGTTGGGTGCAACAAGATGCAGCCGCAACATATTCCGCTTCAGCTGTAGACAAGGCAATTGAACTCTGTTTCTTGCTGAACCAAGATACCAGTCTAGAACCCATAAAGAATGCACCACCACTTGTGCTTTTCCTGTCATCCACGCTTCCGGCCCAATCTGCATCTGTATAAGCATGAAGAGTGAGATCTGTATCTCTAGGATACCATAGGCCATAATTTTGAGTCCCTTGAAGATATTTGAAGATTCTCTTTACTGCTTGAAGATGAGTCTCCTTTGGATTTGCCTGAAACCTTCCAACTATTCCAACTGCATGCATGATGTCTGGTCGGGTACCTGTCAAATATAGTAGACTTCCAATCATAGATCTGTAGGTTGGTTGATGAACTGCTGCAGATTCGTCATTTGCACTGAGACTACATCCTGTAACCATGGGTGTACATACTGGTTTTGCATCTTCCATGCCATATTTCTTCAAAATCTGCTTGAGATACTTGGTTTGAGATAAAAGGATTCCTCCTTTCTTTTGTTGGATTTTCAAACCAAGAAAGTATGTCAGTTCTCCTAGCAAGGACATCTCAAATTCTTTCTGCATGACTGAGGCAAAGCTTTGACTCATAGCTTCTTCATTACTGCCAAAAATAATGTCATCTACATACACAACAAGTATTAGTAATTTGTCATTTTCAACTTTTATATAAAGATTGCTATCTGCTGAACCTTTTGAAAAACCTTGTTGATGAAGATATTTGTCCAATCGGTAGTACCAAGCCCTTGGAGCTTGTTTGAGACCATAGAGAGCCTTTTTTAATCGGCATACAAGATTTGGATCGTTTCCAAGAATGAAACCATCTGGCTGTTCAATGTACACTTCTTCATCCAAGTCTCCATTCAGAAAAGTTGATTTCACATCCATTTGAAATACTTTGAAGTTCTGACAACTTGAGAGAGCAAGAAACATTCGGATGGCCTCAAGTCTTGCAACAGGAGCAAAAGTTTCTTCAAAGTCTATTCCTTCTTGCTGTGCATACCCTTTACAAACAAGTCTGGCTTTGTTTCTAATTACTTCTCCATTTTCATTCAATTTATTTTTGAAAACCCATTTTGTTCCGATAACATTCTTATCCTTTGGTCTAGGAACCAGCTCCCAAGTATTGTTCTTTTCGATTTGCTCAAGTTCTTCATCCATTGCTTTCACCCAACATTCATCTTTGCATGCTTCTTTCACATTTTGTGGTTCAGTAGAGGAGAGTAATGCCAAATAACTTGAAGCTTCTGCAACTGTTCTTCTAGTTTGTATACCTGCTTCCTTTTGTCCCATGATCTGAGATTCTGGATGGTTCTTTTGAACATATCTGGATGGAGTCTTTTCTTCTATTCTTGTTCTTTCTTCTGCTTCTTCGTGAGGTCCGTCTTGAAATTGTTCTTGCGGTTCTTCTTCTTCATCATTCTGTCTTTGAGGGTAGCTTTCATCTTCTTCAATGTCTTCACGATGTATTTGCCTAGGAATGTATCCTTTCTCATCAACCACTACATCAATGCTTTCAACAATTCTGCCAAGTCTTTTATTGTAGCATTTGTATGCTTTGCTATGTGGAGAGTAGCCAAGAAGAATTCCTTCATCTGCTCTAGGATCAAGTTTGCCAAGCTGCTCCTCAGTATTTTTGATATAGCATTTGCTCCCAAAGATTTTGAAGTGCTTTACTGAAGGAGTTTTACCACTCCAGAGCTCATGAGGAGTTTGAGTGCTGTTCACTCGGACATTTGTCTTGTTGAGAATAATAACTGCCGCATGTGCAGCTTCACCCCAGAAGGTTGCAGGAGTTCCTGATTCATCAAGCATAGCACGAGCCATTTGCTGGACTGTTCTGTTCATTCTTTCCACTACTCCATTTTGCTGAGGAGTTCTAGCTGTAGAAAATTCTCTCCTTATTCCATGTTCATCACAGAAATCGAAAAATTCATTTGAAGTAAATTCTCCACCTCTGTCGGATCTGAGGCACTTAATTTTGTGACCTGATTCATTTTCAGCCAAGGCTTTGAAGGATTTGAATTTTTCGAAAGCTTCATCTTTGTGCTTCATAAGTCCTAACCAAACAAACCTGGAGAAATCGTCAATAAATAATATCAAGTATTCCTCTCCTCTAGGTGTTCTTTTTCTGAATGGTCCACATACATCTGTATGTACTAGCTCAAGAGGCATACTGGCTGATCCTTCTTTCTCTGGAAAGTTAGTTCTAGTCTGTTTTCCAAACTGACATGATCTGCACATGGTGTTGTCAGGAATTTTGATATCTGGAAGATCGCGAACTGCCTGATATTTGCAAGCTTTCCTTATTTGTGAGAAGCTTAGATGTCCCAATCTTCGATGCCATAACCAGTGCTCTTCATCCTTGCTTAAATAGCATTGTTGTTGTTCTTCATCAAAAATGTATAGATTATATGAAGTTCTTTTTCCTTTGAGAACTGTTTTACCTGTATCAAGATCACGAACAAGACATCCATTTGATCTGAATATAACCTCGGTTCTTTGATCACACATCTGGCTTACACTTAGAAGATTATGCTTTAGTCCATCAACAAACAAAACATTTCCAGCCTTAACATCTTCTTTTAAAGGAGCAATACCTTTTCCTTTTATAGTTGCAGGAGTATCATTTCCAAAAGAGACTTTCTTTCCCTTTTCTAAATTAGAATAAGATTCAAGTTTTTCTTTATCACCTGTCATGTGCTTTGAACATCCACTGTCAATGTACCATAGATTTTCTTGTCCTTCTGCATAGAATGCTATCCCACATCTTTCTGTTTGGGGTTCCTTTATTTTCCATGTTTTGGTGCCTGAGGTTTGTTCCCTTTTTTGTTCTTGTACCTTTCTTTCCGGAAACCTGCTTCTACATTCAACATCTTCATGTCCAAAATTATTGCAAATAGAGCATTCAACTTCATTTTCAAGAGCTGAGAAATTGTTATAGGTCCTTTTTGTATTCCCTGTCATGCTTCTTTGTTTTTGAGCTTCCCTAGTCATGATTGTTTTATACGCAACACATTGGGCTGCTTTGTGACCAAAGTTATGGCAAGAAAAGCATTGTCCATTGAAGAAGTTTTTGCGATTATTGAATCTACTAGCCGACTGATTGTAATTTCTATTTTCATCTATTCTTGAACCAAATTGAGAAGGTTTTACCTGTGGCTGGTTGTGGCTTTTGTTCACCCTTAAGCTGGATTGCCCCTGATAGTTTGAAGTTTGTCCCTGCTTTACCTGATGATCTTCCTTGTGTTCTTGCTCATTTCTTCTTGCTGCATCAAGATAACTTTTTGAAGTGGAAGCTTGAGAAGTTTCTCCATTGTAGCCCAGACCTGTCTTATTTAGAGGAGATCGCTGCACACTGATAATCTCATTCAACGTTTCAGATCCTTTGACAAACTTGAGATTAATAGTTTTTGTTTTCTCAATTTCTTTTCTAAGACCAACAATTTCACCTTCTAATTTTTCAAGATGTTTTTCCTTTTCATCAATCTGAAATTGTAGAGTATCAATAATCATGTTCTTTTCTTCTATACATCTCTTGAGTCTAGTAATTTCATCATAAAGGTTATCCACATCTATAGCATCCTCATAATTATCATCTTCAAATGCCATTAACAATCTATATTTGTTACCTTGTTCATCTTCATCACTGTTTGATAAGCCATCGCTATCTTCATGGGTGTAGTAGCTTTTCTTATTTGTACCCTGTTTCTTGTTCCATCTGACTGGTTCCTTTCCTTTATCCTTATAAGAGCATTTTGCAGCATAATGACCTACTCTTCCACAAGCAAAACATTTGAAAGGTAGCTTACCTCTGAACCTTCCAGAACCCCTTTGAAGATTTCTGACAAAGTTTGATTCTTCTTCCTCTTCTTCTGGAACATGACATGCTTCATAGTGATCTTCTTTGCCTGATGCTTTAAAAGCAGCTTCCCTTCTGTCTGATGGACCTCCCTTTCTCATTTCATAAGCAGTTAGAATTCCATGCAGCTGAGACATAGTGAGAACACGGAGATTTTCCTTTTCTTCTACTGCAGATACTTTAGATTCAAACTTGGGAGATAAAGATCTTAGAATCTTTTGAACTACTATAGTCTCTTTTATTTCTTCACCCAAATTTTTCATACAATTAACAATCTCATCTACTCGAAGAAAATAATTAGCCACACTTTCATCATTATACATCTTGAGAGTCTCATATTGAATCCTGAGAGTTTGAAGTTTAGCTTCTTTTACCTGTTCATCTCCTTCATAGCTAGTGATCATTTTGTCCCATATCTCTTTTGCTGATTTGAAGTGCATGACCTTCATGAACTCTGTTTGAGATATACTTCCTAATAGAGTACTGACTGCTTTTGCATTTGTTTCATACTGCTTTTTCTCAGCTGGATCTGTAGGAGTAACTGAAGGAAAGGCATAGCCTGATTCTACAATGTTCCAAACTTCTGTACCAAGAGATTGAAGATATGCAGTAACTCTTACCTTCCAATAATTGAAGTTTGTCCCATCGAAGACGGGTGGCCTGATTGATGCTTCTCTCTCGTAGTTGCTCATGATGAACGATCTACCTTCAAGCGATCAAGCTGTTCTGAAGGACCTTGCTCTGATACCAATTGTTGGAAATAATACTGAGGGGGGGGGAATCAGTATTATCTAGCAATTTACCAAATCTTCCTTATTTGATCTTTTGAAATATTCTTGCATATCAGTACCATAAAACAATGAGCATGAATAAAGAAAATAGACAGTCACACCAAAGAACACAAGATGTAAGGTGGAAACCCAATGCGGGAGAAAAACCACCTGCTGCAATAATGTCTCTATCTTCTTTCAAGAAATTCTTTTTACAATGATTTTGTACTGGTGCAGTCCTTTACCAGCACGCAGGCTGCAACCTGCAAAGAGCTACAACTCTTTCTCGTTTTCCAGACTTCTCCTGGAAGGGAGCTACAACCCCCTACTTCTTTTTCAAAATGATCAACAAGTATACAACAGATACAGTCTACTACAGATATCAGATCAGTAATTACATAAACAACCCAGAACACCTTATGAACAGAAATATACAGTTAACAGATCATCTTGAGACAGGGACGCATATTTTCTTTCTGTGGCCTGCGACTGGACGCAGTATACCTTATGCTGTTCTGCGTGCAGACGCACTGTTACTTTTGCTTGTCTGCGACCGACGCACACATCAACACTATCGCGCCGCGTCTTTTGCTTCAGAGACGCACCCAATACCACAGTCGCGCCGCGTCCTTCGCTTCAGAGACGCACCTGATCCTTTACTGTACTGCGTCCCGGCGCACTTTCCCTTCACTGAATCTGCGTCCCTTTAGATATAGAAGATAAGAGGACTTCAGAACCAACCCAAACACTCAGATCCACAGATCTGATCATGCGCCATATAGATCGTAGTCCATTAGAAGATTTACCCTTTAAAGATATGGACTAGATCACACCAAGAGATGATCAACCAAGATGATGATTAATCCAAATGAACTCCTTTGCTTTATATAGGCAAGCTTCTCCCCAAAGCGTGGAACAATACCACGAGCCGACACCATAGAAACACGCAACCGTCGGCTAGATACCACACAAGAAGCCCCCACGAGCTTTTCTCTACCTTGAAATGTGTGCACTGGGCGGACGCACCTTCTGAACGGCTGGCCAGCGTCCCTGGACGCGGGTTCTGTATGGAATACCTGCGGGGACGCACTTGCTGAACAAAATTTCCCGCGTCCTTCTTGATTTACCATTGCCATCAAGTACAACACCTGAATCATAATGCCAACACCAACTTCCTGTTGGTTATCAGAGGCCTTCTTCTGGCCCTCTCTTAGTTGGTAAAGAGATTGACTTGGATTCATCTCTTGCCCATCTTGCTCTTCCTGAGCATGAACCTCTTGTGTCTATTCCCAACCAACCATTGGTTGAAAAGAGTGTCGACGTGGTTCCCCCACCAGTTGCTCACTCTGTTCCAGAAGAGAGTGGTGATCATATTTCTCATGTTCTTCTCGTCTCCTCGGATTCTCATGAACCAAAGAGTGACCCTCCCATCCTAGTTGTTTAGGAGAGTCATTCTTCTATTCCTACAGAGCATGGGGGAAATCATATGATACCTCCACTAAGTAGTTCTGTTGTCTCTTTCGATTGGAGTCCATTCACTGCTTTCCACCTCACGTCTTATGTGCCTTTCTAGATTACAACACAAGCCTAAAATATGGTAGTACATGACACTATATTAGATGGAGGCACATCTGTCATCATCATGTCCTCTAATACTTGGCAAGCTTTGGGCCCCCCACAGCATTTTCTTGTCACTCAGAATTTGTTGGCTTTCAACAGAGGAACCAGTCAACCCTTGGGGGTCCTTCCAAAGTTCCCTATTACTTTGGGAGGAAATACCATCCATATAGACGTGATGGTAGTCCAACGTCACTTATATTTCAATCTTCTCCTTTGACGCAACTATGTTTATGCCATAGGAGCTCTTGTTTCTTCACTTTTCCGTGTGGTTTTTTTTCTGCACGAAGGGAGAATTGTGACTATTGATCAACTGTCGTTCATTGGTCACCAAGTGCCTCCTTTGCAACCATCGTCCCCTATCGTCTCTTGTTTGCAAGTAGTACCTTCCCTGCCATAGGTCAATTATGTGGCTACCCATTCCGTCTTCACGTCTGCTAATGATCACATAGATGGTATAGTACATTATTTACTGGGGGCATTGGAACCCAATCTGTCTTTGGTCCCAAATGACATGTATTCTTCCAAGAGCGTGGTTCTTCCATCTAGTGAAGACCTCTTGGGAGACATGTTCTCATATTGTCCATGATTAGATTAACAAGGATAGTTATTCTTCTTGTGTAAACCTCGTTAAAAAGTGAAACAACGTGCGAGGATTGTTTGTTCCTGTATCAACATCATTAAAAAAAAATGATACAAGAGATATGAGCATAATTATTTTTCTTGTGTCAAGCTTGTTGAAAAATGAAACATGGAGTCCCGAGGATAGTTCTTTTACTCTGTCAACCTTGTTAAAAAATGAAGCAACTCCCTTTTCCAAATTGAGTCTTTGATTAAGATCTCATAAAATCCGAGTCGATTCTTTCCAAGATCTTGAAACTGAACCTTCATTCCATCCACCTAGTTGATTGAAATGAAGCTTGGGGGGCATGTATCTCGATTGATTCGTTATGCTAGGGGCATGAAAAATTATATCAAGCATAGTTTTTCATTTCAAGCTTTTGTAAACATGAAACCGAATCCAAGCAGAGTTCTCCATGGTTCAAGCTTGTATAAACATGAACCCATGCGCAATTTACATCTCGTGATTGTCATTTTTATCAGCTAAATGGTCCTTAGTTGTTTCATTCCATCGCCACCATCTCTTTTGCCGATCATATGCTTTCACTCGGTTGTTTTTCCTTTCATGAGGGACTGCAGTGATGAGTGGTTTTATTAGCCAACCTCTTGACCATTACAGGTTTTGAGCAGTTCCATCATTGTCGGAACCAATTGCTACCATTTACCACTCGTTCCTCCAAGACAAGTCATCTTTAAGCTCTTTTCTGACTCGTAAAAAATGAAAATATCACCATTTATTTTTCCCTTTTTGACTGATTAAAAGAAAATAAAAAATAGGGGGTCTCCTTTCAAGCTCCTTTTCGACTCTTTAAACATGAAAATATTGTCAAGCTCCTATCATTTTGAACTCGTTAAAGGTTGTGAAACATCCTTTACCTAGTATACGTTTACCCCTTTTTCGAGTTAGGATGAACTATTTGAGAAAGAGGTACTCCTTAACTGAAATGGTCAAGTGGTTCTCTCAAGTATCATTTTCTACCTTTTAGGGCTCGAGAGACACAAATGTATGAAAAGGGACCATGTGGAGTTTTCTTTTTCGTGTATTTTTCAAACTCTCTAAACATGAAAAAGATACTGAGTTACACCTTTGTCGGACTCATTAAAATATTAAACAACAATGGATTCATCACCATGACGAACATGAGCTTCTCCTTCCTAGGGCTCATTAAAATTACTAGGTTGGATTCATCCGAAGGATGGACTTACAGTGCAAGGACATACTATCCCCTTCAAGCTTGCAATTAAAAAATAATTGGGGTCCCTGCCAGAAATGGTGGGGCAAAATTTGGAAATTTGATCAGTCGTGTCGGTAGCCCAGTTCTGAACATGACGCTTTCCACTTTATGTCAGGCTGGGATATCCTCACTCCATCTTAAGCCTTCGTGGGTTCGGTTGTTTACTTTTGCCTTCCATTTGATCTCTTCCACGTCATTATGACCATCGATCCTATGGGTCCAAAAGCTGCCAAAATCAAGAGTTGTGTCATCGATATGTTCAAGAGTTGTCCTTCTGCAGTTACACTTACCCCTGATTCTCTATATCATCCAATATCATTTTGCATCCCTTTGTCTTGTGTCGCTGATGTGGGATACATCATGGCCCTCTTTCAACATGGTCACTTCCTGTCCTTCATCCCATTATCTAGGAAGTTGACCGAGACACTCCCTTCCAGTACCTTAGAGATCGCATGCCCTAATGGCAAGTTCTTTGCACTCGACAACAAGTTCACATCATTGGCTTTCGATTGGGTGATTTCATGGGTGTTCAAATTCAATTCCTTTATTCACATGCGATGAATTGTGTTGATAGTACCTTGAGGACCATTCTCAATATTGGTGGTTTCTCTCACACTTGTTAATAGTTTACATCATCGGCTGGTAATCAAGAGATTTTCTAGCATGTTTGACATCAAGACATCTATTAAAATTTTATCATTTGTACTTTGATCAGGTTGCGTTGGAGCGCAAGACCCTAGGCTCAGCTTACACAAGTTTAGGTTACAAGGTAGTGTGACATTATTATGTTGGTATACATGTCTCTTTTAGATGGGTGGCTACAACCATACCATGAATTTTCATATGTGATCCTTCTCATTATTGGATGGTTGTGACCATACCTTAGTTTCGATATGATCCTCTTTATCGGATCGCTGCGCCCATGTCTGGATCCATTTACATGATCATTCTCTGGATGGATGCGTTCATACCATGATTCATGTATCATTTGACAAAGTTTTCAGTAATGTATATGTATTTTTACTTGCTTTCAGGTTTTCTGAAGACAGACTATGGTTCCCCGCACCGATTCATAAAGAATTTCACCCCTCACTCTAGTTTGGCCTTCATGCTTTAGGGGGAATCAATTACAAAAAATTTTGTCATTACCCCTATACTCCCCATTCCATGATCCTCAAGGACCTCTACAGTGAACCCTACATGCTTTCCCTTCATGAAGAAACTCCCATTGTATCCCTCTTCTTGAGCACAACAATTCCCTTTTGCATCATTTCCCTGAAATCTTATGTTTTTCCCAGTATACAAGATCGATGTTAATGACCCATGTCCTCCTCGCGCCGATATGCAAGGATTAAAATTGTCCCTAGCGCCGATCAGAGCGATTGAGCCTTGTTCCAGTCATGCTGATCCGCTTTTGGAAAGTTTTTTTGAATAAGGAGTTGAAGCTTGCATCTCTACAAGCTTTGTAACGGAAGTATGGTAAATGGTTAGGCTGGATGGAGTCAAGGAGTTTAATTTGGGCTCCTTTCCCCTATTAAGATGGAACTACCTCAAGAGATAAGACCTTATCCCATGAGAAGAGGAACCATCTCCCTTCCATCCATACTATATAAACCTCCCTTTTTCCCAAGCACAAGTTTGTTATAATTAGGCTCCGATTGAAGTTTTGATTGTGGAGTAATCAACAAATTATTCATAGTTGTAGCTCTCTAGTTGTGTACGAGGGAGAAGTGTGAATTTGATTCAGTGTGAAGACTAAATGTAAGAGCCTTAAAACTACCATTGTTGAGGCCATCATGGAATGTTAACAGAAGTGTGTGGGAAGCCATATTTATCGGAGGAGAATAGAAACGTCAAGACAACAGTTGTAATCTCTTCTTGATTTAATATATATGCAACTATCTATTGACTTCCAACATAATATGTCATCTCACATGTTTATGTCTTAATGATTCTTGACCTATTAAGTAGGCTTAATATAATTTATCTATTATCACGGTTGTTGTTTGTTGTTGTTTACTTGTTTCAGGTGCTCAAAGAAGGAAATGAGAGATACCTGGAGTGAGCAAGCAAGGTCATCACCAAACGGGATAAGTGTACTAATAGGTAGGCCCTATTAATTGGTTCCAACTTAAGGAAATATTCCATAGAATGTCTTGTTTATGGCTAGACCCGCTCTCGGGCTAGAGGAATTGTTTGTGTCACACTTAGAATTTTACTTCACCACATCCACTCATTATGTTGTGGCACATTGCAATATTGGGGTAACTGAAGACTTATTTAATGCTTCACTTGCTTCATGGAAAGATTTTTTTTTTCTTGATTCAAGAGAACAATTCCACATGACTTTCAGAAGAGATTTCTTTGAAGAATTCACTTACAATGTTGATGGAGCAGTATACTTTGCAAACAAGTCAAAACTCAATCCATTAGGGCTTGGCACCATTATTCTCAAGCTTCTTGGTCTTCCATACTTTCTTCTACATGATGTTCTATACCTCCTAAAGTTGACGACAAACTTAATGACTTTAGTCCACATCCACCAACAAGGACACTCCATTCACATATTTGATGGAAAGGTTGAGATCAGAAAAGAATCAAATCACTCACTTTTCATGAATGGGATAGAAGAAGAAATACTTTTGAAGATGCAACAAATCTCTTATTATGCATAGTACTTTTCATACTTTTCTCACTATGATTAAGGTACACTTACGTCAAGTCTTTTATGGGATGCTATTTTTCGATGTTTGAACTATGATAGCCTTCATTTTTTGAAGAGAAATAGTGTTATTGGTTTTCCTACTATTGTTATGGAGAATGTCTAGGCACCATGACAATGGTTTAGATCAAGGGCTGCCACCCTGATCCCCAATCTCTCAATTTAAGTTGCCTCCTAAAAACAGACTATGGGGGGTAGACCCTATCGAAATAGATGGAAGAAAGACTAGCTGGAAACCAACCAATCCCGAAGACATAATTAAGCAACCAAATACTCATTTTAGATTAAGAAATATTTTAAGGTGTTAGGTTATATTTAGACGATTGATACCCATGCATTATGGAGTCAACTATCTTGCTGAGTAAATTCAGGACAAGGTACTGGATGGATAATTATTGGTTGGATGAATAATTAACCTATATGACATGTAGTTCCCTAAAATAATGGGAAATGTGGGATCTTGGTTAATTTTAATTATATTCCTATTCTAAGAATGTCCTTTGATCTTTGTTTGTATTTAGCCTAAAATTGATAGCAAATGGTAGAGAAACGTCAAGGTGAAGCACACGAGGGTGTGATTAACGATCCCTTTCCTTGAAATCTAACGTACCTAGTGCCTTCAGCGTTGCAAAGACTATGGCTCTAACGATTGATAGGTCACAATTTTAGACACTAAAAAGACTAGACTTCTCAAGAGAAGACACAAAGGTGTTCTATCTTTCTTTCATCCAAGCTTGTGTTTGGAGGTTGATTATTAAATGCAATATTAACCTAGAATGCAAAATGAAAGTAGGACTTAAGAGATCTTTTAGTGAAGCGAGATCTTAAACACTAAAAACACTTATATTACAATTTATTCTGAGTTAAATGCTAAGTACTTAAGCGAAAATCTAATGAAAATGTCCCAATTATGTAGATGCTCAAAATACTCAATTTCAGGAACTGAAATATATATACAATTTTCCATAAGTCCACAATAGAGTATTCAATAAAAATGTTGATCACAATTACTTGAAAATTCTCAAAACCAATTATTTAAGAAATATCAAATAACTCAAGTAATTAGATCCAAACTTGGAGTTAATTTCCTTCTTAGATAGTGAGTGATCTCAATAGTTATCAATCATTAAAACCAGTGATCACAAAACTTAGTTGAAGCATGAAAATTATGAAAAACTAAGATTTTAAATTTCAATGATTTAATATTCAAGGTAATAGTGAAATTTAAATGCTAATTAATGTCAATTTAATGAACAAATGTCTCTTCAAATAATTCTGGAAATTAATATTTTTTCTAATGTCTCAAATCGAGAAAAAAAAAATATATTTTCTTCTATAGTCAAACTTGAAGATATTTAAAAACTTATATTGCGTTGACTATTTTATATTGCCCCGCAAAAATATTTTAAATATTAAAGGCCCAAAAAAGAAAAAAAAATTATCACAAAAACTCAAAAAATGTCTTTAGTTTAAAACTTGTATCACACTTAAAAAAATAAAGTTTAATGTGATAATGGTTATAAAAATATAACTTTTTCAAATGACCAAGTAATCAAAAAGATTTTAATGTGATCAAAATTAGGGAAAGAGAAGAATTTATTTTTTCTTAAAGGGCCAAAGGCCACTTCAAAAAATTTAATCAAAATTTCCTCTTTTTTGTGTTAGGGATCGACTAACTCTGTGTTTAGGAGGATCGATGTATGCAGGTCGAGGGAAAGAGGGATGAGAGAAAAATAGGTAGTAAGGGGCTAAGGATTGGGGTCAGGGAGGTAGGTGGGAGAGGGCTTCAAAGAGCGAGCAAGAGCCACAAATGAAGAAGGCACGCAGGGAAGAGAGGGAGTTGAACTCATGTGGAGTGACAGGGCGACAGGGTAGAGAATAGAAGGGGTTGCAGGGATCTAACAATGACAGAGAGCAAGGAGGATAGAGAGTTAGCGAGCCATGGAGGAAGAAGGGATGCACACGAGGAGAAAATATTGTGGGATGCTGAGGCATCTCACACAGAGGATGAAGGAATGTTGATGGAAGAGGAGAAGGCATGGAGAGACGAGGGAAAATATGAGGGTTGATTGCGAGAAGTGGAGAAGATGAAGTTGCGGATTAGGGAGCTAAGAAGAGAAGGATGGTTACACAACAACAAGGATCCTCAAGGCAATGGATAGGAGGAAATAAATTGTGCCTCAAGGGCCCTAAAAAAATTAAAAAACAATTGCCTAGAATTTTTTATTTCAAACTAATGTATTTCTTCTTTGAATTTCTCTCAAAATTCACTATGAAAACCTCATATCTGAACCTTCAAATGACTGTTTTCTTCGTGTAATCCCTACGCATAAAGTTTTAGGCTAGATATTTCCATCATGGGCATAGATCTGCCTCAAAACCCCAAATTTTCCTTGACATTATTCAAATATAAACCTACACAAATCAAAAATAAAACCAAAGATCCCAAATATATACAAAAAAATAAATTGAAACCCAAATCCTAATTTATAAAATAAAAATTAAAATTTCTAAATGTTTATACAATTAAATTTATAGATCTATCAGATATGAGGAGTATGAGTCCAAATACGCTCCTAGATCTATAGATTTCAAGTTCTTGCTAGCCATATCTAACTATTTAGCACAATTTATGAAAGATAAATAACATTTTTAATTTAGGTACTAGCCCAAAAAGTCCCTAGAAGGATACATTCGTCAGATAATCTTAGGATTTTAATCAGGAAGTCACTCCAGATCTTATGTCTCAGGAGTCGGCTGGTCCAACCAAGGACTTCCCCAAACACCCAATTTCTGAATACAAATGATTTCTACATGCTTATAATTTAAGTTGTTAAATCAATAGAGATATAAAATAGCGATTAAATTTTCAAAGATTAGAGATACATGCTAATAAAATTAAATTATAATACTACTTTAAACCCAATAATCTAAGAAATATATCCATGCAATAGATTACTCTACGAAAGCTATTAACCAACAACTTATCAAATAAAATCAACGCAATATTAAGAAAAATATTACCATAAAGCATCGAAGAGGAACACTACCATCAAACAAAACCCCAAAGACTTTGTGTTGTATTATTCCAAAAAAAAGAAGATTACAAGAGAGCTTCGAAAGCTAGTGCACGACTCAATGATCAGATCCGTTGATGTGACAAATGACCTTTAATTTATAGATTTATTCTCCAACGACTAGTTGGCTTGATCCCCGTCAAAGTAATCTCAACCATTGAAAAAGATTTAATTATCTTTTGATCTCCTCCATAGAAATTATTTTAATTTTGAGGAAATTCAAAATTTTCATTTAATTAAATTTTAATCAACTCAATATTAATTATTTTGAGTTGATTTCCTCAAAAATTTAACTTTGAATTAACTACCAAGGCCCAAGGGTCCAAAATATATTGAAATTTTCAATATTCCCTTGGTCGGGGACCTGCAAAAATTTAATTCTTCTAGAACTCACAATTTTTGGAATTTGCAGTATTAATTTTTCCTAGGACTTAACATTAATTAAATTTATGGCTTAGGATTTTAATTTATTTTTTCCAAAAAATTTAAATAATTGACTCATGAGGGGACTAATGATTTTCCAACCCTCAAATAATTTAGCCATTGTGTCTAAATATGAGGGACCATTCACTAAAATATTTTTTACATCAAGATATTAAAATTTAATACATGAAGGGGGAACACTCATTTGTTATAGAACCTCATTTATTAAACCCCATTCTGCAACTCAATATGATGTAGTAGACCAAGTAATTTGTAATAAAGTAATTTAGCCAATTAGCTTAAATTACTCTCAAATTACTTTTACAGAGACTTGACTAGAACACTAGGACTTACCTAAGATCTTGACGACAAAATCAACCCTAGATTTTTGAGTGAGGCTGGCGGTAAAAATACTTTTGATCATCCGTGTTTAGAAACACACATGAATCGGTGAGATGAAAAACCTCGTAGGATAGAAATCATCACCAAAAAAGTAGGATTACCTAGGTTGTTACATACATAATGGTCTTACTAAGATCATTTACATTATAAACATACAGAATGGGTTTACAACTTTATCAAAATGATGAATGAAGATGATGATGAAATCTGGATAACCTTCACTACTCGAGCATGATGGAATCTTCTTGCGAAAATGTACATTCCTATAGGGTAGTTGACGCGGAGTGGTCAACACCTACAATTCATATGAAACTTAAGAAATGTGATGCTTGTATCTTAGAAAATCGCAACAAAAATTAATTTTATGATTCTCACTCACAACACAGAAATATTGATCTCATTCAACCTAATTTATGTGGCCCAATGCCTATTCCTTCTACAAATGGTAATCAATACATGATGACATTTATTGATGGCTATACCAGAAAGTGTTGGGTTTATTTATTGAAGAACAAATCTAAAGCTTTTGAAACATTCAAGAACTTTCATGCATGGATTGAAAATGATGCACAAACTCATATTGGCTCTATTTATACTAATAATGGAAAAGAATATACTCCAAATTATTTTGAAAACTATTTTTTCCAACATGGGATCAAACATCGAATAATCATCCCTTATAATCCCCAACATAATGGAGTAGGTGAAAGAATTAATAGGACAATCTTAAATATGGTAAGCTTGATGATGTTTTTCAAGAATTTGAAGCTGATGTTTTGGGTTGATGCAGTTCTATATGTTGTGTATATAAATAATAAGTTTCCATATAATTCTATTAAAAACAAGACTCCCTATGAAATGTGGTATGTCCACATTCCTTTAGTAAGATGTCTCAGGGTTTCTGGTTCCACATGTTATGCGTTGATACCTAAGGAAAAAAGAAACAAAATTGGTGCAAGGAGTAAAAAATGTTGGGTATACGACCAAAGTCCCACATTTACTAGAAGTGGGGAGGATCATGGGTATATAAGGATGGACAAATATCTCCATTGGTATGAGGCCTTTTGGGGGTAAAGCCCAAAAACAAATCCATGAGGGCTTAGGCCCAAAGTGGACAATATCATACCATTGTGGAGATATGTGGTGTGCACAGTCATAACCAAAAAGATATCTTCTTGGGGTACTTACATACCTCTAAAGCATACCATATCTATGGTTAAGTGAATAAGAAGTTTATAGTATCTAGAGATGTGGTGTTTCTTGAATCTTCCAAGACTTCCAATGTTGTTGAGTGGCATCTTGATCACTTGGATAGATTTGGGAATGCAAAATATTTTCAAGAGTTTGATAATGAGATTCCACATCTTGAAGGGGGGATCCCTGTATTGGATCAATCTGTGGAATCTCCTTCTGAAGCACTCTCTCCCCCTCATGAAGCTCTAGCCGCTGATGAAGAAGACACTTTGAGTGATGTGATTGAGATAATTGGGAGGATAAATCCTGATTCAACCCCATCTTAGTCAACTGAGCAGCTTGGTCCTTTTCAGAAAGGTCCTCTAAAATGGCTCACAAAGACACTTGAAAGTGTTCGTCCTGATGAGGTTGGAAAGATAGGAACAAGAAGCTCTACCAAACATAATGCAGGTGGTGTAGATGATTTTGATTCACTGGTTGATATGGATGTTTCTTATGATTGTGAACTAAATTTTCGTAAATATTTTGAACCAACTTCCTTCAAAGTTTCTTCTCGTTATGAATGGAAAGAAGAATTGAAAAAATAATATGATGCTTTGATAAAGAATGGCACCTGGAAGATGGTCAATCCTGCATTAGGAACCAAACAAATAGGTTGCAAGTGGGTCTTCAATGACAAGTATAAATTAGATGACTCACTTGAAAATAATAAATATGGTCTTCTAGAAAAAGATTTTGTACAAAAAGAAGGGGTCTATTATGAGGATACAATCCCCCCCACGAAACATGGGCTACCATCCCGACATGCTTTTCTTTGGCAGCTCAGAACAGTTGGAAATTCCATAAAATGGATGTGAAAAATGAGATCTTCAATCAAGATATGAAAGATAATGTTTTTATGTCCCTGCTAGAAGTATTTGTTGTGAAGGGTTAAGAATACAAAATATGCAAGCTTGTCAAATCCTTGTATGGCCTCAAGCAAGCACCGCGATCCTGGTACAAGTAATTGAATGAACATCTTCTGGAACTCAATTTAAAACATTATGATCTTGATGATGAAACTTTGTTTGTCAAGAAAGATGGAAAATTAGTTGTAGATTTTATGTTGTGTGATGATCTTCTTATGAAATGGAACAATGAGAATTCCATTGCATCCATAAAGAAAGAATTGAGGAAAGGTTTTGAAATGGCAGGTTTGGGCTATGTTCACTACTATCTTGGTATTGAAGCAACCCAACATATAAAATTTATATTCCTCTCTCAAAAAAAGTACATTGGAGACGTATTGAACATGTTTGCCATGGTTGAGTGAAATCATTTGAATACTCCAATGGAACAGAAATTAAACCTCACATCCATTGAAGGAAAGGAATTTCAGGATACAACAAAGTATAGACAACTCATAAGATGTCTCAACTACCTGACTACTACTAGACCAGACATTTCATTTGTTGTTGGAATCCTCTCCAGGTTTATGCGAAAGCCATCTGAGGGTCATTGGTCTGCTAAAAAAAGAGTTCTAAAGTACTTGAAGGGAACTCAAGACTTTGGATGCAGGTATACATAGGTGGGTGGCTTTATCTTGATTGGATACTCTAATTCAAAATTTGATGGAGATGAAAAAACTGGAGCATCTAGTTTAGGTTATGTTACGGGTTTTGGATTAGGATTTGTCTCCTAGAAGTCACACAAACAATCAGTTCTAGCAGATTCCACACTGAGGAAGAAGTGTGGAAATAAATGAAGTAGTGAAGGAAATTGTGTGGCTTAGGAAAATTCAAGAGGATTTGTAGAAGAAGCAAGTGCATTCAACTGTTGTTTTGATTGATAACACTTTTTTAGTAAAGTTGGCCAAGAACCCAAAGTTCCATGATTGAACTAAGCACATTTATACAACGTATCACCTAATTCGACATCATGTTGAGGCTAAGGCAATCCACCTACGACATTGTTCCACAAATGAGTAGTTTGCAGCCATCTTCACCAAGGTGCTTGGAAGAGAAATGTTTGAAAGATTTAGAATGATGCTTGGACTCACCAACATTTGTTTAGATTAAGGGGGTGAATGTTAACACCTAATCCTTGGGATTAGGAAAAATCATGTAAATATAAAATAAAGGACGTTGGAAGATGAAGAGACATTGGGAGATGAATACCAATAGTCTCCCTCTCCTTGTATATATCCATGTAATATATTAATGAAAAAATACAATTATTTTGTGGAGTTACTCTCCTGACCTGAGACATAATTATATCTTGATTCCTTTTCATATTGGTATGTTGATTCCTAAACTCTATATTGATCTAATGGGGGAAGCCTAGGGGTTGTGATCATAATTATTTAATGTATTTGGTGGGGGAGTGGAGATGGGAGAGGGTTTTCCTCAGTGGTTAAGGGGAAGCTAATTGCATGGATTTTTGAAGACTGATGGGATAGATATTTATTTTGAGAATCGTTATAGGGTTTTTGAGGTAGTTAATTGTGTTAAATTTAGTTCAGGAATCATTATAGACTTTGGGAAGTAGTCAATTTTTTTAAACCTAGATGGGAGATCATTATAAATTTTCAGAGGTAGTTAATTACTTTTTAAGATATGGTGGGGGATTCTCTCAATTGTTAACGAGAATTCAATTGCATGGATTTTTGAATTTGGGATACAAATCTCTTTTAAATATAGTTGGGGAATCATTACAAGTTTTGGGAGATAGTTAATTGTTTATTTTAAACGGAGATTACAATTTAGAATCTTTTCTTTTAAGTTATGATGTTTCATCATAGAGGTAATGGGTGGATGTGTTAGGTATTATTTGATTTATTTATTATCAAATATTAATAATTGTGATCATAAAATTTTAAAAATTCAACATTTTGATGGTGTCCTTGAACCATCAAGAAACTCATTGACATAGTTACTAGGATGGGAAAACATTCATTGAAATTCAAGGAAATCATAGTACTTCCATTGGGACTATCATTATCCATTCAATAATGAGATATGTCTTCCATTGAGACTATCATTTAGCTAAGTCTACTCCAAAACCTGGAGTAGGAAATGTCAACTTACAAGAAAATTCAAGGAATAAAATTCATTTAGCTGAATTTGGAAATGGACTAAGTGCATTGAGGCTGACACACGTCTTTGGTTTTCTCAACCTCCCATTGGAGGAATGTTAGTTCCTTTCATTGTTAGAAAGTTATATATTACAGAGAAATGGAACACATAAAATATATTGCAGAAATATAAACACATAAAACAAGAGAGACACAGATATACGTGGTTCACCCAATTTGGGCTATGTCCAAGGAGAAACAACCAGTCCTTCTTTTTATATTATTCAACTAACTGAAGAGATACAATCTACAAGAGATCTACTATAATTCCCTCTTCGCTTTCACACAATCTCCTCTCTCTTTCTCACTCAGAATATAGATCTAAATAGACGCAATACAATTCCCTCATATATAGCGAGGGGTTTCATTATAGGGGAAAAACTGTAAATTAAACATAACTTCTACAGTCAGATCTCCGCCTAATGAATGACCCAGATTGACTACAAAATTACAACATTTTACAAAGAAAAATTACATCTATTTTTAGCTTCGGGGGCGCTTCCCCCTATCCCCTGCTAGAGGGGCCTCAAAATAATCGTAGTCACCCCACCTAGACCCCCATGGCAGTGTACATTTTATGCGCAGATTTTCCGCCACATTATGAACTGGGGTCCAATGCGGCGATACCTCTGAATAAAGAAGATAATCATGCTCCACACCCAACAATCTCCCATTTGGAGACTGATTATAGAAGCTCCACTGCTACTTCATTTGTTGGACAGTGACTCCACTTTGGACCTGGTTGTTTCTTGTCTTCTTCATCATAATTGAAGACGAATTGAAACTGAGAAAAATTTCAGTTTCTCCCTGGTTACAACTTTTTTTAACATATCTGCAGGATTTTGGCTAGTGCATATCTTTTACAACTTCAATTGTCCATCTTCCAATACTGACCGTATGAAATGGTACTTGAGTTCTATATGTTTAGTCTTGGAATGAAATGTAGAGTTCTTTGCAAGATGTATGGCACTCTGGCTATCACTGTATAACTTGCACAACTCCTTCTTCTTACCCAATTCATCCAGAAACCTTCATAACCAAATCATTCATTTGCTAGCCTCTATAGTAAGAACATACTCTGCTTCCATTGTTGAGAGTGCAACAACACTTTGTAGTTTTGAAACCCAATTGACAATTGTTCCACCTAAAGTGAACACATACCCTATTGTTCTCCTCCTGTTATCTCTATCAACTGCAATATCTGCATCAACATATCCTTGTAGAGAAATGTTTGAACCACCAAAGCATAGTGCTTGATTTGTGGTACCTCTCAAATACCTGAGAATCCACTTCACCGGCATCCAACATTCTTTTCCTGGATTGTTCATGTACATGCTTACAACTCCCACTGCATGTGCAATATCAGGGCTTCTGCAGACCATTGCATACATTAATCTTCCAGCTGCTGATGCATATGGAACTTTAGACATATAAGCCATTTCTTCCTGAGTCTTGGGGCACACCTCCTTACTTAGTTTGAAATGGCTAGCCAAAGGTATACTAATTGGATTTTCATTTTTCGTATTAAATCTTTTTAACACCTTTTCTATGTACTCACTCTGAGACAATGTTAATTTACGATTCTTCTTGTATCTAGTTGTTCTCATACCAAGGATTTTTTTTGCAGCACCCAAATCCTTCATTGCAAATGAGTTTGCCAATTTTCTTTTGAGCACATTTATTTCCTGCATGTTATAACTTGCAACAAGCATGTCATCTACATACAATAAAAATATAATATAGCTTCCATCATTTTTCCTTTTGAGATAAACACAATGATTACAGTGACATCTAGTATAACCTTGTTCAAACATAAACCTGTAAAATTTTAGATACCACTGCCTTGGATCCTGTTTTAAGAAATTCAAGCTCTTCTTCAACCTACACACTAGTATCTCCTTCCATTTTACCTCATATGCTTGTGGTTGCTACATATATATCTCTTCCTCCAAATCCCCATGGAGAAAGGTTGTCTTTACATCTAACTGCTCAAGATGCAAATCCTCAGTTGTTGCTAGACTTAAAATAGTTCTGATTGGAGTCATTTTAACAATAGGAGAAAATATCTCATCAAATTCTATACCCTTTTTCTGTGCAAACCCCTTCACTAGAAGTCTAGATTTATACATTTTCCTACCTCCATCTTCTTCCTTCAACCTGTAAACCCATTTATTCTGCAATGTTGTTTTACCTGCAGGCAACCTGACTAAGTCCCAAGTCTGGTTATGTGCTAAGGATTCCACCTCTTCTTTCATGGGTTGCTCCCGCTTCTTCCTATTTTCTACATTCATTGCTTCTTCATAAGATTCTGGTTCAACATAATCAATCAACAATACATAATATAATCAAGGAGAGTATCGTTCAGGGGGTCTACTTATCTTGGTATATCTTCTAACACCAATTTTAGGCATTTCAGATGCTTGTTGCTGGTGTGGTTGTTTTTGTTGTTATGGTTGTTGATCATTATCATTTTCAGGCACCTTCACTTTTTCTGTGATCTCCTCAAGCATTGTGTATTCTCTGTTTTCTTTTTCCCGTTTCTTTTCCTACATCTGATCCTTATAAAAAACCTTTTCATTGAATATGACATCTCTTCTCCTAATGATTTAGTGTTTTTCATAATAATTAAAGCAATAACCAAAATTATTAACACCATATCCAATAAAGGTACATTTCTTTGATTTTTCCTAAAGCTTTGTTCTATTTTCTTTATTAATGTGGACAAAGGCCTCACAACCAAAAGTCTTTAAAAATTAGTTTACCTTTTTACCTGTCCATGCATCCTATGGAATACCACCATCCAAGGAACTTGAAGGCCCTCTGTTTATTAGATAAAAAATAGTATCTACAGCATCTACCCAAAATTGTAAAGGAAATCCTGCATGCAATCTCATGCACCTTGCATGCTCAATGATTGTCCTGTTCATCCTTTCTGACACACCATTTTCTTGTGGTGTTCCTGGAACTGTCTCTTCTCTTTGAATTCCATTCTCTGAACAATACCTATCAAACTCTTTTCTGCAATATTCACCTCCATTCTCTGATCTTAGACACTTCAACCTTTTTCCTATCCCATTTTCAACCAAAGCATTCAATTTCTTGAAACTATCAAATACATCTGATTTATTTCGAATACAATAAATCCAGGTTTTTCTAGTTGCATCATCAATAAAAGTAACATAATAACGAGAGCCCCTGAGGGATAATACCTGAGTAGGTACCCATACATCTGTATGCACAAGCTCTAATTTTTTGCTCATCTTTTCTTTCCCAAATCTGAGGAATCTAACTCTCTTTCGTTTTCCATAAACACAATTCTCACAAAATTTTAAATCAACATGCTTCAAACCTGGCAACAAATTTCTTGAGTGAAGAATCTACATCCCCTTCTCACTCATGTGCCCAAGCCTATGATGCCAAAATGTTGTATCTTCTCATGTATAGGTTAAAGAATTAACAAAAATTAGAAATACCATTGCATAAATAAAATGTACCAACCTTTTCTCCTTTTTCTGTTACCATGGCTCCTTTAGTGACCTTCCAAGTTTTATCTATAAAAGTAGTCACATAGCCTTCACCTCCCAACTGCCTTGTTGAAATCAGATTTTCTTTAGATATCGAACATGCCTTACCTCCTTCAATAGACATTGATTTCCTTTCTGTTGTTTTATGAAAATTGTACCCATTCCAATGCTTTTACAAGGTTTATCATTACCCAATCGAACCTGTCCAAAATCTCCTTGAAAATAATCATGAAAATGTTTCCTATCAGGTGTGGCATGGAATGAGGCCCCTAAATCTACCACCCAGGTATCAATAATATCTTCTAAGGAAAGAATAAAATCATCTTGCAACACATCATCTATCACATTCACTTCATGATTGTTTTCTTGCTGCATGTCTCCTTCTTTTTCCTTCCGAGACTTGCAATCATTCTTCAGGTGTCCTTTCTTCCTGCATTTCTAGCACACTATGTCTGATCTAGACTTGGATATACCTTTCCTTGACTTACTGCGATATCCTAGGCTCTTTCCTCTTTCCATTTTTCTTCCACTAGTCTCTACAGTTAAAGCATTGCCTGATGTCTCACCGTAGATTTTTTGTTGCATTTCCTCACTAAGGATTGCACCGACAACATCATCAAAATTTAAAGTACTAGATCTAGAGACAGAGTTACTAATGGCCATAACTAAACCATTTCAACTTTCTGGAAATAAGCACAGAAATAACAAAGCTCTAACTTCATCATCAAAAGTTACCCCTAGAGAACTTAACTGACTAGTAACTGTATTAAATTCATTTAAATAATCAGCAATAGATCCACCTTGTGACATTTTCATATTAAATTAAAACTTCATAAGGAATACCTTGTTTAAGTATGAGGGTTTTTGATATAATTTGGCCAATGCCAAAATTAAACCCTCTGTTGTCGTTTCTTTTGAAATATTAAACGCTACCAATGCCGCTAGGCATAGCCGTATTGTTCCAAGTGACTTTCTGTCAAGAATATCTCATTTTGTGTGTTAGTGTCCAA
This sequence comes from Pinus tabuliformis, assembly GCA_031772625.1. Classification (NCBI taxonomy): domain Eukaryota; kingdom Viridiplantae; phylum Streptophyta; class Pinopsida; order Pinales; family Pinaceae; genus Pinus; species Pinus tabuliformis. The sequence continues at coordinate 1,701,191,202 of CM062819.1, read as the reverse complement.
CGCTAACCCCTTTATTTATGTAATAGGGTCAAGTCATAGATATAGTTAGTTAAAGAGTCAATAAATCCTATATTAATAATTGTAAGTGGTTGACCTGCATTTAAGAAAGGGACCATAGTTAGTTGCAAATGGGCCATAGTATTAGATAGATGGTATTGATAGAACCATGGTAATGACCCATGGTCTTGTATGTATGAATCCTATATAAAGGATAGAGACTCCCCATTGATCAAGTCTTATTTTGTAATCAAGATTTTCTCTGCTAGAGATTGCCCCCTCGAAGGGGCAAGTGAACATTGCTTTCATCTCTGAATAATAAAATATGTGTTTCTTTTCTCATTTTGTTATGTTTTCTGGGTTGTATTTCTTCGCATATTTGGTATTCTGGAATTTCTTAAAGGTCAAGAGCATAACAAGTGGCATCAGAGTGCTTTCCAGGGCCCGTGGTACCTCCATTTTTGGCAGAATTTTTTTTAGGCTAGAGACATGTTCTAGCATCTTTAAACCACGGGATCTGTCATTAAGTGCATAAACCTGTGGATTTTGGGAGGCATGCACACATGAAATACAATAGGTGGTCATGCTTGTTGGACTCCCTTGTAACCCTTGTGGGTACCCCTTCGAGTAGTAGCACATTAGACAGAACCGCGCATGGAGTGCCTTCCATGTACCCTCTGGATATATCGGAAGCTCCCTAGGATCACTTGAAACCTCACCTTAGATAAACCATTGGCCATCTTACTGCTACAGTACACTGAGAACAACACATGGGGAGATTACTTGCACGTATGATAGGGTAGTCAAGTAGTACCACTAAGGGTATGGTTGATCCTCCTTAGTTACTACCCTGAAAGATTGGGCCGAGCACTATTGTTGGACCCTTATGTATATTATGATCTGTACCACTTGACACTCCTTTGAGACCATAGTTCCCTTGACTCTCTGAGGATCACCCATTATCTTATTTTCCAGATCATATCTAACAGTTGGGGTTCTGTCGCCGCCGCAGTCCAACTCACATTTAGCAGTTGGGGGTTTCGTAGACAAATCTGACCATTTGCACAGTCAGGCTTTTGGTTCTTATAGCCTAGGGCGATTCTCGCAGGACATTGGGCAGGATCAAGTTTTCTGGAATTTGGTCATTGCAGTATTCATAAGAGAGGAGTAAAACTCCATTCAGAGTAAAGAAAAAAAAAGAACAAACAAACAAATAGACAAAAAATAAAAAATCCTTGGGACGCTTATAAGAGACCTAGCCCATAAGAATCAGGATGATGAGCTGATCGCAGTGGTACCATTCACCTAGCTTCAATTCTCGGGCGGTCTGAAAGTTTTTCAAAGAGACGAAAACTGACCAAGATCTGTGTATGGTAGAAACTAGAGCTCAAGCCATGGCCAATGAGAAGATTGAGTGCCTTGAAAAAGAGTGGGAGTCTTTCAAGGAACTAGCAAACTAGATGCAAAAATTCATGGAAAATTTCAAAGTGAGCACGTCAGGGTTGCATCCGAAGGCACATGGTCTTAATGAAGACCTTGAAGGAGAATCTAGCCATCATATTCACTTCCATGGAAATCACCAACATTCCCACCCTCGGCCACCCAAGCTGGACATGTATAAATTTGATGGCTCTAATATGAAAGTATGGGTAGCACAAATGGAACAATATTTCCTTCTAAATGATATTCGAGATGATCAAACTAAACTACATGTGGAAGCCCTTTACTTGGACCAAGGGAGATGGCAATGGTGGCAGTGGCATCAGAAATGCTATCCTAGGAACATAACTTGGAAGGTGTTCTCAAAATATCTTTGTGACCGCTTTGATAGAGACTCTAATTTTTTGTGTCGTCTTACTAAGCTTCGACAAATAGGCATAGTAAAATAATACATTTCAGTGTTTCAGACACTGGCCATCTGCACAGAAGCTCTAGGAGATGAATTCTACTTGGAATGTTTTATAAGTGGTCTCAAATAATCCATCCAAGCACATGTCCAGATGCACCACCCACCTACATCGATAGACATGTGCAACAAAGTTATCGAAGTAGAACGTGCTTTAGCTGCCCAGTCTCCTCATCCAAGTTTCATAGCCAAGGGACGTCCCACCCACGCTCAGGGCCCTACCCAAGCACTTAAGGTTCAAAAGGTGTCTCAAATAGAAATGGTTGAAAGAATAAAACAAGGATTATGCCACTACTATGATGACAAATACTCCCCCCGGCATAAATTCAAGGAACCAAAATTATTTCGAATTTATGTTGCTGATCACTGCTCATCTGAGGAAGCCCCACCCCTTGAGGGACCAGAGGACAAAGTTGAGGAAAACCAACAGGAAAATAAACTCCCAGCTACGCCAGAGGAACCAGTTATATCATTAAATCCCTTGGTTGGAATTTCTGCCGTCCAAACTCCCAAAATCAGAGGCTTTATTAAACATCGTCATGTAGTAGTATTGATTGATAGTGGCAGCACTCATAAATTTATCCATGAGCAAGTCGCCGAAGCTATTCATTGTTTTGTCAGGGCAGTCTCTAATTTCCAGGTCCAAATTGTTGATGCGGGGACAATAAAATGTGAAGGCCGCTATGAAAATATCAAACTTTAGATGGGAGACTACCACCTAAAGACCCACATGTTTGCGATTAACATGGGTGGTTGTGACATTGTCTTGGGTATTGAATGGATTCGCACACCAAGCCCAATCACCATGGATTTCTAGGTGTTATATATGAGCTTTAAGTAGAATGACCACATACATACCCTTCATGGACTCTAGGCAGGTGCTCCTTCTATCATTAGCTCGCATCACATGGAAAAGTTGTTGAAAAAAGGCTATCATGGAGTTATCACCCAGTTTAATGCCATTCAGGCCATTGAGCCTAATACACTTCATATTCATCCTGACATGCAACAAGTCTTGAATGGACACTAGCAGGTATTTGAAAAACCTAAAGAGCTTCCACCCTCTAGAGGAGAACATGATAATAGCATCACTTTGGTTCCAGGGGCACAACCACCGAATGTGCATCCATATCAATATCCTTTCGCCCATAAGAATGAAATTGAAAAATCATCAAGGAACTCCTTGAAGCTGGTGCCATTAGTCCTAGCATCAGTCCTTATTCATCACCAGTGGTCATGGTTCTCAAGAAAGATGGGGAATGGCGCATGTATCGAGAATTCAGGGCCCTCAATAAGCTCACGATCAAAGACAAATTCCCTATCCTGGTTGTTGATGATCTGCTGGATGAATGACAATGTGCTCAATTCTTTACTAAGCTAGATCTTTGCTTTGGCTATCACCAAATATGCATGAAAGAAGTAGACATTCCCAAGGTTGCTTTCCGAGCTCATGAAGGCCATTATGAATTCTTGGTCATGCCATTTGGTGTCTGTAATACCCCATCCACTTTTCAAAGCCTCATGAATCACCTACTGAAACCATATCACCGAAGATGTGTCCTCGTTTTCTTTGATGACATTATCATCTACAACCTCACTTGGGAAAAACATCTTCAGCATGTAGACTTGCTCTGGCAGCTACTCCAAAATCATAAATTATTTGTCAAATTTTCCAAGTGCTATTTTGGCATGGAAGAAGTCGAGTATTTGGGACACATTTTTGGTCATGAAGGTGTCTGAGTGGATCCTAAAAAGATACAGGAAATGCAAGATTGGCCCCAACCAAAAACCTTGAAGAGTTTGAGGGAATTCATGGGTCTCACTGGCTACTATCGCAAACTTGTCTGCAATTATGGTCACATTGCTAGACCCCTCACTAACCTTCTCAAGAAAAATTCATTCCTTTGGGAGGATGTAGCACAACAAGCGTTTATGGCTCTCAAACAGGCAATGTGTTCCACTCCCGTATTGTCACTACCTAACTTCACCAAATATTTTGTGATTGAATGTGATGCTTCAGGTACTAGTATTGGTGTTGTCTTAATGTAGGAAGGTCGACCCTTGGCCTTCACCAGCCAACAACTGAGTGGGAAACATTTGGGACAGTCTACCTATGAAAAGGAGATGATGGCCATCTTACATGTAGTAGATACGTGGTGACCATATTTATTGGGGCGACGTTTCCAAATCTGCATAAACCATCAAAGCCTCAAATATTTTTTGGAGCAACGTCTATCCTCGCTCCAACAAAATAAATGGTTGGCCAAAATGTTGTGATATGATTATGAGATAATTTACAAGAAAGTGCATGACAATGTAGTAGCGGATGCTTTATCACACCAATTTGAGGATGAAAGCACCTAGCTATCAATCTCTCTTCCCATACCAGATTGGATTGAGAAGCCCAAAAGGAATGGTTTTCACATCCCTCTCTCCCAACTCATTAATAACTTGAGAGCAGATCCTAATTCCTCAGTTGGCTACTCTTGGAAAGATAAGATTCCTCGCTACAAGGATAGAGTAGTTATATCGCCGACATCCACCCTTAAAATGCGCATTTTGGCAGAGTTGCACTCATCTCCCACTGTAGGCCATGTAGGCTTTCAGAAGACTTATGCTCACACTCGTTGTTCTTTCTTTTGGATACGCATGAAAACTAACATGCTTACTTTTGTAGCTAAGTGTGATGTGTGTCAATGCCACAAAGGAGAAATAGTCAAGTCACCAGCCGCCTTACAACCATTGCCCATCCCTGCCTCAATTTGGATGGATGTTTCTATGGATCTCATTATTGGTCTTCCGAAGTTAGGAAAAAAGTCAATCATCATGGTGATTGTGGACAAACTGTCTAAATATGCTCATTTTTGCACTCTACCCCACCCATTTACCCCCACTATGGTGTATCAAGCTTTCATGGACTAGATCTTCAAACTGCATGGCATTCCCACTTCCATTACATCTAATCGTGACCCGACTTTCACCAGTAACGTTTGGAAAGAACTTTTCAAGCTACAAGGCACCCAACTCCAACTAAGTACTTCCTATCATCCCCAAACTGATGGTCTAACTGAAGCAATCAAAAACTGTTTGGAGACATACCTAAGGTGCTTCACTTCAGAAAAGAAACATCAATGGGTACAGTGGCTACCTCTACCTGAATGATGGTATAATACTAACTATCATGCAGCCACTAAGATGACTCGATATGAACAAATGTATAGTCAACTCCCACCTTCACCTACTTCTTATATCCTTGGATGCTCTGAGGTGCCAAGAGTGGATCAACTCCTGCAAAACTGTGCAGCTATGCTAGCCCATCTCAAAGATAATCTCCATCAAGCTTAGAATCGCATGAAGCAATAGGAAGAACATCTTTCCGAGCACACATTTTAAGAAGGGAATCAGGTATTCCTATAGCTACAACCATATAAGCAAACATCGCTCAAAGAAAAGGGTTGCTAAAAGTTAGCTCCAAAATTCTACGGACCTTATCAAATACTTCAGCGCATTGGAGCAATGGCCTACAAGCTAGCCTTGCCACCAACTTCAAAACTCCATCCAGTCTTCCATGTATCATGCCTCAAGAAAGTCGTGGGGAACAATTGAAAAATTCAAACTAGTCTACCTGAATTGGATGAAGAAGGTTCACTCTGGCTCCAACCTAAATAGGTCCTCGATATGTGAGAACGCCATTTGCACGATGGCACGATTAAGGAAGTCCTTGTCAAGTGGAAAGACACCTCTCCAGAAGATGCGACCTCAGAACCAACCACTATTATTCAGCAGTTTCCATGGCTTTAGCCTTGAGGAAAAGGCTACCTTTTATGGGGGAGGGCATGTTAGGGTCCAACCCTAACCCCTTTATTTATGTAATACGGTTGATTCATAGTTATATTTAGTTAAAGATTCAATCAAGCTTGAATTAATAATTGTAAGTGGTTGACTCAACTTTAAGAAAGGGACCACTGTTAGTTGCAAATGGGCCATGGTATTAGATAGATGATATTGAGAGAACCATGGTAGTGACCCATGGTATTGTATGTATGAATCCTATATAAAGGATAGAGACTCCCCATTGAGGAATATCAAGCTTTATTTTGTAATCGAGCTTCTCTCTGCTCGAGGTTACCCCCTCGACGAGGCAAGTGAACATTGCTTTCATCTTTGAATAATAAAATACTTGTTGTTTTTCTCATTTTGTTCTGTGTTCTGGGTTGTATATCTTCGCATATTTGGTATTCTAAAATTTCTCGTAGGTCAAGAGCATAACACTGTGTTTTTCATTCTCATCGGCTTCTTTGTCTTTCCGCTCAATGGTAGGTACAGATATTTTTGATACAGATAATCTTCTATCTGCATCTTCCATAGCTAGTAGTTTTTGTCGTTAAACCTATTGACCCTAAACCTACCATCTTCTGCCATTACTCCCACTCGAACAAGGAACCCTTCACTCCTGCGAGTTTATCAGCCAAATAGACCTTCGCCTTTGATACCAGTTGTTAGAAAATTATATATTACAGAACAATGGAACACATAAAATATATTGCAGAAATATAAACATAAGAAACACATAAAAGAAGAGAGACACAGATATACGTGGTTCACCCAATTTGGGCTACGTCCACGGAGAAACAATGAGTCCTTCCTTTTATATTATCTAGCATATTGAAGACATACAACCTATAACAGATTCGTTGTAATTCCCTCTTCTCTTTCACACAATATCCTCTTTCTTTCCCATTCAGAATATAGATCTACATAGACGCAATACAATTCCCTCATTTATAGCGAGGGGTTGCCTTCTAGCTCAAAAAACCCTAAATTAAACATAACTTTTTGCGTTAGATCTCTGCCTAATGAGTGGGCCAGATTGACTACGAAATTACAACATTTTACAAGGCAATTTTACATCTATTTTTAGCTTCGTAGGCACTACCCACGATCCTTCGCCAGGGGGGGCTCCAAATAATTGTCGTCGCCCTACCTGGACCCCCCTGCTAGCGTACATTTTACGGGCTTACAAATTGGGTCCAATGTTGTGATACCTCTGAATAAAGAAGATAATCAAGCTCCACAACCAACATTCATGTTTATAATTTTCTACAAGAATCAATACTATGGAAACCATTTAGAATGTTCATATCCTTTCAAACTTTGAAATGGAAGTCATTAGTGTAAATGTCATTCCCGAGGACCAACCTATCCACAACACATGCATGAAATGAAGAAATTAAAAACAGTATCTAGGTAACATAAGCTACCTTCCACGGACTTACTTTTTAATTTATTTTGCATTTTCCATATTACATTGTTATAGGGTCAATTTGTTTAGCAACATATGACAATATCTAGGTAACAAAAGATACCCTCCATGGACTTACTTTTTAATTTTTTTTGCATTTGAGATATTCCATTGTTATTGGGTCGATTTTTCTACTAATATATTTGTCATGTTCTGTAGTAGTCAACAACTTGAATGATTGGTAGTGTCTAGGTATATTTTAATAAGAAGAACAATGTTTTTTCATGATTGAAGGTTTTCATTTTTTATTTATACTATAATGGTCAATGGTTGGATTACATTCTCAAGTTCCAAAAAATTAAAACTTTAACTACATATTTGAAATACAAAAATTTGAAAAATTATATGGTTAGATTAAATTCTTAAGTCTCACAAAAATTGAAAGCCTGAAGTATAAACCAAAAAGATTGAAAACTTGAAATACAAACTTAAAAAATAAAAAAATAAAAAGCTTGAAATACCAAAAATTGAAAATGTGTATGGTTGCATTACATTCTCAAGTCTCAAAAAATTGAAATATTTAAATATAAAATCAAAACATTCAAAACAAGAAAACTTGAAATACAAGTTTGAATACCAAAAATTAAAAAATGTATAATTGGATTACACTCTTAAGCCTCAAGAAAAGTGAAAAGTTAAGAACTTGAAATACAGACTCAAAAAAATAATTAGAAACTTGAAATACAAACTTAAAATACCAAAAACTTGAAATGCCAAGAAATTGAAAAATAAAAAGCTTAAAATACCAATTAAATATAATTGAAAGAAATTTTGACTTAAAATAACAATTAGATATAAATGGAAACAAAATGAAGTTTTCAATATTAACTACTCATTAAAGAAAATTGAAAAGAGGATCATTGATATTCACAACTCACTGAAGAAAAATGAAAACAAGTTAGAGAATACGGGAAATAGAGAGATAGAAAAATAAAATAAAGAATATTATAATCGTCAAGTTAGCATTTATGAAATTAATATATTAAATTAATTGAAATAATTTGGTTCTAGTGCTTTTGTGATTCATCCTTACCTTATCTTAAGATTATTACACACAAGAAAAATGAGATAACTAATATTTTATGAATTTACATTGCGTGTAAAAACGAAGGACCAAAACAATTATATTAGGAAAAAAAGGATTTATAACCATTAGAAAGAAATTAGACAATTTATTTATAGACGTTATTGAAACAAAATTATTTATAATTATCAGAAGAAAATTAAAAATAATATTTATCACCATCATCTAAATATTTTGACCCGCAGAAACGATTTCAAATTCCCGGTTTGGTCTAGTCCTTTCCTATATGCTCACTCATCTCGATATGGTATGTTTATAAGGTACGCCATTTTTTTAATGTGTATTTCACAACCAATATGGTCTAAATGTTATGTGTGAGCCTAAATATTGGTCTAAATGTTATGTGTGAGCCTAAATATTGTTTCTTTTAAAGGGAAAAAAATATTTTTTTATTAAGAGGAAATAAAAGTTACATTTTGTAAATATCCCAATTATGTATGTGATATTTGCAAAAAAAAAAAAAACATGTTGAATAAAAAAATACAAGTCGGAAAAAGATAAAGACCCTCAATACATGGATACATGGATAGGAGAGACAAAGCATAAGATATATCAAGGAAGGAGCAATAAAAGCCAACAAAAGCTATATTAGTTGAACATTTTATTCTTCTTTTTTTCACTTTGTGCCAACCATTTGATGTTGGTTTGATTAAAACCAATGCCAATGATCTATCTCCATCCACCAAGGGAGCTTCTTTATTTGAATTAGATCTCTCTGAAACATGGGCACTTTTAGAGCCCCCTATAATGTTTGTGATATGCATGCCTACAGGGGAAGAGTCATATTGGATGGTTAGGCTACTTCTTTTTCTTTATTGTGTTTTACTTGGCCAAAGGAAAAGAATTCTATAGGTGACATGTTTGAAAACATTTATGACATCTAAATGTCGTGTTCTTATAGTTCAAAATTTCTGACCACTACAAATTGTTGTGCTTCAATAAAATGTGATTTGGAAGCCCTTTTCTCATATCTATTTCCACACGTATTCTTGCAAAGGTAAAGATACCTTCGTCTATTCTTTCCATCTCAATCTTTTTAAATCTGCCCAATGTGTTACCTATGTCTTCCAAAACAATATGGTGGCAGAAGGAAAGGGAAAGGTTTTGGAGCCTCACCCAAATTGGCATGGTAGTAAACACCATAGTTGTGGCATCGAAGTCTCAGAACCATGGTGTGATAAATAGTCTAGAATTACCCCAGAACCACAACCCTTCTTGAAATACAAAATAAAGGTCCTTTTGAGTATCAAATTAGACAATGCATTATCCTTTACAGCACAATAAAATATGATAGTTTTGTTTCCATGAGAGGAAAATCCATGGGTTAGTACCTAAGTTTTTGCCAAAAACCATTAAATCTACAAATGATTGCCTTTTTTTGCAGGGTAAAGAGAGAGGAGACTTGTGTATTTATGACCTCCATGGCTCAGGCCTGTTCCATTTGGTCAACAATGTAAGGACCTAGAGTATTTTCGTTTTTTTCCACAGATCAATAAACCATCCCTTTAGCTACATCTTTCAATGACATAGTTGTTCCATTTGCAATCCTTGCACTAGGAGCACCTCCACTTAATCTAGAGTTTAAAATTATTGTAGAATTCCTATATATACATGTATCTTTGAGCAGTGAGAAGTCATGGAGGACCTTCCCTTCATATTGCAAACGTTTATATTTTTGTGGTATGTCTCATTTCGCTTCAATGGTATTTTTGATGAATGAAACTGAATATGTTTTTTTTATCGAGATAAATATAGAGTCCCCCCATATAGATAATAAAAATTTGAAATTTTATTTTATTTTCTAGATCTATCTAGAATGAGGGGGTTCTAGAAGTTGTGGGAAGAGTGTAGGGGATACCTTGATCCAAAAGCAGTAGAAGTTGTGTCGCCTCGTGGGAAAATAAGGTTGATATAGCCCATGAAATTATACTTCAGTGAAAGAAATATCTAGAAGAGAAAAGCTTTTCATTCATGGTAATTGATTTTTTTTTACTCTCCACCAAGTCAACTTCTATTGTTCTTTGTCGATGCTACCAACAGAGTATATAGTGGACAAAGTGGGGCTTCGAGCATGCCACAATATGGTCGTGATGTTAGGGTATTCCTTTGAGTCAAGTCTACTATTCCCATTGTCCACGATAACCACACGAATAATCTATAAATAAACCCCCCCAAAGTGGAGTTGACCATATTCATACCCCTCGTGGCAGACTTGGAAAGGTATAGTGAAACCTTGTTGAGAGATGAAAGCATGGATTATAGAAGGTGTGAAAGCAACAACATCTTTGGAGTAAGAATAGAATATTTGGGAAACCCTATAAAGACACACAATCATTCCCTCCATAAAAATGCATCGAAATATAGTTAAGAGTGAATGCATATATTTAAGTGATTTTAAATATGGTTTAGTGAAAGTACATATTTTAAATTTTATTTTTATCTTAGATATTCTTCTTGAATGTAACAAACACTTCTAGAGTGTAATGTAAACTTCTCATCAATTGTAAAGAAGTATTCTCCTTGAATATAACTGAGAATGTTTCTATAAATAAGATTGATCTCATTAAGTATTGAGTAATTGAGAGATGAGCTCAAAAGAGAAGGTGCTTGTAACTGTTATTGCCACTAACAAATTTGTTTTTTTATCTTTTCCCCTTGGATTTTCCCACTACACTGTTGGGTTTCCCATGTGAATTTTTGGTTTTATGGTTATCAATCGTTGTTTACTTTTATTTTTTTGATAAAAAATATTCTATTTTTTATTGTATTTTGTTAACAACTAGTATTAGACCTTGTTTTTTATTGCTGGCTCTATTGAGAAATATAAAGATGGTAATGAGTGATATGGAGAAACTTAATGGGGTTAAATTTTCCCTATGTAAATATTAGATGGATGATATATCGATCTTGGAGTATCGATGCTTGTTGAGGGAGTAAAAAATAAACCCTCAAACATGGAAGATGAATATTGAAAGAAGTTGGACATGAAAACCATTACAATTCAGCAACACCTGATAGAGAATGTGTACTTCAATGTTGTTGAGCAGAAGCCAGGAAAAGGTTTATAGAAAGAGTTGCATGACCTGTACAAGAAGAAAATTATAGCAAAAAAAAGGTGTTCCTAATGAAGAATTTATATAATCTCAAGATGAAAGAGGACACTTAGGTTGCAGAGCACTTCAATGAATTTAATATAATTACCATTCAACTTGCATTTGTAAAAATCACTCTAGATGAGGAGATTAGAGCCATCTTGCTCATGTGATCCATATTAGATAGTTGAGAGAATTGTATAGTATTATCAACACTTCAACACTTGTAGGGACCCTAAAGTTTGATAATGTTAGCACCCGTTTAATGAATTAGGAGCTACAGTGAAAATCAATTTCAGAAAATCAAGGAGGTGAAACTCTAGCCTTATCTCATTATGGAAGGAAAATTGAAAGTGATGTACAAAGGCGTTCAAAATATAGAGGTAAATGAAGGTCTAGGAATGGAAGAACAATTTTCCATCATTGCGAAAAACATGGTCACGTCAAAAATAATTGTTGGATATGGAAAAAAAGAGTAAAAGGGGAAAAAGGTTACCAATAACAACAATGAAGAAACCACTATTTATGCATCAGAAGGTGAGGTATTAATTAATGTTTATTGCGAAGATGAATGTCTTTATGCATCTAATCATGATAATGATTGGATTTTCGGTTTTGGAGATTCCTATCATGATACTCCAAGTAGAGAAAAAGATATATCTTATAAATATGGTAATATGGGTAAGCTTCAATTGGGAAATAAAAGTATTTGTAATATTAAAGGAGTAGGAGATGCTATAGTAAAGAAAAAATATGGTTTGAGTTTATTGTTGAAACATGATAGGCATGTGCCAAATCTTTGAATGAATTTTATTTCCACTAGGAAGTTAGATCATGGAGGATACCATATAATATTTGGCAAATGAACATGGAAAGTTATTAAAGGAGCATTTTTCATGGCTAAAGAACTCAAGGTAGGACCCTTGTATACATTAAGGGAAAACATAGATATATCAAATGTGGTTATTTTTACAAAAGAAGGAAACTCATTGGATCTATGGCATAAACAATTAAGTCACATGAGTGAAAGAGGCCATAAAATTGTTGAAGAAAAAAAAATTATTTTAGGTTTGAAATCCCTTGAAGTTAATCTTTGTGAGCATTGCATATAAGGTAGACTACGAACAGTTTCATTTATGAGAGGTTTCCATGAAATGAAAATAACTATACTACAATTTGTATATTCTTATGTGTGTGGGTCAATCATTATTATGTATCTAGGAGGTGCCCCATATTTTGTCACATTCATAGATGATGCATCTAAGAAGGTTTGTCCATATCCCATGAAAAGCAAAGGTGAGGTGTTTGAGATATTTCAAAAATTTCATGTTGCTATTTAAAGAGAGACTAAAAAGCTATTGAAGTGTTTAAGGACAAACAATGGTGGTAAATATTATTCAATTGCATTTAATGATTATCACAATAGGTTTGGCATAAAGGATTAAAAGACTGTCCTTGGTACTTGGTGGGCTCTAGTATTGTAGCAATAATGCTACAACTCCTGGGACTCCCTTCTTTAATCTTATCAACCCGGTAGTTCGTAAAAAACTTGGAAGCGACGGTGCTGTATGCACAAGTACTAGCTCTTGCCGCAGCTGTCACTTGGTCAGCTGGCACAAGTCCGCTAGGAGCTTAAGCCAACTTCTATGAGCTCTAGAAGAAGCTTTTTAATTGATGGATGAAAGCTAACCCGAAGGAAGCTAATCTAATTGCAAAAAGGAAGCTGAAAGTCAAAAGGAAACGCAAACCCTAGCAAACGCTAATTCTACCAGCTAGTCCTACTCACGCAAAGGAGAGAATGCAAACTACTGAAAGAGATGCCATTATTGCTATGAAGGTAAAATACATGTCTCTAGACTACCTCTATCTGAAGAAAATGTCTTTTTGTATTTTTGATTAAGTTGTTGCGATTATCATGCATGTGCTTTTAACTATTTTTGAAGGTGCAGAGGTGGATCAAGGAGGAAAAAGGCTTGGAAACGGTTGGGAAGGTTTGAAGGGGGTCTAAAGAGTCCCTGACACCCTTCCAGAGAGTTTCACAAAGTTTGGGTATCAAGAAACCTCATTTGTGAGCTTCTACAGGAAGTCTGGAGGAGTTCTACAGGATGTTTCAGAATTTCTATAGGATGTTCAGCAATTCCTACAGGATGTTCTTACGATTGGATTTTGGATGATGGGTGAGTGGAAGAGGATGCATGGATGGATGGGGAGGTAGGATAGGGGTTTTTAATGACTTAGTGATAGAGAGATGAGGTGATGAGAGGGTGTGGAAAGCTAGCTCATCTTAAAGAGGGCAGAGGAAATGGAGGGCCAAGAAGGTAGGGTGATGTGGGCAAAAGAGTAGTTATGAGACGAGGGATCTAATTTGGAGATGAGCAGTTGGCTTGGACGAAGCTTAGATGGGCGAGAGAGTGATGAAGATGCACCGCATAGTGTAAACTTAACCAAATCATCCATGTCCTGCACATAATCAAAATATTAACTAATCTATCTTAACTGTTAATGAAACCAATGAACAACAACATTATTTCTATAGAGAACCATGTACATTATTGAAGCAAAGAAACATTCCAAGAGGTCTGAATGCATGAATAACTCTTACAAATGAAAATATTGCACCAACGATTGCATGAGTAACGAAACTGGTGTTTTTTTTGGGTAGCACTGTCTGCAATTCCAGCCCCTAAAAAGAGGTGAAAATGAGAGTGCAGGCAACCCTTTTCTGGAACTCTTATCAATTCTTATCTCACTACTCTATTCTAGACATTTGAAGCAACTCTATCTTTCAACAATGACCTACTTAACCACGCAATGAAATCTAACTCAACAAACTGCGTTTCAAATGCATGTAAAGAAAATCATAATGCTGAAAGGAAAGATATCAATACAGAGAAGGAGGCCCTAGGCTCTCAGGTTCGGCCCAACCCAGAGAGCTATGGCTCCTCTAGAAACTCAAAGCTGAGGTTAAATCTGTCTGCTTCTCATTAAAAAATAATAATCATAAGTCAAAAGGTATGCCAATGATGGCTACAAAAGAGCAAAAACAGAGCTGGCGGCTCGTAGTGCAGAATGTGCAACAGTTTTTCCAAAATTCCTTTTTTAAGGCTGAAGCCTTATGATTTATACATCACGAGGCCCCAAGCTAGCCTCCTAAATCTATGCGACTTGGCTGACCAAACTGGGAGTGAACAGCTACTTCCACAAAATCTATTTGGCTGCCTTCTAGATCCGGTTTTGGTGGCTTTTGGAGCTCGGAGTTGGGGGTGAAGATCCCGAGGAAGGCTATTTAATGCCATGGAAAACCCCCCTACGAATCCTCAACCCCATCTTGGCTGTCTCCTAGCCCTTGTCTGCTCGGTTTTGCTCCATCATGTGTCAAAAAAACCTGAAATGAGCACGTGTTAGCCACCTAGGAATAATGACTACCCTTATTCGTACAAATGACATAAAGATACTAAAAAATGATGCATAAGTTATGAAAAATGAAGGATTGAGCAAGGGTAGTTAGGCCAAATGAGCCCAAAATGTTACCAAATTTGGGGCTCATCATCACCCCCCAGCTAAAATGATTGCTCATCCCTGAGCAACTAATCCAGCTCCTCGTCCTTCATTGCTTTCACCGCCACTCTCACATCCCAGGCTTCTAAAGTAGTATCCTCCTCACTGGCATGGAACCCAGCCTTCCTTTCCACCTCTTCCCACTGCTTATGCTCTTCTTTTTCTGTGTTTCCTTCCATCAGTCCTAAAAGCAAAGGTGGGCTTAGATTGAGGCCAATCCAGCTAGCTTGGAGGTTCTGTATGGACTTCTTGTAGAGGGGCACCCGTACTAGAGCTTCCCTCATTCGAGTTGGAGTTTGATATTCCCTGATTTTGAGGCTGTGGGACAATGTGTTCCATTGGTGGGTGCAAGCATGAACACAATTGTCCCCTAATAGTCGCTCCATATCCTCGAAATGTGTTATAGCCTAAGCCTGCTGATCCATGTATTTCAATAAAGCTTGAGAGTCGGTTGCTAAGTGTTGGTGGGCCGATATCAATGCAGTGGGGTCCCCTGGCTCTGCTCTAATCAGCAGTGGCTCATGTAACTCTCGGTTCATGAACTCTTTGACCTTTGCTGCTCTCTTTTCTTCATGTTTCAACCATGAGGCAAATGCCATCAACTGTATATCTCCTATGACTATGTTGGGATCCCATGAAGTCACATTAGGAAGGGCGAAATTATGGAGATAGAACTTCGATAGCTTGGCCTTGTCCTCTGATGAACTGCTATTCCGTAACTCTGTGAACTGCTGGGGGTCTTGGATTTGGGCGATACCCCTCTGTGCCAATGCATTAATTTGGAATTGCATCCATTGGTCCCGTAGGTATAGGCCATAAGATTTGGCCGGTTGTCTACATTGTAGAGCATCCATGGCCCAACTGGCCATGCAGGCTAGTTGTGCCCCTTTTTGTTGCAACTGTTGTTTGAGAGCTTGTATCTCGATTTGTGCTTGCAGTTCCCTTTCCTGTAGATGCGGGGTTAGCTCCCCAAGACCAACTTGTGGTCCCTCTTTGCCTTGAGGCTCTGCTGTAGTGTCCCCTGATGCTATGCCCCTTTCTTTCCTCTATTCCTGTAGCTGAAATTTGAGTTTCTCATTCTCTTCCTGTAGGAATACCCGCTGGCAGTTTCCCACGTGTTTGGCCATAGCTAATTCTCTTCGTGCCTCCTTGAGTTGTTCCTCCAAGGGGCCTATATCTGCCACTCCTTTAGATTTAGCTATCTTCATCCACGTGTGGGTTCTCACTCTTTCTTCCTCCAACGCGAAGAAAAGTGGCACTGTAAATTTCTGTGGAATAATTTTTCCAGCCTCCAAGAAGTTATAATACGAGCTCAAGCTTGGCTGGGGACTAGGTTCTGGAATATGCTCTACCTCTTCTTCCCTCGGTGGCTCTACTCCGTCTTCCCTTGGTGGTGATGTGGCTGCCTCTCCCTCCATTCTTTCGGTCTCCTTGAGCCTGGCCAATGTTTCCTGTAGAACGGCCTCAGCATCCTGTAGCGGAGTTTTTGAAGCCAACCTGTCCATTCTCTCTTTCCAGGCAGTCGTCTTCGGACTCCCCCGCTCATAAGTGACTGATATTTTTGAGGGGGACCTCTCCCTTGGCGAGGTAGGGGTGTCTTCTATGGTAATTGGGCTGCTGGATGGAGGTTGGGGCCTGCCTGTTTTGATTCTCATACTTCTCCTGGATTTGAAATACAGAGGGATCTCCCTCTTTCATTTTTCCTTCGGCTTGGGAGGGGTACTAAGGGTGGCCAGCACAGCTGCTGCCTCCCTTGCAAGGATTTCGGTTGTCTTCCCCTTCTGTTTTCCTTTCTCAGGACTTCCTGTAGAAAGCCCTGTAGCGGCTGATTTCTGGCTTCCTGTAGAAGGCGTTTTTGATTTTCCTGTAGAAACAGGTGGCACTGTTTTAGCCTGTTTGGTTGAGGGTGCTTTGTCTTTTGACTTTGATGGGGCTGCCTTCGAGGTGCCTTCACTGACGTGGACTTGTTCAGTCCTTTCCACCCTTCTCTGTAACCTTTTCTCCCTGGGTGTTAATGTGGGTTTGTCATCCTCTGTTTCGGCAACCTGGTGTTTCTCTTGTTTCCCCTTTTGTTCTTTCCTTGGTGCTTTGGCCATGGTTTCTTGGCCTTTTCCTTTCTTCTCTATTTGTATTGGTTCCTTCTCCTCACTACTGGAGGAGGTGAGCTCCTCAGCCAACATTTTGATGTCGCCATCCTTAGTCAAATTTTGAAAGGCTTCCCACGAGAGAGGGACGGTGTATGTGTGGAGTGGATCCTCCACGAGGAGCTTAATGAGCCCATGATGGGCTACCTGTTTTGGTGTTCCCTCTCGTAATTTGGTGGCACATTCAGTCATGGACTGCAGGAGGAAGTAAAGAATACTTAACTTGTTTTTTGAAGGTAGGTCCATTTGGTGCCTAAGTTCTGTGAGCAGCCGGAAATGGTACCCATATACGATGCTGAATCGTCCTTCGCACGTGATATATTTCATAATTTGGAGGCTGACCTCACTCCAGAGTGGCTGTAGGCTAGCTCTTCGAACTCCATTCTTATCCTCTGAGAATTTCTCCTCCGACAGAAAGAACTCCTTCTTAGCCTTCTGGCCTAGTTTTCTCTCCTCCTTATCCCACGGTACCCCCAACAGGAGATCAGTGACTATGCTGATGAACTGTGGGGTGAGTCTGAGATTCAAACCTCTGAAATTGACAACGGCCAGCGTTTTTGATTTTGGCTTCAAAGCTCGCAGGAATCCCTCTGCCACCTCGTCATCGTAATCTTGAAGCTTGTTGCAGAACGACATCCATCGTGCACGAGAAAACAGGTCTACCACCTCAGGGTTTTCCTGTAGCTTCTTTGAGTCTGTCGGTTCTTTCCTAATGAACCCACCCAGCATAGTGAAATCTTGTTGTGTTATCCGGAGCTGGCTGGCGCGTATCAAAAGATGGGCCTTCGGGATTTCCTTAGACAGGGCGCAGAATTACGCCTCTGTCAAGCACACAGTTCGTGAATTCACGGCTATCTACAGGTGAGCCTTGACAGTGGCTCAATTATGAACCAAATCCTGTAGAAAACCCCGCATATACACTACGACGACAATTCTCATGCAGAAGGAAGGCAACGCGTGCAAATTCATGCGCAGACTGTAGTTCTGCTTTTTTAGGACGTCCACTTCGCCACCCTTCAAACCAATTGCATGGGAGGACTAGGTTCAGGTTTACCTCATTCCAATTTGCCACCTTTGATGTGAATAGATTAATTTCCTCCGTAGCGGTCAGCTTCTTGTAGCGCAGCTTCCTGTAGAAGTCACGCACGGGTTCTCGACAGTGTGTCAGTGGTTCTGGGCCTTCTGTGCAGCCACCAGACGTTTGAACAAGCCGAGGACTTGGAGTAACGGTCTTCAGGGAATTTCGGACGCTTACTGGAGTGCCATACACGATCTAGCCGGTGGATTTGAATCCCTGCGGAACTCGTGGCGCGGAGGTGAGCTGTCCCTGCCAGACCGTTGGACGACGTCACCTATTATCATTCCACTGTAAGTCTGCCTGACCGCCGCATCATTCCCTGCATATCTACCGCCGCCATATCTGTTAGATCGCCGCTTCTCCCCGACTGGATGCTTCCCACGTGTCCATTTCCTGTCTTGTTTGACACAACCAACACTTTTCGAATCGGACGAGACCATCAGGCTAGTCGTGGTGGCCAATTGAATGGCTACCCGACTGGCTCAACCCATTCATTTCCATACTCGCACACATTTTAGAGCATTGTTCATGTAATTTGACGAAAAAGGGTGAGGGACTTACCTGTGCGGCCGCGACGTTATTTTCAGGCTTCAAGATGAGGGTGACGGATCCGCTTGCTGCTACCTCATGCATAGGCACGGGTGTTCCTTCTTGCCGACTGCTGCTGGTTATGAGATCTGTTACCTGGCTGCGGATGGTGCATGTGCCCGCTCTATGAGTTGCAGGTGCCTTCATGGTGTATGCTCTAACCGGATCAACTGCTACAGGATTCCTGTAGGATATCCTGTAGCCGTTTCTCCTCCTCGTGTGCATGTCGAAACAGTGGAAACGGTGGAATCACGGTCACAGTCGCAGGGTCCTCGGATGGCTTTGATAAGTGGCGCATGGGGCCTCTGCATACTTTGTTCCATTTGAGAATTGTCTCTTCTGAGAATCCAACGTTCTGATTTGATTGTGCAGGTATTTCCATTGCATGGCAACAGGGGTGGTAGAAGGAGGCGACAGCAGTGGGTGATGGAGAAAAACATTGGTTTGCATGCCTTCGTATTGGACTTCGGGCTTCAAATTCTCCCACACAGTCGGTCCTGGGCCGTCCAAAGATCCTACAGGAAGTTTCCTATAGAAATGCAGAACTTCCTGTAGAAAGTCCTATAGCTTCCTATAGAAGGCTAAGTTGTGATCAAATCATGCCCAGACCTTGGAAGAGATGAGTCTTTCTGGAGGGAGTGGTGGTGAGGTCACCTAGTAGCATAGTAGGGACCCTTGTCCTTGAGTTGAGGGACCTCTCTTTCTGCATGGAATACTTGCAACCTGCATGAATTGTCAAATCTTGAACCTGTTTTCTTGTTTCTTTGTTCGTTTTTTTTCTTTTTTCTTTTTTTTTGAAAGATAGCAGGGGCGCCTCCGTGAGGTTTTCACCCTTACCATCTGCCTTGAGCGCCTCAGAGAGGTTTTCACCCAAGGGTCTTTTTATTCAAAAAATTTCAGAAAGACAGCAGGGGCGCCTCAATGAGGTTTTCACCCCTACCATCTACCTTGGGAGCCTCAGAAAGGTTTTCACCCAAGGATCTTTATTATATAGATTTTTTTTTTTTTTTTTTTTTTTTATGTTCAGGGTATGCCCAAAACAGAGGCAGAACCCTTCTTTATGACCAGCACTGATTTTTCCACAGTTTTGATGAATTCTTGCCTTGAAAGAGGTTTTCTGTAGATCTTTAGTCGATGCCCATTGATGAGCATGGGGATGGCTTCCTCATCGATGGTCCGAATAAGAACAGACCCATTGTCATTACACTTTTCCACTGCATATGGTCCCAGCCATCTGGTTCTCAGCTTCCCCTTGAAATCCTTATGCCTGGAATCGCACAACAGCACCCAATCTCCCGGTTGGAATTTCTTGTCATTAAGGTGCTGGTCATGCCATACCTTCCTCTAAAGTTGAACCACTTCTAAGTGGAGAAGGGCCTGCATTCGGTGCTCATCCAACCCATTCAGCTGCACTAACCTTTCTTGTTGGGCATGGCTGAGATCCAGGTCCAGCTGAGCTGCCATCCTCAAGGTGTTGTACTCGAACTCAATTGACAACAAAGCTCTCTTCCCATAGACCAGCTCATAAGGTGTGAAGCCGGTTGTGGTCTTCCAAGTGGTGTTGTAAGCCCAAGTGGCCTCAACCAGGCGATCTGCCCAATCTTTTCTACTGCTGCTCACCACCTTAGTCAAGATCCCCTCCAATGCTCTATTGGTGACTTCCACCTGCCCATTTGTTTGAGGATGATAGGGGCTGGAAGTCCTATGCTTGATTTTGTGATGAGCGAGTAGGTCTTCAATTAAGTTGGAGGTGAACTGGCTTCCTTGATCGGTGACTAGCTCTCTTGGGTAGCCAATTTTGTACAAGATGTTTTCTCTTAATAACTCGACCACCTTTTCTTCTGTCACTGCTTTGATTGCCTTGGTTTCTGCCCACTTTGTCAGGTAGTCTGTGCAGACAATGATGTAAGACCTTTGCCTCGAAGGAGGATTGATTGGACCCACAAAATCCATACCCCACTTCTCAAATGGCTCAAGAGTCACTTGAGGTTGGAGAGGCATTTCGTCCCTTGGAGTCGGTTTCCCCATCCTTTGGCATTGATCGCATTGGTTGATATACCTTCTGACATCTTGATGAAGCGTGGGCCAATAGTAGCCTGCCTGTAGGATTTTGAAGGCAGTTCTTTTGGCTGCAAAATGTCCTCCACAAGGCCCGTCATGACAGGTTAGGAGGATATCAAAGACTTCCTCCTCCCTTACACAATGCCTTAAGATATGATCGGGGTCAAGCTTGAACAGGTTTCCCCCGATCCAAGTGAATGAGGCACTCTTCTTTACGATTCCGCTCTTCTCTCTTGAGGATAGGTGTGGAGGGAACTGTGCGAAGACAAGGTAGTTTGCTATATCAACAAACCATGGAGAGAGTACGGAGATAGCAAACAGATGTTCATCTGGCATCTGGTCATCCACTGTTCCATCCTCACCTACAGGTAAATCCAATCTAGACAAGAAGTCAACAACAACATTTTCTTTACCTGGTTTGTCAACAATAGTCAAATCAAATTGCTGCAACAGAAGTAACCATCTAATAATACGAGCATTCACATCAGGTTTATTCATTAAATATCTAATTGCAGCATGATCAGTATGTACAAATGTTTGATAGCCAGTGATATAATGTCGGAACTTGCTCAGTGCATGGACCACGGCCAAGAATTCTTTCTCAGTTACAGTATAATTCAGTTCTGCCTTGGATAAGTTTTTGCTGACAAAGTATATGGCGTATGGAAGTTTTTTTTCAACTTGTCCTAAGGCTGCCCCTATGGCTTTGTTCGAGGCATCAGTGTGGATGTGGAAAGGTAGGGCCCAATTTGGACCTCTCAAGATTGGGGCAGACACTAACTTATCCTTTAATTCATTCAAAGCCTTCTGACAATCGTCAGTCCAATTAAACTCAACATCTTTTGCCAAGAGGCCAAACAATGACGAGGCTAGCTTACTGAAGTCTTTAATGAATCTCCTATAATACCCTGCTAAACCTAAGAAACTTCGAACATCTCTTACCTTCTGAGGAGGTGGAACCTTCTTGATGAGAGCAATTTTGTTAGGATCCACCTGTAACCCTTGGCGAGAAATGGTATGTCCTAGCACGGTCCCTTCAGTCATCAATAATTCACACTTTTCAGGACTAAGGGACAGGTTCATCTCAATGCACTTGGTTAGGACTTTTCCCAGATTGGACAATGCTTCCTGGAAGTGGGACCCATAAGGAGTGAAGTCATCCATATAGATTTCCACCGAATCATGGACTAGCTCAGAAAATATGCTCAAGACGGCTCTCTGGAAGGTGGCAGGAGCGTTGCATAGTCCAAAGGGAAGAACTCGGTAAGAAGAGGTACCCCAAGGACAAGTGAAGGTGGTCTTATCTTGGTCTTCTGGGCTGATTTGGATCTGGTTATACCCGCTAAACCCATCTAGGAAAGAGAAAAACTTCTTTCCCGCCAGTCCATCCAACACTTGATCTATGAAGGGTAGAGGAAAGTGGTCTTTCTTGGTGGCTTTGTTCAGTTCTTGGTAGTCCACACAGATCTCCACTTCCCATTTTTCTTGGGAACCAACACCAGAGGGGACACCCATTCGCTATCCGATATGGGGTAAATGAATCCGGAATCCAACAGTTTTTGCAATTCTTCCTTGACGATGTCCTTAAGGGCTGGATTCATTCTCCTTTGGGGTTGCCTAACCAGTTTACAATCTTCTTTGATGTAGATGTGATGGGTATAGACCGAAGGATGGACTCCTTTCATCTCCTTATAGCTCCAAGCAAAAGCATCTAGATGACTGGCCAACAGACTACACAGCTCCTTTTCCTAGGAAGGAGATAGGGAGGAGCTGATCCTTAACGTTCTCTCGGGGCCGAAATCCACATTTTTGACTCTGGGAGCGACTCGATTGGTCACGCAAAGGTCCACTAAGGTGCTAGCTTGGGCATCCTCCACCAATTTCTCTAAGGACAATGCACTGGGAGTTGGATTCTGAATCAAGGTTTCCATCAAATCATCCTCGGTTGGGGGGCCTCCCCTAGTGGTGTCTAGGGTGCACAAGGGTGCAGAGTACACCTCATCCTCTTCTCCTTCCTCCAACCAAAGTGGTAAGTCATGCTATAATAAGGGTTGGGCAGGAGGGTATAGGACTAGCTGCTTGGACATAGGACCATTTTTGATGGTCATGTTTCCTGCACGACAGCTTATGTAAGCATCCGTAGTGGCTAACCAAGGCCTTCCCAAAATAAGGGGGTATCCAGTAAGCTTTGCCTTTGGTTGAAGAACCAAGAAGTCTGCAGGGTATTCCCAAGAGTCAACAGAGACCAAGACATCCTCTACAATCCCTTCGGGAGTCACGATGGAGCAATCTGCTAGTTGCAGGACTGTCGAGGTCTTTCTCAAGGAACCCTGAAGATTGAGTTTGAGCATGGTATCTTTGGTCATCACATTAATGGCAGCCCCCAGGTCAATCAATGTGTGTGGTATGATGGTGCCATTGATGTGGACATCAACTACAGGACTCCCAGGATCCAAATACTTTGGGCAGATGACTTGCCCCAACATAAGATCAGACAGTTGTCCTATGACATTGATGGTTGAGGCGTCTCTTTTTCGCCTGCCTGGGTGTCTGAAACACTTTTCCTTAACCAATTTGTTGTATATCGGTACATCTTTGATGGCTTGGAGAAGTGGTATTCTCACACACAACTATTTGAGTTCCCCCAGAAGCTCATCCTCCTCTGGGTTGGGTTGTGTGGTTGTTGTTAGTCTCTCAGGAAAGGGTGGAATGGCTTTTGGTTCACTTTCCTGTTTATCTTCCTCGTCCTCTAGGGGAGGAGGTTGACGATCCGGAAGAGTCTTTCCAGATCGCAGGTTGATCTCCTGGATCTCCACAGCATAGGTAGGACATGTTGTTTCCCCCGTATATACCTGCTGGGCCTGTCGGTTGTTGGGGTTCGGGTTTAGTTGAGCAAGCATTTGGGGTTGTCTTGGAGGAGCAGGAGGTAATGGTTGTGGTTGAGCTAGTGGTGGAGGCAAAATGGCGGGAGGAGTATTGTACTGGGGCCTCCACCCCAGTTGAGGTGCATTCCACTGAGGCTGTGGCTGGGCATGTGAGTGAAATGAATGAGTAGTGGGCTGAGTATGGTACTGAGCTGGGTAAGACCATGGGGGAGGCACAGACCAGGAAGGATGAGCAGGGGGACCCCAGGAAGGCACAGGAGTAGATTGGTTGGGGCTATAATAGGCTTGGGATGTCCCTTGCATCCCCTGTTCGTAAGGTCTAGGTCCATGTGGCCTCCTTTGGTTGAGGAAGTAGAGTGGTTCAGTGGGTGCCTCTATTCCTTGGTACATGGCTTTAAGCCCAGGTAAGGTTGGGCATTGGTTTGTGGGGTGGTCCTCCTCACAAACGAAACATACCTCTACCGAATGTAATGGGCACTCGTTCTTAGGGTGCTTCCTTGTACACCTAGGGCAGAAGATAGCCAAAGCCCTTTCAGCTTCCTCTTTCTTCTACTGGATTTGGAATGTATCAAGTTGCATGGCAATGGTCTGTCTCACCTCACTCTTGAGGTCCTCTAATTAATTTGCAAACTCATGTTTGGAGAAAGGAATACTAGCTGAGAGGAGGTTTCCTCTACCTCTTTTCCGGGCTGCCCTAGAGTGGTTTCTAAACACGGACTTTATATCCTCATAAGGTAGTTGGTAAATATCGCCTCCAGCTAGCATGTGAAGGGTATCTAAAAGGTCTTCAGGGACTCCTCGGAGCAGGACCAACTTGAGAGATTCAGGGTCGAGTGCGCACCTGGCCCATTTATAGCTAAGTTGGAACCTTTCCTCGTAATCTTCTAAAGACTCATCATTCCCCATGGTCATCCGAAAGATTTCTCCCTTGGCTTCCTTGGACCTACAATAGTCCCGGTATTTGGTATTGAAAGCTTGCTGCATCTGATCCCAAGTGGTGATACTGTTCCCAGGTAAGCCCATGAACCAGCGTAATGCTGCATCCTTCAGGGTAGAAGGGAAGAGTTTCAGCTTTTGCTCATCTTCGGTATAGTCATAGGTTCGACAAAGGACGGCAAACTCAAACAGGAAGGTATCAGGGTCTTCAGTAGTTAGTCCATGGAAGTGAGGTAAAGCGGAGGGGCTTATGTTTTTCATTTTCATGTCTCCATTGGTCTCTCGGATGGGGAAGGCACCTTCTATTCTCTCATCTTCTCTCCTATTGTCAGCCATGGCTTCAGATGGAGTGTTTTCTAACTCTTCTTCTATTATATGATCTTCGTATATCTCAGGAGGCTCGCCTATAGGTTCTTCTGGATCACTGTCACCAAAGAAGAGAGAAGGGTGACTTAGTGACATGGTGGGGGTGTTGTGTAAGAATTTGCCTGTTTTATCTCGATTTATACGAGGCATGAAATGGAAAGACTTTTGATTGCTTTCGTTCTTTTTTCTGGTACCTGCAAAACTAAAATAGATTGAACTGCAACTAACTATCTTGCTGAAATGGAAATGCGGAATTGAAATGAAAGCATGAAAGAACTAATCTATTTTGCTCAAATGAAATTTCAGGAATGAAATGCTAATCTACGCTTGCAGAAATGAAATTGCGGAATTGAAATGCTAATCTATGAAAGCAGGAAATGTCTATGCTACTTTTGCGGAAAGGAAATTGCAGAATGGAAATGAAATAAACTACTTAGCAGAAGGTGAGAGTAGGAAAATAGAAGAAAAGCAACAATCACCAATACTCTGACGCTTCCCCGGCAACGGCGCCAAAAATATGGTGGGCTCCAGTATTGTAGCAGTAATTCTACAACTCCTGGGACTCCCTTCTTTAATCTTATCCACCCGGTAGTTCGTAACAAACTTGGAAGCGACGGTGCTGTATGCACAAGTACTAGCTCTTGCCGCAGCTGTCACTTGGTCAGCTGGCACAAGTCCGCTAGGAGCTTAAGCCAACTTCTATGAGCTCTAGAAGAAGCTTTTTAATTGATG
The DNA here is from genome assembly GCA_031772625.1 of Pinus tabuliformis. Classification (NCBI taxonomy): domain Eukaryota; kingdom Viridiplantae; phylum Streptophyta; class Pinopsida; order Pinales; family Pinaceae; genus Pinus; species Pinus tabuliformis. Next base: position 1,701,165,473 of record CM062819.1, on the reverse strand, counting down.
GATGAAAGCTAACCTGAAGGAAGCTAATCTAATTGCAAAAAGGAAACTGAAAGTCAAAAGGAAACACAAACCCTAGCAAACCCTAATTCTACCAGCTAGTCCTACTGACGCAAAGGAGAGCATGCAAACTACTGAAAGAGATGCCATTATTGCTATGAAGGTAAAATACATGTGTCTAGACTACCTCTATCTGAAGAAAATGTCTTTTTGTATTTTTGATTAAGTTGTTGGGATTATCATGCATGTGCTTTTAACTATTTTTGACTGTGCAGAGGTGGATCAAGGAGGAAAAAGGCTTGGAAACGGTTGGGAAGGTTCGGAGGGGGTCTAAAGAGTCCCTGACACCCTTCCAGAGAGTTTCACAAAGTTTGGGTATCAAGAAACCTCATTTGTGAGCTTCTACAGGAAGTCTGCAGGGGTTCTACAGGATGTTTCAGAATTTCTACAGGATGTTCAGCAATTCCTACAGGATGTTCTTACGATTGGATTTTGGATGATGGGTGAGTGGAAGAGGATGCATGGATGGATGGGGAGGTAGGATAGGGGTTTGTAATGACTTAGTGACAGAGAGATGAGGTGATGAGAGGGTGTGGAAAGCTAGCTCGTCTTAAAGAGGGCAGAGGAAATGGAGGGCCAAGAAGGTAGGGTGACGTGGGCAAAAGAGTAGTTGTGAGACGAGGGATCTAATTTGGAGATGAGCAGTTGGCCTGGACGAAGCTTAGATGGGCGAGAGAGTGATGAAGATGCACCGCACAGTGTAAACTTAACCAAATCATCCACGTCCTGCACATAATCAAAATATTAACTAATCTATCCTAACTGTTAATGAAACCAATGAACAACAATGTTATTTCTAAAGAGAACCATGTACAGTACTGAAGCAAAGAAACATTCCAAGAGGTCTGAACAGATGAATAACTCTTACAAATGAAAACATTGCACCAACGATTGCATGAGTAAGCGAACTAGTGTTTTTGTTGGGTAGCACTATCTGCAATTCCAGCCCCTAAAAAGAGGTCAAAATGAGAGTGCAGGCAACCCTTTTCTGGAACTCTTATCAATTCTTATCTCACTACTCTATTCTAGACATCTGAAGCAACTCTATCTTTCAACAATGACCTACTTAACCACGCAACGAAATCTAACTCAACAAACTGCGTTTCAAATGCATGTAAAGAAAATCATAATGCTGAAAGGAAAGATATCAATACAGAGAAGGAGGCCCTAGGCTCTCAGGTTGGGCCCAACCTCGATAGCTATGGCTCCTCTAGAAACTCAGAGCTGAGGTTAAATCTGATTTCTTCTCATTAAAAAATAATAATCATAAGTCAAAAGGTATGCCAATGATGGCTACAAAAGAGCAAAAACAGAGCTGGCAGCTCGTAGTGCAGAATGTGCAACAGTTTTTCCAAAAGTCCTTTTCGAAGGTTGAAGCCTTACCATTTAAACATCACGAGGCCCCAAGCTAGCCTCCTAAATCTATGGGACTTGGTTGACCAAACTGGGAGTGAACAGCTGCTTCCACAAAATCTGTTTGGCTGCCTTCTAGATCCGGTTTTCGTGGCTTTTGGAGCTCAGAGTTGGGGGTGAAGATCCCGAGGAAGGCTATTTAATGCCGTGGACAACCCCCCTACGAATCCTCAACCCCATCTTGGTTGTCTCCTAGCCGTTGTCTGCTCGGTTTTGCTCCATCATGTGTCAAAAAAACCTGAAATGAGCACGTGTTAGCCACCTAGGAATAATGACTACCCTTATTCGTACAAATGACATAAAAATACTAAAAAATGATGCATAAGTTATGAAAAATGAAGGATTGAGAAAGGGTAGTTAGGCCAAATGAGCCCAAAATGTTACCAAATTTGGGGCTCATCAGTACTCCTCAACATAGTGGTACTGCAAAAAGAATGAACCAAACTATCATGGATAAGGTGAGAAGTATCATGTCCAACTTAAAATTGGGAAATCATTTTTTGGCAGAAACAATAAGGATATGTAATTACCTCATAAATTGATCATCTACTATAGCCTTGGATGGTGGCATTAATCTAACTTGATTTTTTTTTTATGTGAAGCATTTATGAATATTCCCAAAGAGAATATAACTATGTTAGATGATAAATCCATGAGGAGCATTTTTTTTGGCTATGCAGATGGTGTGTCTGGGTACCATTTTTGGGATCAAGTTAAAAATAAAGTTATTAGAAGTAGGATGTTATATTTATTGAGTTAGAAATGCTTAAAAGGTGTATAGGTGATATAAAGGTAATTAAAATTGTTACAAGCTCACAGATATCCCACTATAGTTGGAAATAATACTGAAAGCGGGTGCGGGGGGGTGAATCAGTATTGATCAACTCAATAACTTTTTATTTTCATACTCAAATTTATATATGCTACTTCAATGAAGCTAACTCGCCTATACATGCAACGTATTTAAGGCAACCAACGTATATCCAGTGAACTTATGATTGAGTTAATTCATCATACGTTAATCTTTCATTAGTGCATCAGTACTTTATTAACCATATAAATAGTAATTGTGTGCAGTAACAATAGAATAAACCATCACACATATGCAACACACATGAACACCAAGATTTAAGGTGGAAACCCAATGCGGGACAATAACCACCTGTTGATGTCGTCTCTGTCTTCTTTTAATATAAGGAAAACCTATTTACAATCTTGTACTAGTGCAAACTCATACAAGTATGCAGGCACCTACCTGCAGAAGGCTACAACCTTCACTCGTTTTCCAGCTGCTACTGGAAGGGATCTCCAACCCGCTGGATCTTGTACTAGCTGATCCATTTACTAGTACGTAGGTGCCAGCCTATAGAAGGCTTCAACCTTCACTCATTTTCCAGCAGCTACTTGAAGGGAGCTACAACACCTTGGCTCTTGGACTATCTGATATGTTTACCAGTACTTAGGTGCCGGCCTACAGAAGGCTACGACCTTTTCTCTTCCTCCAGGGACCTCGTTTCATAAATTCTCAGACTGGATACACCTGGAACACAACACCACAATCTTAAGGCCTCGTTTCATCCAATTTTCATACTTGACCCATCAACAACATTGAAGCTCAAAATCAATCACCACTGAAATACAACCAATCATTGAAAACCTATCATCGCTGAAATAAATCACATTCAATCGATATGAAGATTTAGAACACTGTCACCAAAACACAGTCACCAGAACACAGAGTAGAACCCAGGACTCTACAACAACAACTAGAACCAACTGTAAATGCAACTTCAACCATCATATTTCATAATGTATATGCTACTTTGATGCACCAAACCAACATGTATACGTGATTTTAACAAAGTGAACCAACGTATAGATCTGCAAATGCTAACTTAAAACTTCACAATTATTCCAGACTTTAGCAATACCCAGATCATAACATTTACAAAATAAAACATGCGTTAGTATTCAAATCTAGACTATCCATGATCAAACCACCTAATGATAATTCATTTCAGGCCTTATGATTCTGATCTATCATCCATCATCAACCACTTAGGTGCATCCTTAGTTCAGATCAAGAAAAGCATCAGAAACCCATAACCTACATATTTGATCTAACACTTCATAAGATATTCAATACTTTCACACCTCTAGCCCTTTGATCTTCTCCTCCTTATATACTTAGATCCTTTGTCAATACCTTGGACCAAACCACTTAGTACCCATGGTATTCTTGGGCGAGATCAAATAGACATTACTCCGCTCAATATTGTGGGCTAATACCATGGTATTGACCCCTGGTATTCTTTGCTCTTGAATTTCCTTATTTTTCCAACATGTATGCACTTTTCCTCTTGTGAGAGTGCGTGTATACATATATGATTTTTTTTCTATGGACCCATGTGTATACGCCACTTTGACAAAGTGAACTAGCGTATACTTATTAAACCACTCTCTTTCTTCAATCTCTAGAGTCTGGTCTGTAATCCTTTGTTGTTAACCTATTGTACAATGAACTCTCATCTATGTGAGTTTCCATCAAGGACAACACTTGTATCATAATTCCAACAATCTCCCCCTTTGGACTTGATGGCAACCACAAAACCAATATACTCTCCCCCTTTGACATCAAGAGCAAAGGGCGGACCAAGCTATTCTTCCTCTTTGATATTCATTATGCTTTCCATTCTCCCCCTAAGTACATGCAGAGTCTGCAAAGATATTTTTCAAAAGAATAACATGACTCTATAACTAAACTAAGTGAGTATGACTTCCCTAAGACCAATGAATCATACATACATCAATCACCCAACCAAGTGGGGATACACAAAATTTGACTCATCCAGCCAACCAAGTGGGGATATACCAAATGTTTATACGTGACTAAAATATGAATTATTACATCATAGTTCACATGCATAGTGAGGTTAAAAATTAGGTCTTTACATGACCTTTACATCAAATGATATACCTAACATTTATAACAAGGACTAACGATCTAAAAAAGACCATGATAGTCATCAACAACTATCACACACCATATATGATCTGTACCATAAGCATCTGTCAGCAGCATCAAGATCAACAACCTGTATATGTCCATCATCAAAAGAGGCATCTGAATCAAAGCAACTATGTGAATAAGGCAGTATAAGTATCATAATGTATAATGAAAACAATGAATTATTAGTAGCATATGCTCCCCCTAAACCTGTGCCATCTGTTCACTATCAGATCTAATCATTTGTCAGTGAGAATCATCAAGACATTATCATCAACTAGTTATTCATAAAGTTATTAACAACTTATGTGGAGCAAAAACACTTCTACATATCATTGGAAGACTGTAATCATCATCATTCAGAACAGAAAAGATAATTGATAATTGATTGAACCATACAAGACCCCTTTTCCTGATTCTGTCCCACTACTTCTTCTTCAAACCAACATATACGTGACTACGCATCTTGGAACTCACATATATATGCTACTTGTCTTCATTATAACTGTGTATAAGATTTAAAACATTGAAGTTTGTCAGGCCAGGGTAACTCCAGAATGAGAGGGTGAAAAAACTAATTTATTATTCATTAGCTAACACACATTTATATACATAAACATGACGGATCAGTTCGTCTTCCTGATGACTGTCCAGTTCACCCATCCGTTTTGGATTAGGTGTCAACATTCCCCCCCTTAATCTGAAGGGATGTTGGTGAGTCCAAGCATCGTTCTGAATCTTTCAAGCTTTTCTCTTCCAAGCGCTTTGGTGAAGATGTCTGCAATTTGCTCGTTTGTAGAACAATGACGGAGATGGATTGTTTTGGCCTCAACATGATGTCAGATCAGATGATATTTAGTATTGATGTGCTTAGTACGATCATGGAACTTTGGGGTCTTGGCCAACTTTATTGCAGAGGTGTTATCAATCATGAGTGGAGTTGATTGTGTTTGTTTTACCTGCAAGTCTTCAAGAATTTTCCTGAGCCACACAATTTCTTTCGTTGCTTCAGCTGCTGCCACATATTCTGCTTCTGCTGTGGAATCTGCTGGTACTGATTGTTTGCATGATCTCCAGGAGACAGCTCCTGATCCAAGACTCATAGCATATCCTGAAGTAGATACCCCAGTTTCTTTGTCTCCATCGAAGTCTGAATCAGAGTATCCAATCAAGTTGAAGTCGTCCACCTGTGTATACTTGATTCCAAGGTCTTGAGTTCCCTTCAAGTACCTTAGAACTCTTTTTGCAGCAGACCAATGTCCCTCACAAGGCTTTTGCATAAACCTGGAGAGGATTCCAACAGCAACTGAAATGTCTGGTCTGGTAGTAGTGAGGTAGATGAGACTTCCTACAAGCTGTCTATACTTTGTTGCATCCTCAAACTCCTTTCCTTCAATAGATGTGAGCTTCAAGTTTTGTTCCATTGGAGTAGAAAGGGGATTGCACTCTTTCATGCCAAATCTATTTAACAAATCTCCAATGTATTTCTTTTGAGAAAGAAATATGGACTTCGGATGTTGGGTTACTTCAATGCCAAGATAGTAATGAACATAGCCCAAATCAGTCATTTCAAAAAAATTTCCTAATTCTTTCTTTATGGATGCAATATAGCTTTCATTGTTCCCTGTCATTAAAAGATCATCTACATATACCACAAGATATACAACTATTTTGCCAACTTTCTTGACAAATAAAGTTACATCATCAAGATCAAAATGATTGAAGTTGAGTTTCAGAAGATGCTCAGTTAGTTTTTCATACCAGGCTCGTGGTGCTTGTTTGAGGCCATACAAGGACTTCGCAAGTTTGCATACTTTGTGTTCATGTCCTCTCACAGCAAATCCTTCAGGCTGGGACATAAAAACATTCTCTTTTAGATCTCCATTCAAGAATGCAGTTTTTACATCCATTTGATGGACTTTCCAACCGTTCTGAGCAGCTAGTGCAAAGAGTGTCCGGATGGTGGCCCATTTTGCTGTGGGGGCAAACGTTTCTTCATAATCTACCCCTTCCTTCTGTGCAAAACCTTTTGCCACAAGCCTAGATTTGTGCTTGTCAAGTGAGCCATCAGCTTTGTACTTGTTCTTGTAGACCCACATGCAGCAAATTGGTTTTGTTCCAAATGGAGGATCAACTAGCTTCCAAGTGCCATTCTTTATGAGGGCATCATACTCCTTCTACATCGCTTCTTTCCATTCATCATGAGAAGCAGCTTCTTTGAAGGAAGTTGGTTCAAAATCTGTAGACAAGTTCAATTCACAATCATAAGTAACATCCATATCAACAGGTGAATTAGAGTTATCTACATCACCTCCATCTTGTCGGTTTGTATTTCTGGTTCCTGTTTTTCCAATTTCATCAGGATAAACACTTTCAAGTGTCTTTGTCAGCCACTTTGGGGGACCTTTCTGAGATGGTCCAGGCTGCTCTGTTGATTGAGTTGGGTCTGAATCAAGATTGAGTCTCCCAATTCTATCAATTACATCACTTAAAGCATCATCCGTTGTTGGAGTGTCATGCAGGGGAGATTGTTCTTCAGAAGAAGATTCCACATGTTGATCTAGTATAGGAATCCCCCCTTCAAGATGTGGAATCTGATTATCAAACTCTTGAAATGATTTCGATTTTGTGAATCTATCCAAGCGATCAAGTTGCCGCTCAACAACACTGTCAGATTTGGATGATTCAAGAAAAATGACATCTCTAGATAAAAAAAACTTTTTATTTACTTCATCATAGAGGCGGTATGCTTTAGATGTGTTTGAATACCCCAGGAAGATACACTTACGACTTCTAGCACCAAGTTTGTTTCTATGTACCTTTGGTATTAAAGCATAACAGGTGGAACCAAAGATCCTGAGATGTTTTACCGAAGGAACATGTCCATACCACAATTCATAAGGAGTCTTGTTTCTTATAGCACTAGATGGACATCTATTCTTTATATATGCAGTACATAGAACAACATCAACCCAAAACATTGTCTTTACATTTTTGAAGAAAAGCATGGATCGTACCATATTCAAAATTGTTTTGTTCATTGTTTCAGCTACACCATTTTGTTGATGATTATAAGGTACAGTTGTTTGATGTTTAATCCCATGTTGGCGAAGATAGTGTTCAAATTCATTTGATGTATATTATTTTCCATTATCAGTGCGAATAGACCCAATATGAGATTGTGCATCATTTTCAACCCACTTATGAAAATTCTTGAATGTTTGAAAAGCATCAGATTTTTTCTTCAATAAATAAACCCAACACATTCTGGTGTAATCATCAATAAATGTCATGATATATTTATTTCCATTTGCAGAAGGAACAGGCATTGGACCACATAAATATGAATGAATGAGTTCAAGCTTCCTATGTTCTCTTGAATGTGAATCATGAAAAGACTGTTTGCTATGCTTTCCTAGAATGCAAGCATCACATTGCTTATGTTTTCTAGGAATTGTAGGCAAACCAGCAACACCATTTTTCTTTAATAAGCGAAGATTGTCATAGCTTAAATGTCCAAATCTAGCATGCCATAATAAACTTGATGGAAGTGTACCTTCTTCATGATGAGAAATATATGAAAAATGTTGTGCATGAGCAGAAGTTCCTTGCAGTTTAAGAAGTCTTTCTTCTTCTATACCCCTCATGACAAGTGAGTGGTCAGATGCCTTTCTTACCTCAAGCTTGCCATCAAATATGTGAATGGAGTGACCTTGCTGGCGGATGTGGACCAGGGACAACAAGTTTCTCTTGAGCTGTGGGAGATATAGAACATGATCCAGAAGAAAGTCTGGAAGACCAGGCAGTTTAAGCCTGATTGTTCCAAGCCCTGATGGCTTGATTTTTGACTGATCTGCAAAGTATACCGCTCCATCAACATTGTCAGTGAAATCTTCAAAAAAATCTTTCCTATGAGTCATATGACAGGTTGCTCCTGAATCAAGCAACCAGTCATTTTTTGAAGAAGCAAGTGAAGCATTAAACAAGTCTTCATTTACTCCAATGTTACATTGTGCCTCAATATAGTGAGCGGATTCAGGTGCTTTACCTTTGTCTGTGTCATCAGTTTTACCTTTCTGTTGGTTTCTTCTCTGCTCAACCTTGTCCCATGGTAGCTTGCATGTAGAAGCATCATGTGATCCATTTCGTTTGCAGTGAATGCAATGCAGATCTGCCTTTTCTGCTTGAGAATGTCTGCCCCCCCTGCCTCTGAAGTATCTTCCTCTTCCTCTTCGTCCACCTCTTCCTCTTGTAGAATCTTCAGCAGGATGCTTTTCTTTATGAGCAAGGCAAACAGTCTCTTCAGAAGATTCAGGGACTGTTTTCTTTCCAAAGGCTTTCTCTCTTTCAGCAAACTTTTTCACAAGAGACTCAAAGATTATGTCTTTAAGATTTCCATTTGCTTGTAAAGACTCAAGATAATTGGATTATGTAGGATAGAGTGCTTTGAGAAAGGAAATAAGAGAGATATCCAGCTCAAACTTAGTGGATTTAATATCATGCATTATAGACTTTATTTCAGATGCAAGAGCAAGAGGATCATTATTTTTCAGTTCAAGAGTGAAGAGTTTAATCATGAGCTGAACAACTTCAAGTGCAGAATGTGAATCATAGAGTTCTTTCAGCTTTTGTAAAGCTTCAAAGGCAGTGGAATAGGATGAAATATGACGACTTACTTCTTCATTTACAGATGCTGCGATCAATGCATAGGCTTTGCTGTTCTTGTTTTCCCAAATGGCGAGTTCTTTGTCTGATGTAGGCTACACAGGGTCTTTGTCTTCTTCTCCGACACACACTCCCTTCCACAACTCATTGTAGATGAGGGTGTGTTTTACCATCTGAGACCATTCAGAATAGTCATCCTTGCCAATGAGAACTATTCCGACCATAGAGATGATTGAATGTATTCTGTGACAAAAAAAATTACTTCTGCTAAAAAAAATCCTCACTTTACAGCCTTTAAATCCCTCTAATATTTGCTAAAAGCATCAGCATTTCATTGTACACATCACTGCAATACTACTATGTAAAAAATGCGCAATGGATTACTTCAATATATCACTTCATTCTTTTAATATATTACTTCAATATATCAATATATTATGCCATTGAAAAAATGCGCAAGGGAATATATCACTTCAATAATTCCCGCAATCTCAAAAGCGACGCACAGATCACAAAAAAATTAAGAAATGATATAAAGAACTAATGAAGAAAAATTCTAGTTCCACTTTCACATCCACTATATCATCACTATAGAATAAGCCTTCTCAAAGACCTAATATTTCAGTACCATTCCGACCAATTGCAGCGATCATATCAACTCTGAAACCCTTTTCGATAATAATGACAGAAAAAGCAGTTGTCGGTGCAGCTGAACTATTGTTCCCATCTTGTCTCCACCATTGTTGTGCTCCAGAGAAAATGGGAATATCACATTCTTAGCCCCAGCGTAGCGTATAGAGGGAGGGTAAGAGGCTACTAATCAATTAGTCAGCCACGAAATAAATGCGTGTCCAAGATACATCAAGATTTCTGCTAGCAAACGATACAAAGAAGGTGAATTCAGAAGGAATCCCTCACGAATTCGCAGCTGCTAACAAAACCCAAAACCGACATATAGTCACAAGGAATGAATGCAATATAACAAAAGAATGTGCATGCCCAAGACCAAGACCATGTGTATCCGCTTATTACAAAAAAATGGCTGAAATGAAATAAATTGATATCCAAAAAGGGTCAATAATCATCATCTTTATCGTCAGCATCATAATCATCGACTGTACTGTGATAAAAATGGCGAACTTCCTGAGCAAGGAAACCTTTACATAGAAAACGCTGTGGTGAGGCCGAGGGTCCACCAGATTACATTGACATGCAGGAGCGGAAACGTTTTCAAGGTGAAGAAAGAGAGCAGTCGAGACGATTGCAGGGATAATGGATTGTTTCAATACCTCCTGCTGCGTCTTCCATAGCAGCCGAAGCTTCAACAGGTGCACATCTAGCGTTACATCGAGAAGCAACTCGTAAGGCTCCAGCATCTGCTCAGGGCTTCCGTATTCAGTGCTTCCATATTCAGGGTGAAATTCCAGAGAGCAGATTTGTCAGGATAGAGAGCAGAGAGCGTATGCAGCGCTGGTGCGCCAGGGAGCAGAGGAGAAGAGGTGTGTCAGGCAAACGCTCAGGCAATGCGCTCAGAGAGCAGAGTAGCACTCAGGACTGAGCAGCTCTCAGGAGAGCAGGAGTTACTACTATTTCTGGGACCTGTGCTCTGATACCATGTCAGGCCAGGGTAACTCCAGAATGAGAGGGTGAAAAAACTGATTTATTATTCATTAGCTAACACACATTTATATACATAAACATGACAGATCAGTTCATTAGTTTCACACTTTCAGCTCCCCCTGAGTCTGTTACGTCTGTATATTGTGCTATGCCACATCTTTCTGGTTGTACTACCTTGTTCTTCCATACCTTGGAGTGTGATGATGTTTTCTCCTTTTGGTATGTTGGCCGAAATTTGTTCCTGCATTATTTTACTATATGCCCAAACTTGTTACAAGCATAACATCTTACATGTTTCATATTCTCTCTATATAAGTCAATGGCTTTGTGACCAAACATATTGCAAGAAAAACAATATCCCTTAAAGCACCTGGAAGTTCATGATATTTTTGTGTGCTTGAACCATTCTACTTCTGCATCTCGCTGCAACATGTCCAAAATTATGACATACAAAACATTCAACATTATTCATCAGAGGAAATAACCGACTATCACTTCCATAGTTAGGAGTAAATGATTTCTTTGAAGGCTTTCTTTCCTTGGTTGTTGACCTCTTATCTCCCTGTCGATCATTTCAAAATTTTCATTAGAGTTCCTTGTCTCATCTTGTGAGCTAGATTCACCTTCATAAATTTCATGAAAACCAAGACCAGTTTTGATGGTAAGAGACCTTTACTACTAAGAATATTATCCAAAATATTAGTACTATCTTCAAATCGTAACAATTTATCCTTTTCTTCTAATTTACCTTTTAAGATATTTACCTCAACCTGATATTGCTCTTCCCTTTCCAGATATTTCTTCTTCATGATTTCTTCAACCTTTCTTCCTTATTCCACTTGTCGCCTTAATTTGAGAATCTCATTTTCTTGTTCTTCATCGTCCTGAGGTAGTTCTTCATTCTTCTTATTTGAATTCTGAAGATATTTTTTTCGAGAGAGGATCTTAGCTTCAACACTTTCATAGTAACCGGATCTATCGTTAATTCTCTTGATTGTTTTACTCTTTTCATTTACTTCATTTATTAATTATGTCACTTCATCCTACAACTTTTGGCATTGATCTTCCTTTTCCTTGTATTGTTTCCTTACCTTGTTTCCTTCCTCCAACTCAGCTTTTAATCTGGTAACTTCTTCTTTGAAGGAACACTCCCTTTTGTTAAATAGATCTTGTTGATCTCTAATTTTATCAGCGAGTCTTTTAACTTCTACCTCTATATTTCTTTCACTATTACTTTCGATATCTTCAACATTACATGAACAAAGAAAAGTATCACCAGGGGACCAAAGATTTGTACCTGATACTTCTTTTGCTTGTTCATCTTCAATATGAGGTGATTCTGAATCTAAATACTTGCTTCCACTTGACAGCCAATTGTCTCTCCTACTGTCACTATTCCTTTGAGATGTCTTCTTCTTCTGAGGCAAATTATTCTTTAGCTTCTTTCCCATTGTTTCTACGGATCTCCTTCAAGCGATCAAGCTTCTGCAAAAGGACCTGCTCCAATACCAATTGTTGGAAATAATACTCAGAGGGGGTGGGGGTTGAATCAATATTTATCAAATCAATAACTTTTTCTTTTCATACTCAAATTTATATACGCTACTTCAATGAAGGTAACTCACGTTTACATGCAACTGTGTTTAAGGAAACCAGTGTATATCCAGTGAACTTATGATTCAGTTAATTCATCATATGTTAATATTTCATCAGCGCATCAATACTTTATTAACCATATAAACAGTAACCATGTGTAGTAATGATAGAATAAACCATCACACATAAGCAACACACATGAACACCAAGATTTAAGGTGGAAACCCAATGCGAGACAAAAACCACATGTTGTTGTTGTCTCTATCTTCTTTTAATATAAGAAAAACATGTTTAAAATCTTGTACTAGTGTAGACTCATAGCAGTACGCAAGAACCCACCTACAGAAGACTACAACCTTCACTCATTTTCCAACTGCTACTAGAAGGGAGCTCCAACCCCCGATCTTGTACTAGCCAATCCGTTTACTAGTACGTAGGCGCTGACCTATAGAGGGCTTCAAACTTCACTCATTTTCCAGCTGCTACTAGAAGGGAGCTCCAACCCCCTCGCTCTTGTATTGGCTGATATGTTTACCAGTACGTAGGTACTGACCTATGTAAGGCTACAACCTTCTCTCTTACTCCAGGGGCCTCGTTTCATAAATTTTCAGACTAGATACTCCTGGAACAAAACACCACAATCTGAAGGCCTCGTTTCATCCATTTTTCATACTTGACCCATCAGCAACATTGAAGCTCAATATCAATAACCACTGCAATACAACCAATCACTGAAAACCCATCATCACTGAAACAAATCACATTCAATCAATCTAAAGATTCAGAACACTGTCACCAAAACACAGTTACCACAACAAAGAGAAAAACCCAGAACTCTGCAACAACAAATAGAACCAACTGCAACTTCAAACATCATATTTCATAATATATATGCTACTTTGATGTGCCGAACCAGTGTTTATACGTGATTTTAACAAAGCGAACCAACGTATAGATCTACAAATGCTAACTTAAAACTTCATATTTATTCTAGACTTCAGTCATACCCGGATCATAACATTTACAAAATAAAACATGTGTTAGTATTCAGATCTAGACTATCCATGATCAAACCACATAATGATAATTTGTTTCAGGCCTTATGATCCCGATCCATCATCCATCATCAACCACTTAGGTGCATCCTTAGCTCAGATCAAGCAAAGCATCAGAAACCCATAACCTACATATTTGATCTAACACTTCATAAGATATTTAATACTTGCACATCTTTGGCCATTTTATCTTCTCCTCCTTATATACTTAGATCGTTTGTCAATACCTCAGACCAAAACCACTTAGTACCCGTGGTATTCTTGGGCGGGATCAAATAGTTGTTACTTTGCTCAATATTGTGGGCTAATACCATGGTATTAACCCCTGGTATTATTTGGTCTTTAATTTCCTTGTTTTTTCCAACGTGTACGTGCTTTTCCTCTTGTGAGAGTGTGTGTATACATATACGCTCTTTTTGGTCTTTGGACCCATGTGTATACGCTGCTTTGACGAAGTGAACCAGTGTATACTTCTTAAACCACTCTCTTTCTTCAATCTCTGGAGTATGATCTGTAATCCTTTGTTGTTAACCTGTTGCACTGTGAACTATCATCTATGTGAGTTGCCATCAAGGACAACACCTGTATCATAATTCCAACAAAGCAAAGGTAAGATGCTTGAGATATTTCAAAAATTTCATGTTAGTATTGAAAGAGAGACTAAAAAACTATTGAAGTGTTTAAGGAAAAACAATGGTGGTAAATATTGTTCAATTGCATCTAAGGATTATCACAATAGGTTTGGCATAAAGTATTAAAAGATTTTCCCTGGTACTCCTCAACATAATGATAATGAAAAAAGAATGAATCAAGATATCATGGAGAAGGTGAGAAGTATCATGTCCAACTTAGAATTGGAAAAATATTTTTTAGCAGAAAGAGTAAGGGCATCTAATTACCTCATAAATTGATCATCTACTATAGCCTGGGATGGTGTCATTAATCAAACTTGATTTTTTTTTATGTGAAGCATTTATGCATATTCCCAAAGAGAATAGAACTATGATAGATGATAAATCCATGAGGTGCATTTTTTTTTGGATATGCGGATGGTGCGTTTGGGTACCATCTTTGGGATCAAGTTAAAAATAAAGTTATTAGAAGTAGGATGTTATATTTAATGAGTTAGAAATTATTAAAAGTTGTATAGGTGATATAAAGGTAATGAAAATTGTTACAAGCTTACATATATCCCACCATTGCAATAATTTGGGCAAGAAATTAAAGGATGTGACAAAAAAACAAGTGAAAAATAATGCATCAAAACAAGAAAAAAATATGTGACACCTTTGAAAGAAGTCTAACCAAATATCACATCACCACAATTGGTTCGTAGGTTTATGAAGATTGATAAACCTTCACAAAGGTATCCACCCTCATATTATATTTTGATAACCAATGAAGGTGAAATTGAATGTTTTCAGGAAGCTTAGAAAGGGGAAAGCAATGAAGCTGAGAAGAAAGCAATGGAGGAAAAAATGACTCTCTCCTGAAAAAGAAAAATTGAGAATTAGTAAATCCTCCATAAGGAAGAAACACCTTACAATATTAAACATGAGGGTGAAGGGAAGAAAGAAAGGTTGGTAGTAAAAGGGTTTGGACAAAAAGAAGGTATTGACTTTACTAAATTTTTGTCTTTTTTTGTTAAGATGTCACCCATGAGAGTTATTGTTGGTCTTGAAGCTACTTTAAATTTGGAATGTGAACACCTAGATGTCAAGACAACCTTCTTTCATAGATATTTGAATGAGGAGATTTATATGGAGCAACCAAGTGGATTCAAAGAAAAAGGTAAAGAGATTTTAGTTTGCAAATTAAAAAAGAGCCTCTATGGCCTAAAATAGGCATCCCGCCAATGGTATAAGAAATTTGATTCATTTATGTTGGAATATGGTTTTAAAAAACTATAGGTTGATCAATGTGTTTATATCAAGAGATATCAAGAAAGGTACATTATAATATTTTTAGATGTTCATGATATGTTAATTGTTGGATATGATAAGGACATGATAATTAGGTTGAAGAAGGATTTGGGTAGCAGATTTGCATTAAAATATTTGGGTCTAGTACAACAAACACTGGGTATGAGAATCATATGTGACGAAAATGAAAAAAAGTTGTGGCCATCAAAAGAAAAATATATTGAAAAGGTTTTGGAAAGGTTCAATATGAAGGATTCGAAGCAAGTTGGCACTTAACATCAAACTCAACATAGACTTATGTCCATGTGATTATAAGGGGAAACTGGAAATGAGAAGACTGATTATTCTTGATTCCTTGATAGCTAGATGTATGCCATGGTATGTACCTCACATTCAGTAGGAGTTGTAAGCAATTTTCTTACAAATATAGGAAAAGAACATTGGGAAGTGGTAATGTGGATTTTTCAAGTATCTCAAGGGTACTAGTAATTATTATTTAATTTTTGGTAAGAATAATGGAAACGGTTATACAAATGCAATTATTATTTATGTTTGAGTAAGAATAATGGCAAAGGTTATACAAATGCAAATATGGATGGAGATATGGATAGTAGAAAGTCCACCACTGGTTATTTATATACTTTTGGAGGTACAATAGTATCTTGGGTGTCCACATTGCAGAAGGTGGTAGCTCTTTCCACAAAAAAGGCCAAATATGTAGTTGCAACAATAGCTTGTAAAGAGATTTTATGTATGTAGGGTTCCTAGAAGAGTTGGGAATACAAATATGTGTTGCGTTCTGATAGTCATATAGTGCTATTCACTTAGAAAAAACACAATATATTATTCTAAAACAAAGAATATTGATGTTACATATCATTGGAGTTGTAAGTGCTAGATGGTGGGCTACTACAGTCGGATAAAATACACACAAAAGAAAGAGTTGGGAATAAAAGAAGACAAATATGTGTTGCAATGTGATAGTCATAGCTTTATTCGCTTGGCAAAACACAATATATGATTCTAAAACAAAGCATATTGATGTTACATATCATTGGATTTGCTAAGTGCCGGATGGTGGGCTACTATAGTTAGACAAAATACACACAAAAAAAAGAGTTGAGAATAAAAAAAGACAAATATGTGTTGCAATGTGATAGTCATAGCTTTATTCACTTAGCAAAAACACAATATATGATTCTAAAACAAAGCATATTGATGTTACATATTAATGATTTATGATTATAAAAAAAATCATATTGATGTTACATATCATTGGATTTACCAAGTGCTAGATGCTGGGCTACCACAATTGGACAAAATACACAAAATAAACCAACATGTAACAAAAAAACCAAATACACACAAAAGAAACCAACATGTTAAGAAAAATATTGCCAACAGGAGCTTTGTAGAACCTTAACTCTTGTGATACAAAAAAGTGATGAGAGATGGTTGGGAAAAGATCAATGATTCTAAAAATAATCATATTGATGTTAGATATCATTGGATTTACCAAGTGCTAGATGGTGGGAGTGCTGGATGGCGGGCTACTACAATTGGAAGAAATACACAAAATAAACCAACATGTAACCAAAAAAACAAAATACACACAAAAGAAACCAACATGTTAACAAAAATATAACCAACATGTTAACAAAAATATTAATAAGCAAGAGTAGGAGCTTTCTAGAACCTTGATTGGTGTGATACAAAAATGTGTTGAGAGATGGTTGGGAAAAAATCAATGGCTCTAATATTTGGTCTAAGTGAGAAATGGTTAAGTGTGAGATGAAATATATTCAAGTCACTTCTAAGAGAGAAATGGTTAAGTGTGAGATGAAATATATTCAAGTATGAGTGACTGATGGTTAAGTATGAGTCCAAATATAGTTAAGCTTGAATTAAATATTATTTAAGTGTGAGTTCAAATATGGTTGATTAAGATTATAAACATATTCACTTAGCAAAAACACAATATATGATTCTAAAACAAAGCATATTGATGTTACATATTCAATATGTTACATATTAATGATTTATGATTATAAAAAAAATCGTATTGATGTTACATATCATTGGATTTACCAAGTGCTAGATGCTGGGCTATCACAATTGGACAAAATACACAAAATAAACCAACATGTAACAAAAAAACCAAATACACACAAAAGAAACCAACATGTTAACAAAAATATTGCCAACAGGAGCTTTGTAGAACCTTGACTCTTATGATACAAAAAAGTGATGAGAGATGGTTGGGAAAAGATCAATGATTCTAAAAATAATCATATTGATGTTTTTGACTCTTGTGATACAAAAAAGTGATTGACTGTTGTGATACAAAAAAGTGATGAGAGATGGTTGGGAAAAGATCAATGATTCTAAAAATAATCATATTGATGTTACATATCATTGGATTTACCAAGTGCTAGATGGTAGGCTACTACAGTTGGACAAAATACACAAAATTAGATGGTGGGCTAGTACAGTTGGACAAAATACACAAAATAAACCAACATGTAACAAAAAAACAAAATACACACAAAAGAAACCAACATGTTAACAAAAGTATAACCAACATGTTAACAAAATTAGATGGTGGGCTAGTACAGTTGGACAAAATACACAAAATAAACCAACATGTAAAAAAAACAAAATATACACAAAAGAAACCAACATGTTAACAAAAATATTGCTAACAGATAAGCAGGAGTAGGAATATAACCAACATGTTAAAAAAAATATTGCCAACAGATAAGCAGGAGTAGGAGCTTGTAGGAGCTTTCTAGAACCTTGATTGGTGTGATACAAAAATGTGATGAGAGATGTTTGGGAAAAAATCAATGGCTCTTGATTGGTGTGATACAAAAATGTGATGAGAGATGGTTGGGAAAAAATCAATGGCTCTAATATTTGGTCTAAGTGAGAAATGGTTAAGTGTGAGATGAAATATGATGAGAGATGGTTGGAAAAAAATCAATCGCTCTAATATTTGGTTAAGTGTGAGATGAAATATGATGAGAGATGGTTGGGAAAAAATCAATCGCTCTAATATTTGGTCTAAGTGAGAGATGAAATATATTCAAGTATGAGTGACTGATGGTTAAGTATGAGTACAAATATAAGTCCAAATATAGTTAAGATTGAATTAAATATTTAAGTGATATAGTTAAGCTTGAATTAAATATTTAAGTGAGAAATGGTTAAGTGTGAGATGAAATATATTCAAGTATGAGTGACTGATGGTTAAGTATGAGTACAAATATAAGTCCGAATATAGTTAAGCTTGAATTAAATATTTAAGTGATATAGTTAAGCTTGAATTAAATATTTAAGTGAGAAATGGTTAAGTGTGAGATGAAATATATTCAAGTATGAGTATGAGTGACTGATGGTTAAGTATGAGTCCAAATATAAGTCCAAATATAGTTAAGCTTGAATTAAATATTTAAGTGATATAGTTAAGCTTGAATTAAATATTTAAGTGTGAGTTCAAACATGGAATATTTAAGTGTGAGTTCAAATATGGTTGAGTAAGAGTATAAATATTTAAGTATTTAAGTGTGAGTTTAAATGGTTAAGTAAGAGTATAAATATTTTAATATTTTTATTTATAGTTAAGCTTGAATTAAGTGTGAGTTCAAATATGGTTGAGTAAGAGTATAAATATTTAAGTATTTAAGTGTGAGTTCAAATAGTTAAGTAAGAGTATAAATATTTTTATTTATAGTTAAGCTTGAATTAATTGTGAGTTGAAATATGGTTGAGTAAGAGTATAATTCAATTGTGAGTTGAAATATGGTTGAGTAAGAGTATAAATATTTAAGTATTTAAGTGTGAGTTCAAATATGATCGAGTAAGAGTATAAATATTTAAGTATTTAAGTGTGAGTTCAAATGGTTAAGTAAGAGTATAAATAATTTAAGTGATATAGTTAAGCTTCACCAATACTTAAATATTTAAGTTATTTAAGTTATTTAAGTGTGAGTTTGAATTAAATAATTTAAGTGTGAGTTTGAATTAAATATTTAAGTGTGAGTTCGAATATGGTGAGTAATACTTAAATATTTAAATATTTAAGTGTGAGATTAAATATTTAAGTGTGAGCTCGAATATGGTTGAGTAAGAGTACTTAAATATTTAAGTGTGAGATTAAATAAATATTTAAGTGTGAGATTAAATATTTAAGTGTGAGTTCGAATATGGTTGAGTAAGAGTACTTAAATATTTAAGTGTGAGATTAAATATTTAAGTGTGAGTGAGTTCAAATATGGTTGAGTAGTACTTAAATATTTAAGTGTGAGTGAGTTCAAATATGGTTGAGTAATACTTAAATATTTAAGTGTGAGTTCAAATATGGTTGAGTAATACTTAAATATTTAAGTGTGAGTTCAAATATGGTTGAGTAAGAGTATAAATATTTAAGTGTGAGTTCAAATATAGTTGAGTAATACTTAAATATTTAAGTGTGAGTTCAAATATGGTTGAGTAAGAGTATAAATATTTAAGTGTGAGTTCAAATATAGTTGAGTAAGAGTATAAATATTTAAGTATTTAAGTGTGAGTTCAAATGGTTGAGTAAGAGTATAAATATTTTTATTTTTATTTCAATAGAAATATTGAAGTGTGAGTTGAAATATGGTTGACTAAGAGTATAAGAGTATAAATATTTTTATTTTTATTTTTCTTATTTAAGTGTGAGTGAGTTCAAATATGGTTGAGTAATACTTAAATATTTAAGTGTGAGTTCAAATATGGTTGAGTAATACTTAAATATTTAAGTGTGAGTTCAAATATGGTTGAGTAAGAGTATAAATATTTAAGTGTGAGTTCAAATATAGTTGAGTAAGAGTATAAATATTTAAGTATTTAAGTGTGAGTTCAAATGGTTGAGTAAGAGTATAAATATTTTTATTTTTATTTCAATAGAAATATTGAAGTGTGAGTTGAAATATGGTTGACTAAGAGTATAAGAGTATAAATATTTTTATTTTTATTTTTCTTTCAAAAAGTATAAGTAGAAATAAGTAGAAATATTGATAAGTAGAAATAAGTAGAAATATTGAAGTGTGAGTTGAAATAGGGTTGAGTAAGAGTATAAATATTTTTAATTAATATTGTTGAGTAAGAAATATTGAAGTGTGAGTTGAAATATGGTTGAGTAAGAGTATACATATTTTTAATTAATATCGTTGAGTAAGAGTATAAATATTTTTAATTTTATTTTTCTTTAAAATATTCTTAAAAAAAAAAATAGAGAATGTATAAATTGAAACTTCTCCTCCCTAATAATTTTCGTTACGATTCTCCTTGGGTGTATGGGAAAATTATTCTATAAATAATACGTTCATTCATAATTCTCCTTACTATTCTCCTTGGGTGTAAAGGAGGATTTTACTCCCGTGTAAGGGAGAATTCTTTTATAAATAAGACCTTCATTCAGTATTGAGCCACTGAGCAATTGAGAATTGAGCTCACAAGAATTGAGCTCACACGAGAAAGAACTTGTAATAATAGAGAATTGAGCTCACAAGAGAAAGAACTTGTAATTATCATTGATAGGTTATTATTGCCACTAATAAAAGAATTGCTAATATTTTCTCCTTGGTTTTTCAATCTTCCCAATACATAGCTGAGTTTTCCACTTAAATTGGTGGTGTTGTGATTCTCGGCCATTGTTTTATACCAACATCCCCTTCAATGCAGTTATGAGTTCTTACCGAGAGTCACCCTGCAACTCGAGCATTTCTTTCTTTATATTTATATTTTCGGATTGTAAAGATATTTTGACATGTTTCCATTTTCTGATGAAAAAATTTACGAAACATGGCGGTTGATAATCAAGAAAGAGAAGCACGCGAAGTTGGATACTTACTGATATTCTAAAAGAGATGAATAAATCTAGAGATGAATAAATGTCTTTTTGATATTCTAATAGAGGCTAATTCACCTCTTTGCCTCAGAGTATATATTGCATTTGCTGCTCATAAAAGGAGAAGAAAACTGTTTTGATGGTGGCCATGAAATGAAACAAATTCAATGAATTTGCTCCTTCATTCAGTCCTTTATTACATAAAAGGGAATACATCTAGCTAAAAGGGAACACATCTGGCTACAATATAAGTGGTAGGCATTAAATGTGGTGGGCATTAAATGAAATGACACTAGAGCCTACAGGTATATATAACCATAAGCTCCTCAAAAAGAAAACCAAAATTTCGTAGCGGCTTAAGTGGCTCCCTTGTTTATTCGGTTACATACATAACATAGACACAGCACCTATATTTCGTCGCGCACTTAAAACCCACTGCCCGTCGTGAAATAGCCTGTCCACACACCATCAACACATGAATTAGATCATTCATCAATCAGTGTACCAAGGACTGGAAGTGTTACAGCGGCGAACATGGAAGACTACATGATGGATTAACGTGAATAATGAATAACATCGTGAATAATTGAAAGAATGTGATAGTCCACAGTATACTGACAGCAGCTTCCGACACACACAGCTAGAGTAATCAACTACTGTGTTCATAATCAGTGGTCTTGCATATCGATCGATGGAAAGACTTACGAGAACGGCGTTGAACATCGCAGCGGCGGGGAGGCTGGCGGACGTTGCAGGTTTCTGGAAGGTACGCGGCTCTCTCCTCCATCTCCTCCTCCTCTTCTCGTCCACGCGATTCGCGGCGGCGGCGGCGTTGGTTAAGCGCAGCCTCAGTGTCCATGAAGAGGTCCTCCCTGGTTGAATCATACGATTGAGATTGATCGAGTACTTGCTGTATGGCTCTGCATCGGCATTGTGGAGACATTCTTTCCAATTCCTCGCAGCATCTCTCCGATGGTTGCTCTCTCCGGCGCTCCATGTAGTCTCGGCACTGAGACAGTCGCTCCGGATCGCAGGAGCGTCGTTGTTGTTGCAGGCCCTCTCCATACATAATGCCTTCACGTGCATCAACAGTTGGGGTGCCCCACTGAAGAAGGAGCAGAAGGGTTACGCATAGGCTCACCCATTTAAGAGCCAGTCTCGTAGTCGGAGGGCAGAAAACATCCATCGCTTTTCTTTCTTCGTTACACTGAAAGATTGATAGATATAGGGTGCGGAAGTGTGAAGGTGGGAACTTGCAGGAAGCCGAGGTGGATCCTAATGCTGTATTTATGGAAGCGTGGTGAAGGCGTCTCCTTGTACGAACATAAAAGTAGAGAACAACACGACACGAACACATGTAGCGCATGCCCCATCTCACACTCCACGTCCCAACTGAAGGCAGAGAAATATCGAACGCCTGCCTCCGTTTCCAATAGCCGCGTCTTTCATTTCGGGCCAGTAGATTTAAAAACAGAAGAATCTTCCAGGTGTGTAGAATCCCTGACAGTGTAAGGTACAGTAACAGCGATGCGACTTACAAACTACTATCGCAATTTCGAAAACTTAAATTCGGTCACGAGAAACTGCCTTAGCCTGATGGTGTGATTTTTCACGTTGAAATCAGTGGCTAACACCGGCAAGGTTACCGCAACCACCCTCCTACTTCGTGCACTTAATCATGAAAATTTCCAAGCAACCGAAGAGTCATTAACGATTGCATGTGAAAATGTTCGCTACCCAGCCTATTAGTCATGACTATGAAATTATATTGCAATATTACTTTTTACAAATATTTTGATAAGTAGCGCTCGACTCATACTAACCCTACGTACCGCCCGAAAAAGGGGCACATAAACAGTAAGTCAGAACGGACACGGTCGGGTGTGACAATTTCCGAAATATAATGCTCGAGAGGAAGAAGTGTGATCACTGAACTGAAAGGCCGAAGTTCGAAAAGAAAACGAACGGGATTTATATTTAGAGGGAAGGATTACTGATTTAAAAAGTTTAGGCTCTATGGACTCGTCACTAAAGCTTTGCCTTGTTTCATTTAAGAATTTATGAAAACAAACTTCTTCCGCAGGTAGTAAGGATGAATTAGATTCTAGGAATGGTATCAGACCCTTTGTCGTTTTGGAGTTATAAAACCGAAAACAGGGAAGAAATGGAAAACTGTGGACGCAATAATTTTTCATTAATGGTCAACGTTGCTGTTAGGAAGTCAAATGTATAATTACTATTACAATTAAAATTGTACATACGTTTTATGGTTTGAAGTACTTCCCTATGTGCATGTACCCATTTTTCATATTAGAAAATAATATTATTAATTAATATAATCAAATAATTTATTATATATTTTTATAGTGTCATGAAAATTAATTAAATCATAATTGGTTTAAAATGATTATTACTTATTAAAATAAATAAATTAATATATAGGTTTAAATTAATATGTAATAAGAATTTTAATCATTTTTAAATAGATTTTGTTACAATATTGCTGGTTAATACTATAGTTTATTGATACCACATGCCTACAAAACTATAACTCATTTTCATATAATATTTTATTTTTAGTTAAACAATTTATCTAGTGCTATATAGTCCCTGATACTTACCTACCCGTTAGTTTAAATATAGCTAAATTAAAGTAAAATATTGAATTCAAGTTAGTAATAAGGTTTAGAATCCAATAAATTTAGGTTTTACTAATTGGTAAATTGAGATGTTTTTGTTAAATGTAAATATAGCTAAATTAAAGTAAAAATATTGAATTCAAGTTAGTATTAAGGTTTAGAATCCAATAAATTTAGGTTTTACTAATAGGTAAATTGAGATGTTTTGTTAAATGTAATTTTTGCATTGTAGTTGTGGAGAATTCAATCCTTCCCAGGGACAATAATAATGTCATATTGCAGTGGTAATGTTTTTGTTGAGAAGATTGTCTAAAAAGTTTTACATTTTCTATGTAAGTTATAGATAGATGTATTTTAAAGGGTAGTTGTTCTTGCCAAATATAACTCTGACGGAAGACCAAGCTGAACTTAGGAAAGAAGTACAAAAGGTCAAGGAGGCAAAAAAAGAAGCAAAATGGGCAATCATTAGGAATAGAGAAGCTATTATTAGAGACATAGTCCCAAACACGAATGATAAATAGGGAATAACATCACTTATGACCCTCTTTTGGAATTGCCGTGGTTTTCCACATTGTAAAGGTCCTATGTTAAGTTGGATCCCAGGTGATATTGATCTTATTCTTTTAGTTGAAACTTGGGACGATGACGAATCTAGTGTCCCTCACCTTGATGGGTTCACTCTTTGGTCTGCCTGGAATAAGAAATCCTCTAGGAGAGGTTTTGGTGGTATAGGTTGTTATATTAGGAGCAATGTTTCCTCTCACATCCATCTTCATAAAACTTGCCCCTTCAATCAATACATTTGGATCGAGATCTTTGATTCTACAATCCTTAGGATCTTCCTTTCAATTTGTTATTTTGCCCCTATAAACTCTACATCCTATAAGAAATACAACCTCGATAAGAATAGTCCTTTCAATATCATAGAAAAAGATATCTACAACCTAAGGAATGAAGGCAATATATTTTTTCTTGGGGACTTTAATGCTCGTATTGCTACTAACCAAGTTGTTATGTTAAGTAACGAATCTCATCTCGGCCCCTTGTGGCTTGATGAGGATGGTCACTTAGCTAATAAATTCACGAGAAAATCTGAAGACATAATCAAGAACCTATTTAGCACCGAGCTCCTCAAACTTTGCAGTTCCCAAGACCTAATCATTTGCAATAGTATTAATAAATGGCCTCTCTCCGGTCAAATGACTTGTTCCCATGGGTTGGGTAGTAGTGTCGTGGATTATGCGATCTCTAACACCCATGTCCTCAACGAGATTACAAATTTTGAGCTTCTTAACGAATATGAGCCTGACTCTGACCACAAACCTTTGTCTTTATCGTTTAATCTTGCTATGCATACCACCCACATGCAGGAGAACAATGAAAGAAAAAGTCACATTCACTTTGATAGAAGTAATGTCGACCTTTTGTTAAGGGATTTGGAAAGGAATTTAGGCTCCCTCACTTATAATAACAACATTGAACAAATCTATTCCCATTTTACTACTACCCATTGCACCACCATTAACAAATTCTCTAATAAGACTTCATATAAGAACAATAATATAACTTCCAATCCGTAGTATGAAAAAGATTATACAATTTCCAGGAAAGCTATCAGAGATGCCCCTAATGAAAGCATTAAGCTCCAGAATATAAGTATATACAAAGCTCTCATTAAGAGGAAGAATTGGTTATATATTAATAAGAGACAAGAACATCTTCTCCACCTTTCTAAAATTGCACCCAAAAAGTTTTGGTGGAATGTGTTTTTTCGTAAAACTAAAGATAATCATTCTATCCCCCTAGAAAATTGTGATAACTATCTTAAGAAGTTATATGAATCTCGGGACACCATGGACACCATCTTAAACACTCATATTAAGGATAATATTTTTTTCTCTGGAAGACATTGAGTCTGGGATTAATAAGCTCTCTAATGGGAAATCCAAATATATTAAAGCCTACCAAGCTTAGATCTTTAAAATGGGAAAATCTATCCTCATTCCTCATCTCCACAAGCTTCTCGATTTGGCTGTAAAGAATGGCTTCCCTAAGCCTTGGACACAAAGCCTTATTGTTCCTATCTTCCAAAATGGGGACAAAAGTATTCCCTCTAACTATAGGACCATGATGATTAGCCACATCCTATCAAAGCTTTATGGGCTTATTCCCTTTGGCTTGAGAACCAGGGTAAAATAACTAAAGGGCAAGTTGGTTTTAGGAGGCATCACTTGACCGTCAACCACCTTGTCACCCTTAGGATCATCGCAGAGGAATGTTGCAATAATAAAATTGATCTCTTTTGTTGTTTTGCTGAATTTAGAAAAGCTTTCGACATTGTCCCCCAAGATAAGCTCTAGGAGAGGCTTGAAGAGATCATGGTTCCTCCTGAACTGATGATTTTTGTGATCCGCCTCTACAAGACTGTCATTTCCAAGCATAAGACCAACGATGGGTGGTCTAAAGATATTAAATGTAATATCGGGGTTAAGCAAGGTTATCCCCATTCCGCTACCCTTTTTGGTATTTACATCGATAAGCTAGAGGAGTGTCTGGAAATTGTGGGCTGCAAAGTCATTGAGGTCGTTGGTACTATCATTACTCTTCTCCTTTATGCTGATGATGTCATTATTCTTGCAAGAAGCCACGATGACCTAGACAATCAACAGAAGACTCTTCATGTCTACTACTCTAAGATGTGTATGCCAGTTAATACCAAAAAGTCTAAAGTCATGATCATTAAATCCAAAGAGATCACCCATGGTAGTTTCGTCTATTATAACCATTGTCTTGAGAAGGTTTCTTCGTATAAATATTTGGGTATTGAATTTACTCATCAGCTCAACTGGAATTACAGCATCGAGAAAAGAATTATGAGCTTGAAAAAATTATAATTCAGTTGATCTTTACATTTGTAACAAAAAAAAGGTTCCTCTTTGAGACTCCCGTCACCCCTGTTATCTTATACGGATGTGAAGTTTGGGGGTGCAATATATCTAGGGAGTTGTGGAGAAATATTGAGATGATCCAGAAGTAATTCATAAACTATAACCTCAAGATCAAGGGAAATACTCCCTATCCTATCCTCTTGATCGAAGCTGGCATGCCCCCCATTGAAAGTGCATCCATGTTTAGATATATGATGTATAAGAAGAAGCTTCACAATATGGAATCCAAGAGGCTCCCCAAAATTGCTTCTAACTTTAGTCAAAACCCCCACCTATGCCTTAAGTGTGAGTGGCATCAGGATGCTTAGTATTGGCTCAACCTTTGGGGGATTAAGGAGGAGATCATCATGGGAAGCAAGGACAGTATCAATGATATTATTACCTACAATTTTAAAGACAATATGTGGGATGCTAAGGAGCTGGAGGATAAAAGGAAGCTAAGGTACTATAAGGAGGTGATCGACCCCACCCTTGATAACCATAATTATCTCTCTATGTTTACTAGCACTAAGAAAAGAATGAACATCACTAGGATTAGAACTAACTCTCATGAGCTTCGAAGTGAGACCAGGAGGTGTTATACTCCCAAGATTCCCTGGGACGATAGAATTTGTCAGATTTTTGATACTAAGAAGGTGGAAGATGAAAACCACTTCCTTTTAGACAACCCAAGTCTTGCCCACATCCTCTATCAATTCCCTATCATCAGTCACACCTATAATCTTCTTGAATTATTAAGCCAGCCCAACTATAGAAATCTTGGAACGCTTCTTTCCCTGCTCTTTGATCACAGAAACAAGATTTGGAAGAATGACAATTAGACTCTCTTTTCTTAAGGTCCAATAGACCACATTGGTATTAGTGGATGTTAATCATCATCATCATATATATAATGTTTTATTTACTTGGTTATTTGTTATTTGAATTGATAACCATATTAATTTATTAATAAAAAAAAATTACTGACTTCTTATTGATATTACAACTACCCAATTGAACTCATACTGACTATATTCTATACTAGATCTAAGCTAACTAACTTTCACTAAAGATAACACCTACAGATAGCTATATCTTAGCCACCAACTTGCACACAACACGAATTCTAACGCATAAACTTGAATTAACTGACTTAACTGAGTGATTTGGTCATGTCACTCTTCCTAACTTCCTGAAAACTCATCCGACTGAAGTGGAAATTCAAATTCATTTAAATAAGGAACAAGTCAAATGAAGCCTTTTCTTGCTACAATTTAACATGTTTTGATATAGCGCTTCACTCATACTAACAGTATTGTATTGGCCCCCCAAAGAATGTAAACATAAATGGAAGTCACTAAAGACATGGTAAAGGGTAACAGTTTCTGAGAGAGGAATATCACAAGATATAATGCTCAAGTGTTGAGCTTAAGTCAATTGCAAATTTTTGGAATATTTTGGAATCCTACGAACATAGGTGAGGTCAAGAAATGTGATCGCTCAACCAAAAAGCTAAGGTCGAGGTTAGTAAAGAAAGTGGACACAATTTAAACTTGGAGGGAAGGATTATTTAGTCTAAAAAAATGGTCTAGATGGACTGGCCACTCGAGCTTTTCCTTGTTTCATTTAAGAAAGAAAACATCCTGAGCTAGTAAGGATGAAATAGATTATATGAATGGTAGCATGCCCTTGTATTTTTGGGTTATAAAGCTGAATACAAGGGAAGATATTGAAAAATGTGGACGCAATAATTTTTCATTAATGGTCAAAGTTGTTTTTGGGAAGTGAAATGTATAATAATTGTTACAATTAAAAACTTACATAAATTTTATGGTTTGAAGTAATTATGTTATCTACTTGTACTCATTTTTCAATCAATATACTCATATTAGTTCATAATGCTGTTAATTAGCATAGCTATATAAATTAAATGGTTCATTATATACCTTACATTATCAAAATTTTAAAAAATCATCAAACTTAACTAAATCATAATTTATTCTAAATTATTATTATTTATTATAAAAAATAATATATGAAATAAACATGTAAACTTTTAAAAAACATGTAACGAGATTCTTAATTATGGAAATTTTTAACTACAATATAGTGGGTTAATATCATAGCTTACTGATACCACATGCCCAAAAAAACCATAATTCATCTTCATATGACATGTTCTATTGAATTAAACAATTTAATCAAAATCACAGAAAGAGCATAAGTACTTTTGAGATAAATCTCAACCTTTGATTTGTGACTACTACTAACAATATTTTAGAATATTTCATCGAGATTAATTCGATACCATTCACCTAATAATAATTGATAATTAGATTAAGATTTTGGTAGCCAAAATACAAATAATAATAATAGTAATAAACTATTCTAATATAAAAAAGTGATTTCTAAAAGCAATCAGCATCATTTTTAATCATATTTGATTGTAGTTATTTATGTGATTCATAACCTTTCATAATGATTGACTATACTTGAGGATGACTCATAATAGTTAACTATGGTTAACCATGTTAAATCACGATTGACCATAGTTGAATACGAATGATTATGTTCAACTATGGTTGATCATATTTGACCATTCCTAACCATGGTTAATGTAACCACCCTCCCACTCCCTTGACGATCTCAGGATGTGGAGGGAATTACTCATTTGACCCGATCTTCAAGGTCTGCTATGAACATGGAGTTACAATCACCTCATTTTTGAAGTTGTAAAATTTAATTATGATACAACCTTTGCTTTTAGCTCATCGAGAGATTTTTGACAATATAAATTCTATCTAAATATGACATTGGATCAAAAGCTATGGTTGTTAGAAATTTTGGCCTATTAAAAGAGGTTATGTCATCCTCACACCTTCAACACAGGGTTCATGTGTACCATGTTGGGTTGGGTCAAGTTCACATAACACGTTAAACATGGTTTTTTATGTAAGGTTGAGTTTTTTGACCATAGTGTAGCCCCCATATCCATGTCATGTAGCTAGATAAAAAGTCTCCTAACTACTCCTTCCTTTCACAAATTCCATGTTATTTCAGGTGATTCGATGGAACCTGAGTGTAATGGACCCACCATCGACATCTCCAAAATTAGATCAAATTCACCTTTCACCACTCTCCTCATATTGTGAAATCTTTCGATGTTGATGACCAAGAGTCAGTGGGATCTTCCCCTGACCCATGTGACATCATATAGTTTGTAACTGTCTAAGGATATCATTGAATAGGTCGTAACTTTCCCATCTCATTACAACCAGCAAGTGTAGTTAGTTGTAACTTTGCCACTTGTTGTTTTCTTTCCAGAGGGGTCCATAAGAGATCCTAGTCATTGATCCAGCCCAGCAACACCCATTATTTCTATACACCAAGATAAATTCTCAGTGCTCACAGACTTTGTCAATGCATATGTAGTATTCTTCAAAATGTCCACCTTTACCAACAACACCTTTTTGTCTTCAACAATATCCCTCACAAAGTGATATTGAACATCAACATTCTTTGTCTTTGAATGATAAGCAGGGTTCTTTGCCAAGAAAATTGCACTTTGGTTGTCACAGTCTATCCTTATAGATTGTCGTACTAACCCCATACTTGAACACAATCTCTGCAACCAAACTACTTCCTTGCTTGCATGAGTAGATACCATGTATTCTGCCTTTGTAGTTGAAATTGCCACTACAGACTGTCTCTTACTCATCCAACTGACTACACCTCCAAATAGGTTAAACACATACCCACTTGTAGATATTTTCTTATCCAGGTCTCCAGCCCAGTCTGCATCAACAAAGCCACGGATGTTGAAAAATATGTTCAATCCTGGTCTTCCTTGGTAGCACAAACCATAATCACTAATGCCATGGAAATACCTAAAAATCCACTTCACTATTGTCAAATGTTCCTTCCCTAGTTTTGACATAAACCTACTCAATACTCTCATTTCATGTGTAATGTCTCGTCTAGTACAGACCATTGCATACATCAGGCTACCGACTACACTTGCATATGGAACACGAGACATGTCCTCTTCCTCTTCTTGTGTCCTGGGACACTGTTCAACATATAACTTTACAACTATAGGAATAGGAAACTTCACTAGTTTACTATCCTGCATATTAAAACTCTACAATATTTTCTCGACATACTTCTTATGGTTTAACCAGAGCTTCCTCTTTGGCTGATCTCATTTAATTTCCATTCCCAAAATATAGCTTGCAGCACCAAGATATTTCATGTCGAATTTGGAGGACAATTGGATCTTAAAATCATGGGTAATTTCTTTGTCATTTCCAACCAACAACATAGCATCCACATACAAGACCATATAAATAACTCGACCACCAATTAATTTAAAATACACACAATGATATTATTTTCTTCTAGTGAAGCCAAGTCCCCGTATAAATGTATCAACTTTCTGATACAACATCCTTGGTGGCTGTTTTAACCCATACATAGACTTTTTTAGCTTGCATACTAGTTATTTCTTACCTTTCACCGTAAAGCCTTCGGGTTTCTTCATGTAGATCTCTTCTTCCATATCCTCGTGAAGAAATATTGTCTTCACATCCATCTTCTCTACCTCAAAATCAAAAGCAGCAGCAATAGATAAAAGTAATCAAATAGAATATACCTTGGAAACAGGAGAAAAAATATCACCAAAATCAATTCCTGACACCTGGGAATCACATTTTTCTACCAGCCGAGCTTTTTATTTCTCCACCTTTCCTTCTACATTCATCTTATTCTTAAACACCCATTTTCTTCCAATGGGTTTCCTTCCGGCCAGCAACTCCACCAGATCCCAAGCCTCATTTTCGTGCAAATATGTCATTTCATCAACCATGGCCTCTTTCCAGAGTTTTCCATCCTTTGAGTCTACTGCTTCCCTCACAGTTATGCAATCATCATCAATAATAGATAAAGAAAAATTTAAACAGAAAGAAGATGGACTATACCTTTCTGGTTTCCTTCTTTCTTGAACTGATCTTCTCATAGTCGGAGTTTGTGGCTCTTCATCTTCTGATTCCTCTTCTACTATAGAGTCTCATTCTTCCTCCTTTAGCTGAAACTCTATTTTCTCAGGTTCCTTTGGTAGAAATTCATGTTTAACTTTCACCTCTCTAAACACCACATCTCGGTTGTACACAACCTTCCTTGTTTCTGGGTTCCAAAGTTTATAACCTTATAAACCATCCTTATACCCAATAAAGATGCACTTTTCAGATTTACTATAAAAATTTGTTATTTTCTCCTTTGGAACATGTACATATGCATTACATCCAAACATCCTCAGATGTGAACGAGAATGTTTCTTATCAGTCCATACCTCTTGTGGATTCTTGTCCTCCAATGTTGATGAAGGTGATCTATTGACCAGGTAACATGTAGTCTTCACCGCCTCTACCCAAAATTCTTGCCCTAACCCGAAACCACTGAGCATGCTTCTTTCCCTTCCCATTAATGTCTTGGTCATCTTTATGCAACTCCATTTTTCTTAGGTGTGTATGTAGTAATATTCTAGCGTGCTATACCACACTTCTTACAGAACTCTTCAAATTCCTTCTTGCAAGACTTTCCACCGTTATCTGTCCTCAACACCTTTATCTTCTTCTTTATCTGGTTTTCCACCAGAGCCTTAAATTCTTTAAACCTGTCAAAGACTTCAGATTTCTTCCTGAGGAAATATATCCATGTATTCCTTGAGAAGTCATCTATAAATGATGCATAGTACACATACTTTCCTAGTGATGGAAATGACATAGGTCCAAATACATAATTATGCACAAGCTCTAATATTTGTTTCACCCTCTTGCCACCAGAGGGGAAACTCACTTAATTATGCTTCCCATATACACAATTTTCACAGAAATCAAAATCTAGAGAGCTATTAGACATACCTTCTACCATACCATTACGATGAAGTATTTGAAGGCCATTCTCTCCAATATGTCCAAGCCTTTGATGCCATAGCATGTTATTTTCTCCAGAGACCACTAGAATTTCTTCTCCACTTTTAGGAACCATAGAACTGTTGCACCCATCAATAACAGTGCCGGCTTGAATCTTGTACATAGTTCTAATCTGAACTCCCCGCATCAATACTAGTTATCCCTGAACCATCTTGCAGGTATCTTTCTCAAACAATTTTTTACACATGCATCATCCAACTTGCTTACAGAAATTAGATTTATGGCTAATGTAGGAATA
Source organism: Pinus tabuliformis (assembly GCA_031772625.1). Lineage (NCBI taxonomy): Eukaryota > Viridiplantae > Streptophyta > Pinopsida > Pinales > Pinaceae > Pinus > Pinus tabuliformis. The sequence goes on along the minus strand of CM062819.1, from coordinate 1,701,132,469 downwards.
TGCAGAACACCCGGAAGTGTTCCAATCCTTCCACCTTAAAACTTCAACTTGACTTTTTTGCGACCAATGATTCTAGACTTCCTGTCATCCCCTAAGAAGACATCACCACCATCATATTTCTCATACTCACAAAACCTGTTTGTATGGGGAGTGAAGTGAAAGGATGCACCCGATTTAATCAAACATGCCTCATGATCTACATGTGTACTTGAAGAAGAAGCCAATTAGACATCCCCACCTTCATCTGAGGTGGTTTTCGCCTCTGCTGAAGGAGCATCATCAGATCCCTTTCCTTTCTCAGGAGCTTTAGATTTATTGTCCCTTTTTAGGTGCCCTCCCTTTCTACATTTCCAGCACACCTTTATGGGATTTCATGGAGATTTAGATCTCCCTCTAGATCTAGATATCCCATTCAAGGACTTGTTTTTGTTTTGATTCTGGGACCTTCCTTGTACATACAAGGCATCACCATTCTGGCCCTACATATTTTTCCGTCTCATCACCTTTGGTAATAAGGATGAGACTATTTCATCAAAATGCAAGGAAGTTGCATTGATACCTATTGCAACAACCAGACTATCCCACAAATATGGTAGAGAACACAAAAAAATGATGCACTTATCTTCATCTGAAATTTTGATATCAACAGATAATAACTGGCTTATGACAATATTAAATGCACTCAGATGCCCTGTCACTGAGGCTCCATCTTTGATCCTCAAGTTATACAACGTTTTCCTTAGGAACAGTTTATTCACTAGAGACTTAGATTGGTACAAAGTCCCTAACTTGTCCCAAAAATCCTTCATCGAAGCTTACCTTGATACATTCAGTAATATTGAATCTGAGACACACAATCATATTGTGCTCTTTACCTTCCAATCCAACTTCGCCTAGTCGTCAGTTGATATTGTTGTTGGTTTAGTACACGGATCTACCATGATCCACTAATCTTTATCCACTAGCATATCCTCCATATTGAGTTTCCACAACTCAAAACTCTAACCATTAAATTTACGATCTCTATCTTTCCACTACTCACCATCTTCTTTCTCCACAAGAATCAATCCCACAGATATCCCACTGAAGAGGGTCTAGTACAGGCCCAATCAAAAACCCCTTAGAAGCAAAGGCATCCCCTTGAAGCCAAAACAACTCTGATACCAAATGTAGGTTTTAACCCTGTACATAAATTACATGCATACGAATCCTAAAAAGAGAAAAAAACAATGGCAAAAGCATAAAACCTAAAATAGATATACACATAGATTTTTCCCTGGATTCCAAAATCGGGACTATGACATTGATTTTTCATTATGTTCCTTTCAATGTTACAATACATATATATACATTCTGAAGCATCCATAAACCCCAATTCATTAACCCTGGATTAGAACATAACCATAGTTCCCTTGACCGGATCTACAAAATACCATGGACAGTAAACTATCATGCCCAAAACCATGTGTGAAATCTATGCACAAAACCATAGGTAGTTTCGCCCACCTAATATAGAGTCCAAAAAAAAAAATCCTGGGGTACTGCCCCAGACCCTGTGCAGGGAGGCCACTGCCCCCCCTATGACACCCTGACACAACATACAGGGGATGCTTTCGTCCCCCATGTGACCCCCCCGGACGTGGGGTAGTCGTGGAAATAATATAACACAACCCAACATGCATAAAATCATAAAATAAGAGATACAAAGATATATGTAGTTCACCCAATTTGGGCTACATCCATGGAGAAACAAACAAACCTTCCTTTTATATTATCCAACAAAATAACGGGATACAACCTACAAAAAAACTGTTGTAACTTCCTCTTCTCTCGCACACAATCTCCTTTCTTTTTCTCACACGGAATAATAATACATACTTGCAATAAAATTCCCTCATATAATCTGAAGGTTTACTTCTAGGGAAACAAAACCTTAGGTCAACATAAATTCCACCATTAGATCTTTCCCCTAATAAATGACCTAGATTCAATATGAAATTATAATAGTTTACAAGGTAATTTTTCTCTAAATTTTTCTTTCAGGGGTGGTTCCCCCAAATCCCCATTTGGGGTGCGTGGAGGGGCTAGAATGTTGCCACCACACCGGAAACAATAGTAGGGGGTCAAGCCCCCCCCACACTCCCACATCAGGGACTGGGATACAAACACAACTAAAGCAATACATCTAAATTAGGAAGATAATCATGCTCCACACCCAACATTAATCTCCACCGTGCTTCCACTATGCTACTTTGATATTACTTTATAAAACTAATTATCTATCTTTGCTGGATGGATCATCATCTTACCTATATGAAAAGAATACAATTCTCATTAGATTGATCATAATAATTTAAGTCATTATTCACCCTATTTTTTGTTTTCACTTCCTAAAATAAGTTTACCTTCTAACATGTAAGGTTTCTAAACGAATACTTATGTTTATGGCTATTGTTTACCTCATTTTCCTCCATAGGTAACAATTCCATCTCATTGTCTGCATTAAGCATAGCCTCTTCTTCTCACATCCTAGTGAGCTTGTGACAAATTTCTTCTCCCATCAACTACTCACCCTTCCAAGCCTAGGAAAAGTTCATTCTCTAGAATCCACCTTTCCGAGATCTCTCCTGCATGGGATTATTGAATAAATTGTTAGTCATATATCCAACTGCCTATCATTCCCTACTATATTTCTCATGGTTTCTTATATCCAAGTTCATTTCTAGTGTGCTCCACTACATTTCTCATGGAGTCTTATAGTCAAGGTGCCTTTTATGACTTGCTCCCAATAAGGTAATTAAAGCGTCACAAGGTTACATTGTCACCATAGTTTCCTCATTCCTAGGTTATTTTCTTCATTATTTACCTATGTCACAACATTAGTTTCCCATGATATAGTACAAAAAATTCAAATCCGAATTTTAATTGGCCAGATTTTCTTCATTCATAAGCCAAGTCTAATAGAAATGATACTTTTAGTTATGATGTTGGGCTCCCTTGAAGATGGTGATATTTTATCTTGGTGGCTTTTATCCTACACTCCATTCTAGCACTGTACTTACTTTGAAATTTCAATCACTTAAATAGTTTTAAGTGTTCATACATACAAAATTTACAACATCTCCTGAAGTGACTACGCAATTATTACACAAATAATAATTCTATCACTTTAAATTGATTTCAAATAGATTGAAATGAAACTCTCACTGCATTTATATTTGCATCACAATTATATTAAGTATTTCAAAATGCAACCAAACATTTATTTTGGCAACCCAAAAGGTCAAAATTGAGAGACACGTATCTCTATATTCATGATCAATTTAATTTCCCACTTTTCTTGTTAGGAATCATAAATATTCTAGTAATATTTTCACAATGAAAGCTTCATGTATTTACCATACCCCTTCTTGGGGATCCATGCCGTACTTGCATTAATTTTAAAATAAAAGATATCAAATTCTAATGGAAGGAATTATTACCCAATTCCTTTCCTTTACCCTTTTACCCTTTCTCGGTATTTTCCCTATTGATTTGGCTACCATCATAGGCATTCTGAGCTGAAGTATTTTCAAGGAGTTTAGTTTGAATTTTATTATACATGATGTCGCAACTTTCAACAATCTATGAAATGATCTCAACCTCACATATTAGTAATAACTCTATCATTTCATTTTATTACACATGTTTCAATGAAATTTCATAAAGACATTTTCAAAAGGTATCCAATTTACATATTTAAACAATGTATTCATTCGTGCACCCAAACTTGTGCATATTCATCTTGAAATTAAGTGCCATATTTATTCATATGTCATTATTTATACAATTGATTTTAGGACTCTATTGTTTTTAATTATTCAAACGACAAATATCATAAGCATAAGCATACATACACTACTTTCTTTCATGTTGTGGTTAATAGTAAGAGATCACTTTTTCACACTTTCATATGAATATTCCATACACCATGGAATTCATTATGTAAGTTTATTGTTTTACCCAAAACCTAAAAAGTAATAGTTTCTATTTACTCACCATCCATGCATTCATGTTATTTTCATAAGTAAAATAGATTGGCCAAGCACAATTTTTAGTTAAGGGAAAATCCCTTGTTAAGCTATTTTATCAAATGTGACTTCATTGTCCATATAGTTTACTTGAACCTAGTCAAGCCCTTCATGATTGATCCTTTACCCACATCTACCCACTAATGCAATTATGTAAGGAAAACATCCAAGCTGATTAGGAATCACAACACAATAATAAACATAGCAATTATATTAAACATAAAATAAGTTTTCTCAAATTTTTAGCAGGGTCATTACCTAATTTTCTTTCATGTAACAATGATGGGGATCCTCCTACTTGAACTCCTATGCATATCAACTGCCTCAATGCACATCTATTTTTAGTCAATTAATTTATTGGTGAGCTATGAAATCTCAATTTCATAACCACTTCAATATTATTAAATTTCAATTGCATCATGCGAGTTATATATTTAGCTATTTGCAACAAACCAAATATTATCAAGCTTATAGTTCTTTCTAATTCAATATACAACTTGGTTTTACCTATTCAAAAGCTTCCCTCTATATTTACTTCAAAAAGGGAACTGAACATACTATCCTATACAAAAAAATTAATTAATAATTCCTAAGACCTATAACAACCTTAAATTTCCATAATATTTCCAAATAGTTCAGGAGGAGCCTTCCCACTTGCATTGTTATGAAAGTTGAAAACCATAGCTATGCATCGTTAGTTAATAAATATCACAATACTATCGTAGACCTTCCCATTATATTTGAGATTTGTTTGGGATGCTCCCTTATTTATGTTCACCTCACTACCAAAGGTGGGTGACTTAGCCTTCTTAAATTCTCCAGGTAGAAGTCAATTCCTCATAATGTCAATTGCCACTTATAGGGATTCTTCTTTCTATTATAACTACCTCCAATGCACTTACGTATTCATTTTTAGTTGAGGTATTCGATTGGAAATTAGAAATTTATTAGCCCTCATGCTACTTATAAGGGAAGTAACAAAGAAAATGTTCCTTTTTGTAGCCCCAACATTTCAAATTATTCCTCTTTCATTTAATTTTTTCTACATTGTTGGTTGTTGGTCCGTGTGTCAACATTTTAAATGGTTTATCCTTGAGGGAATTCGTGGAATAGGTGTTCTCCAAAAAATCCAAAATTTCTATGGCCTTTCCTTTTGCCAAACCTTATGAGGTTTTCTTTGTTTCTATCTTCTTATAGTAATGTTTTTCCTTTTGAATGAGGTCATCAAATGTCTCGGGCTCCTTAGAATTTACCTTATATTGAAGTGGTCATATAAATCCATCAACAAAACATTGTATGTTCATTTTTTTATCTTTGAGAAATGACACATATTCTAATAGTGCTATGAACTTATTAGCATAGTCATGCATGGTGAGCTATCCCATTCATAGCTTATGGAATTACTTTATATTTTAATTATGATACCCTTCTATATCTTCAGTGGTTCGCGCATGTTGCAAAAAATTTTGCATGCATGACAGGCTTTGAAGAAACATCATGTTTAGCATTGTCTTCTCTTCTTGTTTTCTGATCAGTCTTTCGTTATCAGCTTTGAAACTGCTCAAATCAACTCTCAATATTCTAGGGGTATCCATTCCATTAAGGAAATTTTCTTCTAACCACTTTCGAATTGAGTCTTATTCTTTATCATGATGGGTTTGGTTCATACTATATTGTACCATTATGTTGTTCATTCCTCTATTTTTGTTGCAAATTGTGTCTTCTTATGTGATGTCACACACACACAATTATTCACAAAACCAAGCATACATATATTAATTATAGCCTTGATATGTCATGAATAAGTAGGTTGATATGAATATATTCACACATTTGAGCCCATGAAAATTCATCTTCTAGGAAATAAAAGAAATATAAGCATTACATCAAGGTTAGTAACCATATGAAATCTAAGTAAAAAAATCGGCATTCACAGACAATAAAATTATCATATTAAACTTTATCCTTTACCTGTGACCATATTTAGATGTAGCGTTGAACCTAGGTTCATATACTACTTTGTGTTGGGTCTGTAAAATCTATCTTCTAAGGCCCATCGATTCCAAGTGTAGAACCCTGGCTCTGATACTACTCTATATCAGAGTTCCAATCCATTCATATGGTTTATTTATAGCTCTTTAGACCCAATGTTTGAATCAATTCCTTGATACCACTTTGAAAACATCCTCCCAGCCCCTTAAGGGCCCTGGGTTGTGGAACGTGTTACTTGTTTGGCCCAATCTCTAAGGTATGTTATGAATATGGGTTTACAACCACCTCATTTTCCAAGTTTATGTTAGAAAATAATTTAAAAAGCAATGAAATAAAAAAAATATTGTGGAAACACAAATATAGAAACACATAAAACAAGAGATACATAGATATGCATGGTTCATCGAATTTGGGCCACTTCCACGAAGAAACAACAATCCTTTTTTTTATTATCCAACAAAATGAAGAGATACAACCTACAATAGATCCACTATAATTTTCTCTTCGCTTTCAAAGAACCTCCTCTCTCTCTCTTGCTTATAATAATAATACATAGCCTCATTACAATTCCCTCATATAAAATGATGGTTTTATTCTAGATAAAAAACCTAAATTAACATACCTTCTACCATCAGATCATATGCCTAATGAACGACCTAAATTGACTGTGAAATTACAATATTTTACAAGACAATTTTAATCTATTTTTATCTTCAAGGGAGCCGCCCCCAAACCCTTGACATGGGGTGACAAATATCATACAGGAGGCATTGCCTCTTCGTTTAGGAATTGGTGTCCAACATGCCTGAGACCTTCGAATCAAGAAGATAATCAAGCTCCATGCCCAACAATATCCCACTTGGAGACTGATTATATAAATCCCATCATTGCTTCACTTATTGGAAAATGACTCCGCTTGGACCTCATTGTTTCTAATCTTCACCATCATACTTGAAGACCAATTTAAACTGAGCAGAATCTTAGTTTCTCCCTAGCTACAACTTTTGTTAACATATCTGCAATATTCTAGCTAGTGTGTATCTTTTCAAGCTTCAACTGTCCATCTTCCAACACTCACTGTATGAAATGGTACTTGAGATGTATATGTTTAATATTGGAATGAAAAACATAGTTATTTGCAATATGAATGGAGATCTGGATGTCATTGTATAACCTTCCCATCTCCTTCTTCTTTCCTAATTCATCCATAAACATTTGTAAGCAAATAATTTCTTTATGATCCTTTGTAACAGCGACATACTCTACTTCAGTTGTTGAAAGTGCGATAATGTTTTTCAATTTTTAAACCCAGCAGACAATTGTTCAACCAACAATAAACAAATACCATGCAGTGCTCCTCCTATTATCTTTATCACCTGCCATATCCACATCAACATATCCCTCTAGAGAAATGTTTGAACCACCAAAGCATAATGCTTGATTTGTGGTACCTCTCAAATACCTAAGAATCCACTTCACTACCATCCAATGGTCTTTTCCTAGCTTGTTCATATACCTTCTTACAACTCGCACTGCATGTGCAATATTACGAATTGTGCAAACCATTTCATACATTAAGCTTTTAATTGTTGATGCATATGGAACTTTACAAATGTAAGCCATCTCTTCTTGGGTCTTGGGACACATCTCCTTACTTAGTTTTAAATGGTTATCCAAAGGTGTACTAATTGGTTTTACATTATGCATATTAAACCTTTCCAACACCTTTTTTATGTACTCAATCTGATATAATGTTAATTTTCAATTTTTCCTCTCTAGTTATTGTCATACCAAGGATTTGTTTTACAATACCAAAATCGTTCATTGCAAATGAATTTGCTAATTTTCTTTTGAGCACATTTATTTCCTGCATGTTAGACCCTGCAACAAACATGTAACCTACATACAATAGCAAGATAATATAGCTACCATCATTTCACTTTTTAAGATAAATAAAACGGTTAGAGTGAAATCTAGTATAACCTTGTTTAGATATAAACCTGTCAAATTTTAGATACCTCTCCCTTGGAGCTTATTTTAAACCATACAAGCTCTTCTTCAATTTGCACACTAATTTCTCCTTCCCTTTGACCTCATGCCCTTACGGTTGTTTCATATATATATTTCTTCCTCCAAAACCCCATGGAGAAAGGTTGTCTTTACATTTAACTACTCAAAATGCAAATCTTCTGCTGCAATTAGACTTAAAATAGTTCTGATTGAAGTCATTTTAACAACAGGAGAAAAAATTTCATCAAAATCTATACCTTTATTTTGTGAGAAAACCTTCACCACAAGTCTAACCCTATACATCTACTTTTCTCCATCTTCTTCCTTCAACTTGTAAATCCATTTATTATGCAATGTTGTTTTACCTGTAGACAACTTGACTAAGTTGTTGGCATTATGATTCAGGTGTTGTCCTTGATGGCAAACCCATTCAGGTGATAAATCAAGAAGGACGCAGGAAATATGTTCAGCAAGTGCGTCCCCGCAGGTATACCATACAGAACCCACGTCCAGGGACGCAGGCCAGCTGTTCAGGAGGTGCGTCCGCCCAATGCACACATTTCAAGGCAGAGAAAAGCACGTGGGGGTTTCTTGTGTGGTATCTAGCCGACGGTTTTGTGTTTCTATGGTGTCGGCTCGTGGTATTGTTCCATGTTTTGGGGAGAAGCTTGCCTATATAAAGCAGAGGAATTCATTTGGATTATGCATCATCTTGGTTGAAGATCTTTTGGTGAGATCTAGTCCAGATCTATGAAGGCGAATCTTCTAATGGACTGTGATCTCTGTGGCGCATGATCAGATCTGTGGATCTGAGTGTTTGGGTTGGTTCTGAAGTCCTCATATCTTTTATATCTGAAGGGACGCAGTTTCAGTGAAGGGAAAGTGCGCCGGGACGCAGTACAGTAAAGGCTCAGGTGCGTCTCTGAGGCAAAGGACGCGGCGCGACTGTGATATTGGGTGCGTCTCTGAGGCAAGGGATGCGGCGCGACTGTGTTATTGGGTGCGTCTCTGAAGAAAAAGACGCGGCGCGATAGTGTTTCTGGGTGCGCCGGTCGCAGCAAAGCATAGAGGAACAGTGCGTCGGCACGCAGAACAGTGGAAGGTAGACTGCGTCCAGTCGCAGGTCACAGAAAGAAAATATGCGTCCCTGTCTTAAGATGATCTGTTGACTGTATATTTCTGTTCATAAGGTGTTCTGGGTTATTTCTGTAATTACTGATCTGATATCTGTAGTGGACTGTATCTGTTGTATACTTGTTGATCATTTGATTCTTCATGAAAAGAAGTAGGGGGTTGTAGCTCCCTTCCAGGAGAGACTGGAAAACGAGAGAGAGTTGTAGCTCTCTGCAGGTTGCAGCCTGCGTGCTGGTAAAGGACTGCACCAGTACAAAATCATTGTAAAAAGAATTTCTTGAAAGAAGATAGAGACATATTGCAGCAGGTGGTTTTCTCCCGCATTGGGTTTCCACCTTACATCTTGTGTTCTTTGGTGTGACTGTCTATTTTCTTTATTCATGCTCATTATTTATGGTACTGATATGCAAGAATAATTCAAAAGATCAAATAAGGAAGATTTGGTAAATTGCTTGATAATACTGATTCACCCCCCTCTCAGTATTATTTCCAACAATTGGTATCAGAGCAGGTCCTTCAGAAAAGCTTGATCGCTTGAAGGTAGATCGTTCATCATGAGCAACTACGAGAGAGAAGCATCAATCAGGCCACCAGTTTTTGATGGGACAAACTTCAATTATTGGAAGGTAAGAGTTACTGCATATCTTCAATCCCTTGGTACTGAAGTTTGGAACATTGTAGAAACAGGCTATGCTTTTCCTTCAGCTACTCCTACAGATCCAGCTGAGAAAAAGACATATGAAACAAATGCAAAAGCAGTCAGTACTCTATTAGGAAGTATATCCCAAACAGAATTCATGAAGGTCATGCACTTCAAATCAGCAAAAGAGATATGGGACAAAATGATCACTAGCTATGAAGGATATGAACAGGTAAAGGAAGCTAAACTTCAAACTCTCAAGATTCAATATGAGACTCTCAAGATGTATAATGATGAAAGTGTGGCTAATTATTTTCTTCGGGTAGATGAGATTGTTAATTGTATGAAAAATTTGGGTGAAGAAATAAAAGAGACTATAGTAGTTCAAAAGATTCTAAGATCATTATCCCCCAAGTTTGAATCTAAAGTATCTGCAATAGAAGAAAAGGAAAATCTCAAAGTTCTCACTATGTCTCAGCTACATGGAATTCTAACTGCTTATGAAATGAGAAAGGGAGGACCATCAGACAGAAGGGAGGCTGCTTTTAAAGCATCAGGCAAAGAAGATTACTATGAAGCAAGCCATGATCCAGAAGAAGAGGAAGAAGAATCAAATTTTGTCAGAAATCTTCAAAGGGGTTCTGGAAGGTTCAGAGGTAAGCTACCCTTCAAATGCTTTGCTTGTGGAAGAGTAGGTCATTATGCTGCAAAATGCTCTTATAAGGATAAAGGAAAGGAACCAGTTAGATGGAACAAGAAACAAAGCACAAATAAGAAAAGCTACTACACCCATGAAGATAGTGATGGCTTATCAAACAGTGATGAAGATGAACAAGGTAATAAATATAGGTTGTTAATGGCATTTGAAGATGATGATTATGAGGATGCTGTAGATGTGGATAACCTTTATGATGAAATTACTAGACTCAAGAGATGCATAGAAGAAAAGAACATGATTATTGATACTCTACAATTCCAAATTGATGAAAAGGAAAAACATCTTGAAAAATTAGAAGGTGAAATTGTTGGTCTTAGAAAAGAAATTGAGAAAACAAAAACTATTAATCTCAAGTTTGTCAAAGGATCTGAAACTTTGGATGAGATTATCAGTGTGCAGCGGTCTCCACTAAATAAGACAGGTTTGGGCTATAATGGAGAAACTTCTCAAGCATCCACTTCAAAAAGTTATCTTGATGCAGCAAGAAGAAATGAGCAAGAACACAAGGAAGATCATCAGGTAAAGCAGGGACAAATGTCAAACAGAAACTATCAGGGGCAATCCAGCTTAAGGGTGAACAAAAGCCACAACCAGCCACAGGTAAAATCTTCTCAATTTGGTTCAAGAATAGATGAAAATAGAAATTACAATCAGTTGGCTGGTAGATCCAATAATCACAGAAGCTTCTTCAATGGACAATGCTTTTCTTGCCATAACTTTGGTCACAAAGCAGCTCAATGTGTTGCGTATAAAACAATCATGACTAGGGAAGCTCAAAAACAAAGAAGTATGACAGGGATTACAAAAAGGACCTATAACAACTTTTCAGCTCTTGAAAATGAAGTTGAATGTTCTATTTGCAATAATTTTGGACATAAAGACTTTGAATGCAGAAGCAGGTTTCCGGAAAGAAAGGTACAAGAGCAGAAAAAGGAACAAGCCTCAGGCGCCAAAACATGGAGAATAAAGGAACCTCAAACAGAAAGATGTGGGATAGCATTTTATGCAGAAGGACAAGAAAATCTATGGTACATTGACAGTGGATGTTCGAAGCATATGACAGGTGATAAAGAAAAACTTGAGTCTTATTCTAATTTAGAAAAGGGAAAGAAAGTCTCTTTTGGAAATGATACTCCTGCAACTATAAAAGGAAAAGGTATTGCTCCTTTAAAAGAAGATGTTAAGGCTGGAAATGTTTTGTTTGTTGATGGATTGAAGCATAATCTACTAAGTGTCAGCCAGATGTGTGATCAAAGAACCGAGGTTATATTCAGATCAAATGGATGCCTTGTTCGTGATCTTGATACAGGTAAAACAGTTCTCAAAGGAAAGAGAACTCCAAATAATCTATACATATTTGATGAAGGACAACAACAATGCTATCTAAGCAAGAATGAAGAGCACTGGTTATGGCATCGAAGGTTGGGACATCTAAGCTTCTCACAAATAAGGAAAGCTTGCAAATATCAGGCAGTTCGCGATCTTCCAGATATCAAAATTCCTGACAACACCATATGCAGATCATGTCAGTTTGGAAAACAAACCAGAACTAACTTTCCAGGGAAAGAAGGATCAGCCAGCATGCCTCTTGAGCTAGTACATACAGATGTATGTGGACCATTCAGAAAAAGAACACCTAGAGGAGAGGAATACTTGATATTATTTATTGACGATTTCTCCAGGTTTGTTTGGTTAGGACTTATGAAGCACAAAGATGAAGCATTCGAAAAATTCAAAACCTTCAAAGCCTTGGCTGAAAATGAATCAGGTCACAAAATTAAGTGCCTCAGATCTGACAGAGGTGGGGAATTTACTTCAAATGAATTTTTCGATTTCTGTGATGAACATGGGATAAGGAGAGAATTCTCTACAGCTAGAACACCTCAGCAAAATGGAGTTGTTGAAAGAATGAACAGAACAATCCAACAAATGGCTCGTGCTATGCTTGATGAATCAGGAACCCCCGCAACCTTCTGGGGTGAGGCTGCACATACTGCGGTTATTATTCTCAACAAGACAAATGTCCGGGTGAACAGCACTCAAACCCCTCATGAGCTCTGGAGTGGTAAAACTCCTTCGGTAAAGCACTTCAAAATCTTTGGGAGCAAATGCTATATCAAGAATACTGAGGAGCAGCTTGGCAAACTTGATCCTAGAGCAGATGAAGGCATTCTTCTTGGCTATTCTCCACATAGCAAAGCATACAAATGCTACAATAAAAGACTTGGCAGAATTGTTGACAGCATTGATGTAGTGGTTGATGAAAAGGGATATATTCCTAGGCAAATACATCGTGAAGACATCGAAGAAGATGAGAGCTACCCTCAAAGACAGAATGATGAAGAAGAAGAACCTCAAGAAGAATATCAAGAAGAATCTCACGAAGAAGCAGAAGAACGGACAAGAATAGAAGAAAAGACTCCATCCAGATATGTTCAGAAGAACCATCCAGAATCTCAGATCATGGGACAAAAAGAAGCAGGTATACAAACTAGAAGAACAGTTGCAGAAGCTTCAAGCTATTTGGCATTACTTTCCTCCACCGAACCACAAAATGTGAAAGAGGCATGCAAAGATGAATGTTGGGTGAAAGCAATGGATGAAGAACTTGAGCAAATCGAAAAGAACAACACTTGGGAGCTGGTTCCTAGACCAAAAGATAAGAATGTTATTGGAACAAAATGGGTCTTCAAAAATAAATTGAATGAAAATGGAGAAGTAATTAGAAACAAAGCCAGACTCGTTTGTAAAGGGTATGCACAGCAAGAAGGAATAGACTTTGAAGAAACTTTTGCTCCTGTTGCAAGACTTGAGGCCATCCGAATGTTCCTTGCTCTCTCAAGTTTTCAGAACTTCAAAGTATTTCAAATGGATGTGAAATCAGCCTTTTTGAATGGAGACTTGGAAGAAGAAGTGTACATTGAACAGCCAGATGGGTTCATTCTTGGAAATGATCCAAATCTTGTATGCCGATTGAAAAAGGCTCTCTATGGTCTCAAACAAGCTCCAAGGGCTTGGTACTACCGGTTGGACAAATATCTTCATCAACAAGGTTTCTTAAAAGGTTCAGCAGATAGCAATCTGTATATAAAAGTTGAAAATGACAAATTGCTAATACTTGTTGTGTATGTAGATGACATTATTTTTGACAGCAATGAAGAAGCTATGAGTCAAAGCTTTGCCTCAGTCATGCAGAAAGAATTTGAAATGTCCTTGCTAGGAGAACTGACATATTTCCTTGGTTTGCAAATCCAACAGAAAGAAGGAGGAATCTTTTTATCTCAAACCAAGTATCTCAAGCAGATTTTGAAGAAATATGGCATGGAAGATGCAAAACCAGTATGTACACCCATGGTCACAGGATGTAGTCTCAGTGCAAATGATGAATCTGCAGCAGTACATCAACCAACCTACAGATCTATGATTGGAAGTTTACTATATTTGACAGGTACCCGACCAGACATCATGCATGCAGTTGGAATAGTTGGAAGATTTCAGGCAAATCCAAAGGAGACTCATCTTCAAGCAGTGAAGAGAATTTTCAAATATCTTCAAGGGACTCAAAATTATGGCTGATGGTATCCTAGAGATACAGATCTCACTCTTCATGCTTACACAGATGCAGATTGGGCCGGAAGCGTGGATGACAGGAAAAGCACAAGTGGCGGTGCATTCTTTATGGGCTCCAGACTGGTATCTTGGTTCAGCAAGAAACAGAGTTCAATTGCCTTGTCTACAGCTGAAGCGGAATATGTTGCTGCTGCATCTTGTTGCACCCAACTTCTTTGGATGATGCAGACTTTGCAGGATTATCACATCACTTGTACACCTCCTATTCCTATCTTATGTGACAACACAAGTGCAATCAGCATCTCAAAGAATCCGGTTATGCATTCAAAAACCAAGCACATACCAATCAAGTACCATTTTCTCCGGGAACAAGTACTTGAACAGAAGGTCAAGTTGGAGTATGTTCCTTCTAAGCAACAAGTTGCTGATATTTTCACCAAACCGTTGCCCAGGGACACTTTTGAATACCTCAGGCAAAAGCTGGGGGTTGTTGATGCATCATCTTACTGTTGATCATCTTCCTATTGGTGGTATAGGCTCAGGGGGAGCACATAATGCATTGTTGGCATTATGGAGAAGGAGATCTTGGAAATAGCTGCAATATGTCTCTATCTCCTTCATGATGGATTTCTGGTTACAGATCTGGAGATGCATGAGCATAGGGGGAGCATACCCTTTGCCCTTGATGTCAAAGGGGGAGAATGAAGCTGAAGATTATGTGGTTGCCATCAAGTCCAAAGGGGGAGATTGTTGGCATTATGATTCAGGTGTTGTCCTTGATGGCAAACCCATTCAGGTGATAAATCAAGAAGGACGCAGGAAATATGTTCAGCAAGTGCGTCCCCGCAGGTATACCATACAGAACCCGCGTCCAGGGACGCAGGCCAGCCGTTCAGGAGGTGCGTCCGCCCAATGCACACATTTCAAGGCAGAGAAAAGCACGTGGGGGTTTCTTGTGTGGTATCTAGCCGACGGTTTTGTGTTTCTATGGTGTCGGCTCGTGGTATTGTTCCATGTTTTGGGTAGAAGCTTGCCTATATAAAGCAGAGGAATTCATTTGGATTATGCATCATCTTGGTTGAAGATCTTTTGGTGAGATCTAGTCCAGATCTATGAAGGCGAATCTTCTAATGGACTGTGATCTCTATGGCGCATGATCAGATCTGTGGATCTGAGTGTTTGGGTTGGTTCTGAAGTCCTCATATCTTTTATATCTGAAGGGACGCAGTTTCAGTGAAGGGAAAGTGCGCCGGGACGCAGTACAGTAAAGGCTCAGGTGCGTCTCTGAGGCAAAGGACGCGGCGCGACTGTGATATTGGGTGCGTCTCTGAGGCAAGGGACGCGGCGCGACTGTGTTATTGGGTGCGTCTCTGAAGAAAAAGACGCGGCGCGATAGTGTTTCTGGGTGCGCCGGTCGCAGCAAAGCATAGAGGAACAGTGCGTCGGCACGCAGAACAGTGGAAGGTAGACTGCGTCCAGTCGCAGGTCACAGAAAGAAAATATGCGTCCCTGTCTTAAGATGATCTGTTGACTGTATATTTCTGTTCATAAGGTGTTCTGGGTTATTTCTGTAATTACTGATCTGATATCTGTAGTGGACTGTATCTGTTGTATACTTGTTGATCATTTGATTCTTCATGAAAAGAAGTAGGGGGTTGTAGCTCCCTTCCAGGAGAGACTGGAAAACGAGAGAGAGTTGTAGCTCTCTGCAGGTTGCAGCCTGCGTGCTGGTAAAGGACTGCACCAGTACAAAATCATTGTAAAAAGAATTTCTTGAAAGAAGATAGAGACATATTGCAGCAGGTGGTTTTCTCCCGCATTGGGTTTCCACCTTACATCTTGTGTTCTTTGGTGTGACTGTCTATTTTCTTTATTCATGCTCATTATTTATGGTACTGATATGCAAGAATAATTCAAAAGATCAAATAAGGAAGGTTTGGTAAATTGCTTGATAATACTGATTCACCCCCCTCTCAGTATTATTTCCAACATAAGTCCCAAGTATGATTATGCATCAAGGAGTACATATCTTCTTCCTAGGATTTCTCCCACTTCTTCCTAGTTTCTACCTCCATTACTTCTTGATATATTTCCAGTTCACCAAAATCAATAAACAATACATAATATAATGAAGAAGAGTATCGTTCATGGGGTCTACTTATCCTAGTATATCTTCTAACACCACTTTCAGGTGTTTGAGGTGCTTGTTGTTTTTATGGTTATTGTTGTTGTTGTGGATGTTGATCATTATCATTTGCGGAACCTTTACTTTTTCTATGATCTCATCAATCACTGTGTATTATTTTCTTTCCTTTTCTTATTTCTTTTCCTGCATTTGATCCTTATACAATACATTTTCATTAAATATGACATCTCTACTCCAAATAATTTTGTGATTTTCATAGTCATATAAGCGATAACCAAAATAATTAACACCATATCCAATAAAGGTATATTTATCTAATTTTTCCTCAAGCTTTGTTCTATTTTACTTATTAATGTGGACAAAGGCTTCACAACTGAAGGTCTTTAAAAATGAGTTATTTACCTTTTTACCTATCCATGCCTCCTTTGGAACACCACCATCCAAGGAAATTGAGGGCCCTCTTTTTATTAGATAAACAAAATTATCTACAATGTCTGCCAAAAATTGTAAGGGAAATCCTGCATGCAATCACATGCGCCTTGCACGCTCCATGATTTTCTTGTTCACCATTTTTAACACACCATTTTCCTATGGTGTTCCTGGAACTTTCTTCTCTCTGTGAATTACATGCTCTAAACAGTAGTTATCAAACTCTTTACTCTAATATTCATCTCCATTGTCTAATCTGAGACACTTCAATTTATTTCCTATCCCATTCTCAACCAAAGCTTTCCATTTCTTGAAAGTATCAAATACATCATGTTTATTCTGAATATAATAAATCCAAGTTTTCCTAGTTGCATTGTCAATAAAACTAACATAATAGCGAGAGCCACTAAAAGATGATATCTGAGAAGCTCCCCATACATCTATATGCACAAGCTCTATTTTTTCACTCTTATTTTGTTTCCCAACTCTGATAAATCTAACTCTCTTTTCCTTTCCATAAACAAAATTTTCACATATATCCAAATCAACATGCTTCAAACGTAGAAACAAATTCCTTAAGCGAAGATTCTACATCCCCTTCTCACTCATGTGCCCGAGCCTATAATGCCACAATGTCATATATGCTCATGTGGATTTTAATGCATAAAGATAATCCAAAATACCATTACATATATAAAACATACTAACCTTTTCTCCTTTTTCTATTACTAGGGCTCCTTTAGTAACCTTGGTTTTCTCTATGAATGTAGTTACACAACCTTCACCACCTCACTAGCCTGTTGAAATTAGATTTTTCTTCAGGTCTGAAACATTCCTTACCTCCGTCAATATCCATTGGTTTCCATTTTGTTTATTTATAAAAACCTTACCGATTCCAATGATTTTACATGGTTTATCATCACCCAAATGAACCTTTCCAAAATCTCCTCAAAAATAATCATTACAATGTTTCCTATCAGGTGTTGCATGGAATGAGGCCACTGAGTTTACCACCCAGGCATCAATAATATTATCTAATGAAAGAATCAAAGCATCTAGTGACACATAACCTATCACATTCACTTCATGATTGTTCTCTTGTTTTCCATCTCCCTCTTTAATTTCCCTTTCGAGATTTGTAGTATTTATTCAAGTGTCCTTTCTTCCCGCATTTATAGCACATTACCCCTGATCTAGATTTGGATATGACTTTTCTTAACTTACTATGATTTCCTGGGCTCCTTCCTCTTTTCATTTTTCTTCCCCTAGTCTCTGTAGTCAAAGCTTTACCTAATGTCCCATTGGAGCTTTTCTGTTGCATTTCCTTGCTAAGGATGGCACCAACAATATCATCAAACTTTAAAGTACTAGATCTAGAGACAAAGTTACTAATAGCCATAACTAAGCCATTCCAACTTTATGGAAATGAGCATAGAAATAATAGAGCCCTAACTTCATTATCAAAATTTACCCCTACAAAACATAACTGGCTGGTAACCTTATTAAATTCATTTAAATGATCAACAACAGATCCACCTTCTAACATCTTCATATTAAATAGGTGCTTTGTAAGAAATAAATTATTTGAGGCTGAGGTTTTTTCATATATTTTTTCCAATGACATCATTAAACCTTCTGTTGTCGTTTCCTTTGAAATTTTGAATGTCATTGACACTGCTAGACACAACCATATTGTTCCTAGTGCATTTTTGTCAAGCATATCCCATTCTTTGTTTGTCACACTTGTCGGATTCTTTGATTTTCTGCTCAATGGTAGGTACAAATCTTTCTGATGTAGATAATATTCCATCTTCATCTTCCATGACTGGTATTTTTGGCCACTAAATTTCTCGACCCTAAACCTACCCTCTTCAGCCATTACTCCCACTAGAACTAGGACCCTTGTTTCCTGAGAGTTTATCAACCAAATAGACCTTCAACTCTAATACCAGTTGTTAAAAATTAATTAGCAGTGCAATGAAATAGATAAATATTGTGGAAACAAAATTATAGAAACACATAAAAAAGGAGAGACAAAGATATACATGGTTCACCCAATTTTGGCTATGTCCAGGGAGAAACAACCAGTTCTTCTTTTTATATTATCTAACAAAATGAAGAGATACAACCTACAATATATTCACTGTAATTTCCTCTTCACTCTGACACAACCTCCTCTCTCTCTCTCACACACATAGAATAATAATAGGTAGTCACAATATAAGTCCTTCATTTAAATCGAGGGTTTTCTTCTAGGTCATAAAACCCTAAATTAAGATAACTTTTACCATATGATAATCCACCTAATCAACCACCTAGATTGACTACGAAATTACAATATTTTTCAAGGAAATTTTTTATATGTTTTTAGCTTTGGGGGTGCTGACCTGGAACCCTTGCTAAGGGGAAATGACTATCATATGGGTGGCATTGTCACCCCATTTAGGGACTAGGATATAACGTGGCTAAGACCTATGAATCAAGAAGATAATCAGGATCCACACCCAACAATTTCAAAAATTTAATTAGGATACCACCTTTGCATTAAATTCATTGAGAGATTTTTTACGATATACATTTTATCTAAACCCTAATCCTGGATTAGATGTTATGGTCATTAGAAATTTTGGCCTATTAAAGAGGCCATGTCATCATAAGGGTTCCATGTGGCACGCACTTGGCCTCCACTTGGCCCATGTGGCATTACCACAAGATCAATGTGGGGCCATGTGTACCATGTTGTGACAGGTCAGGTTCACACATTGCATAAACATGGTTTCTTGTGCAAGGTTGAGGTTGTTGACCATAGTTGAGCAAGTAGATCCATGTTACGCTAGATCGAAAATCTCCCAACTCCTTCTTCCTGTCACAAATTCCATGTTTTTTTTGATGATCTGATTTCCATTGAGTTTTATGGTCCCACCCTTGACACCTCATATATCATATCGACCTCACCTTACCCCACTCTCATATTATGAAAGATTCTAATGTTGGTGGATAAGAGATGATGGGGTTCACACTTAACCCACATCACGTTAGATTAGCTACTTAGTTCTTTAGCCTACTTGACTCCCGAAAAACTTGACAACCTAATGACATAGTTCCGTTCTTCATGGTTTTGTTATTGTGTCAAAATTTATGCCATCAAATTGCCCATTCCAATGTGAATAGACCATAAACATTTTTGAAGTCCAATGGTTTGGTCATCCAATGGTAAGGTTCCGGTGGGCTAGTTCGACTATTAAATCAACCTTTTGATCTAGTTAGATATTGGTGGTCTCCCACTAGTGAGTGCTAGTATTATAGCAAGGATGCTGCAACTCCTCGGCTACCAGCTTTACTTATCAACCCGTGGTTCATACAAACTTGGAGGTGACAGTGTTGTATGCACAAGTAAAAGTGATGGTCCTACCTGTTGTCACTGTTCAGATGGCGAGAGAGCTTCGGGGTTCCAATCCATACTCCTACATATTTATAAGAAGCTTGATTCTTTTATGGAAGAAAGGTAAATCTACTCTAAGAGAGTTACTCTACTACATTAATGGAGAAGGTCAACATGTAATGCTAAATCACACCATTCCCTAATTGACCATTTAAAAAGATATTCTAGGCAAAAATACTAAATCAACATAAAAAAATGATACTATCTAAGTTTCAAAAGTAAGAAGCATCAAACAATACTAATGTACAAGTAAAGAGTCTAAACTAAATCTGTTTTTGTTTTTTTTGTCTTTTTATGCAAAATCAAGTATGCAAACTAAATGTTCTTGTGGATGTGGCAGGTGGATTAAGGGTGTTTAAGGATGGCCAGAGGGTTTATGAAGTGATTGGATGGTATGGAGGGTCCCTAGGAGGATTTTGGTGACTTCATAGAGTTTTTACATCAACTCGGCCTCAAAACAGGTCGTTTCAGGAAAACCTACAAGATGTACTAGAAACCTACAGGATGATCTGGTAGGAATTACAAGAAACCTACAGGATACAACCGAGAGCTAAATGTGAGGTGTAGGAGGTGATGGGAGGCTCAGGAAAGTTGTGTGATGGGTGGAATGGAGTGGTAGAAGGTCGAGGATCACTCAGGAGTCAATATCCAAGGTAATAGATGACTATATTCACTCAATGTGCTTGGGAGAATTTCTATGAAAAATGATGGAAAACTAGTGAAAGTGATGGTGAAAACAAGGGATGGATAAGGTGGATGAAGTGGAAGGTGTCTGCTGGCTATGAAGTCTTAGTCTCCTCTTGAAGCACCTACTCTGCATAAAATATGTGTGTCTTCCAAAAAGCTATGCAACAAGATACATTTTCATAAACTAGAAAAGAAGAATTAATGAATCAACTACCTATACTATGAGTGAAGAAAGTTGTTGAAAGGAATGAAAGCATGAGTGAGATCTACTATAGAAATTGATATGAAAAAGATGACAATGAAATCTACCTTGAAAAGTTAACCAAATACTATATTAAAGACAACAAACTCCAAATCTCATAACAAAACTAGAAATCTGTGTTTTGGGGGCTACTTAAGGGTCCCTTCCTCATGTCATGGTGCTAGAGGGAGGAAGTGAGGCCGAGACACCTGCTAAAAACCTTATGCGGATCCTTTTTCTCCTTTCTAACCTGCTAATTGAAATAAGGAAAAAATGGAAGCAAACTATTAAACAACTAATCTAATCTACACTACTTGTAATGGAAATGCATCTAAAAAGAAAATTAACAATGAAGCTATGAATCTACACTAAACATACATGTACAATAAAGAGGAGCCTTGGTTGCTAGGGTTGGGCCCTAACCTAAGAGCTTTATCCCATTGAGTTAACTCAGTCCTATCTCAAAACAAAACTCATTCTTATTACCAAAACAACAAATTACATCAATAAAACTGTCACAAGTTTTGCAGCTCGAAAATAGATTAGAGTTTTACAATAAAAAATATGAATCCTACTGAGGTCCTAGGCCTTTCTACTTATACATCTGAAGTTCCCAATGAATTTCTTAAAACTAGGGAGGCTCGGCTCCTGAACTCGAGATAAACTGGTGATTTGTCTCTCACTTGCTTAGCTGCCTTCTAGTCCTCATGATTTGGTTGTTTGCACTCTGAGCTGATGTGATGAATGGAAGAATATTTGAATGAAGGAGTAGTAAATGAAGAGGATTTACCTCCTACGATCCCTCTCCCTTATCCCATTCGATTTTTTACCTTGGTGTTTCCCAAAATTCCTTGATTTTCTCCTTTAGACCTGCATTCAATGCATATTAGACCACAAAGCATAATATCCAACTCTAACTCACCTCATAAACAAAATATAATAAAAAACGTGTAACAAGTTATGAGAAAAGTTGGTTTGACTAAGCTAGGAGGTGAGATAAGGCCCATATAATTACCCAATGATGAGGCTCATCACCACCTATTACACTTGGACCCCCAACACTGTTTCCTTTCAATTTCATATTTTCTAGCACAATTTCCTATTCCAGTAATTTTCTTTTTTTGGCAATTTTTGGGTCCTGAACTTCTAGAGCCATATTAGGCCTGAAACAATTTTTTTTGGGGAAACGAGAAAATGTGAGACATTGAATAACATTTATAGTCAAAATTGTTTTCCTTAGATAGACCTTTCTAACGGGCTATCATACACACAAAACGAAGATCATATGCCAAAGGTGACATTCCAACTAACCTCATCTAGGTATGTACCTTTTAACTCTTCATCTCCTAGCATTAGGTTTTTGGATGTTTAGGATTTTTCATTGTTTCTTCATCATAAAAAGTCCCCCGAGCCTCATTATAACATAGTTCATAAGGCATGTAGTTGTTACATCTCTTCTCAGAGATAAGATACCATTGACCAAGCTAGTTTGTTTCCTTTATACATGTAAACAATTTTCAACATTTGCTATTTATTAATTGATGTTCTATTTCACTATATCTCTCTGTTTTTTTCCAAATATTTCTTTCATTTTGTTGCTGCATAAATCTAGATTAGTGGAATTAGAGCGGTCTACTCTCTCTCTGTTTTTCCGTGCATGTCCCTAATGACGCCAGGGTATAAGGAGTTAGGACTTGAACTAGTGGAACCCTTGCAAGGTTGGCTTTGTTGAACCTAGTGACCTCCCATGGTGGAAGAAAATAAAGACAAGGGAGTAGGAGATCCTTTCAAATTGTTTCCCAAAGAGGATCTTGAGTGACAAAGTAACCATATGATTGATAATTTTTCCCAGATCCTTTAACAGATACAAGTGGGAAAAGCATCTTCATCCATCAGTCACTTTTGAGACGTCACCCCCTTTATGGTACAAGATAACTTTGAAATTCCAATATTTGAGGGCCAGATAGACATAGAAGCTCTAGATAGATGGTTAAATATGCGAGAAGGATATTTCTCAGTCCATAATTTTTCCGATAGGGAAATTATTACTTTTACACTCCTCAAGCTCACCCTCCATGTCAGTATTGGTGGGAAACTTAGTGTGAGCAGAGGGACGAGGAGGAATCCTCACTACTTTCATTCAAACCCTCTTGGAATTCTTTCCGAGATGTTGTAAAGGAACTATTAATACAATTACATAAGTTGGACCACACTAAGACATGAAAGAGACCAAGACATACCAGAGTTCATGAAAATTTGTCTTACCACTTGCATGAAGTTGGGAATCAAAGACTTTGACTGGCATATGGTACTCAAGTAACATGGCTATATGCACAAATACATCCAAGAAAAAATGGAACTCCTAGAAATCTTCTCACTTGGTGCACTATACTAATATGCTTTCAAGATCAAGCATAAATTTAAAAGAAGAAGAAATATTTTGGATCTATGAATCTAAAGCAGGGAAAAAGCACCTCTAAATTGCAAAACAAAGGATAGAACCAATGTGTAGGAAAATAGGACAACCCATCAAAGCCACATGAAAGTAATAAGACAATGAAGACATATAAGGACACAGGAAAGTGGTGTGAGTTCCACAAGATCCCCACTCACAACACAAATGAGTGTCGCACCAAGTAGTGATTGGTGGTCGACATAAGAGCTTCAAAGACATATGCATGTTCTAAATTTGAGCTATAACCCAACAAGGAGAATCATATTATTAATGCAAAATCCAATGCCACTATTGCATTACCAAGGTTTGGAATTTTTTTTCCGAAGATCTACAAGAGGGAGAGTGTCTCTCATGTTCATAGATGTGGGTGAAGGGTTCATTGCTGCAGTTCACTGTCGATAGTGGGACCAAAATAACCTCATCTCGATATAGGTCATTAAGTATTTGTGATTTCCAACAACACCACAAATGTAGCCATGCACCATCAGATGGATCCACCAAGGGCGAGATCTTTGTGATATTCAATAGTGCCACCTTTCATTCAACATCAAACCCATCATGAACAAGGTACTATATAATGTTTCTCCCCTTGAAGTTTGTGAAGTATTATTAGGCCAACCATACTTGTGGAAGTGGCATGTTATGTGTGAGTCTAGACCTCATATTATTATTGTTACTTTGGGAAGAAAACTATACAAAATACTAGATTTAGCCTTGTCTACTGTCATTTCTTTGATCTCTTCTAAGAAATGTAGTAAGATCATCTCCCAGACTGATAAATTTGTTTTATTTTTTATTCACTCTCAAGGTAAGGGGAAGATCATGGGCACATACATGGCACACAACAAGGGTTCCTCTATACTACCAAATAAAGTTGATAAGGTCAAGTGTACAAGGATATCCTTTCCTCACCCACAGGGGTACCCTCGCATTATTAGGTCAGCAATTGAATTGATCTGACCCGCTAAGAACGTCTACCTAATGGGCCAATATATCACCACTCTCTTCTTGAAAATGAGGAAATCAAGTAGTAGATCTAGGAGTTTCTACAAAAATGGATCATCATACCAACTTCCTCATGTTGTGGGAGCCCAATTGTACTCATACAAAATAAATATGGTGTAACATCTGTAGAGCTATAAAAAGGGTCTCTTTCACCTCTAATTACCTCACATTAATATGTCAATTCGGGAGCGTTTTGTTATTTCAAAGAGTGTCTCAGTCTGAGGCTATCATTTGTTAGAGTAATGCTAGTAGTATAGTGTTCAAAAATACAAGAGTAAACAGATACTTGTCTATGTCTAAGTTACTTTAAAGGAATAAATCACACACTCAGAAAACTAGGCAACTTATTAGTCAAGGGTTCGGCAGCGATAACCCATCCCTTTAGAAACTGATGGAAAGGAAATTAGAGCATGGACCATGGGTCTGGGAGCTAGATAGTAAATGTTGAGGCTCACTACAGCCACAGATCATCTCTCACACCAAAACAACAAATGCAAGTAAATGAAATGGCAGGTAGAAAAATGGAACAGCAAATAAGAAATCAAACAACAAATCTGGAATGGAACAGTAATGCTAAAATGGAACAACAATTCTGAAATGGAATAGCACTCAAACAACTAAGTCTCGCGAGTAGTAACCAAACCTAATCTACTAACTCAAATGCACTCATTGTAATCAAACAACAATATTTCATTCTCAAGGCAAATCAAGCAGCACACACTAATGGAACAACATTAATTACTAATAAGTTATGGAACAGCGTTTGGAAATCATACACACGCACAACACGCTTGAAGAGTAATATGATCTAGCATCAATCTTCATTAACAGGAATACAACTACGTTTCAAAATGGAACAGCATTACTCCTGAATCGTAAAGAACACAACTTTCAGATAAATTCTATAACATGAATGTACAACATAAGAGCTCTCTAACAAAATAGTAAAAATATTCAGTCAAGACTAATAATATTCAATCAACTCTGAACAGATAAATAATATAATGCAGAGTCAATACAACAGTTCTGTCTGTAAAAACCTTAATGAATTAATCTTAACAGAGCATGTGATGTAAACTTATAAAGCATATCAGATTACCAAATAACGATGATAAGCAAACCACGCAGAAATCAAATCGTAGTGATACAGAAGCAAGTGTCCTCCTGGGCCGGGCCCTTAGCCTCCAAGGGTACACCGCTTTAAGTTAATCCAGACGCAAATATAAGATAATCACCAAGTTTATATTAATGCATAAAACAAAAGTACAATGAACCAGTTTCAACGAGACTCGATGATAAAAGTTCGATCTTTAACAGAACGTTACATAAAAGCATAATCCCCCGAAAGATAACAGTGTTGTCCCTTTATATAAGGGTGACGACGGAGATGTCTAAGTAACAAGATAAATAAAGCAGCGATCCCTCAGGATCAAAGATCCTGAGGGATTCGCCAAACTGTTAATCCTTAATCATTTCTTTTCTCCTCCGCTGAGCTGGTGTCTTCTCCTCCTTTTCCGGGCCGGTTTTCTTTGATCTGCTAAGCCTTGTTTGCACTTGGTCCCCTGTCAAAGGGACAGAAGTTACCCTGTTCTTGTCTTTTTCTTTGGAACAACAACTCCTCGTTTTCACCCCTTCCTGCACAGGAGAATGACAACTATCAGCGGTTAAGTCTTGCATACTAATCCCATATGTTGTGTTATAATTCTTTATTGTTTTCCATGTTCATGATGCAAAAAGATTCACAAGTTCCACTGAAAAGCCACTGAAATGATCATCAAAAACATACCTTTTTAGTACTCCACACACCCCCCTGCTTACCCTGTTTCATGCCCTCATGAAAACGTTGTAGTTGACATGCAAGGCAGTGAGAGAATAGGCTGGAGAAGGAATCTCATGCGGAGGCCTACAATCGTGGTGAGTGACTAGGTAGTCAAAGAACTGACCCATTTGACCCTCAAGCATCTCATACAAGGCTTGATATCTGAGTGCAGGGTGCCAGATAAGTGGACTTCGGAATCTATATCCTAACCAGGATGGCCCTGCTCTCAAAATGCTTTCACCATAGAGGTTCAAATGGTTGGCAACTAATTGAAAATTCTCATACTTAAACGGTTCCCTGAGCTGGATGTTTGGATTAGAGATTTGGTACCAAAATTTGGCTGCATCAATGGTGAGGTCTTTGATAGAAATAAAATATTATAAACTTTTTCGAATGAGTTCCTCGTGCATGGGTCGTAACGTTTCAATGACACCCGGAGTCCTCATGAGGTTTCTATGTGCTTTCCACAACTGCACTGGGTCCCTAGGCTCAGCCCTTACCCACAAGTCTAGGCCATTTTCCTGCCTCTGGAAAGTATTATAGGATTTGAGCCATTTAATCTGATTATCCCTGAATGAGATGAATGCTTGCAATTGGATGTCTCCAACAAAAGGGCCAGGGTTCAGCTCAGTCTCCTGATCTAGCACAAGGTTATGCAAATAGAATTCACACAGCAATCTCTGGACCTTCAACCCATAATGTTTACAACATTCTATAAAGTCATTGACAGTGTTAATTTGTATAGGGATGCCTGCTTTAACAACTTTTATTTTTAATTGTAAGTCCCGTTCCAGTAAAAATAGAGCATAGTTTTTGGCAGGGGCCCTACATGCTAAAACGTCATTGTATAAAGAACACAAGGTATCCATCTGCTTGATAACAGTATCTAGCCTACGAGTTACCTTTGCAACCTTCTCATGTTCCTTTCGCCATCCTTCAAAGGACTGGCTTTCGGATTGATTGACGTTCCTTAGTTGCTGTTGGAGTTCTTCATACTTCTCGTGAGGGACCGTTTGCTCTCTAAGCCTTTCTGCTTCTTGCTGAGCCTGTTTCAATCCCTTGCGCAAGGTCACTGTCTTTGGATCTCTTCTCCATGCAGCAGTGGAGGCCGGGAGTTTTACTTGAACTTTCTTATTGCGTTGTTTCGAGTTCAGAACCCTTATCACCGCTGAGGGTGGTGCCTCGGTTTGAATTTTCTTGTTATCCATTTCTTTTTTAACATGAATATCAGTTTGATGTTGTTCCTTTTGAAATGGAACAACAGTCTATTCTTTAGCATCATTTGGAACAACAACTTGATTTTCAACAGGGTTTTGAACAGCAGGGCGATTGTTGGTCCTCCGCCTTTTTTCCTTGCAGAGTTTTACTACAGTGGCCACCTTTTTCTTCCCTGCGGTCTTCCTTACCCTCTGCCTTTCTTTCAGGATCCTGATCTGCTGGTGGAGCTGGGCTATTATGCTCAATAATCTCTGTTGTTCCTTTTGCAATTCCCTAATTTCCAGCGTTTTATTAGAAGGAACAACAGGCTTTCTGCTGTAATTTGGGCCGTGACTAGTCCCTGGATCTTTCTCCTGGGGTGCTTCTTCGCTGTTATGTTCTGGCTGTTCTGGGGTAGGAACCTTAACTGGTTTCGTCACTTCCTGGGAAACTTCTTTTTCTGCTCCTACTTCCTCCAGAATTTCCTCTGGTGCCTTGGAACAGATTGTTCCCGTTCAGTATCTCTTATCTCCTCTTCATCATGTACAGGGAGATTTCCTTCTTCTGCCTCTTCTGCATGTGGTTTTTCATGTGAATTTTCTTCCTGGGGTTTGTCGTGGAGGTCTGCTGGACTCGAAGGTTGGCCATACTCACCCATATTGGCCAAAACTACGGCCAATTCATCTTCTCCCACTGGGACCTGTGGTGGGCTACCTTCCTGCTATCCCATTTCCTCCTCCTACTTGGATTGTTCAGCTTCTGCCTCAGAATGCTCAACTTCTGTTTCAGAATGCTCAGCTTCTTCCTCATTTTCCTCTTCAGATTGCTCGGCCTCCTCGGCCTCTCCTTTCTTTTCTCCTTCAGCTTGCTCTACTTCTACTTCTGGCCGTGAGGATTGCTCATCCTCAATTTCCACTGGCTAGCTGGTGCTTTCCTGGAGCTTTTCCAACCTTGCTCATATCTGAGCTAACCGAACTGATAATCTACATTTCTCTGGCTGTTCGGGTGTACCGGTGGCATGCTTACGCTTTGCCGATTCCTGGCGTGTTTCTGGACGTTCAGATGTACTAGCAACATGTTTTTGTTTTACGAATTCTCTGCGTTTTTCCGGACGTTCTGGTGTGCTGGTAGTATGTTTACGTTTTGGGGATGGTGCTGTCGCCCTTCCCTCAATTATTGCAATTAGCTCTTCCCAACTGCTTTGCTGCTGGGTGAGGCTATGACTAACAATTAATCGAATTAACCCGTGGTGACTGACAACTAACTCTACATGCTATGCCTTTTTTAAGCTTCGTGCAACGTCATGAAGTAATGAATTCAAAAGTGCAGGCAGATTTATAGAGCATTTCTACTTTAGAACAGCTAAGAGTTTAAGATGTCGTGGTCTTACCACGTCTTTTCTCCCCTCGCAGGTGATGTAGCTTTGCACGGTTCTTTCTAATTCTTCCCAGGGCTCTCCTAGCATTGCTGGGAGAACTCCCTTCCCTTTAATCGTCAAGCTCTGGCCTTCGTCCTCGAAGATTTCCATGATCTTCTGTAATCTTTCCTTCTTTAGTGTCCATACGGGTCTGGTGGCTGGTAGTCCCGAGACTTCTACGATTATATCGTCAGTGACCGCTATCTTCTTCCCCCTTACTATGGAGCAATCCTCCTGCTAATTCTGCAGGAATTCAATCGCTACTGTTTCATTAGACTCCTGCAAGCGGTTGAGATAAGTCAGCCACCCTGCTCTTTCCAGGATCTCCCGGGCAGCAGCAGAGACTATCAACTCCTGAGGTTCCCTTCGAATTGCCCTACCTCTCATGGTTTCACTGTGGATTCTCAATGGAACAACAACTACATGTGCTGTTTGAAACACAGAGAGGGTAATAATAGCAAGATTTCGAAAAACACAGAGTATGCAAGAAAAATGGCTTATGAAAAACAACTTGTGTAAAAAATAGAAATATCATGTCGTTAAGCCGTGCCATACCCTAGTACACTATCTTTCCCGAATAGTGAGCTGACACATAATCCGGGGAATAATGAGGTTAACCTCCCCCCCCACAATGTGATAGACTGTCCCAATTGTCAAAGAAAGGAGTAGCACCTGATCTACAACAGGGTCATAAAGGAATAGTGTATGAAAATATGCCATGTTTAGAAAAACAACGAATTACTGAAATTGAGGCATAAACTTGGATCGTGTATTACGTCAGAGGCTGTTGTGATATGATGCGAGGCTGGGGGATAGGATGTCTATCGTACTTGCCAAATCTCAAGTGGTCATTGTCACTTCCTTTGCCATGATTGGTCGTAATAAATGTTCATGCGATATATAAGTCGGGAAATAATATATGATTAGTTCCTAGGATATAAGAAACAAAAGAGTATTAGTATCTTACCTATTGGTGTAACCAATGTGACTTCAATACCATTAACAGTGCTCTGCTGCCAACAGGTGTCCATAACCTTGGAAGAGTTGTTTATTTCACCCCTCGAACCATGATCCTTTATGTGCATATTAAGGAATGTAATGTCAAAGTGTAGGCCATTATGTTGGCTTGGTAACCAGTTAGCCATAATTCCATTCACGAGGAGGGAGTGAAAAGTGGGCAGGTCGGCTCGTGATGAAACCTCCTATTCCAAGGTTTGTTTATTTGGTATACCTTTTGGACCATATCCCTGGTGTGGTGGCCATAGTGGGAATGCCACTTCACTTCCATCCTCATGATCATGGTAGGTTGGCTCTTGATGAGACCCCCTATCCTGCATTTGACAATTCATCTTTTTACTTTTTTCTTTTTCATAAAGCACTTTTCCTTATTTATACACAAAGGGTGGTTCAACACTCCTTAAGAGTAGGAATGGTGGAAGAAGTCTTACCATCTCAATAGGAAGATATAAACCCTTTGCTCTTATTCCTAAGTAATAATCAAAGAGGATTAAAGGGAATGTCATGATAAAGATAACCAATCAAAGAAAAATTAGTAAGACAATGACAACAAAAGATAATGAATAAGTGTGTCCTTCCTTTTGTCCTCTTACCAATACAGAGCCTTATAAAGACAGCAATTTATAATTTGCGGATTTCAGTATGTTGTGATTTTGTGTTCATTTCATAAGTGCATAGCTGTCTCTTAAAGAATTTGAAAGAACAGGAGCAAGGAGCATCCTCAATTTAGGTCAGCAAAAGGAATGAGCTGTTTCACAAGGAGAGAAAAAGTATGCTAGAAGTGTTCCTTTTGGAAAGAGGAACAACAAAGGAGCATAGATCTCAAAAGTGCAAATGTCATTCCTTTTGAAAAAGGAACAGCAGAACACACCAATGCCGTTTCTTTGAAAAAGGAACAACAGAAATTAAAAAAAAATGCTATTTCCTTGGAAAAAGACAGCAAAACACTCTAAATGACGTTCCTTTTGAAAATGGAACAGCAACCATGAAAAATGTTGTTCCTTTGAAAAAGGAATAGAAAAAGACAAAAAAATGTCGTTCCTTTTGAAAAAGGAACAACAGAAATAAAAAATATGCGGCGCCTTTGGAAAAGGGACAGCAAACACACCGCAGTGTCGTTCCTTTTGAAAAAGGAACAACAAAAATCACAATGTTGTTCCTTTTAGAAAAGGAACAACAGAACAAGCAAATGTCGTTCCTTTGAAAAAGGAACAACAGAAAATCAAGAATGATGTTCCTTTTGAAAAGGAACAGCAGAAAATCAAGAATGGTGTTCCTTTTGAAAAGAAACAACAAAAAATCAAGAATGTTGTTCCTTTTGAAAAGGAACAGCAGAAAATCAAGAATGTTGTTCCTTTTGAAAAGGAACAACAAAAAATCAAGAATGTTGTTCCTTTTGAAAAGGAACAACAAAACACGCAAATGCCATTCTTTTAGAAACAAAACGGCAAAAATCAAAATTTTGAGAAAGAAAAGAAACAGCAAAAATGACAAGAAAACATTTAATTCAAACATATGTACAAGAACGACTCAAAGAAAAGAACATATGTACAAATTGTAAAAAGAAATGAATTCCTTAATGAATTACAGATGAGGAAGACTTCTCTTCCTCTCCTAGAATCTCCATATCAGTGTCTCGGCATAGCTGCTGGCAGAAGGATTCCCGAGTGAGTGGTTTACGATAGAGACGAACTCGGTGGCCATTTACTTTGAAGGCATATCCAGAACCGTCAATGGTGATTAAAGTAAGGGTCCCATTGTCATGTACCTTCTAGATTTCATATGGTCCCAACCAACGAGTCTGGAGTTTGCCAGGGAAGTCCTGAAACCGAGAGTCATACAACAGAGCCCAGTCTCCCTCATGGAAGACTTTGTCTTTAATGAGCGCATCATGCCATTTAGCTCACTGTTTTTGAATCAGTGCTGTATTTTGAAGTGCAGAGAGCCCAATTTCATCCAACTCATTGATCTGCGGTAGTCGATTAATCTGTGCCTCGCTTAGATCTAAGCCAACTTCCTGTGTTGTTCGTAATGTTTGGATTTCAAATTCTATGGGAAAAATGGGTTGTTTTCCAAACACTAATTGATAAGGTGAGTAACCAGTGGTGCTTCTCCATGTTGTTCTATAGGCCCATAGTGCATCAAGTAGTCTGGCAGCCCAATCACACCTATGTAACACAATGGTTTTCGTTAGGATTGATTCTATTACCTTATTGTTGCTTTCTACCTGTCCATTCCCCTGTGGGTGGTATGGAGTAGTGGT
Source organism: Pinus tabuliformis (assembly GCA_031772625.1). Lineage (NCBI taxonomy): Eukaryota > Viridiplantae > Streptophyta > Pinopsida > Pinales > Pinaceae > Pinus > Pinus tabuliformis. The sequence continues at coordinate 1,701,100,217 of CM062819.1, read as the reverse complement.
TTTATGCTGGACATGATAATTATTAAGTGTTGCAGCTAATCTATTCCCAGCAAATTTTGGTTCTCCGTCTGTAATTATTTCCCTTGGAAGGCCATAACATACAAATAGATGGAACGGGAACTGTATGACAGAGTCCTTTGTGGCTCTGGGCAATGCTTCTGCTTCAACCCATTTGGTGACATATTCTGTTGCCACCAAGATATATGTTTTCTGATTTGATGAGGGGTTGATGGGTCTAACGAAATCAAGAGCCCATCGCTCAAATGGTTCAATGACTAACTATGGTTTCAAAGGCATCTCGTCAGCTTGACCAGGACGTCCTGCTCACTAGCAACTGTCACAGGCTTGGACAAATTTCTTTGCATCTCTGAAAATCATGGGCTAATAATATCTTGTCTGCAATACTTTATGTCCAGTTCTACGCTCATCCAAGTGTCCACCACATGGTCCATCATGACAGGCTTTTAGGATGTCAAAGATTTCATCTTCTCGAACACATCTCCTAATATGCATGTCTACCCCTGTGTGAAACAAATAGCCCCCAATCCACGAGAACCGAGTACTCTTCTGAACAATCTGTTTTCGTTCATTAGGGGTTAGGTGTTTTGGTAGTTTACCTACTGCGAGGTAATTGGCAACATCTGCGTACCAAGGTGTTTGAACGGCAACAACAAATAGATGTTTGTCCGGAAACTGATCTTCAACTGTTGCTGCATCGATTGGCTTTGGCATTCTTGAGAGAAAATCGGCTACAGGGTTTTCTTTGCTAGGCCGATCCTTGATTGCGATATCGAATTCCTGCAATAAAATCAACCATCTAGTTATTCTGGCATTTGTGACTGGCTTATTTTCTAAATATTTTATGGCGGAATGATCTGTATACAAGATACCAGGATAGCCTGTAATATAATGTCTAAACTTATTGACAGCATGTATTACAGCTAGGAATTCTTTTTCAGTAACAGTGTAATTTAATTCAGTAGGGGATAAATTTTTGCTGATGTAATAGATATCGTATGGTTTTTTATCCTCTTCCTGCCCAAGGACTGCGCCAATGGTTGTATCTGAAGCATCAGATGATATCTGGAATGGTAAATCCCAGTTTGGTCCATGAAGGACTGGGGCTGTGGATACGATCTTCTTTAAATCCTTGAAAGCACGCTCACATTTTTCTGTCCAAAGAAAATCAACGTTACCAGTTAGTGCATATAAAGGTGCAGCAATGTGCGAATAATGTTCTATAAATTGTCTATAATAACCAGAAAATCCAAGAAAGCTGCGTACCTCTGTTTGAGTAGTAGGAGTGGCAATAAGCAAAATTATTTGGATTTTGGATGGGTCTATTTGAATGTCGGCTGCTGAAACATAGTGTCCTAGGATAAGTCCTTCAGTCATCATCATGTAACATTTTTCGTGGCTTAAACAAAGCCTGGTAGCTATGCAGTGTTGTAGGACATTTTCTAGGGTGTCTAGTGCTGGATCAAAATCATCTCCATATGGTGTAAATTCATCCATATATACTTCAATTCCATCATTTATTAAATCTGCAAAAATGCTAAGGATAGCCCTTTGGAATGTGCAGGAGCATTACATAGGCCAAAAGGTAGAACTCGATAGGCAAATGTTCCCCAAGGACAAGTAAAAGTAGTTTTGTCCTGGTCTTCAGGGACAATCTGAATCTGATTGTATCCACTGAAGCCATCTAGGAAAGAAAAGAATTTCTTTCCTGCTAAAGTATCTAATACTTGGTCTATGAATGGGAGAGGAAAGTGATCTTTTTGTATTGATTTATTTAGTTCCCTTTAATCCACACAAATTCTCCATTTCCCATTCTTTTTTGGTACTACCACAAGCGGGGAGACCTATTTACTATCAGAAATAGGATAGATAAAATTGACATCTAAAAGTTTCTGAAGTTCAGCTTTTACCACATCCTTTAGATGAGGATTAAGTCTCCTTTGCAGTTGATGAATAGGTCCGACATCTTGAAGTCAGGATACTGTAAAGGTCGAGGTATGACTAATCGTTCTGGGAACGGAGGATAGGATGTGGTTGCTTGATTATGAGTCTGCTGCTTATTTACATCCTCTTGTTGCAACTGATGTTCTCTTGGTAACTGATCTTCAATATGAATTGTTTTATCTCCCTCAGTTTCAATAATACGTCCAGATCGTAACTGAAGATCATTACACTCCCTCAGGTCAGGTCCTATTTCTGGTGATTCTATAATTTGGAGAGATTGGACCAGTCTGTTATTTGGATTGGGGTTGGGTTGGGTTGGGAGTTGCGGTCTCAGATTAGACTGGGGATTTTGTTGTAATGTTGGCAGAGTAGGTTGAGGGAGCGGAATAGCTCCTACTGGCTGGTGCATTGGTCTTTGCCAGTTTGTTTGCTAGGGTGAACTTTGTGAAGTCGGGGGAGTCCATTGTGGAGGATGTGGGCTATTTTGCCAATATGGTGGAGTGTAGGGGAAATTCGGCCAACCAGATTGGCTTGCCTAATTCAGCCACGGGTTTGAAGAAGGAAACGACTGTGGTGACCAATTTGAAAATGGGGGTTGGGACTGACTTTGCCACATACTATATTGTTGAGCATTATATACTGTGGAGGCTAAAAAGAAGAAGTTGGGTCTGGAAACATACCAGTTTGTCTCGGCTACCACTGGTGGCGCTGGTTGATCAAGTACACCGATTCTGGTTCTTCTTCCACTTCCTTATATACTGCTTTTAATCCATGAAGTGAGGGGCAGCTTTCCGTAAGGTGATCTTTTGTACAGATGGCACATGTTTGGACTGTATCCAGTGGACATTCCTTCTCGCTATGCTTTTTCCTGCATCGGGGACAGAAGATCGCCAAATTTTGTTCTGCCTCCATCTGCTTCTGCTTAGCCTGCATAATATCAAGTTGTGTAGTTAGTGTCCCCAGAATATCAGTTTTAAAATTTTCTAATAAATTTCCAATCTCTACACGTGTTACTCCTTCTGTTGATATTTTGTTATCTCTTGCAAACCGATCGTATTCTACCGATTTTACTCTTGTGCTGCCTCTCAAACTCCTGATACATAAATCAATGATGTCAGCAAAATTCTCCTGATAAATATCCCATTTTCCTATGATGTTTAATGTTTCAATCCATTTTTCCTTCATGCCCCTTATCAATGCAGTTTTTAACACAATATCGGGTAAAGGTAGTGATGCATAAGGAGATCTTTGTATATTGTATTGAAAACTTTCCACATACTCCTCTAATGTTAAATTCGGTTTGGCTGTCATTTGGAATATTTCGTCCTTTAATTCTCTAGACCTACAGTAGTCCTGATATTTTTTTAAGAAAGATTCTTTCATTTGATCCAAATTGTTGATGACCCCACCACCTAGTCCCATAAACCATCTTAAAGCAGCCCCTTTTAATGTAGAGGGGAATAATGTCAATTTCTGGGGATCGGTGGTGTAATCATATCCCCTGCACAACACATCGAATTCTAATAAAAGTGCATCCGGATCATCTGATGTGAGACCGTGAAATGTAGGGATATGTTGAAGAGGGATAGCTTTCATGGGCGCATTTGCTGCAGAATCCACTATAGGATATTTTAATGTAGAGGTTTGAGTATTTGGCTGGTTCTGAGCCATAGGATCGAATATATGCCAATAACCTTCTGGGATATCTAGGGGGGTATTCCTAGGTTGAGAGGGAACGGTTTTGACAGGGATAGTTTTAGTAGCACTTCCTTTATCTGGGATAATGGGAATACCTGATGTCTGAGGAGATTGGATTCCTTCCACAATGATTTTTGCAGCGCTCCCCTTATCTAGGCTATTTAATGGTTGATTTGTTCCAATAGGAGATTTTGGTTCCTCGGTTTCCCCTGTTTCTCCTTCTCCTTCACAAAAGTTGCTGAAATTCCCTTCCTGCAATGGTTCTGGAGTAGAATTTTCAATTTCTTGAAAGTCCTGCTCTTCAGTTTGACTATGCACCTCAGCAAAGGCTACAGATGGTGATCATGTGGCCTGAAGGGAACTAGTAGGCTGTTTAGAAATGATTTTCCTGGGGCCTACTGATGGTTGAGATTCTGTGTTCTTATAGATTTCGTCTATGAAGGTCGTTCGGCCAAGGGTCACTGGCCCCTTAGCTTTCTCAGGTTTGGATGGAGGTTTGATATTCTTTTCTAGAATCTGTTAGGAAAGCGGACAGTGGAGCAGGGCTTTTACATGCTCCGCACGCAGGTTCTTACCTTCCATTTTTAAGATCCAACTCTTCCCTAGCAGGTTTGTACACTACTCTGAAAAAGACAAATGGCTACACTCCTTCCCCGGCAATAGCGCCAAAATGTAGAGCTATAAAAAGGGTCTCTTTCACCTCTAATTACCTCACATTAATATCTCAATCTGGGAGCGTTTTGTTATTTCAAAGAGTGTCTCAGTCTGAGGCTATCATTTGTCAGAGTAATGCTAGTAGTACAGCGTTCAAAAATACAAGAGTAAACGGATACTTGTCTATGTCTAAGTTACTTCAAAGGAATAAATCACACACTCAGAAGACTAGGCAACTTATCAGTCAAGGGTTCCGCAGCGATAACCCAGCCCTTTGGAAACCGATGGAAAGGAAATTAGAGCATGGACCACAGGTCTAGGAGCTAGACAGTAAATGCTGAGGCTCACTACAGCCACAGATCGTCTCTCACACCAAAACAAAAAATGTAAATAAATGAAACGGTAGGTAGAAAAATGGATCAACAAATAAGAAATCGAACATCAAATCTGGAATGGAACAATAATGCTAAAACGGAACAGAAATTCTGAAATGGAACAACAATCAAACAACTAAGTCTCGCAAGTAGTAACCAAACTTAATCTACTAACTCAAATGCACTCATTGTAATCAAATAGAAATCTTTCATTCTCAAGGCAAATCAAGCAGCACACACTACTGGAATAGCATTAATTACTAATAAGTTATGGAACAGCGTTTGGAAATCATACTCATGCACAACACGGTTGAAGAGTAATCTGATCTAGCATCAATCTTCATTAACATGAATACAACTACGTTTCAAAATGGAACAACATTACTCCTGAATCGTAAAGAACATAACTTTCAGATAAATTATATAACATGAATGTACAGCATAAGAGCTCTGTAACAAAATAGTAACAATATTCGGTCAAGACTAATAATAATCAATCAACTCTGAACAGATCAGTAATATAATGCAGAGTCAATACAACAGTTCTGTCTGTAAAAACCTTAATGAATTAATCTTAACAGAGCATGTGATGTAAACTTATAAAGCATATCAGATTACCAAATAATGATGATAAGCAAACCACGTAGAAATCAAATCGTAGTGATACAGAAGCAAGTGTCCTCCGGGGCCGGGCCCTTAGCCTCCAAGGGTACACCACTTTAACTTAATCCAGACGCAGAGATAAGATAATCACCAAGTTTATATTAATGCATAAAAAAAAAGTGTAATGAACCAGTTTCAACGAGCCTCGATGATCAAAGTTCGATCTTTAACAGAAAGTTACATAAAATCATAATCCCCCCAAAGCTAACAGTGTCATCCCTTTATATAAGGGTGACAGCGGAGATGTCTAAGTAACAAGATAAATAAAGCAGCGATCCCTCGGGATCTTAAAGCAGTGATCCCTCAGGATCAAAGATCCTGAGGGATTCGCCAAACTGTTAATCCTTAATCATTTCTTTTCTCCTCCGCCGAGCTGGTGTCTTCTCCTCCTTTTCCGGGCCAATTTGCTTTGATCTGCTAAGCCTTGTTTGCACTCGGTCCCCCGTCAAAGGGATAGCAGTTACCCTGTTCTTGTCTTTTTCTTTGGAATAGCAGCTCCTCGTTTTCACCCCTTCCTTCACAGGAGAATGACAACTATCAGCAGTTAAGTCTTTCATACTAATCCCACATGTTTTGTTATAATTCTTTATTGTTTTCCAAGTTCATGATGCAAAAAGGTTCACAAGTTCCACTGAAAAGCCACTAAAATGATCATCAAAAACATACCTTTTTAGTACTCCACAACATCCTTAGTTAAAAATCCATGTAAAAATATATAAGGCCATGATGATGGGACAAGTATTCCAAGTGTAATGGTGGGGAAAACATCCTAGTGGGTGTTCATTCGGTTTATTATGGCTAAGTAAATTGGCAAAGGTAATGGCAAAGGATTTGGAAAGCCATGAGGCATTAATCAGCATAATATTTATGAAAATAAAGGAAATTAGGAGAAAAGGAAGGTGGAAGGTCACAGGTTGCATGTGAGGAGTAAATTGAAGGAAAATAATTGAAAATGAAGAAAATAGAGGCCTCTTTGATAAAAAGGTTTCCGAGAATCATTGGGCAGGCTTTCTTAGTGTAATATTGGTCAATTCATTTTTGGACCTCTCTCTCTCTATTCTCTCTCTCTCATACTCTTGGAAATTTAGAGTTTTATTGGAGAACTATTTGAGAGTGTGGCATTCTTGGAGTTTTGGAGCAAGAAGGACAAGGAAGAGTAGAAAATCACAAGAGGACATTGGGATTAGCAGCTACAATGAGTTTTTCTTGCAGGTGCCAAGTTGCATGTATGTTTTCCTCACTAGTTCTGGCATGCGTGACATATGCATACAGATTTTTGGTCACGATCTGTCATTAGCATGGATGATTTCCTAGATTGAAATTGGATTTCCTAGCCTTGCAATTTCTTGGATAGCCATGGATATTGTCAAGGAAAATTTTAAGGATGGGAGTTTATCATAAAGTTTAGAAACCTTGGCAAATCTTACTAGTCACTAATATTCAAATTGTAAAATGTTTGGCATTATTTTTCTAAAAATATTTAGATTTTTAATGATTTTATATCAGTCTATATAAAATGTTGGCGATTTTTAGGGTAAAATAATTTTATACTACAAAATATGGGCGAATCATTTTTAAAAAGAATGGAAATTGGCAAATCCTTTTTTTGGAAAAAACATGGAAAATTATCCCACCTACGAATATTAGCCCCCAAAATTTTCCATGGAGATTGTGGGTTTATTTCCTTGTTTTTCTTTGGTTGGTTCTCATGTTTCGTTTAGCTTGAGTTAAGTTATTAGTTCCTGGAAGGCCTAGTTGGACAAACCCCCAGAAGCCCTGTAATAACTTAGGTTGAGTTACTATTCCTAGAAGCCTTGGTTTGACAAATGCTCTAGAAGCCCTTGGTGGTTTGAGTTACTAGTCCTGGAATCCCTAGTTGGAAAAATGCTCTGGAAGCCTGATGGAAGCTATGGGTTGAATTACTAGTGCTAGAAGCCTTGGTTGGAACAAACGCTCTAGATCCCTAGAAGGTTTGGGTAGAGACCAATCTAATGATGGTTTTCTAATGTCTGACTGTGAGGGGGAATCATTGTTTAATGAGTTGAGGTGGTTGGCCTTTGGAAGCCCTTGATGGTTTTGGATTGATGCATTCTATGAGATCCCACATTCATGCTTGGAATATGGCACAAGGGTGAATGGCTGAAGATATATTTGGCTCAACCATTCTATGGTCGGGTGGAACATAGTAGTCCCATAATGGGTGGTGTTTTCATCATTAATATGAGGTTATTTCTCCTTGTTATCTCATGAGTATTATACTGGTTTATATGTGGATTCTATGGCTATTGTATCCTTGGTTTTTCTGTTGTTATTATGTTGGTTATGAATATCTATTACGGTAGTGGCTATGCATGGCTCCCATCATTTTTTTACTTGTATATGAATGAACAATGTATCTATGTCCTAATGGATAAACTGCATCTAAAGTGACAAGGAAAAAATTCCTCATATCGAATCTCAGATAAGTATGAGACCCCGATGCTTAGATCTGTTATTTACACCTATAAATTACATATTTGTGATATGTTTGACAAAATTTCTGTCATGGCTAGTAGGGTTCTAGACAAGGTCTTACTCAAGTAATTGCACTAGTACTTTTATTTCCATGCTATCTTAGTGTTCTGAAGGTGTTATTCAATTTTGGGCAGTGACCTGGGCTCTGGGCCTGAAAATCTGGCTTACATCCCAGGGATGCTGGCACAAAACTGTGCAAAAGAGTCCTTGGATGCTAGCTTGCAAGCCCGTGAGAGAATCCATAGGTCCCTAGATGTTGGCATGCCCATAGCATGAGAACGTCCAGAGGTCGAGTGGTCCAAAAGGTCAGTGGGACCTAGTGGCCTGTCACGCAGAAAGAGTCGTTAGTGCGGACACAACCGACCTTCCTAGAAAGCCTAAGACTCTCTAATGACAAACAAGACAAATAAGAGCAATCCTTCCCTAAATATGCTTTTACAATATGAGAAATCAAGTGCTTAGATCCTACCTGTAATCCAACGTTGTTGTAGTAGTCCAGCTCCGTTGATCCGGATGAGCTGCTCCTTCACTTCGAAACCTGCATTCACCAACAATCAAATGATTAAATAGCACCTGAATATCACATGAAATAAAACATATTTAACATGTAGACCAAGGAGTACATGAAACAACTCATTAATAACAAATTGTTGAGAAGAATGGACTAATCTGTATTAAAAGGTAACAAAAGGAACCATTACAACCTAAGCCTTGGTGTTGTGCAAGCTCCTCCCAGGGTCCATAAGAGTTCTCCCTTACTTTGATCAACTCACCCACCTCCCAATGGAGACAAGTAAAGATGGTAATCTCTCCTCAGAAGCTTCTACAAGGAAGTCCTAATTCCAGCAACATCTACCCTTAGGAATGTTCAGCTTTCAACCTCCCCTCCCTTTGGCCCAATGCCTGTATTTATAGTGCTCTAGAGGAAGTTATTCAAGTCCACCATCAATGGGATAAGCCCCTCTTTGGATGGGATAGCTCCCCTATTGATGGGATAAGTTCCTCTTAGCTAGGGATACATGAACCATCTGGAGGCGCTTCATACACGTCAAACATACTTCTAGAAGACTCTAGAAATGACCACAAGTAACATTTTTGGGGTGAAACTTGCGCCTTTTGACCTTTACAGGAGTACGCACCCATCCCTTTACATACAGAGCGTACAAGTACGCAGGTTTTGTGAACTTGGGTTGCGTACCCGCAGGTAAGGCTAAGAGAAACTGTGTACCGGAGATAACTTGACTTTAAATGACTTTTCTCTCTTTCTTTGAGTTTGACATGGAAGGCAGAGGCATGAGACTTGCCAAGGAGGATAGTATGACAATGGATGGAGCCATACTAACTACAAATAGTCATGGTGACATTTTTTAGTGTAACAGATTGCCCCCTAAAGTGCGAAGCCTGTAGTAGATTAGGGTTTTTATGATCTAGGAAGGGTGAAGAACTTTATCATTTCAAGGAGTATCTTGCGGAGGACCTGGTCAGAACCTGCAAATATTCAACACAAAATACATATATAAGATGATATCATCGCTGAGGTAGGCATTCCCATACTCAGATTGAAAACTTTAACTAATGATCTATCTACTGCTCTGATACAAGAATGATTTTGCAGTACATCATAATCATAGACTTTTGTAGACACAGTATGGACACAGCCATCTGTTTATGATTGTTCTACTGTATAATGAATACAAAACTCCTCGCAGCCTGGATAGTGGAAACTAGATCCATGGTCTTCATTTCTACTTCCCGAATTGGTACGATTCTATCCATGCGAATAAATGAGTTGATGTCGAGCATGGTAAAAACCGCTTGATTACCAGTCAATGATGTAAACTGTTAACAAGTGTGAGAGAGACCACCAATGATGTCAATGGTTCTCAAAGTACCCAGTACAATCCATGAAATGTGAATGAATGAGTTGATGTTGAACACGTCACGGAATCCTCTGATCGAGAGTCAATGATGTAAATTGTCGTCAAAGGCGAGAAACCTGCCATTGATGTATGCAGACTTCAAGGTACTGACGATTTCTAAGTCATCTTTCTAGATAATGTGCTGATGTCGATAGAAAGCGACTCGTTGCAGGCAAGCCCACAACACGAAATCATTGTTCAAGTTGAAGAAATGTTGCTGTAAGGACTGACTCAGGGATGGTCAAATGGATGACAAGTATTTTGCATATGAATGGTTTATTTGCAGAGACCTCTTGAACACATAACGACACGACAAATGGTTTGGTGACGATTGACCCAAATTTAATACCCGGAAACGGTTGAAGACTTTCAAAGTGGTTTGATCAACTTTTAAGGCAAAGGATTTCCCAACCCAGGTGAACGGAAAGTGTCGTGTTCAAGAGCGGTGATAAGGTTCTTCTGTAACAAAGGATGACAAATCGATTCATTCTTCTCTCTTTTCCCCCACCATTTCTGGCAATTACCTCTTTATTTTTTACAAGCTTGAGGAGGATAACATATGCTTGATTATAATCTCATCCTTCGGATGAGTCCAACTTAGTTTAGATTCGGACCCTAAGAAGGAGTGGTCCGTTCTTGTTTGTAATCGAACAGGTCCTTTACTGTGAAATTTTAACGAGTCCAGTATAGGAGAAACTCGGCGTTTTTCATTTTTAGAGAGTCTGAAAAAACTAAAGAAGACTCCACGGTGAACTTTTTCGTAAATTTGTGTCTCCCAAGCCCGAAAAAGTATAAAATAATACCTGAGAGAACCGCTTGATCTCGCGATCAAGGAGTACTTTCATGATTAGTGTCTCTGACCTGAAAAGTAAAAAGCAATCAAGGACACGTCGTTTTATTTCCGTATTGAGTTTGAAACGACAAAAACCCGACAATCTTTTCCTGTTTTTACGGTCAAAAAGGAGCTATAAGGGGACCGTCTTTTAATTCCGTTTTAACGAGTGTAAAAGAAACGCTCGGCAATCTTTTCATTTTTTAGGAGTCAGAAAAGGGCTTAAAAGATGACTCTGATGTGAAAAATGATAATTTACCCTAAAGTCCCTTTGTCCTGCACAAAAACAACACATTACTCATACCTGTTTAAGATGGGCAAAAATACATTGAAAAATGTCCTTTCATGGTGAAAAATAAACAAACTTAGCATTCATTCATCCAAAAAACCTATAAAAAGACCTTTTACCATGTCATTTTTACCATTTTACTGTTGAGGTTGAGAAAAGGGCTTTTGGCAAGAAACTTCCCGTGGACATTGCGGAGAATCCGACCATCAGAATCGAACGCCGTCTCATCAGGTATTCTACAACATCCTTCTCTTGCTTTCCATCCGTTTAAAATTCATTTTTAGGTTTTTATTTGATTTTTTGGAGGTCTTGGGGTTTCAAGATGCGCCCTTCAGGGTACGCAGGTCATGCACTGCTGACCTGCGTACCCCGATATTTTCTCAATGGGGAAAATACCGGGAGTACGCACCCGGCCTTAAGGGAAGCTACGTCCAGACGCTCTGTCCCTAAAATCCTGGATGTGTACCCTGCAAAACACATTTTGAAACCCTCATTTCTCCAAAATGGACCAAAATTTTAAAATTTTATGGACTCTAATAGAGGTTTTATGATGTGCAGGGTGCACACCATGCTTGATTGGCGTGAAAGAGAACACGAGGATGTTGATTTGGCCGCAATAGGTCATCAACCTTCCATTGATGCATTAAAGGCATGCGGACTTTACAAGTACTGGGCCATACCTGGGATGAGTGCCTAGGTGCCATGCCTTGAGTGGCTGGTTGAAAGGTGGAACATTCAGGATCAGTGTTTCTACATCGGAGAGCACCAGCTCGAGATAGAGCCCTCCGACATATATTTTCTCACTGGCTTGCCTAACAGAGGCGAGCAACTCTCTCTATTCGGGACTAGGCTGGGTGGCCAATCCCGTACTAGTCTCTGGCTAGAGTGGTGCAACAATCAAAACCAGGAGAAGGGGATAGAAATCAAATACATATCCCGACCTGAACTTATGGTGATAGCCTTTACTGTTACCAGACTTTGCGGCACGGCCGCTTTGCACCATGCCACCGGGTCCCAAATGCGGATGGCTATAGATTGCTTCCAAGGCACCATTTTCAACTGGTGCGATGCTGTGTTGGCCAATATGAAGGGCCAACTAACCAGGGCAAAGAGAGGACAACTGAAGACCTTTGGATATGGGCCTTTAGTTGTGAGCTTTGCCCTAGAGAGAGTTCCAATGCTGATCCCCCAGCATCTTACAGTTCCAGTTGGGGCTCCTCGGGAGCCTAAGTTGACGAGATGGGTTGCGGTAATGGCCCGACATCCTGATGAGGGAGCAGCAGTTGTTCGATTTCCTGATGGTTACTTTCACTGGATAGAGGGCCAGGTCTTTGCGATCCAGGATTTTCCGTATGCCGGAATGGATTTTCGCAATGATCCGGACATGGTTCTTCCACAGGGAGAACAATGGGACGACAGAGGTATTTCATTTTTCACAAGTTTTTAAATTATGTATTTTTTTGTTTTTTATATATTGCCTCAAAACTGATAGCACAAATTTTCAAAATGCAGATGTAGGTCCACAGCGTCCGGCCAACCTCTGGGCTTTTGAGAGGAGAGTACCAGCTGTACCAGCACCAGACCCACAGGATGCGGCCGCAGAGACCTTAGCCGAGTTGGAACAGGATCTAGAGCGTCTGTCTACGGATATACCAGAGACCACTATAGATGACATTCCTATCCGACTTCAGTGCTACGTGGTCGCAGTCCCAGGACCTTTCAGGAGGTTCCTATGTAGGGTAGCGCGGGCAGTGGTCTCGTATAGAGAGCAACACCAGTGATTGGCTAGTCACTTTTGTAGACACATATGACATTTTTGGTTTTTTGTACTTATCATTTTTGCCGATCATAAGGTGTTTTTCAACCTATGATCGAAGACGATGTATATTTTTGACACACTCCTATCTATATATATCATTATTACCGGCTTATTTTGTTAAACATGTGTGATGAAACGTTTATAAATTTACTTTTATGATTGTTACAAATGTCTATTTAACATTCGAGACGCCATTGCATCTGCTAATGTATTTAAAGACCTTGGAATATGTTGATATTCAATGTAATCAAATTCACGTTCCAAGAGACACACCCTCAAAAACAATCTTAATAACACTGGATTTCTAATGGCATAGATTCTATTAAGCTGTAATACAACGAGTTCATAATCTAACCTCACTATCAAACTTCGAATCCCAAATGAAATGGATTAAGATAATAATTCAATCACTGCACTGTATTCTGCAATGTTGTTTGTTGTTTGACCAAGGCTCACCCCATGCATAGAAACTAACTCGTCAGAGGGCGAATAGATAACCCAAGCTGCGGAAGAGATATTTCGTGTACTACGACAAGCACCATCAGCAAATCCAATGTATGTTTGGATAGGCGTCGACATCTGCAATATCAAGAGTAAAACCAAGATAAGCCAGAATAACGACAAAAACACACTCTTTAAACTAAGCACACAGTCTAAACTAAGCAAACATACCAGTTAAAAAGAAAATTAACCTAACTAGGACTAACTAAATCTCCATACCCACCATTTAAGCATAATACCTCTTTAGGTAAAGTCCATTTCTGGGCTTACCCAAAGAGTCCCCATCAAAATCTACCAGCTCATAGGCCCCTTTTGCCAACTTTCGCCTGACAATGTAGGGCCCATGCCACATGGGAACGAATTTTCCAGCACCTAATTTATCGTTAGCTTGATCATATAATAGCACTAGGGCTCCTTCCGAAAAATTACGAGGGGTCACGTTACGGTCATACTGAGCTTTCATCTTTTTTGCGTGAGTCTTGATTGCCAAGGCAGCGTCACGTCGAGTCTCATCTAATTTAGCTAAGTATAACAGACGCTTCTCCTCTTCGGAAGTAGCTGGGAGTAATTCGATAGCCATTTGAAGTGATGGGATTTCGCATTCAATGGGTAACACTGCTTCCAAACCATAAACTAGCTAGAAAGGAGTGAACCCTGTTGATGTTTTTACTGAGGTTCGATACGCCCAAAGCGCTGAAAATAACATGTTGTGCCAATTCGACCGATGAATACTAATGATTCATCGGATCATGATGACTAGAACTTTGTTGATGGATTCAACCAAACCGTTTTCTTGGGGATAATAAGGAGTAGAACTATCATGGCGTAAACCAAGCTGGCTTGTAAGTTCTGTCATCATAATGTTTCGAAAATCGCGCCCATGGTTAGTGATTATCGCTTGTGGGACACCAAACCTAGCAATAATATGATTGAATACGAAAATCACTGCTGTTTTGCCGCTTGCCTCGAATGTAGGCATCGCCTCGGCCCATTTAGTAAAATAATCAACCGCAAGGATGATATACGCATGCCCCCCGGCCGAGTGAGGGTTACAAGTAATAAAATCGATACCCCATTTAGCAAAAGGATCAACGACAATTATAGGGTGGAGAGGAGCAGGTGGTGCACGCATCTTGCGATCAAACACTTGACAGTTGTGGCATTTTCGGACCGCAATGATACAATCTTTAAACATGGACGGCCAGAAATAGCCAGCACGCAACACCTTCTGAGCTGTGGCATACCCAGACATGTGACCGCCACATGCTCCAGAATGACAGTCATTCAAAACCCTTTCTGCCTCTTCATGAGTTAAGCAACGACGAAAAACCAAGTCTGCCCCACGACAATAAAGAGTATCTCCAATAATTCTGTATTGTTGGGCCTGGAATCGAATTTTCCGGTGTTCCGACTTTGAAGCTTCGGGTCGAAAGGATTGGGTTTGGAGATAGACGATTATATCCCCATACCACGGATCTAAAGTGCTGATAAGAAATAGAGATTCGTCTGCAATGGGTTCCTCTGCCACAGTTTCCGTGTCAGCACGCGGGAAGTCACACATCAATTCCGCAAAAACTAAGGATTTCTTAGACTTGGACTTCTCAAACTCCAAATCGAACTCCTGCAGGATAACAATCCATTTGGAGTACTTGCCCCCTAGCAATTGGTTTGTCAAAATATAGATCATAGGGTTGCAATCCGAAATCACTGTAGTTTTACGGAGATGAATGTACGCTGGACAGCCTGAACAGCTGCCAGGGCCAATTTCTCCACATGCGAATATTTTAGCTCAGTGGGATTTAACGTCCTACTATGATAATATATCACATGTTCCGTTCCGAATTCATCTTCTTGAACTAAGACCATTCCAATGGTGGAGTGGGAGGCGGCGAGATACAAAAAGTAGTCCTGGTTGTAGTTGGGAGGATGCAGCAACGGTGCATGGGTCAACGCGTGCTTAAGTGCATCAAAAGATTTCTGAGCTATCTCATCCCAAGAAAATTGAGCGTTTTGTTTCAACAACCGGGTGAAACCCTTTGTAACCTCAACGTAGTTAGGAATGAATCGACGTAAAAAGTTTGCTTTCCCTTTCAAACTTTGGAGTTGGCGCAAACTCGAAGGAGGAGGCAATTTGATGATAGCTTCGACCTTCGAGGGATCGACGCGGATACCGGCTTTTGAAACGACAAATCCTAGCAATCGTCCCACTTCTATGCAGAAGACACATTTGTGTGGGTTCAACCGAATTCGATAATGCCGACGCCTCATAAAAATAGCGCGTAAATGGACAAGGTGATCAGCTCGATGTAAAGAATGAGCAGGCAAATCATCGAGATACGGTTGCACAATGTGCTTGATGTCGTGAAACGCGTAAGACATTGCTCGTTGGAAAGTGGCTCCGGCATTCTTAAGTCCGAAAGGTAATTTGCAGTAAGCAAATGTCCCCCAAGGACAAATGAAAGCTATTTTTGGTTGATCGGCAGGTAGAATATTAATTTGGTTGTAACAGGAAAAACCATCCATAAAGGAAAATATTTCACTGCCGGCACAATCATCAATTATTTGATCGATATAGGGTGTAGGATAGTTGTCTTTGGGACAAGCACGATTTATATCCCTATAGTCGATACATATTCTTATTGTTCCTTGTTTCTTGTTAACCGAAACAATATTCGATACCTAATCCGTTAACGAGATCAGATAAATGAAACCTGTTTTCAACAGTTTTTCGACTTCTGCTTTAATCGCAGCCGCTTTCCTAGGGTGTATCTGACACAGACGTTGCCGAACGGGTTTAGCGTCCGGGTAGGTCTTGATTTCATGAACAACAATGGAGGGATCAATTCCTGGCATTTCCTCATAGGACCAGGCAAACACGTCGCGGAATTCTTGAAATAGGACCTTGTATGTTTGAATTTCGTTATCTGTACACAAGGCACCTATATGAATGTTTTCAATAACTCCGGTTTTGACTGAAATGTCAATGGCAATAGTTTGGGAAATGTTTCCCAAATTCAACTCTAAAATGTTTCATGGGATTCTGAGCGTCCTTGACATATTCAGCTGTAAAAATTGATGAAAAATCATTTTCAAAGTCATCACCCTCAGGTAAAAACGAAGATCTATGATGAAGACCTTCCCATGGTAGATCGTCTACACGTAGGATTTCGCGAAGTTGTTCGTCAGATAACACGACTTCAGGAAACGTTATCCATTCTGAGGCTGATGTGAAAAGTGATTCCTCATGGACCACATTCATTTGGTCGAATTGGGTTGAACTAGAGTTGGAAAAAGACTGCACGGCCTCATAAGCAATTTCATATGGACTCAAAGGCATTGCATTACCGAAGGAGTCTATTTCAGATTCAGATGGGACAATCCAAGGATCATCGTAAACAATAGTGTCTGAAGTAATCATATGAATGGATGCGAATGAAGGATCTGCATTGATCCAAGGGAAGGGAAAAGTTCCCAGTAAACCGGAATCTTTAACCAATCGTACACCAACATCCCTGTAAGGGATAGTCATTTTACCGACATGCTGGATACTCTCTGAAGAGGCTGGGTTGGATGAAAAGTAAGCCAGCTGGTCTATCGTCACGATCTTACCATTATGTGGGAACTTTATAACTCTGAAGACCGATGACACAACCGCTGTCATAGCGTAAGACCAACTGCGACCCAAAAGAAGGTTGTAGTCTAGAGGGGCATCAACCACTTCCACATCCAGACTAACGGTTTTTCCTTCAACCCCTATAGGCAAATCCTGTAGAATGCCAAACGGATGGAACCCACGGCAATCAAAGGCCTTAAGAATCGTCAGGGATTGGTTCAGTGAAGGAGAAACAAGCGATCTCCAACACTGAATCGACATAATACACGTGGAAGCTCCTTCATCAATTACAGTCCGATGAATAGGCCTGTTTTTGACTATGACTGGAATCTGGAAAGCCATTTGATGAGGGAGATGCGGTGTACTATTTTCTAGATCAAAGATTATCAGGTTCGGGTCCTGAATATCAACAGCTCCTATAGCCGACAAGAGTAATTTTCATTGTGCTGGGCATGATTGCAGCACTTCCAAAGCCGACATTGCGGAGGGTGAAATAGCGAAATCCTCAACAATGTTATAATTCTGAGCTGCTCTCGCATGTGGATTGAAAGCAGACTTTCGAAGTATACCCTTGGCGGGCGGTTTAATTATCAAGTCCGGGTTAGGTTTTTCGATCTGTAGTGGATCGGAATCGGGAGCTGAGGTTGATGGATTAGAATGAGAAGATTTTGCTTCTTTACCATCAACAGGATTCTTACTACCATAATCTTGCGATCGAGTCGCAATCCGTACATGAGACATCATCAATATGGGCTCTTCACTGGCACTCGAGTAAGAACCTATCATTTTACTCTCCTGCTTTGGAAATGGATCTTTCAAAACAGCAGGAGTTGGGGAACCTTTAACGATTTTCACGACCTCTGCCCGATGAGGGCAATCTCTTGTGAAATGATCTTCTTCACAAATTAAACAAGGATAGCGAGGTTTGCGCTTTTCGTCGCTAGATTCCGACTTCTCTTTTTTCTCCTTTGGAGCCTTGTCTACTTTATCTTTCTTCTTACCTTTCTTCTTACCACCGTTTTTTGATTTAGCCGTAGATGACTCTATAGCATGAATATCGGCAGTAATTTCAGGAGAAGATTCTCCTGTCGGGGAGTCTGGTAGGGTAATTATTGGAGAAGAATTCTTTGAGGATTTCTTCTTACTTTTCGTATTCACCGTACCAATCATGCCATCGGCAGCATGAGATCCCGAAGGAGCAGCAGCAATTTGATTCGACATAGGAAGATCTGGGATCTTCTCGTGCAACGTACCCGACTGAGTGTAAACTTAGTCAAGGTACTGGGCTTGAGCAATGACTTGCTCCTCAGTAACTACTTCGGCCTTAGCTACATCTTCAATAATCTTCGGTAATAATGATTTTACAAACCATTCATCTAAGATTTGGTCCGGGATAAAAACTTTCACTAAACGTCTTCGATGTCTCCATTCATGAATATGATCGGAAATGTAAGTGGAGGTCGACTATTTTAATGAAGTTAATAGCTCCGTGCCATTATTGTATCTGACCGGCAACTGAAAATGAGTTAGGAATGAGGTAGCTAACTGGCTAAAATTGTAAAAAGAGGCCCGTGGTAACTCAATGTACCACTTGGCCGCAAGACCAATGAGCGTACGCTGGAAAGGACGTAAGCAGATTGAATCATCCGAGATAGAATTTGAAGCACACCAGAGGTGGTAAGTCATCACGTGATTGGACGGATCCTCTCCAGACTTACCTTCGAACTTGGGTATATCACTGGGCAACTTATTTGGCATTGGCGGCTAGAACGGAAGATATTGAATTGGATCGTTAGTTAGGCACGTCAAGTCTGGTAAATCCAAAGTTGCGATAAACGGTAACTGCCAGTTAGGATCTCTAAAACTCTGGGTCACAAGACCAGTCCCAGGAGGAGGATATCCAGGATAACTAGGAACAGGAATCGCATTAGGGATATTATATCCTCCTGGAAAACTAGGATTAACCGGACCGTACTGGGGTTGTTGAGGTTGTTGATAAGTGTACCCAGGATACGGTTGATACCGGTAAACCGGTTTTTGGACAACAAGACCAAATTGGTACTGTCCCTGGTACTGTTGGTGGGTAAATTGAGGTTGAGTTCTTACAATAGTACTTGAACCAGGCTGCCCTACAGGCATCTGGACCATGGTTTGAATCGTAGATCCGGACAACGGTAAAGATGTCTGAGGAGTGGTTGCAGAGAGAGTAGAAACCGGAGCTGTCGATACTCCAGAGGTAAGTGCGGTAGATGTTGCGGTAGTTGCAGCAGCCGTTTGAGATGAAGTACTAGGTGCAATTGGCAGCTGAGTAACTACCGAAGTTACAGAAGTTTGAACATTTGACTGGACAGGTTGCGGTTGCTGGGGTGGACCAGAAACTACGGGTTGTCCAGTTTGAGGTACCAACTGTATACTTGGCTGCAACACCTGTTGACCTTGTGATGGATCCCACACTATCATTCCGGGGTATTGACCCGTAACAGGTTGAGGATACTGAGATCCATAACCGGATTGAGGATAGGATTGATAACTGAAAGGCATAGTTCCCATACCTTGAACATATGTCTGACCTTGAGGTGGTTGATAACTTTGACTCGAGTATTGACCTTGAGGTTGATAACCTTGGGGTAAATACTGATACTGGGGTTGACCTTGACCTTGAGGTTGATACCCTTGAGGTTGATACCCTTGGGGTTGATACCCTTGAGGTAAATATTGATACTGAGGTTGACCCTGGGGTACATATTGAGGCTGGGGTTGACCTTGAGGCATGTATTGTACCATAGGTACATACTGACCTTGAAGCTGCCCCCCAGACGCAATTTGTGTACCTTGAGGTTGCCCCCCAGGCAGTAATTGACCACCTTGAGGTTGAGAAACGGGAACTGAACCTAACATCATATAAATTTCCCCTATACCCAACGGTTTGTTACCGTGGTTTCCAGCTAATAACCCATGATCAATGGGTTGAGGAGATGCCCCCGCAAAGGTACCAGAAAGTGATTGATACCTAGTGGGAACAGAAGGACCATCGTGCAAGAAAGATTCAGGAGATTGAGTGAACACAGACGACTGAATAGACATATTTACCGGAGTATAAATACCTTCAGGTGGAAAAGGAGTACGAGGTGGAACAAAACCTACCCCTGAGTTGTCTAAATAATTGGTTAACGGAAGGTACCAAGTAGTACTTCTAGGGGGACTGTAAAAGATAGATTCACGCTCTCTTAGATTAAGAGTTGGTTGATCTTCAAGGGTAGAGACGCCTAATTCTTCCTCTGGAGCAAGTTCTTCAATCGCTATCAAACTAGTAGGAAGATTTTCGGTGATGACTCTTTCTACCCTAGGTGAATCTGGTACACTAGAAGTTGGAGTAACAGGTTCAGATATTTCAGGTTCTTCGCCTATATCACTAGTAGATGAAAAACTACCAGCAAGCTCAGAAACTTCAACTGCTTCAGGATTATAGCCTGTCTCTAGACTTTAGTAATATTGATGGACTACCAACGAAGACTCTCCTTCTTTTGTTGAACCTACTCTATTGCCGCTAGGAGGAGTTACAAGGACGTTTAAACCTTCGTAATGACCTGGGACGTCTTCAGGAGGTCCACCCCGTGATCTACGGAGTTTTCTCAACAAATCGGTTCCGGTAACAATCTCAGGTGACTTGCCCCGAAGTCTACGCGACTGTCTCGGTAATTCCGCCACAGTTAAAAACTTTTAGCTACTGCACACGCAAACAAAGTAAAATCTCAAAGCAAACCACCTAAAGTCTCTAAAGAACCAAACAAATTTGAATCATACGCCTAAAGAATCTAGGGCATCAAACCAAGCACAAACAGTAGCCTTCCAGACCAAAAACGCTAGTTGGAGATGAAACCCAACATCGCTGGATTCAGTACAGAAGTGGCGGGTGGAACAGTTACCCCAGCAACCTGCTTAATGAATAGACCGGCACAAGTTCCTCCACTTTAACCGTCTCGAGTGAAGTGAACCCCCTGGAAAATCCAAGTGAGTCTAGCCG
The DNA here is from genome assembly GCA_031772625.1 of Pinus tabuliformis. Classification (NCBI taxonomy): domain Eukaryota; kingdom Viridiplantae; phylum Streptophyta; class Pinopsida; order Pinales; family Pinaceae; genus Pinus; species Pinus tabuliformis. The sequence continues at coordinate 1,701,079,355 of CM062819.1, read as the reverse complement.
ACGTCTGCTCCAGGTACAGTGGGATCTTTCCTCCACCTTCACCTCGGTAGAATCCTAAAGATAATGGTCACTAAGGTTACCAACCGCAACAAATGCACCTGGGGGAACAGTCTACACTCCGACAGCACGCAAGGGCAGTGTATCAAGCTCAATCCCCTTGCCGATTCCTTGACAATAATCCAAGGTTTACCGACAAGTGACCCCTGGCTCCTCGACAATGGTTAATCCGAGGTTTACCGTTTGTAATACGTGCGTGTCTGGCGTCGTTCCCAACAAGGGAGGATTGATCCCCTCGCTGGTTCGGACACGAGCTCGTGCTTCTCCTTTAAGAGGAGCTTTCCCAGAGTACAAATGAGACAATTGGATTTATTCTATCACAAGATAAGCTACTTGTTTGGTTTTGTTGTCTTGGAGAGTTAATTACTCTCCTACTCCAAGACACTAGCCTGATCTAAATTGGTGTTTCAGAGCCCTAGTAAATAAAAGTTACTACGTTGATTTTACTTTAAGCGTTAATTTTATGGTTTTTCTTAAAGACAAAAGGTGATGGAGATGAAACTGGTGGTGTGTAGACTCGACTCGCAACCACTACAAAGATGCACCTAAGATGATTTACACTACTTTTCCTTTTCAATGAATCTCCTAACTAAGAGAGTTGGAAAATGCAAATTTTATAGAAAACAACTTTCTTAGTAAAGACAATCAAAGAAACAATTCTCTTTATCTTTTCAAAACACACAACTCATGACCACTAATTACTCTACGAAATTTCCTTTTCTTCCAAAATCTACAAATGCTACCAAAGCAAACTTTTTCCAAAAGAATTTTTGTGTTTTTTCTATATTAATAAAGCATATAAAAACTATTTTATCAAATCAAATTTAACAAATCTAATACAATCAAATCAAATTCACTCAAAAGCAAATTAAAAGCCAATTTACCTAAAAGCAAAAATAAAGAGGACAAAAGCCTACAAGGATGATTCCCGGATGTTTTACTTAGTCAAAATGCAACTAAGGATCAGTTCATGCAGAATCATAAACTAACCAAAAAACAAAATCGAAATCTTTTTGTTCTTTTTTCTCAAGAATGGAATTCAAGGTTTTAACAAACAAACTTTTCGAGATTCGCAAAGAGAAGACACAAAGGTAGGTCTCTCACTTGGGTGACTTCTATGACAGGTCCGACTCCTAAGAGGACTGATCAAAACCAGGGAGATCCAAAGTTTGACAACCCCTAACGCCAAAGTCACTACAGGACCAGTTAAAAATCAAACCCTAAGGAAAAATCCCTATGAATTCCACCAAAACCCTCGACACTAACAGGACAAGTTCAGGTGAAGATCTTTGACAGTAAACTGATGGATCTGGGCAGTAAAAACAAAAGAAAAGCAAAATCTAAAGAGCAAAAAGCAAAAAATTGAAATTTTCTTAAAATTGACAGGGGTACGCAGGTCATCTGTTTACACAGGTGCGGGTACGCACTGTGCACAAAGACGCAGTGCGTACAAGTACGCACTGTGTTAAACCTAGAGACTGCGTACTGCTGGCAAAGCTAAGAAAAATTAAAAACTAAATTGACTCTAAGCTAACCCACCCAAATACACAGCTAGACAGCCAAAAATCAGAAAGCAAGAAATTTTTCTCAGACCAAAATATCAAATAAAAAAGAACTCAAACACATTAATGGATTCCCCAGCGGAGTCGCCATTTTGTCACGCGGAAAGAGTCGTTAGTGAGGACACAACCGACCTTCCTAGAAAGCCTAAGACTCTCTAATGACAAACAAGACAAATAAGAGCAATCCTTCCCTAAATATGCTTTTACAATATGAGAAATCAAGTGCTTAGATCCTACCTGTAATCCAACGCTGTTGTAGTAGTCCAGCTCCGTTGATCCGGATGAGCTCCTCCTTCACTTCGAAACCTGCGTCCACCAAAAATCAAACGATTAAATAACACCTGAATATCACATGAAATAAAACATATTTAACATGTAGACCAAGGAGTACATGAAACAACTCATTAATAACAAATTGTTGAGAAGAATGGACTAATTTGTATTAAAAGGTAACAAAAGGAACCATTACAACCTGAGCCTTGGTGTTGTGCAAGCTACTCCCAGGGTCCATAAGAGTTCTCCCTTACTCTGATCAGCTCACCCACCTCCCAATGGAAACAAGTAAAGATGGTAATCTCTCCTCACAAGCTTCTACAAGGAAGTCCTAATTCCAGCAGCATCTACCCTTAGGAATGTTCAGCTTTCAACCTCCCCTCCCTTTGGCCCAATGCCTGTATTTATAGTGCTCTAGAGGAAGTTATTCAGGTCGACCATCAATGGGATAAGCCCCTCTTTGGATGGGATAGCTCCCCTATTGATGGGATAAGTTCCTCTTAGGTAGGGATACATGAACCATCTGGAGGCGCTTGATACACGTCAAACATACTTCTAGAAGACTCTAGAAATGACCACAAGTAACATTTTTGGGGTGAAACTTGCGCCTTTTGACCTTTACAGGAGTACGCACCCATCCCTTTACATACAGAGCGTACAAGTACGCAAGTTTTGTGAACTTGGGTTGCGTACCCGCAGGTAAGGCTAAGAGAAACTGCGTACCAGAGATAACTTGAATTTAAATGACTTTTCTCTCTTTCTTTGAGTTTGACATGGAAGGCAGAGGCATGAGACTTGTCAAGGAGGATAGTATGACAATGGATGGAGCCATACTAACTGCAAATAGTCATGGTGACATTTTTTAGTGTAACATGGCCGGTTGGAAGAAAGGTTGGATTGGTTCCTGAGGGTTCTAATGCTGATGTTGAATGTTTTCGTGGTGTGTTTCCATCCGTTCCACTTCCTTAATGTGACTTAGGAGGTCAAATCATATCATAGTGGCCTCTCATCGCATGTTTACCCTAGTTGGTTGGTTGCTTCGGTAGTTGTGTGAGGAGGGTGTTACAGAGTGGTATAAGAGCATGGTTCACCCCTCGGACTAGATGGGTTGTGTGTTGGTCATGAATTCGTGTTGGTTGCATATGTGTTCCTTGTATGTGTAGTACATGTGTTTGTTGAATTTTCATGGTGTGGATCATGGTTGTAGTGATGTCGCCATGTGTAGGTTGATGGTGTTTTTTTGCGATGTTTCGTCATGAGTGTATTGGTGTATATGCATTGCTATGAATGGCAGTGTCTAAATGTTGTTATACATGCATAGTCATGATTATGGTTATTCATGTACGGTAGGTTATACATGCATTGTGAAGTCATTGTATGCAATTATGTCATCATGATGGTATTGGTATGTTATGATGATAATGTGTTGGCTAAGATAGAGCAGGAGATGCAGATCATCAAAATGAGGTTGCAGCATTGGGCCTCGAGGCAAGAGCATGTCATCCTATAGGTTATATGTTGGGCATGCAGGTATGTAGGTTAAGCATTGTTATGTGCATTATGGTTATGTGTATGTCTTTCATCCAATTTATGTTATGGTTACATTCATGATAGATGCTAGTTGGTTAGTGTAGTTATATGCACATGTATCAGATAGTCAGGAATGATAATAACCTGTGGTGGTATGCATTGCTATTGTTATTTTAGGTTAGATAACTTAATGATTAGGTTATATGTTGTTGATGAGCATGTCGCATGTTAACTTATTTTGTGACATGTTAGTTAACTTGATGATTAGGGTTATTACATTAGGATCTTGATGTTATATGTATCATAGTAAGTTGGATTGGCCTATGCAAAGGGTTAGGGTTATGACATTCAGGTATGGGTTAATATGTTGTGATATAATGTCATACCAATCTGGACTGACTCTGCAAATGTGATTATTTTGTATGAATGACAAATGTCTATGAGTTTATGATGTGAACATGTTAACTAGTTACTACTATGGATATCATGATATTATTTGTGTTTGAGATGATGTTTTGTGAATTTATATCATGCTAGCTAGATTTATTGTGCAGACAAGATAGCATCGCCTAAGATATATTAAGCTATGATCTTGCTTGTTTCATCTATTTTGTTCTTGAATTTTTTATTATGTCATCTATTTGTTGTTTGAGTGTTTCATTATGTCATCTATTTGATTAATTTAACATGGTATGTTCGCAGGTTGGTTGGATTGTTGATGAACTGCATGATATGGGTATGTGTTCAAATGATCTTGTTGTAAGACGGTCGTACTAAAAAATATGTGTTGAGGGATTTAATATGTCTTGAGTGTATGTAAGTGATAGTTGTAGTATTATGTCTAATGACTATGAGTTGACTATGAATTATGACATGATTGTTAGTCTTGGTAAAGGTTGATTTCAAATTAGTAGATATGTTTCCTTGGTCATTGGAGCACGTGGTTGACATGTGTGAGAAGTTGCATCATAACATGATCGGTATTAGAATGACAAGGTAATATCTTATTTTCTTACATAACTAGTAGTTGGGTGATGTGACATTACATAGTAAGCTCTGATTGTAACAAGGTAGAAAGGTAAAATAAAGGAATTGGGTAAGAATTCCTTTGGCCATGTTTGGAAACCCTAATTCCAAACAAATTATTTCTTTGCATACAAGAACTCTTCTTAACCCTAATTTGTCTAAAATTATGTGGATATGTGCTATGTTCATGGACATGTATTTGATAGGTATATCAGTTGGTGTCTAGTTATAGCTAGATCTGTTAAGGGAATTGGAGTCCCTTGAGACATGGCATGGATGTGTTTGGTTACAAGGAAGTGTGTTTGGAACAACGAGATAAGGTAATTTATGTATTTTTATGTTTATTTATTCACTTACAACTATGTTTTTATGGCATTATGGTGCAGGGGATTGCATGGAAAAATATATTTACATGTAATCTTAAAGAAGGCTCAGGTTGATCTTTCCATTGGAGGCTTTGGGAACCATGGGGATTGAGTCATGGTGTCTATTGTTAGTCTTTTGCTTTTGATATTTTGTGATTTTTTGTGCTTGATTTACATTTCGTGTATGACCATACCACTTTGTTTGTGATGTTGTATTGTTATTGACTTTCCATGGTATTCTTCTTGTTTGTTTATGTTCTTGCCTTTTATTTTTTGAGTGTCTTGGGAATTGGTTGGGAAGGAGGAAAGTTAATGGAGATTGGGGAGAGTTGTGTGGTACATAACACGTAATATAAGACACAAATGAAGCTTGGTGCATGAATAAGTAACGGAGGGTAAGACTATGAAATTCAGTTGAGTTGGTTGGGTCCATTGGTGTAAATGGACGATGTCAGGAAATCCATGAGAAAGGTAATAAAGAAAGGTAAGGTGAATGGATTTGAGGCATCATTGTCTTGGCTATGTTAGAACTGTTGTTCTCAATATTGTGCATGTTGTGCATGAATAAAGGGAGTTCTCATAACCTTGATCATATGTTATCTGGTAATTGTGTTATGATCATGATTATGTTGATGTTTATATGGGTACACATGTATGTATGTATGTATGTATGTATGTCATGTATGACATGGTCACCATGGATCATGAATATTAAAGCTAATATTATATGTATATATATGTATGTATGTATGTATGTATGTATGTATGTATGTATGTTGTTGTCTGACATGGTCGTTAGGAATCATTCTTGTGGAGAAATGATTACTTACACAAGTGAATGACATGATGAGGTTCCTGGTTTATGAGGAATCAAGTGGTAAGAGTAGTCATGATAAATATATGATGTCAGTATCATGTGGTTATGATTTGATATTATGTGATTATTTTATGTCTATCTTATGGACATTATATATTGATGGATACATCAGCAAAATGAAAGAAATGTGGTCTAAGACATGCTAAGAAAAGCATGGATAAGAAACTGGAAGCAAGGTTGCTTGGTAGAGACAGTGTGCTTTTGGATGTGAGGTACTATTGTTGTGCATATGTTGTATATGTTGTACATGTTTCATCTGTGATGTTGTGTGCATGCGGTGTTGTGTATATATAGTGTATGTAAATGTCGTTTATGCAATGATTATGTACAAGGTTGTATATATAGTGTTGTGTGAATGTTTCATATGTAGTGCTAGGTATAGACGATGTTATGTACATGTTGAATATGTGGTGTTATGCACATATTTTACTATGCACATGTTGGATATGCATGCTGTGTACGTAGGGTGTTGTGTGCATGTTCTACATTTGGTACTATGTACATATGGTGTTGTATACCTGATCGTACATGTGGTGTTGTGTGCATGTGGTGTTGTGTACATGTTGAACATATGGTCATGTGTACATGTCGTGCATATGGTGGTGTACATGTGGTGTCGTGTACATGTCACTCATGTGGTGCTGTGTACGTTTGGCATTGTGTACACGTTGTACAACTGTTATGATGTACATGTGGCGTTGTGTACACGTTGTGCAGGTGGTTCCATGTGTTATCACCCTATAATTTAATGTTTAGGCTAGGAAGATTTACAAGGGTAACCACAGGCCTCTTTGGGTTAGAGATTGGTCTTTCTAACGAGAGGGGCCTTGCTCGTTCGAAATTGTCCAAATATGAAAGGCAATATAATATAGTGAAATAACATAGAGACTAGGTATGTATGGATAATTTGATTGAAATAGTGGATGAAAAACTATAGGCAGAGGGCCACTGCATGAAACAACCATTTAGGTCCTAACACAAGACATCAGTGCGTGCATGTAAATCTATTGCAACAGAGGCAAAGTAGATATGTCTCTAGGCTACAACATTTGAAAAATATGTTGAATGAACTCTGAAGAAATAACAAAAAACATGAAAATACTTAACCACATTTACAGAGCATTAAAACAACATGAATTCTACAACATAAACTCTGGTTAAATATTGGGAAGAAAGTGAGGATGGATCACTCAAAGTATAGTGTATTCCATCACGAAATTGATAGTCAAACAATTATCTATCCAGAAAATTAATAGAAAACTTCTGAAAGGAAAAATCGTTTAACAGCTGCTTAAATATGAAAAATAAATGGTATAACACATAAGGAGATAACGATAGCCAGAACGCATACCACAGGAATCTGTGAAATATCTAAACACACATAGCACTGAAAATTTACCACAACGAAGCCACAACACAAAAGTCTTCTCTCAGAAATCAAACCCTTCCTTTATATTTTTGTTTAGTTTAAATATAAAATTACATGGTAAAAACTTGTAATAGGTTCGATGTATCAGCTCAGTGGATTAAAACAAACATAATAGGAAAAATCTGTTTTAAAAACTAAAATTAAAATGAAAGTAAAACTACAACAACCAAGTGTTTTATCTAATCCCATCGACCATGTCGTGTATTTCGATCCATAATATCACTTATAAACATTAGAAAAGTCCAAATTTAACATAAAAAAACAAGAAACATATAATTTCCAAAATTACGCACCATTTGCATTAGGTTCCAATATGATGTGGTTATAGGTTGTTACTCTCGAGTTAAGCTGAGGAGGATGGTGACAAAGTTTTTAAGCTGGTGTAAGGCCCCATAAGTGTCCTTTTCCATGCATGCACCTTCCAGAACCCACCTAATCAATCATTGTGTAGCAGTGCGTGGCAGTTGTGTAGCAATTAGGTAGCAAAATTCAAAGTCCCTGTGTATAGATATTTTTCTCAATACAAAATATCCAAGTGATTTAAATCCATCACTACTGATTTATACCTATAGTAAATAGTAGACTCCACCAAAATATTTCTCACGTCTCAAAGGGACACTTGGCTTCAAAAAATTGGTTGCAAAATATTGTAAATGAGTAATATTTAAAACCAAGTACATAGACTAAATCTACCTCCTCCTTGTCTTGATTTCTAAAGGCTTGCCTTCTTTTTTAGGGGATGCCTTGACCTCCTCCACTTGCTAAGAATGTTCCTATGCTAGCACCTAATGTGCTTTGGCACTTTCGACTAGTTGGGATGGTACATTTGAAGGCAGTTTAACAGACAGTTGCCTGAATTTTTTGAGTTGTCCTTGAGCCTTGATTAATTTATGTTTTACCAGTCTCAGTCTCCTCCTCATGATCAAATTCCTAGTGTAGTAATTATTTACCTGTACATGCACAGAGAGGGTCCATTTCAAAACTACTTTAGCCCTTTTAATGGCCTCCAGAGCATCACACACCCGTTGGTCAACTTCCTTTAGGATCAGGGTGATGTTTTGCTTGTATCTTTCATAATTTCCCTCTGATTGGTATAGCCGCTGCTAACATATTTCAAGTTATTCAAAGAGTTTCTGGTACTCCTTCCAGTCATCAAAAGGTGGCTTCTTAGTTGACTCAAAGGCTCTCTTGACTTGTTTTTTCCATTTGGTTGCATCTAAGCTTGTCACTGGTTTCCTATGTAACACTCTAAGCTCCTCCATATCTTCTACAACAATAACCTATTTTCCCTTTTCTTGTTCTACTAGCTCAACCTCTTTATCCTTCTCATGGATAACTTGTTCTTCCATATTCTCTTATGTTTGTGCCTCTGGTAAATTTATATCTAGTAGTTGTACCTCTAGTTCATACACTTGCTCATCTGGTTGATCTATCTGTCCTTCTAGTTCATTCACTTGCTCATCAGTTTCCTCCACTATAACCTTTTCGGGTGTGTCATCAAGGATCTCAATAGTTGGTGGAGGAGTTGAATTCTTAGTTGACTATTGTTTGTAATATCTATCCCTTAGTCTTGATCTCAGGCTAAGCTGAACTAGTGATTTTGGATTCTCTTGTGTTGGTTGAGTTTTTCCCTTCCCCTTGGTCTTGAGCTTCCTCTCTTCCATTATTTCATTCAATGTTTTCTCTACCTCAGGTTCCTCTTCTTGGACTTCTAGTGCCTCTTGAGCCTCTTCTATTTCTTGTATATTCTGTGTCTCTCTTGTCTTCAGTGGGAACATCTCTATATGTGGCAGCAGGCCCACATTTACTAGAAACTCATCCCATCATAAGATCCTCTTCTCAATTTCATGTAACACCAAAAATCTAATGAGGGAGAAATGGAATAGGCTAGACTGATGTTTGTCTTCCATTTCTTGCACCCTCTCTAACATTTTCCTGAAACTCTTAAGGAGGTAATAAGGTAAATTTAAACTCCTCCTACTAGTAAAATGCATGAGAAGTCTAACATGATACTGGTATACTATGTTGAATCTACCTTCACATGTGAAGTATCGTTGGATAAATTTTAGGAGTTGATAGTTTAGGTCTAGAAAATAACTTCTAGGGAGGGTGGTATCATATTTTTTCTTAAATTGAGGTTTCAAAAAATCTTTAAAATGTTCAGCATCTAGTTCTCTTCCCTTAAATCAAATCTCGTCCTGCAGAGGGATTCCTATCGCTTTAGAAATAGTCTCTTTAGTCAAGGCTTTTACCAAAGCAAAGCCTCGTTTTTCCATAATTTTATATTTGAGGGCAGCATCACTGAGAGTCCTACTAAAGAAATCCATTGGCTGCTCTTCACCTTGTTGATTTCTTTGCATTAGGACAATGGTTATACTATGCTCTAAATAAAAGGACAAAATATAAAATCTCGAGTATAATTTGGGCTGATCAGAATGGGAGCATGAGACAGGGCTGATTTCACCTCCTTAAAATATTTTATTGTTTCTTCAGTCCACATAACCTCGCTATCATTATTCAGCATGCCTATGATTTATCTTAAAGTCTCTGCCAAATTGGGGATGAATCTCCTTAAAAAAATTATTCTGCCAATAAATGACTAAATCTCCTTTTTGTTTCTCGGAAGATCCATTTTCTGAATTGCCTTTATTCTGCTAGCATCTATTTTAATTCCCTCCTTATAAATTATGTGTCCTAATTTTTTACCCTGTTCAAACCTAAACAAAGACTTTTTTGGATTCTATGAGATGCCATATTTTTTGCATTTTTCAAGAACTACTCTTAGTTGATACAAATGATCATCATCTGACTATGAATACATGGTGATGTCATCAAGATATACCACAAAAAAAATTTCCTTGTCATCAACGAAAGCTATATCCATAGCTCACTTAAATGTGGTGCATACATTCATCAAACCGAAGGGAATTTTAGCATACTTGAAGGTACCCCATGGTGTGGTAAATGCAATCTTATTGTGATCTTCTAGATGAACAAGGATCTGGTTGTATCTTGAAAAATCTTCCAATAGTGGCATCCTCCTAAAGCCCACCGCCTTTTGTAGAATCTAGTCCAATTTTGGCAAAGGATAGTTATCTTTGAGGGACACCTTGTTCAAATTCCTAAAATCAACACACGGTCTAATTTCTCCAGTCTTCTTTCTAACTGGCATCAAGTTATGTAACCATTTAGGAAATCTAAGAGGTACTGTGATTCCACTATAAAACAATTTTCTTACCTCCTTTTCTATTAGAGGCAGAAAAATGGGATTGGTCCTTCACAACTTTTTCTTGAATGGAATTTTTTTCTTCTCTAACTAGGTTTGTTGTTGAATGATATTTTTGTTATAAACTTTCAGATCTTTGTACCCCCAAGCAAAAACATCAGAGAATTATTTCAGTAGATCCAAATAGTTTTGTTTCATTTTTGGACTTAAGGTTTTGGACAACTTGGCTATCTTGGGCTTATCTGATGTCCCAATGTTACATTTTTCGACCCGTGCTTCCATAGGCATCAAATTTGGCCTCTTAACCACATCATTATGGTCAAAACATTATTCAAGTGGAATCATCTCTCTCGGAATGGAATTATCCTTCAACTGGAGCACCTTTGAATCTGCCCCATATTTGTCTAAGTATTCTTTGATATAATTTATGAAGTTCGCCTTGTCACCATATTCCCACTTGCATTAATTTTTCACTGCATCTTGGAAAACTCTTCCTTCATTAATAAAAAAATTTCCAGCTGCTTGTCATTCTCGAAGATCTGCCAATACTTCATATTATTTGGGATAGTGGGCCTACACTTGAATTCAACTTTATATTTTCCCTTAATGCTAATGAAATTTTCAAAGTCACAAGCAGATGTAGCTAAGGCATCCACAACCACATTATGTTTTCTTGGAATGACAGACAACTTGTATTCAGAAAAATTTCGCAAACAATGTAGGACAACATTTTGGTAGGTATGCATCTGGGGGTGTTTGGTCTCGTACTCACCTTTAACTTTCTTAATAATTAATTTTGAATCTCTATAGATTGGTATCCTATTAGCCTCTGATTTTTTTAGGACTTGTAAACCCAAAGAAGTGCCTCATATTCTGCTACATTATTTGTGCAATCAAAATCTAGCTTGTATGAGCATAGTTTAGTCTTTCCAATTTTGGGGTTGATTATCCATACGCCTACACGAACTCCCTCTTTATTTACTGCACCATCAAAAATATATGCTCCAAAGGTGATTCTCCTCTTCTTCTTTCCCCACCTTGGCCTTCAAACCTTCCATCTTCTCAGAAACTATCTTGATGTCCTGAAACTCATTTTCCTTACTGCTTTGTTTCTCTTTCTCTTTTTGCCCTGAAATTGATTTTCCTTGCTATTCAATTATGTTATAGAGATTGCGCTTGTTTTGTCTTCTTCATGACATCCATCATTAAATAAAAAAAATCTAAGTCTAAATGAACTGTATAAACTAGATGATTGGTAAGCCTCTCCTTACAACTAATCATGTATTGTATCAATGGTTCCCAGTACAATATTCTATTTTTGCCACCAAACACTGAAAATGTGATGTAGGACATTTCAGTTTGTATGGCTCCATGTAGCTTTTCTATCCATGATCTTGAAAAAAACATTCCAAACTTGTGAGGTATATCCGCCACTAAAAAATCCATGACTATGCATTTATATGGAATTTGGGTTAAGGAGACTGGCAGGCCCTTGATCAAAAGAATACAAGTCTTTATATGACCTAGTCACATCCAGCCCAAGTTTTCCCATTATTACTTTTGACATCAAGTTGTACGAGGCCCAAGAATCTAGCATGTAATTCTGAAGGATTTCATCACGAACATTCAAACTTACATAAAAAGGAGTTATACCACCATCTTGATCTATGTCATTGACCTTGGGCCCTAAAATTATAGCAAGACGATCATCCATCACATTGACAATGTTGGATAGTTGGCATTGTCTAGATGGACAATGGCCTAGTGAAGGCATCTACAAGTGTGTTGCCATTGATGTCAACACTCATGCTAGGGAGATGTGTTGGGAACTTTGCATTACCTAACTGTTGGCAAGAGAAATTCCTAACTATTGGCAAGATCATTTCCTAACTATTGGTAGGAGTGTTTGAATTGATGTCAACCAAACTAGCTAGGATGCTTGTCGCAACAAATGTTGGTAGTGATGGCCCAAGAGGAATCTCATGATAGTTGCAGGCTTCATGTAGAGGATCATCACAGTAGTAGGCTTATTTGAGAAGCCATAAAATGATGATTATAGTGATGGACCAAATGGAAGTCCATGGTAGTTGCAGGCTTCATGCAAGGGATCACCTTGGCGGTTGTGAGTTGAGTTGTCTCAAGAGTTAAGGAGGAGAATAATGGTAGAGATTTTAGAGCCATATCAGAGGTACAATATGGGATCAAATCCTACATCGGACCCTCTCCATTGGAAAGTGATCTAGAAGACCTTTCCAGTGATATGTGGAAGTCCATAAATGGATTCTTGGATCAAAAGTTATGGCTTACTAACGTTCAGGGATTTGAAGCCTTAGGAAGGAAGGAATATCGACATATCAGAGACTGACAATCCAAGGTATCAGCATATCGAAGATCACGGTGTTGGAAGTTATCATATCGGCACATCAGCAATCGGAGGTCAACATATCGGCATGTCAACAATCGGAGGTCAGTGTATCAGCACATTAACGGATCGAAATCCCAAAGATCCATGTATCGGCTCATTGGAATTACAGAGGTCGACATATCAAAGATATCAGATATCAGAGGTGTGATACATCGAAGCAGGTTGTATTGGAGGTGTGATACATCAAAGCAGGCTATATCGGAGGATGGAGGATATCGGGATCCTAGGGATCGGCGAATCAGATCATCGGCATATCGAGGAATGCAATATCGTAAGTTTTCAAGTGAGGAACCTTGAAAAAGTTGCGATGTTGATAAGTGGCAATAAGGCTTTAAAAGAACTGAGGAATGGCAAATTAAAATTAACAAAGGATTTCGATGCAAAACCAACATTGACGGGTCCTCCTCTCTCTCCTATAGCAGGACACTTGGTAGCGTCTAATTGACTCCGATAAGGTAGAGTGGCAGTTGACGTCAACATGACGTGACAGTATGACGGGACATGTGGCAAGAAAATTCAACCTTGTTGAGTAGGCTAATGGGCCAGAACTGGATGACACGTGTCACCACTAAGAAGTCACCACGTGGAGTGATGACGTCATATCGGAAGTCGACAATCAAAGGTTAGAAACATCAGATCTCTAAAACAATTGGAGTTTGGAAAAGTTCCAATATAGAGGGATTCTGATAATGGGCTGGCACATGGTCGCAAGAGGTCAAAGAACCAAGGGCACAAAGAAGTTGACAAAGGGTGAATGGCCACTGAAAGGAGTTAAAGGCTTAGCACTTTAATGCTAAGCGGCAGGTCACAGGCAATGGTCCTATGGTGAGAAGCATAATAAGGGCTAAGCAGAAGGAGTCCAAAAATCAGAGGATTAGAATATCAAAACTTTAGAATAGATGGTTTTTGAAAAAGTTCTGATGGAGGGAGTTTTCAATATTGGGTAGGCTCTTGGTCATGTAAATCCATAGATCCAAGCGCATAGAGTGTAGCGAAGGAATATTGGACCCGACACAAACATTGCACTACTGTGAAGTTGCGATGTGAAAGTTCTCTGATAAGGTAGAGCAAAGAGTTAAAGGCATATGGGTTAGAAGCTGCAAGTTGAATGGAGAAAAAAAAGAGTTGGTCTCAAAGGTAGTGGTAATTGTCATAGATCATTGGGTCAAGGAAGCTAAGACCACGAACTTTAGGAAGGAGTGTTCGGTCTACCTTGAGGTGAGACAAGCCATCTCTGTGCTCCAATGTGCATCTTTAGTGAGTTAAATGAAATTATGGGACTCATGAAGTAGTGTGCAGGTCATCTGAGAATTAATTTCTCAACATGGAACTCCATGCAGTCATGTAGCGAAGGACTACAAGGTCGATCACTGTTTCTACATTGTGATAAGAAATAGACAGGAGATGCTACAACAACAAGGAAGGCCATGCTTAAGTACGTGGGGGAAGCTAGAGGATAGGTAGTAGAGTCTACCTTGAATAGAGAACCTCAGTGACAATAGAGTTCCACACAGAGAGGATTGTGCCTAGTTGGTGTGTGCAAGTGGACTAAGAATTCATTCTTAGTATATGGATAAACTGTCAATTTCCCATTCTCATGGTTAATGTAGTGGCAAAAACCAAGGCAGGCGCTACAACGGAATGGAAGAACCATGTTGAGATACCCTCACACAGTGTGAATGCAAGACATAGTGGAAGCATCGATCGGGGGGAAACAAAGGAACAAAAACCAGGAGCTCAGATGAGCAATGTGGGGGAAAGTAGCATAGTTGCATGTGAGCTATGTGGAAAATACATGAGTGAGTGAACTACTGTGTAAGGCTGAGAGAGAGCCAGTTCTGTAGAGAAAGGCTGAGAATTCCTATGCAGTGGTAAGAGACCCTGAGAGCTAGGATTTTGTGAGTAAAGGTGGGATTTTCCTCTATGCTCTATGAGTAAGGTAGAAGTTTTCTATGCGTTGCTGTGAGCAAGGCTAAAGTTGTCTATGTTGTGTGAGAAAGTCTAAAGTCACCTATCCTGTGTGAGAAAGGCTGAAAGTGCTTGTGCTTTGAGAAAGGATGAAGGTGCCCATGTAGAGAAAGAAGGCTGAGAGTTGTGTGTGTGTTGTGGAGAGAAAAAGGCCAAGATCTTAGTGACTACTGATGAAGAGAAGAGAACAGAGTTGTGTGGATTACGATGAGTGACTGCTTTTGAGAAGATCAGTGGGCTATTATAAAGTGACTAGTGTGAGCAGAGAGAACAAAGTTGTTATTGGGCAGACTAGATACCAAACTACAGAGAACATTCAGTTCCTATTTGAGTGTGGGTTGGTGCCTGCATACAAGAAGTTGGTGTTTCCATCTCTAGTGGGTGCTTGATAAGGCTTGGGGGTTGGTGCCTCTTGCAAGTTAGTGCTTGCAAAAATCCAAGGAGTTGCAAGTTGGTTCTTGAAAAAAATCCATGAGGGTGGTGGTTCACATGGTGCTTCTGGTAAGATGGGCAGGTGTCTAGAAAACGAGGGAGTTGGTGCTTCCTACTAGTCGGTGCTAGGAAAAATTCAAAGGGAGTTGGTGCTTGCTATGAGTGGGTTCTCATAAAATAGATTGATGTAATAGAGTAGGTGCTCTTACTTACATCAATAACAACAAAAATATTTGGTGGTTTTTTCCTGAAAGGGTTTCCACGTCAAACCTTGTGTCTCATGTGTATGATACTCATGGTGTGTATGCTTGTATGTTGATTTCATGTTGCTACCATATTACATATTGTTGATGATTATATGGAGGGTTTCCAAGCTTGAATAAGAAAAGTAAATATGCATAAAAAGTTTACAATTAGCCTTAATATTGATTCAACCCCGCTCTCAGTATTATCACTGTTTCCATCAATTGGTATCAAAGCCAAGTTCCTTAAGGAATAGCTTAATCTCTAGAAGGTAGAGCAAAGGGAAAAAATGGCTAATAAAGTTTAGCTAACAACAAACATAGTTCCATTCTTAAATTAATCAGACCATGAGCTTGACTATGAAATATGGAAGGTTAGAATATTGGCCTATTTGACGCTATGGGATGCAGATATGAGTTTCTTCGTCCATTATAGAGAAAAGAATGAGAAGAATGTAAAATACGAGGTCATCATGAGAGGGATATCTAAGTCAGATGCTGATAATGCGAGGTATTATGTGTTAGAAATGAAAGTACTAGACAAACTACAATGTTTGTATGATGGAGATAGCCATATGGCTCAAGAAGAGGCTGATGAGCCCTACTGCTTTAGCAACGAACTATAACGTGGATAATTTGCTGCTCATCACCCTCTTGTTGATGAGGAAGAAGTATCAAAAGAGAGACCATGTTGGTCAGAAGCTAGCACCTCTGGTAGTGAAGAAATGGATCTAAATGAAAGGATCTTTTCTAGAAATAGTTTGACCTCAGCTCTAAAGGAGGTCAAGGACCTATCATAGGGAAATCTCAAGCAAAATGAGAAACTGAAAATCTATGAGCTTGATAATAAGAATCTGAGAAAAACAATAGTTGAACTAAATTTTCAACAAGAAGATTCTAGAAGACTTATTGGGATGCTAACCAATCAGGTGAATGAAAAGGAAGCTTACTGTGGGAGACTACAAAAATAGGTAGTCTCATTGAGACATGACTTAGAAAAGTCAAAAATAGAGTTTTCTCAATATTAGAAGCTTGAAGGGAGCAAGAAAGTATTGGATGAGATGCTTAGCAAGCAAATATCCCCTCTCATCAAGATTGGTGTGGATTTCAAGGAAAAGCCAAGATCCATGATTGTGAATGTTGAAGGGTCAACTTCCCATGTAATGGGAGTTCAAGATTCCATCATTAACAAAGAAATAAAGGTTTTTGGAAAATAGAAACAACATGGAAAGCAACAACAAAGAGAGAAGAAAAAGGCTAAGAAGCAACAATCTGTACTATAGGAGAAGGCTAAGAAGCAACAGAAGAGGTTGAGGCATCTGCAAAGAAAGAGTGCATGATAGAAATGTAATTTGTCATAAAAGGCGCATGAAGAGCCAACATAGGTCCTTTCATACTCAAGGACAAAGTCTACAAAGAAAAGGTAACATCTGTCATCGAAATCCTTTTCATGGATATTATTTTTCTTGCAATAAGTTTTGACATAAAGCCATAGACTCTAGATGGCATGCAAGGAAACAAAATGTGTTGGGTAGCAGCAAAACAAGAATGCAAAAAAAGGCTAGAAGAACGAATGTTGGCCATGATAGGAGTTTTGAAAAAAACATTGTCAAAAATAGTAACTCCTCTGGCCCATTGTCAAGCCAAATCAAATGCAACAATTGTGGAAAATTTGGGCGCAAGAGAGATAGCTACAGAAATGAGAAGAAATGGAATGCTTCTTAGAATATGCATGCAAATGCAACAGCTTGGGATTTGAAGACAATGAGAAAGAATGGAGTTGAGAAATACAAACTTGTCTTCAGTGCCCTGTTCAAAAGAGAAAGATGAAAAGAGGAGGAAGAAATAAGGAGACTGATCCTCTTACCCATGTGATGGACCTCTTTGTAAGGTAGAAAGGAAGCAAAAGGATTTGGGTGAAGAAAGAGGAGGTAAAAGAGAAGGTTCCTTTACCAATGTGAAGCTGAGAAGAAGCCTAAATAGGGGCAAAGAAGAAGCTGGAGAGAAATACTTATGTCAGGACATGACCTTTGAAAATGTGGAGGAAGAAGGGGGGTGATATGCTTAGGAGGATTAGATACTCTATTTCGCATTAGTGAAGGAAGAGAATGGCCTCAAGGGAGGCTGAATAAGTCAAATGTAGGAAGCCAAAAAATAATAAACATAAAGGTGAATTTCATTGATTAAGGTATGATTGTGTTTTCTTGTTGATTACAAGAATAAATTGGTTATTTTGAATGAATCATCATTGAAAAGGAGGAGTGCAACCAACATGAAGAGTACACAACAATATCCTATGTTGTGGAAAGAATATGGGCTACAATGGAAGTGTGGAATGACAGGAAGCTCATGGTCAAGTCAGGCCCACAAGATTAGTCCCCATGCAAAGGCAAGAACGTTGTTGCAGGAGATCAAGGAGCATTGGTTGAGGGGGAGTTGCCTTGAAAAGCAGTAGCGGGCTACAATGGGTAGCCTCAGAAAGGGAGATTGCTAAGCAAATGAAAGGTTTGCATGTTTAGTGAAATACCCTTATTTCATTTAAGTTGTGAGTATGATTATACATAACAGTCTTCTGTTCATGAAACACAATTGGTACAAGCTTTTCATGTCCCTTAACCCTCAATTGGTATGGCTATGTCAATTGGTTGTGTTTGGCTCATGTTGAGTAACCTTGTGTGAAAATGGACATTTATTTTTGAGAAATAAATATTATATTTTGCTACAACATTGTTCCATTTGTATCATTTCCTTTGGAGAAATTGGTATTAGTTGAAAAGCAGCCCCTATTGTATGAGTATGATCTCAAGGGGAGAAGTGGAGATGCTTAAAAAATGTGAGCGGTCTTATAGGAAGCAACAACAACGAAGAAGTGCAATCTAACATGCATCATCATTAATTGGTATTTGCAACATCAGCAATGCCATGAGAAATTTAATGGGTATCAATCGTTTTGGTACAAAAGATGTGTTAGTGGAGAGAGCGCTCAGCCAACAACCATAACGTGTCTGAAACTTAAGGCATTCAAATCAGAGGAAGTGTATGTTCAGGGGAGAATATCAAATATGCCCAATTTATGGAGAAGCAACAGTGAGAGTCATGGTAGAGATGTTTGTGAAGAAGAATGCACATCTCAACAGCTAGACTCTGGTCTTCACAGCCAAGCGATTTCATGAGGAGAGAAAGGCATCTTGTAGCCCCTTGCCATTGATGTCAAACGGGGAGAGAAGTTGTGGAGAGCCTGTGATGGCCTGTGGAAAAGAAAGCCGACCATTGGTGTCTCATGCAATGAGATGTGTGGAAGTAGCATGAGGTTTGGCAATCACATGAAGAGAAGGATGGAGTGTTGCCATCAATGCCAAAGGGAGATATTGTTGGATAGTTGACATTGCCTGGATGGCTAATGGCCTAATGAAGGCATGTGCCATTCTAGTTGCGATCAGTCCCCAAACATCGGCAAGGAATTTGTTGTATGAGATCAAGGAGCATTGGCTCAGGGGGGACTACTTTGATAATCAATAGTAGGCTACAATGGGTAGCCTAAGAAAGGGATATTTCTAAGCAAATGAAAGGTTTGCATCTTTAGTGAAATACCCTTATTTTATTTAATTTGTGAGTTGATTATGCATAGCAGTCTTGTGTTCATGAAACATAATTGGTGTAATATTTTCATGTCACTTAACCCTCAATTGGTATCTCTATGTCAATTGGTTGTGTTGGGATCATGTTCCATAACTTTGCATGCAAATGGGAATTTCTTATTGAGAAAGAAATATTAGAGTTTTCCTGGTACATTTCTCCATTTGAATCATTTCCTTTGGAGTAATTGGTATTAGCTCAAAATCAGTCCCCATTATATCAGTATGATCTCAAGGGGAGAAGTGGAGATGCTCAAATAATGTTGGCACAGTCTCAGAAGCAACAACAACAACGAAGAAGTGTGAGCCGAAATGCATCATCATTAATTTGCATTTGCAGTAACAACAGTACCATGAGCACTTTAACGAGTATCAATATTTTTCATATAAAAGATGCGTTAGTGGAGAGAGTGCTCAACCAACAGCCATAAGGTGTCCAAAAATGGAGGCATTCAAATCAAAGGCAACATATTTTCATGGGGAGCATATCAAATATGCCCAGATTATGGAGTAGCGGCAACGATAGTCCTGGTAGACATGTATGTGAAGAATAATTCACATCTCAACATCTAGACTCTAGTATTCATAGCTAAGTGATTGAATGGGGAGAGAAAGGTGGCTTGTAGCCCCTTTCCATTTATGTCAAAGGGGGAGAGAAATTGTGGAGAAGTTGTGATGGATTGTACAGAAGAAAGAAGGCCATTGGTGTCTCATGCAATGAGATGTGTGGAAGAAGCATGAGGTTTGGCCATCACATGAAGAGAAGGATGGAGTGTTTCCATCAATGAGAAAGGGGGATATTGTTGGATAGTTGGCATTGTCTAGATGGCTAGCGGCCTAGTGAAAGCATTTACAAGTGTGTTGGAATTGATGTAAACAGTCATTTTGGGGATATGTGTTGCGAAGTTGTCATTTCCTAATTGTTGGAAGGAAAAGTTCCTAACTGTTCGCACGAGAGTTTGCATTAATGTCAACCAGACTAGCTTGGATGCTTGTCACAACAGATGTTGAAAGTGATGTCCCAAGAGGAATCTCATGATAACTACAGGCTTCATGTAGCTAATCATCATAGTAGAAGGCTTATTGGAGAAGCCATAAACTAATGATTATATTGATGGACGAAATGGAAGTCCGTGGTAGCTCTAGGTTTCA
This sequence comes from Pinus tabuliformis, assembly GCA_031772625.1. Taxonomy (NCBI): domain Eukaryota; kingdom Viridiplantae; phylum Streptophyta; class Pinopsida; order Pinales; family Pinaceae; genus Pinus; species Pinus tabuliformis. The sequence goes on along the minus strand of CM062819.1, from coordinate 1,701,059,156 downwards.
TGCAAAGGATCACCTTTGTAGTTGTGAGTTCACTTGTTTGGAGAGTTAAGAAGCAGAATAATGGCAGAGAGTTTGGATCCATCTTAGAGGTAGCCTATCGGCTCAAAGCCTACATAGGACCCTCCCCATCGGAAAGTTCTCTAGAAGAGTTTTCCAACAATATGAGGAAGTCCAAAAATTGATTCCTTGTTCAAAATTTATGGCTTGTTGAAGTTTAGGATTAGGAAGGAAGGAATATTGGCATATCGGAGATATGCAGTCCAATGTATCAGAATATCATAGATCAAAATTTCAGAGGTCATCATATCAACACACCGATGATCATAGGTGAACATATCGACATATTGACGATCGGAGGTCAGCATATCGACACATCAGGAGATCGAAACCCTGAAGATCGACATATTGGTGCATTGGAATGTTGAAGGTCGAAATATCATCGATATCAGATATCAGAGGTGCAATACATCAGATCGGGTTGTATCGGAGGTTGGGAGATATTTAAATCTAAGAGATCAGCATATCGGAATATCGAAATATCGGGGATCACAATATTGGAACTTTCAAGTGAGGAACCTTTAAAAAGTTGTGATATCTATAAGTGATGATAAGCCTTTAAAAGCATCGAGGAATGCCAAAAGAAAATTAACTGAGGATTTTGGTGCAAAACCAAGGTTGACGGGTCCTCCTCTCTCTCCTCTAACATGACACATGACAACATCTAATTGGCTCCAATAAGGTACAATGGCAATTGACATTAGCATGATGTGGCAGTATGAGAGGACATGTGGCAGACATATTCAACCTTATTGGGTAGGTTAAAGGGCCAGAACTGGGTGACATGTGTCACTACTAAGGAGTCACCACGTGGAGTGATGAAATCATATGAGAAGTCATAAGTCATAGGTTGATACATTGGAACTCTAGAATAGATGGAGTTTGGAAAAGTTATGATATAGAGGGCTTCCGATAATGGGATGGCACATGGTCACAAGAGGTAAAAGAACCAAGGGTACATAGTAGTTGAAAAAGGGATAATGGCCACTGATAAGAGTTGAAGGATTAGCACCTTAATGCTAAGTGGTAGGTCACAAGCAGTGGTCCTATGGTTAGAAGCATGGTAAGGGCTAAGCAGAAGGAGCTCAGAAATCAGAGGATTACGATATCAGAACTTCATAATAGTTGGTTTTTTAAAATGTTCCTATGGAGGAACTTCTAATATTAGGTAGGCTATTGGTCATATAAATACATGGAGTCAAGTGTGAAAAGAGTAGGAAAGGAAGGTTGGCCCCGACAGGAACGTTGCACTACTGTGAACTTGTGATGTGTAATTTATCTGATAAGGTAGAGCAGAGTGTTAAAAGCATATGGGTCGGCATCTGTGAGTTGAATGCAGAAAAATAAGAGTTGGTATAAAAAGTAATGGCAACTCTCAGAGATCGTTGGTATTAAAAGTAATGGTGATTGTCAGAGATCTCTCGGTCAAGGCAACAAGGACCACAATCTTCGGGAAGTGTTAAGTCTACCTTGTGATGAGACAAGCCATCTCTATGACCTAATGCACATATTGAGTGAGTTAAATGAAAGTATGGGACTCATGAAGTAGTGTGTAGGTCATCTGAGAATTAATTTCTCAGCATGGAGCTCCATGCAGTCAAGACTTGATGAAGGACTGCAAAGCTGATGACGATTTCTTTACTATGACAAGAAACAGATAGGAGACTTTACAAGAAAAGGGAAGGTCATGCCTAAGTATAGGGGGGAATCCAGAGGATAGGTAGCAGAGTCTACCTTGCATGGAGAGCCTCAATGACAGGAGATTTTCACACAGAGAGGATCGTTCCTAGTTGGTGTGTGTAGGTGGACTGAGAATTCATTATCAGTATGGAGAAACTGTCAATTTCCCATTCTCACGGTTAATGTAATGGCAGATACCAAGGCATACACATTAGCAGAATGGAAGAGCCATGCCTAGGCACGCTCGCGTAGTGTGAATGCAGAATAAAGTGATAGCATCTATCGGGGGGCAGTAGAGGAACAAAACTTGGGAGTTTAGATGAGCAATGTGGGGGAAAGCAACATAGTTGCAAGTGTATTAAGTGGAAAATCTCTGAGTGAGTGCACTATTGTGTAGGGCTGAGAGAGGGCAAGTTCTATAGAGAAAGATCGAGAATTCCTATGTAGAGGTAAGAGACCCCGAGAGCTGCGTTGTTGTGAGTAAAGGCGAAAGTTTCCTGTGTGCTCTATGAGTAAGGCGGAAGTCACCTGTGTGCTTTTGTGACCAAGGCCAAAGTTGTCTATGTTGTGTGAGCAAGGTCGAAGTTGCATGTGTTGTGTCAGAAAGGCTGAAAGTGCCTGTGTTGCAAGAAAGGTCGAAGGTGCCTCTGCAGAGAAAGAAGGCCGAGAGTTGTGTGTGTGTTGTGGAGAAAAAAAGGCTGAGAGTTAAGTGAATGCAGATGAAGAGCAGAGAAAAAACTATCATGGACTGCAATGAGTGATTGTTTTTTAGAAGATCAGTGGGATGATGCAGATTTAGCAGTGTGAGCAGAGAGAACAAAGTTGTTATCAGGTAGAGTGGATTCCAAACTAAAGAGAACATTCAGTTCCTATTTGAGTGTGGGTTGGTGATTGTATTCAAGAAGTTGGTGCTTCCATCTCTAGTGGGTGGTTGAGAAGTATTTGGCGTTGGTTCCTCCTGCAAGTTGGTGCTTGCAAAAATCCAAGGAACTTCAAGTTGGTACTTGCAAAAAATCCGTGGGGTCGGTTCTTCACATGGGCCTTCTGGTAAGCTAGACAAATGTCTATAAAAACATGGAGTTCATGCTTCCCGCTAGTCAGTGCTAGTAAATAATCAAATGGATTTGGTGCTTCCTATGAGTGGGTGCTCACAAAAAATATCGACATAATAGAGTATGTGCTCTTATTTACATCAATCATAACAAAAAGCTTTGGTGGTTTTTTCCCGAAAGGGTTTCCACGTAAAACCTTGTGTATCATGTGTATGATGCTCATAGTGTGTATGATTGTATGTTGATTTCATGTTGCTACCATATTACATATTGTTTCTGATTATATGGAAGGTTTCTAATCTTGAATAAGGAAAGTAAATAGGCATAAAAATTTTAAAATTGGCCTTAATACTAATTCACTCCCCCTCTCAGTATTATCATTGTTTCCAATAGACAGTACCAATTTTTTTTTCAATTTTTAAATCTTTCAACACTTTCACTCTATATTGATCATTTCTTATAAACTCACCTAAAGGAATAGAGATCTTGAGTTTAGGAAGTTTAGTCTCAAAATTAAAAGGATTCTGCATTTTTTCTGCCCCCTTAGGACCTGGGTCTTTCTTCTCCACATTACCTTTAGTAGAATCATCGCTCATCTAAAGAATGCTAATTAGCATGCCCTTTTTCTGAGCACTGCTACTCGGTGTATCCTTCTTTTGATTGCTGATTACTGCATCATTTTTAGCAGGGGTACTTCCAACATTCTTGCTCCTGAAATTATATTCTCTTTGGACCTGCATGATAGCATTTTGGTAACCCCTTTTATACTCCTCAGATTTGACCATCATAATGTCATCTTGAGATTGAGAGGACAACCACTCCTCTTGTTCTATCATAATATTTTCAAACCATTCTTTGTCTTCTTTGGCTAAATAAACTGTCTACAGTCCATCACCAAAAAAATGGATCTAATATTCAAGAGATTATTCATATTCTTCATCTTCGTCTTGGGCATAATTCTTTTGGAAAGGGAGTCTCACCTTCTGTTGTTTTAGACCCTTTTGATCTCTTTGTTTGATAGGAACTTTTGGTTGCTTCCTAAATTTTGGATTTCAGATCTGTGGACCTCCTTAAGGTTCTCTAATAACATCCCTATCGAACAATGTTATCGTTTCCATAATTTTTCCCAAGGTTTTGACTAAGGTATCTATATTTGCATTAGATGAGGTAGTAGGTTCTTCTTTTTTTCATGGTCACTTTCATCTTCGACTTCTTCACCAAAAGATTTTCCTCCACACTAACTGCATTGCTTTGCATTTCATCTAGTGTTGCAGGGTTTCTCTCCCTAAGCTAGTATGCCATTTCTAGATCAAAACCATCAAGGTAGTGGAGTAAAGCCAATCCGAGAGGGGACTTTATGTATGTTGGAATGGATTTGTACACTTTGTTGAACCTAGTTGAAAATTCCTAGACTGTTTCACTTGGTTGTCTCTTCAAACTATCATATTTGGCAAGAATCTGCAAAGGGTTCTTTTCCACCCCATCTTGTAGTAAAGACATCCTCAAGCTCTTGATAAGTTACAAAGGTTGTAGCTCTAATGCTTCTAAACTACTTTTTGACCTCCCCAGAGAAACTCTGCGCAAAAAAATCTCATCTTTACATCCACGTGATCAACCTCTTCAAGGTCTACAAAATCATTCACTTCATCTATATGTTGTTTGGCAGTAATCTCACTCATGCCATCATGTTGAGGAAGTGTTTGACCAAATTTTAGGAAAATCATGTAGATAAGTAGGTAAAGCAAGAGGGGCATACCTTGTTGCCATAGCTATTGTTTGAATAGTTGAGGAGCTTGTTGGGGGTATGAATGAAATGGAGGATGATGGAATAGTTTGGTGGGTGGTTTCTAAGTTAGGTAATGTAGGAACAACAGATAATGTGGGAACCTCACTAGAAATTAAGATAGTAGGAATTTCAGAAGTTATCACAACAGATGTTGGGACAGTAAATGAAGTATTAGCTATAGTTTGTGAGTGGACCGTTTTTTGGAAAAGAACTTCTTTCTTGGAGCTTGTTGTACTTTACTAACTAGACCTCTAAGTTTACTGAAGTGCACCAATATATTTATTCAAGATTCGGTCTTTGGAAATGGGATGTGAGGACTGATAATGGGTCGATCCACAACAACTCCAGAAATGCAAGACTTAGATCTAGTTTTGGACAAAGGATTCTCAAAAGAAAAATAGGATTTTTCAACTATGCTTGAAATTTCTGGCAAAGAGCTCAACCTTTCAAGATGGATATTACTCCCTTGACTCTCCTCGGATTTTCTCGTTTTCCTAAGCAACCTTCCAGGGTCCTTTACAATCGCAGGAGGATTTGGATCAAGATTTTTCTTGATATATCTTATTGAAGCAATATTTCCTTCACACAACCTACATGTAATCTACCAGGACACATTTTCAAGGTGATTTTGAGCCTATAGATTTCTAACATTGTGTCACCTCTCAGGGTTAGAATACAATTTTCAATTCTCCTTGGGGAAAATTTGACTTTCAGTCCCCAGCAATAGTGCCACTGTGTTATCACCTTATAATTTAACCTCTAGGTTGGGAAGGTTTATAGGGGTAACCACAGGCCTCTTTGGGTTAGAAACCAGTCCTTTCTAACCAGAGGGGGCTCCCTCATTTCAAACTTTCCAAATATAAAATAAAATATAATGCAATGCCATTACATAGAGACCAGGCATGTATGGATAATTTGATTGAAATAGTGGTTTAAAAATTTGAGGGGGAGGGTCACTGCATGAGACAACCATTTAGGTCAGATGACAAGACATTAGTGCATGCATGAAAATCTATTGCGACAGAGACAAGGTAGATATGTCTCTAGGCTACAACATCTCAAAAATATATTGAATGAATTCTGATAAAATAATAGAAAACATGACAATACTTAACCACATTTACAAAGCATTAAAACAACAAGAATTCTACAATATAAACTTTGATTAAATATCGAGAAGAAAGTGTTAGAAAATTATATATTACAGAGAAATGGAACACATAAAATATTGTAGAAATATAAACACAGAAAATGAATAAAACAAGAGAGACACAGATATACGTGGTCCACCCAGTTTGGGCTATGTCCATGGAGAAACAATCAGACCTTTTTATATTATCCAGCAAACTAGAGAGATACAACCTACAACAGATCCACTGTAATTCCCTCTTCGCTCTCAATCTCCTCTCTCTTCCTCACTCAGAATACAAATCTACATAGATGCAATGCAATTCCCTCATATATAGCAAGGGGTTGCCTTCTAGGGCAAAAAACCCTAAATTAAACATAACCTCTACCGTCAGATCTCTGGCTAATGAACGGCCCAGATTGACTAGAAATTACTATACTTTTACAAGACAATTTTACCTCTATTCTTAGCTTTGGGGGTGCTACCCCTGAAACCCCCACCACGGGGGGGCTCCCGAAATGTCGTAGCTGCCCCCCCGGACCCCCCCGCAACGAATATTTTACGAGCGACGTTGGTGCCCCATTTTGAACTAGGTTCCAATGCAGTGATACCTTTGAATACAGAACATAATCAAGCTCCACACCCAACAGAAAGTGATGATGGAGCACTTAAAGTATAGTGTATTCCATCATGAAATTAATGGTAAAATTTTTATCAATCCAAAAAATTAATAGACAACTTCTGAAAGGAAAAATCATTTAATAGTTTCTTAAAGATGGAAAATAAATGGTAAAATGCATAAGGAGATAATGATACCCAGAATGCATACCACAAGAATCTTTGAAATAGCTAAACACACATAGCACTGAATTTTTACCACAACAGAGCCACAACACAATAAACTTCTCTCGGAAATCAAATCCTTCCATCATATTTTGGTTATTTTAAATACACAATTACATGGTGAAAACTTGTACTAGGTTAGATGTATCCACTTAGTGGATCAAAACTAACATAATAGGAAAATATGTTTTTAAAAATTGAAGTGAAACTGAAAGAAAAATTGAAATAACCATGCGTTTTATCTGATCCCTTCGACCATATCATGTCTTTTGATCAACAATATCACTTATAAAAATTAGAAAAGTCTAGCTTTAACAGAAAAAACAAGAAACATCAAATTTCCAGAATTACACAACATTTGTGCAGTGGGGTCCAATATGACATGGCTACAGGATGTGACTATCGAGCTGAGTTGAGGAGGATAGTGAAAAAGCCGTTGACTTGGTGTAAGGCCCCACAAGTGTCCTTTTCCACACATTCACCTTCCATAACCTATCTAATGAGTCATTTTGTAGCAATGTGCAACAGTTGTGTAGCAGTTAGGTTGCAAAATTAAAATTCCTTATATATAACTATTTTTCTTGCTCGAAAATACCTAATTTATTTATATCCATCACTATTGATTTATACATCTAGTAAATAGTAGACTCCACCAAAATGATAGCCACCAGGACCAAATATCTCTCAGGTCTCAGAGGGACCCTTGGCTTCACAAAATTGGTTGAAAAAAGAGTAAATGAGCAAAATGTAAAACGAAGTACATAGACTAAATATACCTCCTCCTTGTCTTGTTGAGGGATTTCCTTATTTTCTAGGGGCTACCTTGACCTCCACCACTTGCTGAGATTGTTCATATGATGGAAACTGGTGTGTTTTGGTCCTTCCCACTGGTTGGGATGGTACCTATGTAGGCAGTTCAACAAACAACTGTCTGAATTTTTTGAGTTGTCCTTGAGCCTTCATTAATTTATGTTTTACTAGTCTCAGTCTCCTCCTCATGATCAGATTCTCGGTGTAGTAATTCTTTACCTATAGATGCATAGGGAGGGTCTATTTCAAAACTACTTTAGCCCTTTTAATGGCCTCCAAAGCTTCAAACACCCAGTGGTCAACCTCCTTGAGGATAATGGTGATGTTCTTCTTGTATCTTTCGTAATTTCCCTTTCACTGGTCTAGCTGTTGTTGAATATTTCAAGTTCTTCAAAGGGTTTCTAGTACTCCTTCTAGTCATCAAAAGGTGGCTTCTCAGTTCATGCAAAGGCTCCCTTGACTTGTTTTTTCTAATTGGTTGCTGCCAATCTTGTCATTGGTTTCCTGTGCAAACAATCTAAGCTCCTCCATCTCTTCTACATCAATAATTGTTTTCCCTTTTTCTTTTTCTAGCTCAGCCACTTTATTCTTCTCCTACACACATTTTCGTTCCATCTGTTATTTTGTATATACCTCTGGTAATTGTATATATTGTAGTTGTACCTCTGGTTCATCGACTTTCACATCTCATAGATCTATCTGTCATTTTGTTTCATTCACTTTCTCATCATTTTCCTCCATTGTAGCCTTTTCGAGTGTGTCTTCAGGGATCTCAATAGTTGGTGGAGGAGTTGACTTCTCGTTGACTTTTGTTTGCAAGATCTAGTCCTTAGCCTTGATCTCAGCCTAATATCGAATGCTAATTTTGGCTTCTCTTGTATTGGTTGATTTTTTCTCTTCCCCTTGGTATTGAGCTTCCTCTCTTCCATTATTTCTTTCACTGTTTTCTCTACTTCAGGTTCCTCTTCTTGTGATTGTGGTGCCCCTTGATCCTCTTCTATTTCTTGTATATTTTGTGGCTATCTTGTCTTTTGTGGGGACATATTTGTATGTGGCAGCAGGCCCACATTTACCATAAACTCATCTCATTATAATCTCCTCTTCTCAATTTCATGTAACACCAACAATTTAATGAGGGAGAAATCAAACAGGATGGAATCATGTTTGTCTCCGTTTTCTTGCACCCTCTCTACCATCTTCCCCAAACTCTTAAGGAGGTAATACGGTAAATTTAAACTCTTTCTACTAGTAAAATGCATGAGAAGTCTAACGTGATACTGGTAGACTGTGTTCAATTTACCTTCACATGTGAAGTATTGTTGGATAAATTTAAGGACTTAACTGTTTTGTTATAGCAAATAATTTCTAGGCAAGGTGGTAGCATATTTGTTTTTAAATTGAGGCTTGACAAACTCCTTAAAATGTGAAACATCTAGTTCTCTTCCCTTAAACCAACTCTCACCTTGCATAGGGATTATGTGGCTTGAGAAATACTCTCTTCAGTTACCACATATTCAAAATATCCAAGTTTAACCTTTTCATATTTGAAGCCATGTGAAACATATTGGCGAACTGGGCATGATGCCCATGAGTTTGAATCTTCCACAAAACTGGACAGACCCTACCTTTTGAAAATATGCTCTCAATGTTGGGTATGAATTTACCATGCCTAAACTCTTGGGTTTGATGTGAACCATGTCCCCTCCACTTGACTTACCTCAGTTGGGTGATCTTTGCATGTAATAGCTTCCAAAAACAACACACTCCTCAAAACACTGTGACCAAATCTCGTGGCAAAGGCATTGTGAAAGGGTGATAACACAAACAAATGTAGTACTGAGTGGAAACAGTGAGGATCTGCACAATGTGGCTAAGTATACAGTGAAAGAAATACGGCAAAAGGCAACAACACAGGTAAGTGGCTCAATGACAGCTTGATGAATCTTGTGAGTAGCACAAAGGGTCGTTGTGTGTGAATTGTTGAAAAACAAAACACATTGGTCTCTGCCTGTCAATGCAAGTGTTGCGTATGGAATGTATATGAGCCCACCCACTTTACACACATTCCAATACCTGTGACTCAGCTTACTTGACGATGCACAAACAAAACAAACCCAAAATCCTCACTGCAACTTCACACTCCGACTGAGACTGTGTACAAGGGTTGTGCAACGATTATGGAGTAGGAACATGTACCAACGATATTTTTGTTTTCTAAATTATTATTTAAAAAAAAATAGTTGGGATACAATGCGTCCTACCTCAAATCACAGTGAAGACCAATTCTGGTACAATGCAGAGTTTGCAGCGAATAGGGGATGGCTGCGTAGTAGTTTTTTAGAGGGTGCATAGCTTCAGGTTGTGTAGTTGTTAGGGAATGGAACTCCACCAGTGAACACCATAGCTATATTTTCTTAGAACTTATAGAAACAACCTAAAAACACTTGTGGCTCCCCTTTGGATCAACATAATGAAACACTGTGTCAGTTTCCTCTCAAAAGGGTGTGTTGTTTTGTCCAAAATGGAGGGTGGAAAAGAATGCAAATGAATTCAAAGGTGTGCCTTTTTTACCATAGTCACATGTGGAACTTTTGGAAAATCATGATTATATTTCTCATACACTCATTGTAATGATAGTCAGGGTTATGCAGGTATCATAGGTAGTGGAAAAAGTGATGATTAAGAACTAGGGGCTTAGGTGGGGTAGTGATGAAAGATAGCGTAATGTAGTGGGGTAATAAAAGAAAAATGTAATGTGATTGTAGGATGCAATGTAATGTGTAGGTGTATAATGTAATGTGGTGGAATGATGTTATGGAATAAAGCATATGAAATAGTAATGATGTAAATGAAGCTTGTAATGGAAGTAATGTAGGGAAAATAGATCATTAAATCAACAATGGTATGATGATATACCCTTAACTTAGATTGAAAAACATTACTAATGAAACAACTTGTATTTTTCATAGCTTTGACCAATGATTGACCACACCTAGTTAACTTGATTATCATGATTAACCCGGACTCTGTTATGTCTCGTATGTAGGAACTTTTATAAAACGTTGATAATGAAATTAGATAGTAAATTTTAGGATGTGAAAACAACAGTCACATAGGATAAATTGCTACAAGAGATCTCAGGACAAATAAACAAGTCAGAGACATTTAATACCTAGACTCTAGGACCCTAACATCGTGTACATGTGATGTTGTGCATATAGTGTGCAGGTGGTGCTTTATACAGGTGATGATGTGTACATGTTGTACATATGTTATTGGTGTACATGTAGTATTGTGTGCATGTCATACATGATGTGTTGCGGGCATGTGGTACTATGTATGTGCATTGTATCATTTTTGTATCATGACATATGTACTCATTATGTTGTACTCTATGTAGTACATGTATTGCATTGCGTTGTGCGCCAGGTATAGGTACATGTATTTGTGTGGTGTTTTACATCAGGTATAGATGTATTGTGTTGTGTTGTACATCGGGTGTAGGCACATGTATTGTATTGTGTTGTACACTAGGTGTAGGTGTATGTGTGGTATGTCAGGTGTAGGTGAATATATTGCATGTTGTTATATGTCGTGTGTGGTTGTATGTGTGTGATGCACACTATGTGTATGTGCACATGGTTGAGGAGAAGGCATTGGGTGCTTGTAGCATGTGGAAATTGACCCAGTGTATGTACAAAATATGGACAACAGTTGAAGCTAAGGATTGATTAAATGATAAGTATTTGTATTTATTCAGTTTTATTATGCATGAGATTTATGATTCTGGTCTATGATGATCACATGTGATCTATGATTCTGGTTTATTATGATTAGCTGTGATTTATGATTTTGATCTATGATGGTTGTGTATTGAGCTAACCTGATGTCATATGTTTATACATGATGATTTGGTCAAAGATGCTAGTTTGACTTGTTGTGACAGGAAGTAAACAACATTGCAAGTGTACCTTATTGACTAGCTACCACTGAGGTATGATGTGAATTTATTTCAATTTCTTTTAAATCTAATGGAAGGTATGTGCTTGGTATAGGAAGCACAGAAATTCCTAGTTGGGTGGTTGAAATCGACGACAAGCATTAGCAAAAACAACAAAAGGAATTGGAGCATGCAATGGTATGTTGGTAAATCGTTCAGGAGTAGGGCCATTGTGGAACACTGATACCCAATAGTGTCCATTGATTTCCATGAGCATGCTATGATTGGAATGATGGTTTCAAGGTAGGTTTATGCCTTGTTTTTGTATCTTCTGATGCGAGGAAGCCTTGCCAAGGGATGTAATGCCAGGGATGGGGGTGCCAGTGGAACATGGAAGGCGTGTGACTGCACGAAAGGGGGTGACTAGATTTCCCGAGGGACTATGTAGCAGAGAAGGGAAGGCCAGGGATCGATTTTTTTTGGTCATTAGCATTGCTAGATGGAATCATATGCACATTAGGAGCGCGCACTAGAATAATGAGTCGATAACTATTCATTGAGAGGAAAAGTGGCACATGATTGTACTGTTGGATATTGGATGCAGATTTGACTTTGTAGTGGATTCTGGACTTCTTGGGAAGGAGGTGAATCCTGATATTACTTTGAGGGTGGAGGTGTTAGCCTCTAGATTCCCTTGTTGTGAATGCAGACATCGTATCCTTTTATTTTCTGGTTGCGCAAATGTGTATATGTGTATATTATTATAAATATTTTATCGAGCTGGTTTATAAATCTCCATGGACAGTACGGTTATTTGTTGGTTGAAGAAAATGTGCTTAAGTATATGTGGTTGTTATTGTAAATACCATAGTTAGTTGTGTTATAAAGCTCTAGTAAATGGTATGATTGTCATGTTTTAGTAGATGGGGATTTTAAATACTGCAACGAGCTATGTTAGAAAGCTCCATGGGAAATATGTTTTGTTTTCAGCAGTCTTCTTGGTTATAGGTGTCATTGAACATTGAGGACAGTGTTCCCCCAATGGAGAGGGTTCTATAACAACCCTGCTTAAAAATCCATGTAAAAAATATAAGGCCATGGTGATGGGACACATATTCCAAGCTGACTTGTTGGGAAAACATCCTAGTGGGTGTTCATCGGTTTATGATGGCTAAGGAAATTGGAAAAGGCAATGGAAAAGGATTTGGAAAGGCATGAGGCATTAATTAGCATATTATTTATGAAAATTAAGGAAATTTGAGAAAAGGAAGGTTAAAGGTCACGGGTTGCATGTGAGGAGGAAATTGAAGGAAAATAATGGAAAATGAAGAAAATAGAGGCCACGTTTATAAAAAGGCTTCTCAGCGTCAATGGGTAGGCTTGATTAGTGTAATCTTGGTCTTTTGAGTTTTGGAGCTATCTCTCTCTCATACTCTTGGACACTTAGAGTTTTCTTAAAGCACTCTTGGAGGATGTGGCATGCTTGGAATATTGGAGCAAGAAGGAAAAGGAAGAGTAGGAAAGCACAAGAGGAGATTGGGATCAAAAGCTGCAACGGTTTTTTCTTGCAAGTACCGAGTTGCATGTATGTTTTCCACACTAGCTTTTGAATGCATGGCATATGCATGTGGATTTTTTGTCATGATATATCACTGGGATGGAGGATTCCCTGGATTGATTTGGATTTCCTAGCCTTTCAATTTCCTGGATAGCCATGGAGATTGTGGGTTTACTTTCTTTTTTCTTTTTCATGCTTCCTTTAGCTTGGGTTGAGTCATTAGTTCCCGGAAGCCCTGGGTGGACAAACGCTTTGGAAGCCCTGTAACAACTTGGGTTGAGTTACTAGTCCTTAAAGCCTTGGTTGGACAAACTCTCTGGAAGTCCTTGGTCGGTTGAGTTACTAGCCTTGGAATCCTTGGTTGGAAAAACACTCTGGAAGCCTAACGACAACTATGGGTTGAGTTACTAGTTGTGGAAGTCTTGGTTGAAATAAATGCTATGGAGCCCTAGAAGGCTTGGGTAGAGACCAATTTGATGATGGTTTTATGATGTATGACCATAATGTGGAATCATTATTTGATGGGTTGAGGTGGTTGGCCTCTAGAAGCCCTGGATGTTTTTGGATTGATGTGTTCTATGAAATCGCACATGCATGCTTGGAGTATGGCACATGGGTGAATGGTTGAAGAGAGATTTGGCTCAACCATTCTACGTTAGGTGGAACATGTATTCCCATACCGGGTTCACTTTTGCATCATTAATATGAGCTTATTTCTGCTTGTTATCTCATGAGTATTATATTGGTTTATATGTGGATTCTATGGTTATTGTATCCTTGGTATTTCTATTATTAAAATTCTGGTTATGAATATGTATTATGACAATGGCCATGTATGGCTCCCATCATGTTTTTACTTGTATATGAATGAACAATGTATTTATGGCCTAATGGATGAAATTGCAGCTAAAGTGACAAGGACACACAACCTCATAGTGAATCTCAGATAAGTATGAGACCCTTATGCTCAGATCTATTATTTACACCTGTAGATTACATATTTGTGATATGTTTGATGAAATGCATGTCATGGCTAGTAGGGTTCTGGTCAAGTTCTTACTCAGATAATTGCATTAGTACTATTATTTCCAAGTTATCTTACTTTTCTAAAGGTGTCATTCAATTATAGGTAGTGACTTGGGCTCTAGACCTAAAAATGTGGCTTAAATCCTAAGGATGCTGGCACAAAAATAAGAAAAAGAGTCCCTGGACGCTGGCTTGCAGGCCTATGAGAGCGTCGAGAGGTCCCTAGACACTGACATGCCCATAGCATGAGAACATCCAGAGGTCAAGTGGTCCAGAAGCTCAGTGGAATCCATGGGATGGTTGATAGAAAGTTTGGACTAGTTCTTGAGGGTCCTAATGCTAATGTTGAATGTTTGTGTGGTGTGCTTTCATCAGGTCCACTTCCTTAATGTGACTTAGGAGGTTGAGTCATATCATAGTGGCCTCTCGTCGCATGTTTACCTTAATTGGTCAGTTTCTTGGGTAGATGTGGGAGGAGGGTGTTACATATGGGACTTGGAGACTCTGCATTGATTATCAGGCACTGAATAAAATCACTTTCAAGGATAGATACACGATCCCACAGATTGATGACCTTCTTAACCAACTCAACGGGGATAAGTACTTCAGCAAGATTGAATTGAAGTTTGGCTATCACCAAGTACCAATAGAAGCCACAAATGTATGGAAGACTCCCTTCAAATCCAAGGAGTGTCTCTTTAAGTGAATTGTCCTTCCCTTCAGGTTGAAAAAATCCCCTGGACCTTTTATGAGGATGATGGATGACATCTTGTGGCCTTTAACCAACTTGTTTGTGGTTGTATATTTGGACGACATCTTCATCTTCACAAGATTTGGACACAAAACCTGCAACATATTCTGTAGGTCCTTTAAATCCTATGGTAGCACAAATTATGTACCAACTTGGTGAAATTCTCCATTTTTATGAACTAAGTCCAATGCTTGGGCTACATAATTAATGAGCAAGGAATGTATAAGGATCTATCTAAGATCCAAATCATTTCGAATTGGGAAGCCTCAATGACCCTAACAAATTTGTGTAGCTTTTTGGGCCTAGCTAAAATCTATCAAAGGTTCATGTTGGGGTTCTCTCATATCACTTGGCCTCTAAATAAAGTTTCCAAGGGGAAAGTGAAATATTTTCCTTTTTTGTATTAGTAACAACAAGAGGCATTTATTGAGTTGAAACATCACCTTTTCTTTGCGCTAGTGCTCACATTGATAGACCTACAAAAACCATTTTAAATTGAGATAGATGCCTTTGACTATGTTATTGGTGTAGTTTTCACCTAGGCATTCAGTTTCCTATCACAATGAGACTCTCTGATACTATTAAAAACTACCCCACCTATGATAAGGAGATGTATTCCATCATGCATGCTTTCCGAAAGTGGAAATATTACAATTTTGTGAAGGAAAAAATAATCCACACAGATTACCAACCTTCTTAGTTTATGTAGACATAAGAAAAGATGTAGAATGATCACCATAAAAAAATTCTACATATCTACAATAATTCCATTTGAACATTAAATACAAGAAGGGAAACACCAATAACATTGTAGATTACCTAAGTTGGCCCCCTGTTGTGCAAATGACCATTATTCTCAACTCTTGTGGGAACGATACTTATAAATGACTAAAGCTATACAAAAGTGATCCATAATTTTCCACCACATACCACATGTTCATGGATGACAAGCAAGTTCCAAGATGCAACCTCCAAGATGCATTGTTATGCTACATGGGATACCTTTATGTTTCTTCAAGTGAGTGTGCCAAACTAATTTTGGAGGCGCACTACAATAGGGTTTCAAAACACTATGGTTTGGATAAAACAATAGTTGTACTTCAAAAATATTTTTATTAACCAAAACTCTGACAATATGTTGGAAAATTTATCAGATCCTACATTTCCTACACCATTGTAAATACAACCATTAATAGGTAAGGCCTATACACTCCTTTGCCTACTTCTATACGACCTTGGGATTCCATCTCCATGGACTGAATATATGGCCTTCCTTCTACCAATGATGGTAATGACTATGTATTTGTGGTCATTGATAGATTTTCTGAGATGAACATATTGGCTACCTGTAAGAAGAGTGTCACAATGGAAGACTGTTAAAGTCATGAATTTTCCTCATTTTTTATAGCCCTTTAACCACTACTTACATATTTTCATAATAATTTTGATATATTTACAAGCTACTAGGTCACTCTGGTCATGCTCAGACACATTAAAATGTATCATTTATTCATGGCTTATAATATGTGGTTTCTTTGTGAAAATTAATGAAAACATTCCTGTAGCAACCAAAATGGACAAATTCGACAGCTAACTAGAAATTATGTAGCTCAATCCATGATTCGATAGGTTTCCCCAACCCAAAAGGATCGAGTATATAGATAACCACCTATTGCATCTACATGGAAGATCACTGAGCATGATAAATTGGATATTCAAACTAAAAGTCAACTCTGGCTCCAATAGTCTACCTACACGCAAAGTTTAAAGGTGATCAAAGTCATCAACAAGCAAGCATGGAATTGAACCAGGAAAGCTTGGATCCAAATCATAGGATTTGTCAAAACATAATATTCTCGTGATTTTATCTTATCGTAGCAAATCATGAGAAGCATGCTTTCTATTTTCATTTGAACACCTATATTTCATTTTAAATACTCGTTTCTTAGCTCGAATGTCTTCAAAGTTGTTAGATTAGGATGTTAGAAATTGCTTTGCAAGCAAGGAAAATAGTAAGTTTGTATATAGTATGTAATTGTTTCAATAATTCAAGACTTTGTTTTTAATATAATCACCCTATTGTTCATTATGCTGCAAATACATTCTTGAGTTAATCTATTGATGTGAGTTTCGAC
Organism: Pinus tabuliformis; assembly: GCA_031772625.1. Classification (NCBI taxonomy): domain Eukaryota; kingdom Viridiplantae; phylum Streptophyta; class Pinopsida; order Pinales; family Pinaceae; genus Pinus; species Pinus tabuliformis. The sequence continues at coordinate 1,701,042,389 of CM062819.1, read as the reverse complement.
AACACTCAAGCTCTATAGGAGGTCCCCTTGAAAAGTTTTTGAGACTGTATTTCTATTTCATTTCTTTTATCAAGCATTAGTTTCATTTTGCTTTGATTTCTGAATTGATTTTATTGCTTCATTTCACTCCATTAAGCATTTGTCTCTTACTATGTTATGTAGTAGGTTGAGCACTCATTTAAAAGATAAAAACACTAAAAATTATCTCCTTTCTCAGGTGCTTACTTGAATTGATATCTTAGTCTTAGATTTAGTGTTACTTTGGATTGGTTCTAGTTGAAATGTTGCACACTAGTAATCTTAGTAAGACTCGAATTTCCTTTCCAAGTTGATTTCAAATTGACAAATAACATAGATTTCCATTCGATCCATTAGCATAATATTTCAATTTAGTTTATTGTAGTATTTCAATTCTTCCCATTAGTATATAATTTCAATTGTGCTCCTTAGAATATCATTTCAAGTTCATTTATTAGAATATGATTTCGATTTAATTAACTAGCATAAGTTTGATTTTTCATTCTACTCTTTATAATAGAATTTCAATTCAGTTCTTAGCATAAATGTTTGGATTCTTCGCTTAGCATGGTTGTTTTCATAAGTCTTCAAGAAAGATAATGTGAGTTCATTTAACAAGAATGAATCTCGAGTAATTTCATTTTACATTTTAGTTTAGATTTAGAACACTTAATAAAAAATAATCTTCCTAGCATATATAGTGCACATACATTTCATAAGAATACAATCCTTGAGTTTGACAATTTAATGACGTAATTTAACTATTAATTAAATTACCCAACACTTTGGCATTGTTGCCAAGGAAGTGTATATAGGATTTTATTTTTTATTTTTATATCAAATTATATGCATTCATTTTCTAGATGCATAATTAAAATAATTTAGGATACATGTCTAGAGAAAGAGATTCTAGGGGTAGATTTGTAAATTGAGGTAGAGGACATAGTTTAATAACACCATCACCAACCACCCCTGCTAGACCACATAGTGCCACACCATCCACCGACACTCGCATTCCATCCAGAGCAAGTAGAGATAGACTCCCTGAAGTATATATGTCTAAAATTCATACTAGGGATTCACCAACCTCATCCATAGAAGCTATAATTGAAGAACCTACGTGCCCTACTGAAGGATACATATGTATATCTTCAATAGGTGAACAACACTTAGGATAGGAGTTATAATATCCAAGTGAAGAAGAGGAGAATTTGTTTTATGATATATTATTAGTAGAAGAGCCAAAGAAAGAAGTAGACAACCCTATTGTTGAACCTTATATTAGCTTTGATGAATCTATAATGGAAGGAGAAGGGGAAGGAGAAGTAAAAAATGGATATGGTGAATTAAGGATTATTAGAGGAAGACGTAGAGGAGGAAATAAAGGAGGGTGAGGTGGTAGAGGTGGAAGGGGAGATGATGTAGATTTTCATGAAGAGGGTCCTTATGGGTTTCCTATTTTAGGTATGGCTACCATGAAAAATATCTCACCAACCATCCTTCCTAACTTTCATGGATTAAGAATTGGGGATCTTGAAATATTCCCTTTTTATTTTCAAGTATTATGAAATTATACGATTATCTACTATACTGAAAAAATGAAATTATTTCTAGCCACTCTAAAAGATGGATCCCTTAAATGGTTCATGTGTCAAGGAACACATTCTATCAGAACATGGGATGGTGTGAAAATAATATTCCAAGAAAAATATAAAGATTATTGTATGCACCATAACCTTAAGGATGAAGTCTTTAAGATGGTTCAAAAAGAGGATGAAAACCTTGAAGATCTGGTGGAAATATTTTCATACAATATCAGAAGGTCTAAAATGCAAAATTTAGATGAAGAGACACTAAAACTTATTTTTCTAGAAACCATAAGAGATGAGTGGATTTATATTCTCTATTTAATGGGAAAAGGAGATGTCTCTAAATTTTCATTTAATTAAATTTGGGATTTGTGCAAACACATTGCAAAAGATAAGGAAAATTAAGGTAAGAAACCAAGAGATCTAGTCAGGTCAAGAGTAAGAAAATATGCATTTGGAATAGTAAGTGGAGTAGAATTAGGAAATTTACTTGAAAACTTTAAAACATATATCGTTGGAAATATTAGTGAACAATTGGATACTTTAAGGATACAAAACAAGTAGAAAGATGAGAATGCTGCATCATCCATTTTCTATACCAGGAGTAGGAGAAAGCATGATTTACGATAATTCCCACTTGATAGTGTTTAAATATGTGTTATATGTGCATAAAATAATGATACAAAAGAATATCACTCAATATCTAAGCTTAAGTCTATTTTCCAGGATGAATCTCGAATAACTCGAGCTAAATCACTTTGTTTTCTTACTCTCAAGAACACTTGGAAGCCTAGACAAATATGCATGGTACAAGATCCAAATTCATATTATCAATCATATGCACAACCAAAAAGGAATCGGAATGCACCCATGCCTAGGAAAACTTGGCCACCTCAACCTTAAAAATGTAGGAATTTACAGGGTAAGTTCCTCAGACAGAACACCAAAGGACACCGCTCACAAACAGATCGCAGATCAATACACTACTACTTTTGACGTGGTTAAAACCCTCAAAGAGGGAAACAGTCCACGGCCTCAGCCAACGCGGCCACTTCATGCAATTTATTAATAAAATAATGAAAATTTACATAAGCTTCTCTCATGAACGGTCAACCTACAAATGACCCTCCATGCTCTTTAAATAGAGATCATGGACCAATCGGGTGTTAAGCCACAGATCAAGTGTCGGTAATACCGAGGAGAGAATGAACCGTCGGATCACTACATATCGTGACCGTCGGATTGTAAGTTACAAAATGTACATAGTAAAGAAACACACTTTACCTAACTCTATACTAGACCAAGTTGTACTAAACTATTTCCTATGTGTCGGAATATCCTAACATCCCCCCTTAAGAACAACTTGGGATAGGATTGAAGGATTTACAAATATGACACAATAGGAGAAGGAAGGAGGCACTAGAGCCTATCCCCCCTTAGTGACAACTTCCTGAACTCCAACCATAAATCGAAGTTTAGTGAACTTCGCCTCTGTGAGAGCCTTTGTAAAGATGTCTGCAACTTGATCATCTGTTGAACAATATTGCACTTCAAGAACATGGTCATGAATGAGCTTTCTGATGAAGTGCATGTGTATTTCAATGTGTTTTCTGCGCTGATGTTGGACTGGATCTTTGCATAGTTGAATGGCACTTTGATTATCACACCAAAGTGTAGTCGGATGCTGCTGCTAAAAGCGAAACTCTGACAAGATCTAACGAAGCCACAAGGCTTCCTTACTAGCTTCTACGGCACCACGATACTCTGCTTCTACTGAAGAAAGAGAAATGGCACCTTGTTTCTTGCAAGCCCATGTAATAGGTCCTGAACCAAGAGTGAACACATAACCTGCAGTAGACTTCCGATCATCAGGGTCACCAGCCCAATCGGAATCAGTGAAACCAACCAATAGAGTAGATGCTTCAGCACTGTAATGAATCCCAAACTGAACTGTACCTCGAACATAACGAAGTATTCTTTTAGCCGCTTTCCAATGGCTTTCACGTGGGTTTTGCATAAACCGAGCAACAAGGCCAACAACAAGGGAAAGGTCAGGCCGAGTATGGGTTAGATACAAAAGTTTTCCTACAAGTTGACGGTATAAGGTAGCATCAACTTCAGGAGAAGTACAAGTGACTGAAATTTTGACTCCAGACTGAAAGGGAGAAGGGGCTGCTTACATTCTTCCATGTGAAAATGGCGTAGAATATCACATGCATACTTGGATTGGGAAAGGGAAATACCTTCCTTGGATTGCAAGACTTGAAGACCAAGAAAATAATGTAAGTGTCCTAAGTCTGTCATTTCAAACTTCCTTTTAAGGCTAGACTTCACATGGTTTATAAGGTTGGGATCACTACCAGTCAGGATAAGATCATCAACATAAAGAACAAGAATGATAAGAGACTTGCCCACTTTCTTGGTGTAGACAATATTGTCAGAATGACACCTAGAAAAGCCATTTTCTAAAAGAAAGTTATCCATTTTGGCATACCAAGCTCGAGGAGCTTGCTTGAGACCATAAAGGGATTTCTTAAGCCGACATACAAGGCTGGAGTCTGTTTGTATAAAGCCAATAGGTTGTTCCATATAGATTTCTTCATGCAAGTCCCCATGCAAGAAGGCGGATTTAACATCCATCTGATGGACTTCCCATTTGAAAGAGGCAGCAAGGGAAAGAACAAGGTGGATAGAGTTCATTTTGGCAACAGGGGAGAAGGTTTCAGTATAGTCAATGCCTTCAACTTGTGAAAAACCCTTAGCAACAAGACGAGCTTTATGTTTATCAACTTTCCCATCTGGTCCATACTTGGTTCTATAAACCCATTTGCATCTAACAAGTTTTCGTCCCTTTGGTAGAGGAACAAGATCCCATGTATCATTTTCCAATAATGAATGATATTCTTCATTCATAGCTGCTTCCCAATCTGGATGGCCTGAAGCTTCTGCAAAGGTGTCAGGATCATAATTCACTGAAGCTTGAGCCAGTAAAGAAGAGGCTCTCTCGAACTGAGAACGTGTACGTTGCTGATCTGTAGGATCACCGACAAGATCACCTGCTGCATCCCGAGTAGCACGGACCCATTTTGGAAGCTGAGGAGCTGAAGGAGGATCCTGAGAAGGTGGGGGAGGATTTTCATCCTCGCTTTCATCATTTGAAGAAGAAATATTTTCAAAAGTAGAAGAGATAGGGAGAGGTGGCACATCCGCCGAACTAGGCTCGCAGGCCGATATATTTTCAAAAAAATTTACATCTCTTCTAATGATAACATTTTTGGACTTAAGTGGAATAAGTCTATATCCTTTGACATCTTCAGAATATCCAACAAAAATACATTTTTCACTCTTAGGTTCTAAAGCTTTATGTTTCTCATCTGGAATATGGGCCCATGCTTCACTTCTGAAAACACGAAAGTGACTTACATCTGGTTTGATTGAGCTCCATGCTTCTTCTGGAGTGATATTCTTTAAAACCTTAGTAGGAGTGTGATTTATTATGTAATTTGCACAGTTAATTGCTTCTGCCCAATAATTAAGACTAAGTCTTTTAGATTGAAGCATACAATTAGCCATTTCCTTTAAGGTGTGATTCTTCCTTTCAGCTACACCATTTTGTTGTGGAGTATATGGAACAATATGTTGCATTTGAATTCCATTCTCAGTGCAAAAGTTGATGAATGTGTTTTTAACATATTCTCTGCCATTATCAGATCTTAGCTTAAGAATTTGATGTCCATATTGTTTTTCAACAAAGGCCTTAAAGGCAAAGAACATGTTAAATACTTCACTCTTGAGTTTTAAGAAGTATACCCAAGTGCGTCTGGAGAAATCATCAATGAAAGTTAAGAAATACTTGTAGCCAGAGAATGAAGAAACTAGAAGTGGACCACATAAATCACTATGCACGAGCTGTAAAGGGGCTGAGGCGTGCCAAGAGGCACGTTTTTCAAAACTATCCCGATGATGTTTTCCGAGTACACATCCGGAACAAACACCATCTCTGCAAGATACCATTGGAAGACCTGTCACCATATTTTCTTTACATAGATTTGAAGAGAGCGATAGTTTAAGTGACCAAATCGCTCATGCCAAAGTTTGCTCACTTCATCATTATGAGCAACAAATACCGAGGGAAGATTTGATGACCCAAAGTTGTGAAACTTATACAACCTTGTAGAATCATCAGCAATGCCAGTAGCTAAAATCTGTCTAGGATCTCTTAGGTCCTTAATTACAACATCGTGAGGTGAAAATTCAACGATTTTACCTTCACCTGAATGGGTTATCTGATATACAGATAGAAGGTTGCAAGATAAGGTTGGAACACATAATACATCATTAAACTGACCATTGTCTAGATGAACAGTTCCAGTCCCTACAACACTAAGAGATCTATCATCACCAACATATATATTTTTGGTGTTACAATCATTTAAAGAAGAAAACATGGCTTTGCTTTTGGCCATGTGATAAGAAGCTCCAGAATCAATGAGCCACTCATGAGAATGAGAAGAAGAAGATACATTTAATGCATAACCAGACCGAGATGCTTGACAACCACATGCAGAAAGTGCCATTCCTGAAGATGAAGTTGAAGTTGAAGATTGCTCCAAATGGATGTTATGCTTCTTCATTGCTACTTCCAAGGCTTCCATCTTCTTAAAGCATTTGGATTCTAAGTGGCCATCTCGATTACAAAAGTTGCAATGTCTATCAGTCTTCTTCCATTTGTTTTTATTTGTCTTATCATTTTGTTGAAATGATTTTTCATTTTGAGGTGGAAATTGCTTAGGACCCTTGTTTGGTTTAGGACCATTCCTTTTAGGATACGACTTCTTAGGATTCTTTGAATTTGGTTGCTGTTGGGCGGCTAACGCTTTCTTAGAAGAGTTTCCAAGATGAAGAAGACCAAGGTGTAAGAGTTTTTCTTGTTCTCTTATTAAAGAATCACAAAAGGAATCAAAGGAAGGGGACTTGTAGGCTTGTCCTTGAGAAATGAAGGCTTCTCTTGTAGAATGGAAGGTGGAAACAAACACAGAATAGGCTGGTCCCAACTTAGTAAGAATGGAGTAGATAAGGCTACTATCTTCTTTCTTAACCTTAACACCTTCCAAGAGAAGTCTAAGGGTCTTGAACTTGGACAAAAAATCTTCAATGCAAGAAAAATTATTGGGGTCCAATGTAAGCACTTCATTTTCAAGTTGATGGGCTTTAAGTTCATTTTTAATTCCAAAGACTTTAGTAATCTGTTTCATTGCTTCATCAGGAGTATCAAGTTCTGCAATATGGAATCTAAGATCTGGAGAGATAGACATCCCTATCAACCCACGTGCTTGGTCTTGCCTATTTTCCCATTTAGCTGCCTTGTCTTCATCTTTCGGTTTGGTCTCTTGGCGTGTGTCTATTCTGTAAAGACCTTTACTTCTAAGTAAATCCACAATGTAGGACCATCATTGGAAGTAGTTGGTGTTGTCAAGAACAACTTGGCATGGACTTTCCATTTAAAAAAAAATACTGAAGCTATAGATGCTGAAACTAAGTGTTTCAATGGAAAGATCTCGAAAAATTAGGCTGTTTCAAAAAAAACGGTTCTGAAAATGGCTTCCGAATGAAGAAGTTATGGCTTTTTGAAGAAAATTTGACGAAGTGTGGGAATGTGCGGAAATGAAAAATCCGCCCCCACAAAATGGAGATTTGAACCCAAGACCTCTACTCTCATACATTAGCTTTGCACCAAGTGAGCTATACAAAAGTTTGAGAGAGAGAGAGAGAGAGAGAGATGCTTTGGGTTGCGTGAGAGAGAGAGAGGGGTTGATGCTTTGGGTTGCGTGCTTGCTTTGAGAAAGCTCTTTTTCCCTACAAAACAAAAAAAACACAAAACCCAACACGGAAATACAAAAAAAAGAACCTTGCGGCTCGAAGTTAGCTTTAACCGGAAACTAAATATTTTCCTCAATGTTTCTGATTTTCCGAGATCACACTAAGGCGCAGCAGAAAAGAGAATACGCATGAGAAAAATCCTTCCTTTCTGTTTCTGATTTGCCCAGATCGCACAGAATCGCAGGGCAAAGAGCATATGTAGAAATGAAAGGTATAGATCCGGTAATAAAAAATGCTAAATAAACCGAAAACTGAAATAAACAGAGAGAAAATAACTATAAACTGCAAATAAACATTGTATACCTCCAGATCTTAAAAATGACACAACTAGGGCTACCGGAAACCTTTTCGCGTGAAACGAAAGGCATTCCTCACTGGAACAGATGCTCCCAACACAACAGAGTAGTACTCTCGGCCCAAAAGCAGTCAGAAACAGTAGATCTAGGGAATGGTAGTCGAATGCAGTTCTACCGGCTTCAGATTTGGATCACCAATGGACGCGGCCCTCAAATAGCTCTGATACCATGTAGGAATTTACAGGGTAAGTTCCTCAAACAGAACACCAAAGGACATCAATCACAAACAGATCGTAGATCAATACACCAGTACTTTTGACGTGGTTAAAACCCTCAAAGAGGGAAACAGTCCATGGCCTGAGCCAACACGACCACTTCAGGCAATTTATTAATAAAAGAATGAAAATTTACATAAGCTTCTCTCATGAACGGTTAACCTAAAAATGACCCTCCATGCTATTTAAATAGAGATCATGGACCAATTGGGTGTTAAGCCACGGATCAAGTGTCGGTAATACCAAGGAGAGAATGAACCGTCAGATCACTACGTATCGTGACCGTCGGATTGTAAGTTACAAAATGTACATAGTAAAGAAACACACTTTACCTAACTCTATACCTAACTCTATACTAGACCAATTTGTACTTAACTATTTCCTATGTGTCGGAATATCCTAACAAAAAACCCATCTTGGTCACAAGGTTGGAAAAATAATTATGGTAGGAATCCTCAGGTCCCTCACTTCCAACAACCATAACCTCAATAACAAACTTAGTTTCATACCCGTCAATATTCACAACCCACTAAACAATAAATCCAACCTGTTGTGGCCAGCAACAACCCCCCTTATTATTTAGTATTATCACTAATACTAAACAAGTGGGGACCCTTATCCATAAAATTAAAAAAATAAATTAGGACTTGTATTTCCTTTTTGAATAAATCTTACTATCATAAAACTTAGGAGAATACCCGAAAATCCAAAAAGACTTAAGTTTTATGATAAAATTTGAACAAAACCATTCCCTCAATAAAAAACGTCGCATCGCAAAAAGGTAATGGGTGCCATCCTACAAATCGAATCCTAACATTGCGAAATCACAATGCGAAATCACACGTTGAAGAAATTCATCGCATTGCAGTTTTAACATTCTTCAAGTATCGCTTAACATGAAATACCTCAAACCACCGATATGCGATGGTGCGTCTCACAAATCGCATTTCGCAGAAAACATATGGTAATGGATGGTTGTCACACGTAATGGATCTACGATATTGTGATCTGCGATGTTGCGAAGAAAATCACAAAATTGCCTTATCATAGATCTACAGGGCTCGCCATTGGAAAAAGCTTTTCCATAACCCGATGCCCAGTTATGCTCGTTAATGTTAATTTAATTAGTTAGTTGGAAATCATTAATGAAATATGGTTTTGATCCGATCGAAGAGCCATTTCACGTAAAGTGATATATTTTATATGTTTTCGACATTTAAAGCTTTCCCGTCACCTTTTTCTTATCATTACTCTTTTCTTTTTTGTAAATTGCAGGAACGAAGAGTAGAGAGGTATACATAGCAATGTTCAAAATATTATGGGAAAGAAGGGAAAAGCGCCAATTTCTGAAGACAAAGAAATGACGCCCTTATACACAGACACCACCTATAACAGAGATGTCGACGTTACTACTTGGGAAGGCATGCATAGATTACTTGAGGAAGAAAATCCCAGAGTAATGGAGGTTACAACTACTGTAGACTCACATGGGTCATCTGGGGCGTCAATTACAGAACTAGCATGTTTGTTCTTGTACCAGATAGCGGCAAGGCCCAAGATTCTTCCATACACAGACATGGTCAAATGGGTACTGAATAGCGCTGAGAGAACAAATAGACAATTTAAGACTCAAATACAAAGAACTCATGGAGTCATTATTTCCACAAAGTTTAAGGTTTATATCCTCTAACAAAAAATGCGCAAGAGGCAAAAAATAGCACCAGGGAAGCCCGAATCGAGGAACGGAGGCAGTTTTTGATGCGCGATTAGTGCATCGCTAGGCAAAACCTCTTGAAATGGAAAGCCTCTAATCACTCAGTCATCTGTAAGCCCAAAAGATTGTAGGAAAAAGGTACTAAAAGCGAAAGGAAAAACCTGAACTCTAAAACCAATTGTATTCGTCAGGAATATCTTCAAGTGGTATGTAAATTTCTACCAAATGTGTAGCATCTACAGACAAGCTGGAGACAAAAGGCTCAAGAAAGAACAGAGTCCATCAAAAGGTTAACCAAGTTGAATTGGGATTCTTAATGGACATACTTGCTAAAATCACATAGCCAGTGCATGACTCTCAAATGTACCATTAATTCTGCCGAGAAGATCGCGCCAGCGCTTGTCGATTTCGTTTTCGTAGGATAGCTAAAGTCGGAAGTCAGCCAACCAAATCTCCTGAAGCAAATGTTGAATGCTTGCGACTATAAGGAACAGATACATAGATATTTAGTTGCCAGTTTTACTTTTACATTCAGTTTTAGTTTTAGTTTTGCTTTATTTGTCATTTAAACCGCCTCTTATATTTTTTTAATAAACAATTTTTATATTTAGCTAGTAATATTTAAACCCTTCTCATGCATTTAGAGAAGGGTGCTGAAATTTATCAAAAAATTGTCCTCAGAACATGCACTTCTGCACCCTCCAAGGAGGTTTTGATGAATGAATGGAACAGGATTTATTGATATCTGTGTTTAATATCTACTACCGAAATTGCACTTTTGTACTCTTAGTAGATGTTGAATTAAGAAGAGATAAATCATTATTGCAGGAGCTCATGAGTAGAACTCTTTGTAAATGGTACTTTTATCTCTTAATAAATTTTTCTTATGTGTTACAGTGATATTCATGTTTAGTTATTTATGTATGAATGCTTGAATGCTTGAGTTATCATTTGGAACTTCTGTATGGTGATAGCCATTTATTTATGCTTAATATATAAGTGACTTATTATGCGATATCTTTTCACAACTGTTCGACTAAATTTTTATAAGAAACAGTTCATCGTTATTGAATTCTTTTCTTGTAGTAATTGAATGATCTCTATTACCAATTGCTATAGAAAATATTTTAGATCGCATAATTGAAAGATTAAATCCCAGGGTAGTTTTAGAATTAGATATTTCTGTTCATTAGAATACAATTGCATTGTTTTTAAATTAGATTTAGAATAAAAGCATGTTACTTAGAAGTTATTATGAAGGAAATATCAATTGTCAACACACACACACATATATTGGGAAACTGGTCCCATATCCCTAGTCGGACCCACTATACCAAACGGAAAAGGAGTTGTTATCCAAGGTCTAGATTGGGTGGGTATCCCCCTTGTTGTAGACCCGATTTTCGGGGTTTCAACATATTTGGCGCTAGAAGGAGGGCCCTGAACTATGAATGGCAAGTAAATCTAAATCTAAATACCATTCTGAGAGTAAATTGCCCTCACCATCTCCCCTGACTTCTCCATCGCATTTAGAATCTTTAAATCCTGAGTGAGAAGATGATAAAACAACAACCACTGCCACAAACCCTAATATTTCAGAGAGATTTACTACTGAACCTCTTGAAGTTGAATTTTTGATCCATAAACTTTAGTGATTTTCTATATCTCCTCAAAAATCTAAAAAATCTCAAGGTACTGTGACTTCGCAATATAACCCTTCTCAACCCCTTACCAGATTGCAGAGTGAAAAGTTTGGTATTGAACCAACTGAATTACCTCTACCTCCAAGGAAGAGAGCAAGGAAATCACCTAAAGGGTCTGATAGCGAGACTCTTTCATCATCATCATCCATCTCAACCTCTCCACTGCGAAGTCAACCATCCACTCCTCAACTTCAGATTATCATCCACCAGACCACTGGAACTTCAACATCTCCTTCTCAATCATCTAGAACAGTAAAATATTCATCTTCCCAACTACAAGGATCATCTTCTGTGCTTTCCTCTGTTAGTATCTCAATGATGGCCCAAACTCCATGGAATAACCCAAGGGCAGTGTTAATGCCTACGCCCTTGAGTCAATTACTGGCCCATCCTAAAAACTGGCTACCTAAGTTTAATCCTAAAGCAGGCATGCTAGCAGAAGAACACATAAACAACTTTACATTATCCATAAATCTCAATGGGGTTAGTAATGAAGATGTTGTCATTCAGCTCTTTCCTTACACTTTGCAAGGAGCAACTAGATCATGGTATTTCTCATTACCATCTAGATCTATCACTAGTTGGGATATTTTCCAAGAACAATTCTTGACTAAGTTTGGTGATGATAGGTCTACTGCGACACTAATCAATGACCTGTCTAACCTTAGGGTTGTGTCAAGGAACCTGTCAAAGATTTTAACTCACATTTTAATAAACTTTTGAACAAAATTCCTACCACCTCCAAGCCTAGCGAAGAAGTTCGAAGTGAATGGTATATATTTTCTCTACCATCAAACATAGCAATCTTCATTGATAGAGCTAACAAAACAACGTTAGCTGACAATATGAAGGAAGCAATAGCGGTTGAGAAACATATCATAGCCTTAGAAAAGAAGAACACTATTGATGAACACAAATCTAAGGAGGTCACTTTTAAAGAAGATCCCAAGAAAAAATAGTCCAAATACCCATTCAATTTAGAAGGATTGCAGAAAGTTTTGAAAACCATGTCCAATGAAATGGTTGACATTAAAAAACAAGTAGCAGAGACTTCTTCTAAAAAGCCTTACAAGCCTTATAGAAGAAATACTTCAACTGATTCAAAGCCTCCCAATGCTATCACAAATGCTAAATCAGAAGAAGAAGAAGAGGAAATTTCCCACGAGGAGCCTACTGATGAAGAAGAAGTTGTAGAAGTACAGGGAATGTGGGATTTCATCCTCCCAGATGAAGAGGATCAAGAGGCATCGCCATTCAGTACTAGAAGTAGAAATTAGCTCGATCCTCCTCAACCTACCCCTAAGCCAAAGAGCGCAAGCTCAATGTCTAAGGATAAAGTCACAGGAAAGAAAACATCACCTAAAGTGACTCAAACAAGCCCAATCCAAACAGATTCACCAATACCATCTAAAACATTGATTGTTTCTGGTGAGATGGAATATAATATCATAGAATACATGAAGAAAACTAGGGCTAACATTACATTTTATGAATTGAGCAAGTTAAAACATCAACAAAAGTTATTTTTGAAAGAGTTACAAGCAATACCGGTTGCACCTCTGCCTGCTACTGTAATCTCACAAGATTCTCACAAGATGGGAGGACCTCCAAATACTGTGACTAATAAAGTTGAACCAAATGACATCGCTCTAATTGAAGGAAGGTCAAGATCTCATACTCCTCCATTTCTTCTTACTCATGAATTTTTCAACAAAAAATTGCATAATTGTTTAGTTGATTCAGGAGCTTCATCCAATATCTTACCTAAATAAATATGTGCAAAGCTGAATGTTCAACCTCAAAAATCTGTAGTATGCATAGCTCAGTTGGACCGGTCAGAGGTTGAAGTGATCAGCAAACTAAATCATGTTACCATAAGTCTGTCATCTAATCCAAACGTATGTCAAGTTATTGATATTTTAGTAGCAGACATTCGAGAATTTTATGGCTTAATTCTTAATAGGGATTTATTTGAAAATATTCATGGATATTTTGCAACCGATTGGTCACATATGTGGTCCCTTACAATGGCAAACCAAATCAAATAAAGGTTGAGCGAGAAAGGCATCAAAAATACCTAGTAACAGAATTGGAAGGAGAAAATTAACTTGTAGCATACAACAACAACATAATTGGCAACTATTTTGTCAACTCTTTCTTAGGAAATTTCAATGCTCATGCTTCACCTTATTTAGAACATTCTGTTTTATCTCAAGTAGAAAAATTTTCTCAAACAAATAGTTCTAAATGTCTTAATTTCATAGATAGTCCTATAAATAAATCTTTATTTTGGAAGTTATTTTTTGATGGTTCTAAGTCTAACGATGGAGCAGGAACAGGATGTGTATTAGTTAGTCCAAATGGAAACAAAACTATGCTAACTTGTAGACTCAAATTCGATTGCACTAATAATACTGCAGATTACGAAGCCTTAGGACAAGGATTATACAAAGCACTCGGATTAGATATCAAGTATCTACAAGTTTTCAGAGATTTTGAAATTGTTATGAGACAGGTACGAAATACTATACATTGTTTATGAGGTCATTTAAAGCATTATCAATCTTTAGTACAAGATCTGACTGAACATTTTATAGCATTCAATATTTCATCAATTCCCAGACTCCAAAATGTTAGTGCTGGCCTCTTGGCAAATGTAGCTTCCAAGATCATTCCCTCAGAAAACTATAACCCAGATAGATTCTCAATTGAATTGATTTTTAGACCTTCGATTCCTAATAACATTACCAATTGGAGAATTTTCAATGATGATCCTAATATTGTAAGTTTCCTCACATCAGAGGGATCTTAGAGTAATCAGATAATTGATGAGGACCAACATGATAAACAGTTGCAACAAGATAGCACTAATAATGCTATGCCAAAATCAGTAGTCAAATTGGAAGACTTATACGATTTGAAAGACCGATTCAAAAGATCTACCAATTCAAAACTTCAAAGTTCAACTCTGCACTATGAATTAGTAAGTCTAGGAACTAATACCAAGCCACAGAATATCAATCTAGGTCTTGGCCTAGCCCCTAAAGAAAGACTAGCATACGTTCGTCTCTTGAAACAATACAAAAGTGTTTTTGCCTAGAATGTTGGCATTATGACACAATTTTGGTGCTATGACATAGGTGTTGCCCTTGATGGCAACTCACTTAGATGACAGATCACAATTTAGGCTCTCAGAATGAAGGAAAAAGATATGTACGTAGTTTCCTCTTAACCAAGTCGTGTATACACGCGGGATTGACGTTCAAAAGGTGCGTATATGTATGCACACACTTTCATGTAAGGAAAAGCACGTACATGTGGGAAAAGTTGTTTTTGGTCCGTGGTATTTAGCCCTTTGTATTTGGACCTATGGTTTTGAACCATGGTATCTCATCCGAAGTGTTGAACCCAGGTATTGGGTCCATGGTATTGATTTTTTATGGTTTTGGACCGTGGTATTGAGTAAGGCCTAAGACTATAAAAGGGAAGGAGATCATTAGGCAAAGGCATTCACTTAACCATTGAATATCTTATGAAGAGTAAGATCTAGAATTGGGTTATGGTGTATAGCTAGATCTGAACCAAGGAGGAACCTAAGCGCTAGAAGAAGGATAAGTTCTATTGTTGGGTCAAGATCTTAAGGCTTGAATAGTAGTATCTTTGTGTGATTTTGATCTGTTATATTTGGCGCATGACTTGATCTATAAATCTGATAATCTGGGTATAACTGATGTCTGAATAAGTGAAAAGGGTAAATTATCTTTTATAGATCTGTACGCAGGTTCGGTACAGTATAGGCACGTATACATGCTTGTTCAGAAATTCAAGGTTATGTATACGCTTGTTGGCCTTAATACAGAAGCATATGCACGCATGTTATACATATTGAAGTAGTGTATGTCTCATGAAATATGTTTTAGCTACTTCTATTTATTGCTGCAGTGTTCTAGGTTCAGGATTGGTTTCTGGTTACTGTTAATGTATTCTAGTTACATCATTCAGAAAAGTAATTGGTTGGTTCAGTTTTGATAGAAGCAAAGGAGATTGGTTGATGCAGATGTATTTGATGTTTGATTATTGTAATTGATGGATCCAGTCTGAAAATTTATGAAACGTGGTCCCTGGAAGAAAATAGAAGGTTGTAGCCTTCTGTAGGTCAGCACCTACATACTAGTACATTAGCTAGTACAAGAGCTAAGGGGGTTGTAGCTCCCTTCCAGGAGAAGCTGGAGAATGAGAGAAGGTTGTAGACTTCTACAGGTAGAAGCCTGCGTACTGGTATAAGACTGCATCAGTACAGAAACATTGTAAAAGGAAGTTTCCAATTGAAAGAAGATAGAGACGAATTGCAGTAGGTGGTTTTCACCCACATTGGGTTTCCACCTTATATCTTTTGTTCTTATGTGTGACTGTCTGTTCTGTTTATTGTTCCTAGTTACTATTTATATGGTTCTAACACACATATTAATGATCAAAATCTAAAGAATTAATTAAATTATAAGTCTGCAAGTTATACGCGAGTTTCCTTAACTGAAGTTGCGTATATACGTCGTTTTCACTAACTGAAGTAGCATTTGCAAATCTGATTATGAAATGAAAAATAATTGACTTGATAATACTGATTCACCCCCCCTCTCAGTGTTATTTCCAACATGGAACTATGATGAACTTAAGACTTACGACACTTCTATCATTCAGCATACTGTCCTAATGATAGACGATGAAAAACCTGTCCAACAAACGCTGAGAAAATTTCACCCTAATTTGGAAAATTAGATTAAGACTAAACTCGATAAATTATTGAAAGCCAAAATCATTTTTCCCGTTCGGCATTCTAAATGGGTTTCCAATATGGTTCTCATTAGAAACAAAAACAGAGACATTAGAATTTGCATTGACTTACGAAATCTTAACAAAGCCTGCCAAAAGGAGAATTTTCCTTTTCCTCCCATGGAGCAAATATTACAAGCAGTTGTAGGATCAAAATTAATGTCCTTTTTGGATGGTTTCTCTAGCCACTATCAAGTTTTGGTCCACCTTGATGATCAATTAAAGACCACGTTCAGAACCAAATAGGGCACTTATGCATATCAAAATATGCCTTTTGGTCTAATTAACACTGGTGCCACATTTCAAAGGGCCCTGGACATTACATTTAAGGGATTAGTAAACAAATCAGTAGTAATCTACTTGGATGATATAACTGTATATTCCAAAAAATGAGGTAATCATCTCAGAGATTTGAAACAAATCTTCCAATGTTGCCAAAGGTATGGAATTTCACTTAATCCAAAAAAATCCTTTTTTACACTAAGTGAAGGAAAACTTCTTGGATTTATAGTGTCCAAATCTGGAATCCATATTGATCCTGATAGAATTAGGGAGATTTTTGAGATACCCTTGCCTCACAAAAAGAAGGCTATGCAATCCTTCCTTGGCCAAATTAATTTTGTAAAGGGATTTGTTCTAGACTTTTCAAGGATCGTATCTCCCTTACAAGAAATGATTAAAAAGAGTTGTTCAATATTCAAATAGGGTCAAGACGAATATGAAGCATTCAATCTGATTAAACAAGCAATTATAAACACTCCATCTTTAGCAACTCCAAATTTTTCCGATCCTTTCATTTTGTATACATTTGCCTTTGATAGATCATATGTTGCAATACTCACTCAAGAAAATCAAGAAAAAGTGGAAGCCCCAATTGCCTTTTTCAGTTCAAATCTGCAAGGGGCTGAATTAAACTATTCAGACGTCAAGAAGCAAGCTTATGCTATTTTCAAAGCGATCAAACATTTCAGACCCTTCCTACTTAAAACCCATATAAAAAGCATTGTGCCGTTTCCAGCAGTAAGAAATATTTTGGTACAGAAAGATGTGGTGAAAAACGAGCAAATTGGGTTACTACTTTACAAGAATATGACGCTGAAATTAAACCAGCAAATATTGTAAAAGGTCAAGGCTTTTGCAAAATGCTGGCTGGAGCATCGCTTATTTCCGAATACCGTCTTCATAAGTACAAATGTATGAGGCAAGCCTAAAAAATATTGAATCATTATACACTGATATCATATTTTATCTAAAGAACGGATATGCTCCTTCAAACCTAGATTATACAAAGAAAAGAGCCCTAAGGTTGAAAGCTAAGCAATATCAGCTCATAAATGATGTACTTTTTAGGATGAATTATGATTATGTTCTCCTTCGATGTCTTGAGAAAGCTGAAGCTGAAAAAGTGTTGCAGGAACTCCATGACGGACCAGCAGGTTGACATTATGCTGGAGATACTACAACACATAAAATCTTGCGCGCAGGTTTTATTGGCCTACACTATTCAAAGACGCACATAACTACGTAAGGAAATTTCAAGTTTGTCAAACTGCTACAGGAAGAAAAAAGAAACCATCGTTGCCTTTGCAACCAGTCAATATCGATCAACCCTTTGACCAATGGGGATTGGATATAATAGGTGAGATCGTTCCTCATTATTCTAAACAACATAGGTATATCCTTACAGCTACAAATTATTTTACTAAATGGGTAGAAGAAGTTCCTCTCCAGATATCTAATGCTGAACATATCATTGATTTCATAGATCAGTTCATAATCACCAGGTTTGGTTTACCCTCTTCTTTAATGTTTGATAATGCATCGTATTTTTCTGGAAATGCTATGATTGAATTTGCGCTCATTAGAGGTTTTAAACTCAAATACTCTGCCAATTATTACCCATAGGGGAATGGATTATCTAAATCAACAAATAAAAACTTAATCAGAATCATTAAGCAAACCATTGATCAAACTCATAAGAATTGGCACAAATCCTTAACATATGCTTTATGGGCAGACCGAATAACTCAGAAAGCCTCCATTGGCACTTCTCCCTTTAATTTGGTTTATGGGAAAGAAGTGGTCCTTCCAACTCATCTAGTGATCCCCTCATTTTCCTTAGTTCAATTTATTGACGAAACACCAACTTCTTCCTTACAACTAAGGCAACTACAAATCCTTAAGCTAGAAGAGCAATGAGAACAAGCTAAAATAACTCATGCACATCACCAAGCATTAGTAAAAGCTTCTTTTGACTCAAACATGATATCCAGAAAGGATTTTCAGATAGGGTATCTAGTTTTAAAATGGGATAAGGCTCATGAGGGAAAGGGCAAACATACGAAGTTTCAATGAATGTTGCTTAGCCCTTTCCAAATAGCAGAAATCATAGGTCCATCTACCTTTATGTTACAGGATTTAATAGGAAAAAGAGAATCTTTACCTGTTAACGGTCAGATCCTCAAAAAATACTTTCCATAGGAGATCATTCTTCTATTTTTGTAAATTAGCTTTTCCTTTATTTTGATAATAAAACTAGTTGTAAATGGTTACATTTGAAATTCACGAAAAAGACTAGAATTTCTTTTAAATTTTGTTTTTTCACTTGTATAAATAGAACTGATTTAGAAAATTGGACATTATTATTGAAAGATATAGTCAAAGGCTATAAGCTTGAAAGTGATACTAGTTTCAACTTTGTAAATTTTGATAAAAAATGACCTTTAGTGGGAATTTGTTTTATATCGGTCAATGAAAAGTATCAATAAAAAAAATGAAGGTTCTCTGTAGAAAAGCTCTTTCCAAAACCTCTACCATTGTTGTCCAGAGTTATTCTTAAGGAAACAATGACTTCCTCCCCACTTAGGAAATTACGAGCTTCAAGGAATAATCCAACGATACACTTTAAATGAAAGAATAAGAGGTCTCATCACAAGCCGACTTATCATGATCATAGATATTATAGCTTGCTGACTTTGCCAAAACTGCATACCACAACAGGGCAATGATTCAAGACTATTGTAATCAAAAGACAAGGGGTCTCATCACGAGCCAGCTTGTTTAGCAAAGTTATAAATCAAGTGAGTGGCACTATCATAATCTGGCTACCAAACCAAGGCATTGTTCTTTAAGGTTTAAAAGAAAATAAAAGAAATAAGTGGATATGGATTTCCCTTTGAAAATTGTATATTTCTCTAAGTAGGATATAGGATCATTGCTGGGTAACAGGTAACCCTGTCGATGCTATAAACGCCTGCTGGTAGTAGAGGCTATACCTACGACAAATGAGCACATTTAAAACTGATTTACAGAGAATACTTTGTTTTTATCTTTATAAACCAGGTCGTGGCTGATGTAAATACAATGACTAGCTCTTGGAAGTAAATAAACCAAGTTAACATAGAAAAAACAAACTATCCTTAACAGCTGAAAGCATGGTGTACTTTATCTTTCTATAATAAAGTTTAATTCTCTAAAAAAAAATTTGTTTTGGAAGTTTAGAAAATTGAAAAGAAAAGTAGAGATAACTGGTTCTTCCAAGTGAATCGCCGATTTTTGTGGCCAGCAACAACCCCCCTTCTTATTTAGTATTATCACTAATCCATAAAATTCAAAGAATAAATTAGGACTTGCATTTCCTTTTTGAATAAATCTTACTATCATAAAACTTAGGAGAATACCCAAAAATCCAAAAAGACTTAAGTTTTATGATAAAGTTTGAACAAAACCGTTCCCTCAATAAAAAAGGTCGCATCACAAAAAGGTAATGGGTTCCATCCTACAAACCGAATCCTAACATTGTGAAATCGTGATGCAAAATCACGCGTTGAAGACATTCATCGCATCACAGTTTTAACGTTCTTCAAGTATCGCTTAACATGAAATACCTCAAACCACCGATATGCAATGGCACATCTCGCAAATCACATTTCGCAGAAACATATGGTAATGGATGATTGTCACATGTAATGGATATGCGATATTGCAATCTGCAATGTTACAAAGCAAATCGCAAAATTTCCTTATCGCAGATCTGTAGGGTTCGCCATTTGAAAAAGCTTTTCCATAACCTGATGCCCATTTATGTGTATTAATGTTAATTTAATGAGTTAGTTGGCAATCATTAATGAAATATGGTTTTGATCTGATCGAAGAGCCATTTCATGTAAAGTGATATATTTTATATGTTTTCGACATTTAAAGATTTCCCGTCACCTTTTTCTTATCATTACTCTTTTCTCATTTCTAAATTGCAAGAACGAAGAGCAAATAGGGATACATAACAGTGTTCAGAATATTATGGGAAAGCAGGGAAAAGCGCCGAGTTCTGAAGACAAAGAAATGACGCCCTTATACACGGATACCACCTGTAACAGAGATGCCGACATTACTACTTGGGAACACATGCACAGTTTACCTGAGGAAGAAAATCCAAGAGTAATGGAGGTTACAGCTACTGTAGACTCACACAGGTCATCTAAGGCGTCAATTACAGAATTAGCATGTTCGTTCTTGCATCGGATAGTGGCAAGGCCCAAGATTCTTCCATACACAGACATGGTTAAATGGGTACTAGATAGTGCTGAGATAAAAAATAGATAGTTTAAGACTCAAAGACCAAGAACTCATGGAGTAATTATTTCTACAAAGTTTAAGGTTTATATCCTCTAACAAAAAACACACAAGAGGTGAAAAATAGCACCAGGGAAGCCCGAATCGAGGAACGGAGGTAGTTTCTGATGCACGATTAGTGCATCGCCAGGCAAAACCTATTGAAATGGAAAATCTCTAATGACTCAGTCACCTGTAAGCTCGGAAAATTGTAGGAAAAAGGTTCTAAAAGAGAAAGGCAAAACCCGAACTCTAAAACCAACTGTATTCATCAGGAATATCTTCAAGTGGTATGTAAATTTCTACCAAATGTGCAGCATCTATAAACAAGTTGGAGACAAAAGGATCAAGAAAGAACAAAGTCCATCAGAAGATTAACCAGTTGAACTGGGATTGTAACTGGACATACTTGGTAAAACCACACAGCCAGTGCATGACTCTCAAATGTATCATTAATTCTGCCGAGAAGATGGCGCCAGCGCTTGTCGATTTTGTTTTTGCAGGACAGCTAAAGTCAGAAGTCGGCCAGCCAACTCTCCTCAGGCAAATGCTAAATGCTTTCGACTACAAGGAATAGATACATAGATAGTTAGTTGCCAGATTTACTTTTAGATTCAGTTTTAGTTTTAGTTTTTCTTTATTTTTGCCTGAAATGAGGACGGTCATTTAAACCGCCTCCTATATTTTTGTAATAAACTATTTTTAGATTTAGCTAGTAATATTTAAACCCTTCTCATGCATGTAGAGAAGGGTCTTAAAATTTATCAAAAACTTGTCCTCAGAACATGCACTTCTGCACCCTCCGAGGAGATTTTTTTTAATATCTACTACTAAAATTGCACTTTTGTACTCTTAGTAGATGTTGCATTAAGAAGTGGTAAATCATTATTGCTGAAGCTCATGAGCAGAACTCATTATAAATGGTACTTTTATCTCTTAACAAATTCTGCTTATGTGTTACAGTGATATTCATGTTCAGTTATTTATGTATGAATGCTTGAATGCTTGAGTTACCATTTATCACTTCTGTACAGTGATAGCCATTTATTTATGCTTAATATATAAGTGACTTATTATGCGATATGTTTTCACAACTGTTCGGCTAACCTTTTATACGAAACAGTTCATCCTTATTGAATTATTTTCTTATAGTAATTGAATGATCTTTATAACCAATTGCTATAGAAACTATTTTAGATTGCATAATTGAAAGATTAATTCTCGGGGTAGTTTTAGAATTAGATATTTTTGTTCGTTAGAATACAATTGCATTGTTGTTAAATTAGATTTAGAATAAAGGCATGCTAATTAGAAGATATTAGGAAGGAAATATCAATTCTCAACACACACACACACACATAGATTGGGAAACTAGTCCCATATCCCCAGTCGGACCCACTATACCAAACAGAAAAGGAGCTGCTAACCAAGGTCCAGACCGGGTGGGTATCCCCCTTGTTTTAGACCCAATTTTCTAGGCTTCAACACAACCCCAAATGACTACATGTCAACCACTTCCCTTGTCATCCAATCCATTTCCTCAAAAATTTAATCAACTACCTTCCCAACCACTTCTGAATCCAAATAATAAAGCTTCTCAAGAATTCATCTATAATGTTGAGGGTCAAAATTTTTAAGCTTGTATGATATCTCATATAGGTCTAAATGATGTCCAACTTATATTCGGTAGGGTTTTGCAAACGAATTCACCACCAGTTGTAATCCAAGAATATAAGGAGGATAAAATTCCTAAAAACGAGGAATCTCTTTATCGAGAAAAGACTCCTCCAAAGGAATATGTTCCTACACAATTAGGATACAACTAAATAAAATTAAATCCTACAATTTCTCTAATATAACAACCTTTTGTTTCCTTAAAATGTCCCCCTTTTCCTAAAAGGATTCAAATCAATAAGGGAATAGAAAGGCAAATAATTCTACCTGAATATAATATGCTACATGAATTGAAAAATAATTGCATCAAAATTCCTTTACTTCAATCTATAAAGGAATACCCATATTTGTAAGTAAAATAAATGAGTAGTGTGTTAAAAAACTAGGAAGAAAGAGAAAAGAAATTAAAAAAATTCAATTGGTAGGAAAGATTGCAGACATTATGATGGGGAACCAATAATTCCAAAATATTTAGATCTAGGTAGCCCTATCGTAAAAATTCATATCAATAGTACTGGGATACCAAATACTTTCACTGATTTAGGAGCAACCATTAATATCATGAGTAAGCATACTATGGATCAATTAAAGTTTCCTAATCTTCAATATAGTCCCCAAATCTATTGCAACTAGCAAATAAATATGTTATCAATTCTGACGGTATGTTAAAATATGGATCAGTGTCTTTAGATTCATGGTAGTATCCTATTTATTTTATGAATTTAACTCCCAAGAATAATTTAGCAGATCACCCATTGATCCGTGTTGACCTTGGCTAGCTACAACTGATGCATTTATAAGTTGTAGTTTTGCTACTATACATATATATATATATATATATATATATATATATATATATATATATATATATATATATATATATATATATATATATATATATATATATATATATATTTCTGATGGCAGTGGAAGTTCCACTAAGAGATTCACATTATATCCACCTACAAAAACAATAATTGAAATAGAAAGTGAAGTTTGGATTGATGATGATAGTGAAGACCTTGAAGATATTCAGCCTATATTTACTCTTTCACAAATAGATGAGGAGGATCAATTGAAATTTTTTTTGAATAATAATGATTCTTCTTCATATTGTGAACAAGATCAAAGTTTTAAAGAGCAATGTAATATAGCATATTTATCATCTAGACAATCTAAAGTAGCTTTACATTCTATCGAAAAGTTTGGAAATTCGTTAATATACATTTTTGCAATCAAAACACTAAAAATTAATAATAACTTTGAAGAATTCCAAACATGAAAATTGATAAATATGCTACAGAAACATTCATCGGCATATGAATGGGATTGTACTGACATACACGGAATCGATCCTAATACATGTATGCATCAAATTTACATTCAGGAAAATTCCAAACTAGTGAGACAACATCAGATAAGGATGAATCCCAATCTGAGAGAAATTGGTAATGAATAATTACAGAAGTTATTTAATGTGAGCTTCATTTACCCGATATGAAATAGTTAATGGGTCTCACCTTTAGTGATTATTCTTAAGAAGAATGGGAAGTGGGGAGTGTGCATCGATTATATAGAACTAAATAAGGATACTTTAAAAGATCATTTTCTATTTCCTTTCATTGATCAATTATTAGATACTTTAGCAGGGAAGAAATATTTTTAATTTCTTGATGGTTTCATTAGATATAACCAAATTCAATTGGCAACAGAAGATGAAGATAGAACAACTTCTACATGTCCATGGTATGCTTACAAAGTACTTCCTTTTGGGTTTTGTAATGCACTTACAACATTCTAAAGAGAACTTTTAGTTATGATCTTTTCCGACTTGATTCATTATTATTTAAAGGTTTACATGGATGATTTTACTATCTATGGAAGCACTTTGGAAGATGCTCTTGAAAAATTAGAAAAAGCTCTCATTAGATGCAAAGAAGAAAATCTTGCATTGAGTGATAAAAAATGTTTTATGATGCTTAATGAGGGAATTGTTTTAGGCCACATATTTCAGGAGATGGAATGAAGGTGGATGCATCTAAGGTAGAGTTAATCTCTAAAATTTCAATTCCTAATTTTCAAAGACATGTTAGAAGTTTTCTTGGTTTTACGGGATATTACAGAAGATTCATAGAAAAATTCACAAAAATAACTTCTTCACTCTTTAAAATTGATACAAAACATTGTGATTTTCTTTGAAATTTTAACTATGAGAAGGCATTTGAATCATTGAAACAGAAAATTACCGAAGCACCAATATTAAGTGGGCCTAACCGGTTTCTCCCTTTTCATATTTCAACTAATGCTTAAGATACAACCTTAGGAGTTGCGTTGGGACAGAAAGGCTTGACTCCTTATGCTATTTATTATACAAGTGAAAATTTGACTCACGTAGCGTTAAATTATATAGTAACAAGAAATGAGTTTTTAGTTGTTGTTCATGCCATCAATAAGATTCGACATTATATCGTTGACTATGAAACTTTTATTCATATGAACAATTCTGCTATTAGATATTTAATAAATAAACCAATTAATAATGGCATGATTACTAGATGGTTATTATTATTACAAGAATTCAATATTACCATTCAGGATAGGCGAGGAAAGGAAAACACAACTATTGATTTCCTTTCCAGGATTAAAAATGATAATGTGGATGCTCTTGTGAACAATAATTTCTGTGATGAGTATATCTTTATAGTATCTACTAAAACTCCTTTGTTTGTAGATATTCCTAATTGTTTGGTTATAGTAAAATTTCCCCATAGTTATCAGCCAAAGAAAGACGTAAAATTATCAAGAACCATGAACCCAACTCATGGATAGAGGGAGAATTGTACCAAACTGGACCTGATCTGTTTATCTGAAGATGTGTTCAAGAGGAAAAAGTACTGGAGATATTAAAAACTTTCCATGATTAAGCATGTGGAGGATAATTTGTGGATAAAAGAACTATATACAAAGTCCTTCTTTTAGGATATTACTGGCCTTCTCTTTTTACAGATGCCATGGAATATGTCCAAGATGTGACAACCACTTTAGGATGGGAAAACCCATTCCATCGAATGAAATACCTCTACAACCTCAAGTACTAATAGATGATTTCGAAAAAAGGGCTCTATATTTTTTTGTTCCAATCAATTCTCCATCTAAACAAAAGAGGTATATTCTTGTTTGTACATACCATGTTAAAAAATGGGTAGAATATAGGCCACTTCATTTTTCTACTGAAAATGTTGTAGTTACATTTCCTTTTGATGAAATTTTCACTACTTTTGATGTTCCAAGGGAAATTACGAAAAATCAAGGTGTCCAATTCACATCCAAGTTGGTGAAAATTATTATGGAAAAATATCAGACCAAACATATAAAGTCCACTCCATATTATCCACAAGCCAATGGGAAAGTTGAATCTACTAACAAGATACTTGAAGTAAACCTCACTAAGACTGTACATTTTCTCAAAAGAGATTGGGTAGAAAGGCTTGTGGAGGCACTTTAGGCGTACCGCACCACATGGAGGAACATTATTGGACATACTCCTTATATTGTCTATGGGAAAAATATCTTGCTTCCAACTGAATTCCAGGTGGACAATTTTAGAACATCAACAAAGTTGGGGCTTGATCTATCCGAAGCTAAAAAACAAATATTTGCACAACTGAACAAGCTAGATGAGATCTGAAAGGATTCGATACAAATAAAAAAATATAATCCAACAAAAAATAATCAAGTGACATGACAAAGTCATCAAATTCAAGAAATTCAAGCCAGGTGACTCGACTCTTCTGTTTTATTCTAAGTTTAAGGATTTTCAAGGAAAATTTTAGACACGTTGGCTTGGTCCCTATGAAATAGATGTTAATTTTTGTAATGGGGCAAAATTAAAATTAGGATTATTGATTAAGAAAAGGTTACCTTCCTTGTTAATGGGCATAGGTTAAAATTATATCATAAGCCCTTGACAAGAGAAAAATTTGTCAAACATTTGCAAGAGAATTTTGATTTGAAGTTAGTAAGAAAGGAAGATTTTTCTTCCTTATCGCTAAAATAATTCTAATTTTTTTCTTCTAAAAAAAAAATAACATAAAATAAAATAAAATAAATATGAAAATAATAAAAGAGGAAAATAAAATAAAAAATAGGTATGAAAACGAACATTGTTGCCATTTTTCAACATAAAATGTTAGCTAAAAAATAAGGGGTCCTTGGCAACTTAGATTTTCATATTTCCCTTCTTTCTTTTTCCCATTTTCTTTTATCCCACTTTTATTTTCATTTCTAATAAATTTTTTGAAGACATGTTTTTCTTTTTCCAAGAGAAATCTACAATAAGTTGCAGTAGTGTCAGAAATCATCATCAAAGGTCATCGATATCATCAAAATCAATAAGGTTCAACCACATCAACAACAACAAATTTTCAGGTAAATGATTAAATTGAGGAAGTAGATACAAAATTTGCAATATTTGGTAGCTCATTTCAAATTTTGTAACCAATGGTGAACCTGCAAATCCATGAACATTTAAAGGTTCCAAAAGCATTCTCGACCGGTAAAAAAGATAAGATATCAATATTAAAAGCTATGTTATAGGTTGTTAAACTATTTTTCATTAAAGGAATAATAAATCTATGGGTCTAAATAATAATGATACATCTTTTATAATGATGAGCAGAATTATGACCATGATTTATAGTCCTATCCCAATACTCACACTCATATCCTAATTCATCATGTTATATTGTCTCTAATTCATTTTTACTCCTAATGGTCTTGAAGGAATAGATCTTTTAAAATCATGGCAAATCATGAATGTAAAAGCCAAAGTTCTATTGGAAATTGACCAAATCCTTGACATTTTAGCTTACTCCAACCATCAATATGCTTCATTCCATTTCCATTTCCCTACACATATCCATTCCATCTATGTCAAAAGGAGGCAATTCAAGGCTCACCTCCCCTACACAATGGGTGTCATTGTTTATTTTGAGCCAAATGGAAATAATTTCCTTATTTCTTATCCACAGGTTAAGGATCAATTACAAAAGGTAGGGTGGTTAAAATTCTTTGAGAAATTCGATGCCTATGGAATTCAAGTGACCAGGGCATTTTCTAGATCAATTGATAGTGTGGAGGTAGAGATAGGTAACATAAGGCTTAATATTACATAGTTCTTCATATCAAAAGCTACAAAACTTCCTCGCCATGGTGAAATTTGGTTCAAGAGTTAGAGACTTAAACATGAGTAGTGGAAAAATTTTCTACATGAACCAAACATGGATACATTAGCCTTCAAGAAGGGAATTCTGGTCAAAATTCTTAAATCCAAATGGAAGAACCTATTACTTGTACTCCAGAAGTTCCTCACTTGTGAATTTAGGTACGGAAAGCTTCTAATTTCTACCATGCAAGGTTGTTAATGAATTTTTTCAAAGGAAAATGATTAAATATTCCCTACTATTTGATGTGGAGTTTGAAGAAAAAGACCTTTAACATCTAAATAGATTCTAGAAATATTTATAGGGATCTATATCACCATGATTTGGTTAAAATTTTAATTGAAGAACATTTGAAGTCTATTGGTGATAATTGGCAAGACTTTGTAGTTAGAAAACACTTCATAGAAATCTCAGAAGAAGAAGAACTACTCAAAACTAAAAAGAGTCGAATAAAATCTCAAAACCCTATCCTTGAAGTTGACATAGAAGAAAATGAGGGTTTGACAGTCAACAAACCAAAAGAAATGAAAATTTCACCAGAGGAAATAAATGATGATACTCCACTCAGTCTATTTTTGGAAAACGTTAAACATAAAAATAAGAAGCATGATGTTAGAAGAAAGAAAGTTAGAAAAAATATTGAGCAACATGAGGAAGATTGAGAGAAATTATAGAGGAAAAGAAGAAAGAAGAGAAATATGATAGAGGCAATGGAATCTCAGCAAAAGTCGAGGAGAAGCAACATTCCAAGCATTCAAATGATCCAGCACAACAAAATCCTCTAGAGACTATTAATCTTGAGGAAGAAGATTATGTTGAAATAGGAGTAATGACAAAGTCCTCAGTATAATAGATCCCAATAAGAAAAAATCCCAAAATTGATTTGAACCAACAAGAAGTCTATGATTACTTGGAGACATCAGAACAAGGAGCACATAAGAAGGAAAAATATCTCGAGGAAATTCAATAATAAGTTGCATATAATGATGTTCCTACAGTTAATTCTAGGGCCCATGCTACTACTTTTCAAGAAGAACAAGATATTTTTCATATTCTGGAAAAAGACATTTATCACTTTCCTAATGAGAAAACCCATATGGTCAGACAGTGTAAAAAAGCAGAAAGAAATCAAGCAATATGGATGTGTTAGTTCAAGCCTAAAAATGGGACAATAACAAGGGTAATTTTTCAATTTTGATCTTTTGGTGCATGAGGACATGCAACATCCTCAACGTGGGGGAATGTTAAAGTCCTGAATTATACTCGTTTTTAATAACATTTTTACCACTACTTCCATCCTTTCATAATAATTTTTCTATATTTTCAAGCTACCAGGTCAATTCATTCATGCTCAGACACATTAAAAGGTATCATTTATTCATGGATTATAATTTGTTGGTTTCTTTGTCAAAATTAATGAAAACATTCCTATAGCTACAAAATGAACAAATTTCGTAGCTAACTAGAAATTCACACCTTAGTCCATGGTTAGACAGGTTTCCCCAAGCTAGAAGGTGAACACGAGAATCGATAAATTCCAAATGTTGAGTATATGGATAATCACCTATTACACATACCTGACATATCACAAAGCATGAAAAATTGGTTGGTCAAACTAAAGTCAAATCTTGCTCCCATAGTCTATGAACACACAAATTTTAAAGGCAATCAAATTCATCAATAAGCAAGCATGGAATTAAACAAGAAAATATTAGATCCAAAGCAGAGAATGCATCAAAATGAAATCTTCTCATGATTTTCTCTTATCATAGTAAATCATGAGAAGCATGTTTTATATTGTCATTTGAACATCTAGATGTCATTTGAAATACAAGTTTCTTAGCTTGAATTTCCTCGATGTTGTTGGATTAGGATGTTATAAATTGCTTTGGAAGGAAGGATAGTAATAAGTTTATATATAGTTTGTAATTGTTACACAAATTAAATACTCTACTTTTAATATAATCATCCTATTATTCATTATTGCGAATTTTTTCTTAATTTAATTTGTTGATATGAGTTTCAACCACTCTCAAGATCAATAGGAGGTCCCCTTGAAGAGTTTGTGAGAATCTATTTCTATTTCATTTCTTTTACCAAGCATTAGTTTCATTCTGCTTTGATTTCTGAATTGGTTTTATTGGTTCATTTCACTTCATTAAGCATTAGTCTATTACTCTATTATGCAATAGGTTGATCACTCATTTCAAAGGTAAAAATAATAAAAGATATTTCATTTCTCAGTTTTTTACTTGAATTGATAGATTAGTCTCGGATTTAATGTTACTTTGGATTGGATCTAGATAAAATGACACACACTAGTAATCTTAGTAAGACTTGAATTTCCTTTCCAAGTTGATTTCAAACTAATGAATATCATAGATTTCCATTCCATCCATTAGCATAACATTTCAGTTTAGTTGATTAGTGTAGTATTTCAATTTTTCCCATTAGTAAAGAATTTCAATTATGCTCCTTAAAATTGTTGGGTGTGGAGCATGATTATTTAGAGTTCCTTCTTTCAGCCGAATGTATACCCCAAGAAGATTGTACACCCCTCCACACAGGGGGGGTGCGGGGGGGGGGGGGGGACTTGTCCCCCTTGCAGGGGTTCAGGAGGGCCCATCCCCCTCAGCTAAGGGGTTCGAAGGCCAGCGGTCCCCCAGCGGGGATTTCGGGGGTAGCACCCCCAAAGCTAAAAACAAATGTAAAATTGCCTTGTAAAAGTATAGTAATTTCTAGTCAATCTCGGCCGTTCATTAGGCATATTATTTGACGGTAGAATTTATGTTTAGCTTAGGGTTTTTTGCCCTAGAAGGCAACCCCCTCTCTTTGTATGAGGGTATTGTATTGAGGCTGTGATATAGATGTGTATTCTCAGAGCGAGAAACTGATAGGTGAGATTGTGAGAGAAAACAAAGGATATTACAGTGGATCTGCTGTAGGTTGTGTCTCTTCATTTTGCTTGATAATAGAAAGGAATGACTAGCTGTTTGAGGTTGACATAGCCCAAACTGGGTGAACCACATATATCTATGTCTCTCTAGTTTTATGTGTTTGTGTTTTTCCACATGTTATATGTCGGGCATTTCTCTATCATATATATAATTTTTTTAACAAAAATAATAGTTAAAATTCATTTATTAGAATAGGATTTATATTTGATTCAATAGCATAAGTTTTATTTTTCATTCCACTCTTTAGAATAGAATTTCAATTCAATTCTTAGAATAATTGTTTGGATTCTTCACTTAGCATAATTGTTTTAAAAATCCTTCAAGAAAGAACATCTTTGTTCATTTAACAAGAATGAATTTTGAGAAATTTCATTTTAAATTTCACTTTATATTTATAGCATTTAATAAAAAATAATCTTCCTAGCATATATAAACCACATACACTTCATAAGAATATGATACCCAAGTTTGACAATTTAATGATGCAATTTAACTATCAATTAAATTACCCAACAAAGACAGACAAGCTCTTCTCCAAACAAGTGAGGGTACATTTGGGATCCCACAAAACAGTATAACAAGTTCCTAAGTGCATTCTTATTGAGCCTCTGGTTGTTTTTGGACACCAAGCTTACCAAGTTGACTACTTTCCATCCCCGTACTAAGGGACAAACATAGGTCGCCAAGAGGATGATAGTACACATACTACACATGTACAAATACAACCATCCACAAACATTGGATTAGAGTCTTCCCTATGCTCAACAAATTTATAGCCAATCTCTCCATAGCTCGACTAGCCATAGCCCCTTTCAAGTGGGCTTGTGGCTTCAACCATTGTGTTCCATTGATGGTTCAATGTCTCTTGCAACTACATAGGCAGAATTTGCACATGTTCAGTCCAAAGTTGATGAAGACCCCAAGTTTATTGAAAACATTCATCACATCCACCAGTAGGTTCATGATATCCTAGACACAACTAATGCAAATTATAAACAACGTCATGATCAACATCGGGTGCCACATAAGTTTCAAGTGGGGAACAAGTGTTGGTTGCATTTGTAGAAGGAACACCTTGCTATAGCCCATCAAGAGCTTTGAGCACTTTGATATGGGCCTTGAACCATCACCAAGGCTATGTGTTATAATGATTTTGAGCTAAGTATCCCCCCATTCCTTGGCATGCACCCAATATTCAATTTGGACTGCCTTCGGACATAATTTCTACCATTACTGGACACATCCGACATAATTTATTGAGTAGCTAACACTAACAAAACTCAACCCAAATTTCATTGAACATGAAATAACCAATCAGATCATGGAAACATATATTAATAACACTCGCCAACATAGGATCCAACTATACCAAGTTGTCAAATCTGGCCAACTCGTACACCAAGGAAAGTGGTTCATCAAGAACCAAGTACAACAAAAGTTTCCCCATCTCATGGAGGAACTTAACATAATGGAGACCATTTCTTCCTAAGGGGGGGCGGGGGGGGGGGAATGATATAGGTGGATATTGGTGGCCATTTTTCTATTCCAATTGGACCCCCAACAATGTTTCCTTTTAGTTTGCTATTTTCCAGCACAATTTCCAATTTTGGTAGTTTTCCATTTTTCTCAGTTTTGACGTGATAAACTTCGAAAGTCGTTTTTAGGCCCTAAAGACGTTTTTTGGGGAAATGAAAAAATGTAAGCCTTTAATTGATGTTTTTAGCTGAATTTTGTTTTCCTATGATATACCTTTCTAACAAGCTATTGTATTCTTGACGTGGTTAAAACCCTCAAAGAGGGAAACAGTCCACAACCTGAGTTACTTTTTCAAAAAGTAAATTTTCATAGCTTATTTTTTAAAGTTACTTTATGTAAAAGTGTTCTCACCCATTAAAAAAAGTGAGTCACTTATAATTCTAAAGTCTCTTTATCTATTATTTATATTACAATTTAGTGGGTAGCTCATAAAGTACCATTCTAAAAATGACTTTCACTTATTTATAAAAGTGAGTGACATATTTTTTTTTTAAAGTGAGCTAATTAGATTTATGTTTGGAAAGGGGGAAGATTTTTTTTAAAATATAACATTATCATTCATTTCCGCACATTCACAAACTTTGT
Organism: Pinus tabuliformis; assembly: GCA_031772625.1. NCBI lineage: Eukaryota > Viridiplantae > Streptophyta > Pinopsida > Pinales > Pinaceae > Pinus > Pinus tabuliformis. Next base: position 1,701,009,499 of record CM062819.1, on the reverse strand, counting down.
CGGCATTTTCAACAACATTTCTTCAAAAAGCCATAACTGCTTCATCCAAAAGCCGTTTTCAGAGCCCTTTCTTTTTAATCAGCCTAATTTTTCGATATCTTTCCATTGGATCACTTAGTTTCAGCATCTACAGCTTCAATTTCTGTTAAAATGGAAAGTCCATGCCATGTTATTCTCGACAGCACCAACTACTTCCAATGGTGGTCCTACATTGTGGATTTATTTAGAAGTAAAGGTCTTTACAGAATAGCCTTAGGCGAAGAAACCAAACCTCAAGATGAAGATAAAGCAGCAAAATGGGAAAATAGGCAAGATCAAGCATGTGGGTTGATAGGGATGTTTATTTCTCCAGACCTTAGATTCCATATCGTGGAACTTGATACTCCTAATGAAGCAATGAAACAACTCACTAAAGTTTTTGGAATTAAAAATGAAATTAGAGCCCATCAACTTGAAAATGAGTTGCTTACGTTGGACCCCAATAATTTTTCTTCCATTGAAGATTTTTTGTCCAATTTCAAGACCCTTAGACTTCTCTTGGAAAGTGTTAAGGTTAAGAAAGAAGATGGTAGCCTTATCTATTCCATTCTTACTAAGTTGGGACTAGCCTACTCTATGTTTGTTTCCACCTTCCATTCTACTAGAGAAGCCTTCATTTCTCAAGGACAAGACTACAAGTCTCCTTCCTCTAATGCCTTTTGTGATTCTTTAATAAGAGAACAAGAAAGACTCTTACATCTTGGTCTTCTTAATATTGGAAACTATTCTAAGAAATCCTTAGCTGCCCAGCACCAACCAAATTCAAAGAATCCTAAGAAGCCATATCCTAAAAAGAATGGCCCTAAACCAAACAAGTGTCCTAAGCAATTTCAGTCTCAAAATGAAAGATCATTTCAACAAAATGATAAGGAAAATAAAAGCAAAGGGAAGAAGACTGGTAGACTTTTCCACTTTTGTAATGGAGATGGCCACTTAGAATCCAAATGCTTTAAGAAGATGGAAGCCTTGGAAGCAACAATGAAGAAGCATAACATCCACTTGGAGCACTCTTCAACTTCAACTTCACCTTCACGAATAACACTTTCCACATGTGGTTGTCAAGAATCTCGGTCTGGATATGCACTAAATGTATCTTCTTCTTCTCATTCTCATGAGTTTCTCATTGATTCTAGAGCTTCTTATCACATGGCCAAAAACAAAGCCATGTTTTCTTCTTTAAATGATTGTAACACCAAAAATATATATGTTGGTGATGATAGATCTCTTAGTGTTGTAGGGACTGGAAGTGTCCATATAGACAATGGTCAATTTAATGATGTATTATGTGTTCTAACCTTATCCTGCAACCTTCTATCTGTATATCAGATAACTCATTTAGGTGTAGGTAAAATCGTTGAATCTTCACCTCATGATGTTGTAATTAAGGACCTAAGAGATCCTAGAAAGATTGTAGCTACTGGCATTATTGATGATTATACAAGGTTGTATAAGTTCAACAAATTTTGGTCATCAAATCTTCCCTCAGTATTTGTTGCTCATAATGATGAAGTGAGCAAACTTTGGCATGAGCGATTTGGTCACTTAAACTATTGCTTCCTTCAGAATCTATGTAAAGAAAATATGGTGACATGTCTTCCAATGGTATCTTGCAGAGATGGTGTTTGTTCCAAATGTGTACTTGGAAAACATCATCGGGATAGTTTTGAAAAACATGCCTCTTGGCATGCCTCAGCCCCTTTACAGCTTGTGCATAGTGATTTATGTGGTCCACTTCCAGTTGTTTCATTCTATGGCTACAAGTATTTCTTAACTTTCATTAATGATTTCTCCAAACACACTTGGGTATACTTCTTAAAACTCAAGAGTGAAGTATTTAACATGTTCTTGGCCTTTAAGGCCTTTATTGAAAAACAATCTCCTTTGAAGTATTTAACATGTTCTTCGCCTTTAACAAATTCATCAACTTTTTCACTAAGAATGGAATTCAAATGCAACATATTGTTACATATACTCCACAACAAAATGGTGTAGTTGAGAGGAAGAATCGCACCTTAAAGGAAATGGCTAATTGTATGCTTCAATCTAAAGGACTTAGTCTTAATTTTTGGGTAGAAGCAATTAACTATGCAAATTACATAGTAAATTGCACTCCTACTAAGGTTTTAAAGAATATCAGTCCAAAAGAAGCATGGAGCTCAATTAAACCAAATGTAAGTCACTTTCGTGTTTTTGGAAGTGAAGCATGGGCCTATATTCCACATGAGAAACATAAAGCTTTAGAACCTAAGAGTGAAAAATGCATTTTTGTTGGATATTCTGAAGATGTCAAAGGATATAGACTTATTCCACTTTGTTAACGGGAAAAGTGTCTACTCAGAACGACCCTATCCCACTAAGGTGTGACAGTGACCTTAGAAACAAACAAGGAAAACTACTTTCATATTCTTCTTTATGAACTATAAACGAAGAGGAATGAGATGAACCAACCTGTGTCTTGCGTTAGTCCTTTGATCCAATCTCTCTCCTCTTTGACAGCTTCCAGCTACCTGCTCCCTTACTTTCCCAGCTTCACCGAGTTCCTGTAAGATCACAGAAGAAGAAAACTACACAAAGACATGGATTTATATTCATAAATAGCTTAGGATCAGATTTAAGCTAAACATACAAATGTAACAAACATCAATGAAACACAAGCATGTAGGAGAAACTCAAATAGTTTTATTAATATAACAAGAAGATCCAGGAGGAGTTACAACCGATGATTCCTGATCCATCATCAACCTCCCAGCAAAGGAATCCCCTCTTCACCTCCAACAAAGCATAAATCACCCAATACTCTGATATCTATCTCAAAAACAACAGCAATTCTCTGCAATGTACAAAATTCCAGCCTCTGGATCTTTGGGATGAGGGATCCATATATAGATGTATGCAAAGAGGATGAGTCAGCTTATGATTTGACTAGTGGCTTTTCTTTGTCAGTTCTTGCTTCCACTTGGAGACTGAGAGCCTCTTACTCATCCTTGGTCGAACTCAGTGAGGCAAGTGTCATTGGGGAAGATTCTGGAAGCTTCCATTGTCTGTCCACCTCGCGGAATGATACTGCCATTTGTCATTTCCCGCTCAACGCACCCTGGTAGTGCATTTAGGTGCATTGCAATGCACCTAGCTAGTGTACTTGGGTGCTATGCAACACAGCTAGCTAGTGGAGCAGCTGAAATGATCCTGATTTGACTAATTCTAAGCAGTTTCTGGTGGAGAACTTCTGGGAGAAGCTGTAATTTGTTGACCTTGTTCCTTTAGGGGCCGGAACAACACTTTTAGGGACTTAGGATCCCTTGGTTTATGGACATTTCATGCTTAGAGCTGTAAGGCACAAAAATGTCTATAACACACTTAAGTCCAAAAATGTTATCATTAGAAGAGATGTAAATTTTGCTGAAAATATATTGGCCTACGAGCCTAGTTTGGCGAATGTGCCATCTCTCTCTACCCCTTCTACTTATGAAAATATTTCTTCTTCGGATGATGAAAGCAAGGATGACAATCCTCCCCCACCTTCTCAGGATCATCTTTCAACTCCTTAGCTTCCAAAATGGGTCTGTTCTACTCAGGATGCAACAAGTGCTCTTTTCGGTGATCCTACAGATCAACGATGTACACATTCTAAGTTCAATAGAGCCTCTTCTTTACTAGCTCAAGCTTCAGCGAATTATGATCCTGACACCTTTGCAGAAGCTTCAGGCCATCTAGATTGGGATGCAGCTATGAATGAAGAATATCGTTCATTATTGGCAAATGATACATGGGATCTTGTTCCTCTACCAAAGGGATGAAAACTTGTTAGATGCAAATGGGTTTACCTAACCAAGTATGGCCCAAATGGAAAATTTGATAAACATAAAGCTCATCTTGTTGCTAAGGATTTTTCACAAGTAGAAGGCATTGAATATATTGAAACCTTCTCCCCTGTTTCCAAAATGAACTCTATCCACCTTGTTCTTTCCCTTATTGCCCCTTTCAAATGGGAAGTCCATCAGACGGATGTTAAATTTGCCTTCTTGCATGGGGATTTACATGAAGAAATCTATATGGAACAACCTACTTGATTTATACAAAAAGACTCCAGCCTTGTATGTCAGCTTAAGAAATCCATTTATGGTCTCAAGCAAGCCCCTCGGGCTTGGTGTGCCAAAATGGATAGCTTTCTTTTAGAAACTGGCTTTTCTAGGTGTCATTCTAACAATACTGTCTACACCAAGAAAGTGGGAAAGTATCTTATCATTTTTGTTCTTTATGTTGATGATATTATCCTTATTGGTAGTGATCCAAACCTTATAAACCATGTGAAGTCCAGCCTTAAAAATAAGTTCGAAATGACAGACTTAGGACACTTGCATTATTTTCTTGATCTTCAAGTCTTGCAATCTAAGGAAGGTATATCCCTTTCCCAGTCCAAGTATGCCTATGATCTTCTACGCCGTTTTCAAATGGAAGACTATAATCCAACCCCTTCTCCCTTTCAGTTTGGAGCCAAAATTTCAGTCACTTGTACTTCCCCTAAAGTTGATGCTACCTTATACTATCAACTTGTAGGAAAACTTTTTTATCTGACCCATACTCGTCCTGACCTTTCCTTTGCTGTTGGCCTTATTGCGCGGTTTATGCAAAACCCACATGAAATTCATTGGAAAGAAACTAAAATAATACTTCGTTATGTTTGAGGTATAGTTCAGTTTGGGATTAATTACAGTGCATAAGCATCTCCTCTATTGGTTGGTTTCACTGATTTCGATTAGGTTGGTGACCCTAATGATTGGAATTCTACTGCAAGTTATGTGTTCACTCTTGGTTCATGACCTATTACATGGGATTGCAATAAAAAAAGTGCCATTTCTCTTTCTTCAATAGAAGTAGAGTATCGTGGTGTCATAGAAGCTAGTAAGGAAGCCCTGTGGCTTCGTTAGATGCCATCAGAGTTTGGCTTTTAGCAGCAGCATCCGACTACACTTTGGTGTGATAATCAAAGTGCCATTCAACTATGCAAAGATCTAGTCCAACATCATCGTAGCAAACACATTGAATTGCACATACACTTCATTAAAAAGCTCATTCATGGCCATGTTCTTGAAGTGCAATATTGTTCAACAGATGATCAAGTTGCAGACATCTTTACAAAGGCTCTCACAAAGGCGAAGTTTACTAAAGTTCGATTTATGGTTGGAGTTCAGGAAGTTGTCACTATGGGTGGATAGGCTCTAATGCCTCCTTCCTTCTCCTATTGTGTCATATTTGTACATTCTTTTTATGATTTCCCAAGTTGCTCTTAAGGGGGGATGTTAGGATATTCCGACACATAGGAAATAGTTAAGTATAACTTGGTATAGTGTAGAGTTAGGTAAAGTGTGTTTCTTTACTATGTACTTTTGTGACTTACAATCCGACGGTCATGATATGTAGTGATCCGCGGTTCATTCTCTCCTCGGTATTACCGACAATTGATCCATGGCTTGACACCCATTTGGTCCATGATCTCTATTTAAAGAGCATGGAGGGTCATTTGTAGGGTAACCGTTCATTAGAGAAGCTTATGTAACTTTTCATTCTTTTATTAATAAATTGCCTGAAGTGGCCACGTTGGCTTAGGCCGTGGACTGTTTCCCTCTTTGAGGGTTTTAAGCATGTCAAGAATACTGGTGTATTGATCTGTGATATGTTTGTGAGCAGTGTCCTTTGGTGTTTTGTCTAAGGAACTTACCCTGTAAATTCCTACAATATGATGTTGTAATATGGATTACAAATATATAGAGGCCATGTTAATCGATATTGGTTTCCTTGATGGTTTTGAAGACCAAAAATCCCCTCAATGTGGAGGCATGATCCAAAATGGATTTGAACCAAGATGATGGTTCTATGAATCAATACATAAATGTAAAAAAATCATTGATGAAGATTACATAGCACATAAAAGACAATATAATGCAAAGCTAAATGAGACAGATGAGATGAAAAATAAAGAGTTAGGAAAATAAATGAAAATGAGAGAGAAAGCATAACGAATGGAATTTGAAGTTTAAACTTGTTTTCCTTCTCAATATCCCAACTCTCCTTATTTGTTCTTGTAATTTCACTCTTAGAGGGATTTTTGTTGATTATTCGCCAAGGAGAGGATAATGTATAAAGAGCCATATGATTGCCTTGTAAATCATATTAATCAAATAAGATTGAGTAACCCATTTGATGTTGGGTTTTTTTCACTCATTTTCCTGTAGGAGAGACCATTGTTCTTATTATGTCATTGATGTTGTGTATGGTAAGAATTACTTATATAATTTGTTCAATCTATTTCCCTTATTCATTTTTTAATTGTATCCATTTCTCTTAATGAAAGTTACTCTATGTTAATAGCTACATGATAAATTTTGATAGTGTAAGATTTTTTCATTTTGTTATGCTTGAGGAATTATCTCATGGATTCACTATTCATTTGTCTAACATGATTGCTAGAAACTCTGTTCCCTTCAACATTGCATTATTTTTATGATTTGAGATCACTGAATACCATAATATGGCTATGGAATTTTTGTATAGAGTTTCCAATTTTGGATATTTGTTAATTTACTATTTAACAAGGGACAACATCATTCTTTCTTATGATAGCTAGTGCAATCCATCATATTTTCTTTTAAAGTATCTATTGCTTCCCGTGGCCATTATAGTGGTGATACTCAACAATTTAGAATTCTCTCCACAATTTATACAAGGAAAATTCCCTTGTTTTGGGACCATACATGGGTTGTACAAGTCATACACTTGGTACACCAATGGACTATTTCCTCCTGGGGTCATCCTCCCTATACCTATGTATAAATGGAAGTAATTACTATTTTATATCCTATAGTAGAGTTCGAATTATTTCCAAATAAAATGGAGTTTGAATTTTACTTAAATTATCGTTACCTTAATGCCTCAACATTGGTTTATTTGTCTCATTCACCACCTTCTTATAAATTAAATTTAATGTAATAATTTAAATTTGATCTCATACAATATAATTGACTTGAACAACTTATGATGCTTCTTGGGTTATCATTCTTATTGATTATATCAGGATTTTATCAAGTGATAGAACCCACAAACACACATGGAAAGAGATTGTTATTAAGTTATATGTTGGGTTTTCTAGCTAAGTCATTATGTGAGTGAGATATTATGAAAAATTATATATGGGCTATTATCATCATTGAATTATTAATAAATCATCATTGAATTATTAATAAACGAATAAGTTAAAATAGAAAACCTAGTTTCTATTTGAAGTGGACCACTAAAATCACATGAATCTATTCCACTCTAGCGGCTTTTATTTTAAAGGTTGTTTATAATATAAATCCCTTTCTCACATGTATTAATCCATATCCATTTCATATGTGATTTTTTTATATAAGAAACCATATATATGTGGTTGAATTTGTTTTCATGTTGAATTTTTATACAAGAAACCATATATGTGTTGAGTTGTATTGAAGACGTAATTCTTAGTGATAAGAGTATTTGAAGAGTCTTGGTTTCAAATCCTAAAAGGTATTTTCCGTCCCAATAGAATTCTCTAAATTAGCGAAACAAAGATCAAGGTTAACTCATACTTCGCAACTTTTCCATTGGTTTACTCGAAATTATTAATTGTTAATTTTGAAAACTCTGAGGTCCTTAGTTCTACATCACATCCCCTCTCCCCTTGGGAAGTGTTGTTTTCTGTTCCTTCCATCCAATAATAATGGATATTATTTTGTATGCTCCAACAAAAGTAAATGATCATCACATTTGAGATGGCCTTATACAGAGGGATCTTAGAACGGTCAACAATTATAGAAAGTATTAGCCTTATTATACTTTCAAAACCAATTGAATAAGTTTAAGGAGGACTATTTTTAATGGATATATTAATCGATAACAATAATGACATAATTATTTGACAGTAGTAAATATCGACAATAATGTTATAATTACTAGGATAGATTGATTTGATATTAATAAATATTGGATCTAAGGTTTTATTTATCAATATAGATTTATTTTATTTTATTTTTAGATCTACTAAATATTGAGAGATTAAATTTATTAAGAGGAAAACTTTTTTTAGCGCAAAACTCAAGGAATGGTTTGCATTTTGAGATATTTGATCTTTTTAGGCATTTATTAGGATTAGAAGTGTCAAAATGCAAATTTGTCCTTCAGTTTTACACTAAAATTGAAATCTATGTCTTGAGATATTGGTTTGCACTTTGAAATATTTGACCTCTCTAGACATTTATTAGGATCAGAATTGTCAAAATGCAAATTTGTCCTTAAGTTTTACACTAAAAATGAAATGTATGTCTTGAGATATTTGATTCCTATTGGTGCCTCATAAATTTTAAATTAAAATAAATCCATGATTTTTTTTATAATGCTCCCTCTACATAAACAAATTTTATAATTATGTTTGTTTAATTTTTTTAATGTGATATATATATATATATATATATATATGGGGTAAAATGTATTTATAATTTATTATTATTATTATTATCTAATTTTAAGGCCACAATCAAGCCAGATACCAAATTGATGTATAAGACCTTTTTGATGATGATGATGATGATGATGGTTAACGTCTACTCAGGACCAAATTGGTCTATCGGACCTACAATTTTCTTAATTTTTACTTGTCTGGCTCCTCGTCTTTCTTGGCGAGATTGGTGTTGTAGCTTTCTTTCTTTTCTCTACGGTCTTCCAACTTCCTTTGTCTTGCATCTCCTTCATTTCTTCTGGTTCTTGGGACATTGGTGTCTTAGCTTCGCGATCTATTGTGTTCGTTCTTTTGAAAATAGTTGGAGAAGAAGTTTGGTTTAGGAGATCTGCTTTGCTGTTAAATGAAGATTTATTTTCTGTGGTATTCAAATCCTCATAACTGTTGATTTGTTGGAGTGGGCTTTCTCCTTGCTTGTTTTGAGAGTTGTTTCCTTCTTCCTTGATTTCTTGTGACTCATTTTCTCTAGAATATTCTTCTTCTTTGATGACAGTGTAGTGTTCTTTTTGTGCTCCTTCCCACCATGTAGATCTGTGGTGGTTTTTTCTAGCAAAATTTTTCTCAGAGGCTTTTGGGCAATTTTTGGCTAGATGCCCCGTCTCAAAGCACGATCGACATCTGAAGAGGACACTTTCATAATCAAGCTTCTGGTTCCACACAAAGTCTTTACTTGTTAGGTTTATTTCAGCTGGGAATCCGGTGCTGAAATCCATTTCCACACAGATGCGAGCATAGGTGGTTCTGGCATATTCCTTTGTTTCTGGGCACCTGCAGTAAAATTTCCCAATTGCATTTCCGATGGCTTTTAGCGAGGAGAGATTCCAAAGATGCAAAGGTAGGCTTGGCAATCTCACCCAAACTGGTGCTGAGGTTATAACTGTTGTAGAGGGATCGAATGATGGGTTCCATGGCTTCATGAATAGGCCTGATTTTTCCCAAAACCAAGGGCCGGAATTTAGAATACATTGTCTGCTTTCAGGATTTTCAAAATCTACTATAAAGAAACCTCTAGCACAGGGGTAGATATTAATTTCATCGGAAATGATAGGCTTCCATACCTCCGAGATCCAATTGTGGAGTGCTATCAGCCGCGGCCAAAAACCATTGAACCGGCAAATTAGGGCACTTTCGGAGAACATCAAAGCTTCATCGAGTGAGTCTTGGACCACTTGGATAGTGGGAGCTGGGGCTTCACTCATTATATGGGCAGGAGATTGCCCTTCAGAGGCGGATGAGCCACCAGTTATTTTTGCGAAGCTCAGAGCCATATTTTACTTGCTCGTAGAACGTAGCGAAAGCCTAGCAAGATCTGCGTGCTAGTTGGTTTATATGTTTTCCAATAAATCGCAGATATATATATAAGAGGAGATCTGCGAAAGAGATGTGAGAAAGCCCGATCTGCGGAAGAGGAGATAGGAAATCTGAGAAAGTTATCAAGACTTCTGAGATCCGCAGAAGAAGAGATAGGAGATCTGAGCCACCGAGACTTCTGAGATCTGAAACAAGAAATCCACCTTCGTGCAATGCTTTGATTACTAAATCTACAGATACCTACTTACTCTAACCCCTTTTTTATATATATTTCCATTATATTTTGATATTTACTTTGGTAATTTACTCCCTGAATCCAAATTTCTCTTCCGAATGTATTGACTTTTGAAATTTGTTATTGTTATATATATATATATATTCGAATTGGGTTGACGTTATTTAATATTTTTAAAACAACAACTCCCGATGTTATGCACCGAAAAGCTAGGCTATGGATAGTTGCAAAAATAATAGACGTATGTAGAAACCTTGTTTAGAATATTGAATTTAATTTTTACAAGGTATAGATTCAATATATAAAATAATGTCTTACAAAATAATAAAACCTTAAAATAATAAATGAAATAATTTTTATGCATTACATTGAAGGGTTTTCTAATCTAGTCAAGGAGAGATGTTATAATGTTATATGTTATAATGTTATGTTATATTGGGTAAATATTTTAATCGTTATATGTTATATTAATTAAATATTTTAATTCGGTTAAATTACATAAAAATATAATATAAAATAAAATAAATTATTAATTATAATTATAATTATTAATTATTAAAGTAAAATATAAAATAAAATTAATATGTATGGTTTTAGGTTTTGACCATGTATAATTTTTCCATAGCTTTCTTATGTAATATAGTATATTTAAAAGAGTTAAGATACTTTATATATTTAAAATTAAAATGAATTTAAATTGATTTATATAATTCCACAATGTAATATTTTTTAGTAGATTTTTTATTAATAATAAATAATTGCATGTAATGACACACTAATCAATATTAAGGTGAATTTAATATGAAATAGCTATACATATATAGTTTTATGGCCAATTTGATTTTACTTTGTACAATAAATTATAGTCATAATTTAAGTAACCCATTCTCTCATAGTGATTACAACATGGGAATTCCTTCATTGGTAAATGAACAAGTACCATGATTAACTAGAACAACCACATTATTAAATATGGTTGATATACGCCTATAGGCATCAATGAATGTGGATTTAATAATAATAATAATAATAATAAGGCGGTAATTTATGATAATTATTATTATATTATAATAATTTCACAATATTATTGATCATATCAACCAAAAAGATTGATAATATATTAATACAATAATATTATTGATATAATAAATATTAATATTTTTTTTTCTTAAGCAAGAGATGATCCTTCTATTAACTCAGGTAAAAAATATTTTACACATGTTACAACATATGCTCAAAGGCACAAACTCCCGCAAAGAGGAGTAAAAATACCCTAAGTACCCAAAAAAATCCTCCAAAGATCAGACCGAGACAAGGCCTGGATTGCCCTAGAACCAAGAGCGGGCAAGTGGATCCGAATTCCGTTCCCCAAAACCGATCAAAGATCTGTCTTCTAACAATCTGACGGTCAAGATTCAACCCGCGCAGGGGCGAAGCCCCCAAAAACCCTAAAGTTGCCCAATCAACGCTGATCGTTGATCTTCTCCTTCTAATCCAACGACTGTAGTCCATATCGCGTAGCTTAAAAAGCCTGTTGAATACCGCACGATGAAGGCGGTTTGCTTTGTCGGTCCTCCGCCACGTGTTGCTTCCTGAGTGGAATTGCTGGCTTTTCCTTAATACCGTCTTTGGTTTGGAAGGCGCCCAATGAAGGTGGTAAACCATTAGTGGTTTTATCCTTTCAGCCCCACCAACATGCACACCAAAAGGTGGTCGTTGATCTTCCCTCTCCAGATCTGATGGCCACAGACCATATCAGACCACACAACTGCTCACGAAAAACCCTAAAGTTGCATGATCAACGCTGACCGTTGATCTTTTCCTTCTGATCCAACAGTTGGAGTCCATATCGCGTGGCTTAAAAAGCCCACTGAATACCGCGCGATGAAGGCAGTTTTCTTTTTCGGTCCTCCGCCACATGTTGCTTCCTGAGTGGAATCACTGGCTTTTCATTAAAACCGTCTTTGGTTTGGAAGGCGCCCGATGAAGGTGGTAAACCATTAGTGGTTTTATCCTTTCGGCCCCACCAACTTGCACACCAAAAGGTGGTCATTGATCTTCCCTCTCCAGATCGGACGGCCACATACCAAATCGGACCACACAATTGCTCACGAAATACCCAACGAAGAAGGCGATAATCATTGTCCATTCACCTCCACGCATCACCTTTTGAATGGCATCACTTGTCTTCCGAGAAAACTTCTCCCACGTCAGAGGTTGCCCAAATCAGGTGTTATGTCTCGGGCAGTTTTTGACCCCAGTAATATCTTCCTTTGATGCCTTCGTCTTTCATGGAATCATTCCTCCTGTGAATAGATATCTTCTATCACGATTACTGCCTCTGTTTCTAGAAGCTCCCTTAAAAAACTGATAGTACATCTCCGTTGATAGGCCTTCTAAAGTGAACTTATCCATCATTTTCATGAAGTAAAATTCTTTCTTTAGATTTTTCCTGATATTGTTGTCTGTTGCTGAGGGCTCGGGATAAGCATTCCTCCTTCAACCTATCATCATTTACCTCCTCCCACTAGCAGCACAAGTCGATATTATTGTTTCGTACCCCGTCATTAGCCAGCCAGTCCGCAACTTTGTTGGCTTCCCTTCGGACATGCACCAACCTAAGAGTTCTCAGCATTCTTAGGTGTGCTTGGATTCTTTGGTAGACTTGCAAAAGCTGCCAGTGTCCTGAGATTTTCTCTAGTGCAGCGCCAGCATTTATCCTCTTCACTGAGTTAATGACTAATTCCGAGTTAGCCTCAATGATGACATTATGAATGTTGTACTTGAGCAGTATTTCCAGGCATAATTCCATCGCCATGAGCTCAGCCATATTGTTGGTTGCTTTTCCTAGATAATTGTGGAAGATGACTTGTATGTTTCCTTCCTCATCCCTCATGACCCCTCCATATCCTACTTCTCTAGGATTCCCTTTTGAGGCCCCATCTATGTTAAATTTTAAAAAGCCATGTGAAGGGGGTTGCCATGAAGCCTTTTCTGCTAAGGTATTCTTGTTGATCTGCATAGAACCCTAAGGGGGATGAACCTTGAGCTCTAACTTCTCCAGTATTCTGGCCTCTCTTTGTCCGATGGGTTTGCCAGTAGCTACACCTCCCAGGATATGAACAATCTCTTTGAGTTGTTTAAGGATTAGCTTAAAGATGCTGCTCACCAGACTTGATTTATCCTTGAAAATCCTATTGTTGCGCTCCTTCCAAACATTCCAGATTATGAATCTTGGGGTCACCATCAAAGCGGAGTTAATGATCTCGTTATCCGAAAAAAAATTCCGCCATTTTTTCAAAGTGGCAATGATGTCATTTACATTTCTGTATGTCCGCTCAAAGACTTCTCCAACCCAATTCCAAAGTATTGAAATGAAAGTGCATCTATTCAAGAGATCATTTGTAGTTTCTTCCTATTGTGTACATAAGTGACCTCTTGAGGGGCCAACAAAGCCTCTTTTTCTTAGGTTATCCCATGTCAAAATCTTGCCCTGTTTAACCAGCCACTTGAACAGTTTGACTTTCATCAAATGAGGATTATCCCATATTTCTTTCCACGTCTTATCAATGTTTCGAAGGTTAAGCCCTGAATCTATCCTTTTGGCCTCCTTAAGGTTGAAGAGACTTTCCTTGTTCTTCCCCATCTTAGTTGATCGTCCAAGGTTGAGTTTAAGATTTGTCTCTTGTCTAAAAGACCTTTAAGGGCTATAGCTTGGGTATGCAACATACCCATTCCACTATAATCTAGAAGTTTCCTTGTTCTCCATTTCCCATTGTTCCTTGATTGGTCCCAATAGTCACTTACCCACCTTAATCCTTTGTTGATGGTATCGATGTGAATGTCTACTAATTCTTCACTTTGGAGATTGTCGTCCTGCTGCTAATTATCCTCCCTAAACCAGGCCAGATTTCCATTTTTGATCTCCCAGAAACTGTGATTTTGGACTAGGGCCCTGTTCTCCCATGCCCTATTCCAAATTGCAGAACCTTTTACTTGTCCTATCATTCTGATGAGGTTCTTCCCCTGCCACTCTCTTGCATATTTTTGCTTCCAAAGTTTTGCCCAGGGGGCTTGTATTTCCTTTAGCCATCTCCACCAGATTTTGGCACCAAGAACTCTATTAATAATTCCTGGGTCATGAAGACCCAAGCCACCATGGGACTTAGGTTTGCATACCCTGTCCCATGCCAGAAGGGCCCATTTCTTCTTTTCCTCACCTTTCCCCCAGAGAAAGTTTCTCTGAATGTTTCTTATATTAGTAATTACACAAGTTAGTGTCGGAATGGCTGATAACATATAGATAGGGATGCTTTGGAGGATAGCCTTAGTTAGGATCAGTCTCCCTGCTATATTTAATTCTCTATTTGTCCATTTGATAATCTTATCTTTTAGCTTATTAAGAACAGGTTCCCAGATATCCTTGTGTAGCGGTTTGTTGGTGAGGGGAACTCCCAAGTACTTCGCAAGCAGTGACTCCCTTTGAAAGCCCAAAATTCTGGAAATATTTTTTTGAATTGAAATATCTGTATTGAAAAATAAATCTTTGATTTAGTAAGACTTACCTCTATGCCTGCTGCCCTAGCAAACTCACTCAAAATCTGCTTGAATGCTTTGGCTTCCTTGACAATGGGTGTGCCTTGAAGCATAGTATCATCCACAAATTGTTGATGTGTCACCGTGTCCCCACCTTGAGTGAGTCTTAGACCCTGAATTCTCCCTTCCTCCTTAGCAGATCTGATTGCTCTCCCTAACCCTTCCGTCATTAGAATGAAAAGTAATGGAGAGAGAGGATCACCTTGCCTGAGACCTCTAGAAGGCTTGAAGGTTTTGGAGGGAGAGAAATTGAGAAGAATTGAACAACTGGTGGTGGTAACTAGCGCCATAACCCATTTAATCCAATTGTAATCAAATCCATAGGCTTTTAATATTGCTCTTATGTACGACTAGCTAAGTTTGTCATAGGCCTTTGCTATGTCCAGCTGAATTATCATTCCTGCCTGTTTATTGGTAATGAGTGAATGAACCATTTCATGTGCTTGAATTATGTTATCTAGAATTTTTCTTCCTTCCACATAGCCCGTTTGCTCCTCTGATACTAGGGTTGGGAGGAATGGTTTGAGATGGTTGGAAAGTACTTTGGATATTATTTTGTAAACCACATTGCATAATGCTATAGGTCTAAATCTGTCTAGAGAGGTGGCCTTTTCCTGTTTTGGGATTAAAGCTATGAAAGATTCATTGAGCGCCTTTAGGACTGTCTTAAAACGTTGAGAGTCTTCCACTACCTCCAGGATGTCCTGCTTTACTATCCTCCAACAAGCTTTGAAAAAGTCCACATTGAAGCCATCCGGGCCTGGTGCTTTCCCATTGTGCATCTCTTTAACGACTTCCTCAATTTCTTCCTCTGTTATTGGTCTGTTGAGATTATAATTATCTTCTCTAGTAACCAATTTAGGAATGTACTGAGTAAATTTTTTCGTAAACTAGTATCTGTCTTCCGAGGTTTCCTCAACAATTTTCTGAAAATGCTGGACTAGAACCTTCTCCATCTCTTCATGAGTGTTTCTTTCTATTCCATGCTGATCTGTAAGTTTCACAATTCTATTGTTGTTTCTGTGAGCTATGGTGGATCTGTGAAAGAATTTAATGTTTCTCTCCCCTTCTTTAATCCATTGTACTCTGGATTGTTGTCTCCAAAATATTTCCTCTTGAAGACATCTGTTGTCCCATTCTTGCTAGAGTGACTCTGCCATCTCTTTCCTTTCATCTGTATAGCCTTCTATGATAATAATATGGTTTATTTCCTTTAGTTTCTTTTCCACATCTCCTTTAGCTTTGAAGATATTACCAAATTCCTTTTTATTCCAATCTTTGAGTCTACCTTTAATGTGTTTGAGCCTGTAGTGTAGAAGGAACATCTTTGTACCTTAAAGGTTTAGCTCTTCCTTCCACCATTTTTGTTGTTTGTGAGTAAATCTGAGTGTGTGAGCCAAGCACTCTCAAACTTGAAGGGGGAGTTCCTTGGTTTACCAAAAAGAGAAGCTTCTAATTGGATTGGCCAGTGATCTGAACCTCCAAAAGGTAGGATGAGTGCAGTAATGTTGCTTCCCATGAGAATAAGTTCCTCTGAAACAATAAATTTGTCCAATTTTGAGGCTACTTCGGTAGGCCCCCTCTTTTTTTATTCCAAGTGAAGATTCCATTGCTTGTTTCCATATCAACCAATTTAATATTGGTGATGAAGTTCTAGAAGGAAACTAAATCTCTACCAAGTGTTCTAGTTCCTCCTTTCTTCTCCATAAGTGATTTTGTCATGTTAAAATCACCTCCAAGAGTCCATGGTAGAGATGGGTATCTCTTCTTCATATCCTCCAGTGTTGTGAGGAGTCGAATTTTGTCCTCCATTGGCTGCGGACCATAGACATTGCTGATCATGCAACATTGTCTGTCTCCCACCAGTTGGAAAATCAAAGAAAGGTGATGTTTGGATGCCTCCGCATCAATCACACCAAATTTCTGTGGATCCCATAGAGTGAGAATGCCACCAGCAGATTATTTTCCTTAACTTCAAGGTATTCATATCTATTTAACCATTTGCTATGTTTTTCACGGATCTTATCCACAGAGCATATTGTTTCCTGTATGAATACTATGTTAGGTTTTTCCTCTCTGATCCTGTTACGTAGATTCCTCTGTTTTCTTCTGCTCCCAAATCCTCTAATGTTCTAGGTTTTGATTTTCATTGAGGTGGGGTTTTAAAGGAGTATTTGGAAAGGTATTTCATCCTTCCTGAGTCAATCATGAGTTTTCCACACTCCAGTAGTTGTTCTTTCTGTCTTTTTTGCCTGGATTTTTTGTTAGTTTTCTTGTTATTAATCCTATTGAGGAAGTCCCTTTATTTTCCTGGTTATCATGTCCTCTTTTGACTCCTGCAGCTGTTTGATGTGACTTGTTAAGGAATATCTATTGTACCTTGTCCACATCCTCCTGAGGGATGGAGTTTATTCCCAGGTTTCCTCCTTGTTCTAGAAACTTTTCCAGCTCTAGGTTCTCCCTTTCTAGGATCTCCTGTAAGTCTTGGTCCTCTGTACCACTTTCACTTTGAGTCATTTCCTGGTCTTTTTCTATTTCCATGGTACTCAAAGGGTCCATCATGTGTTTATTCTAATCCTGAGTGAACTCCATGCTGGTCTCTTTTCCTTTCCCCCTTGTTGACTAATTCTCTGTACTCTCTTGATCACCTCCATCTACTTCTTTTTCTCCTAAGATCTCAAAACTGTTGTGACTTTTTGTTTTGTTATCATTCGTAATAGGGTTATTTTGTGTCTTCCATCCTCCTCTTTTTCCTTTTCCTCCTGCTTTGGTGAAACCTGTCTGGTCTTTCCCTTTGCTGGTGTTCAGGTTTCCCTCCCTTCTATTAAGAGAACAATCTCTAGAGAAGTGCCCATGCTCATGACATTTGTGACATCTGAACGGGATATGTTCATAGTCAACTGTTTGAACCCATTCCTCGTCATAGATTTCTAGAATGACCTCATCTGCAATGGCTCCTGATAGGTCCATCTCCACACATATACAGGCATAGGACGTATATTTTCCTCGTAGAGTTGCCTCTTCAATTTTTAATAAATGACCTAATTTATTGCCTATAGATTTTAAAGACTCTGGCATCTAGTAATCTAAAGGTAAGGAGTAGAGTCTAATCCATATTGGTACCGAAGTGAAGCTTTCTCGTTCTGGCACAAAGTTCATCATCCATGGCCGCATATAGAGACCAGCAGTTGCAAAGAAGTATGGCCCCCCTTCAAAAATCCTGTCTCTGTCTTCCATGTTCGTGAACACCACTGTAAAAAAACCTTTGGATCCAAGATGTATATTTAACTCCCCCTTTGGTTTCCAGTTGTATTTTATCTAGGTGTACAACGCTTTATTTGACGGCTAGATTCCCATAAATTTGCATATGATGGCATAGTTTTCCATGTGATCCCTGTGTGCTTGCAGAGCTAGATCATTCAGAATAAGCCAAGGTTTAGTTATGGTCTTGGGTTTACAGGGCCCCATCTTGGCTCTGTTCTCTGTTCCCTGACCTCTGTCTTCCATTTTCTCCTCCTGTCGATCTTCTTTGTGGACCTCTTGATCTATATGGGTTTTGTTGCCTTCCGCCTTCTGAGTTTCAGTGTTTTTTGTCTTGACCTCCAAGGGTTGTGGAGGTTTGTTCTTATTCCCTCCTCTTCCTCTATTTGAAACCACATTACTGTAGGAGGGAGTGGAGCTTCCTCCTCCCTGTGCCTCCATGGGTACCTGTTACCCTCTGTCACTCTCTTGGATAAACCCTAGAACCCTCTGCAGAACCAGTCGCTCCCATCTCTCTCTAACTCTACTTTGTATTATATTTTATTTTCTAATATAATAAATATTAATGTTATTAACCAAAGGGATTAATAATATTAAAAACCTAAGGAATTATAAACCCCAATAAATTATATTAAACACAAAGGGTTAATATTATAAACCCTTGGGATTAATATTATAAATGTAAGTGATTATTAATATTATAAACCCAATGAATTTATATTATAAACCAAGGGGTTTATATTAAACCCCATGATTAACATTATAAACCCAAGACACTAATAAACCCAAGGGATTAATAATAAAAACAGAAGGGAATAATATTAAACCCAATGGATTAATATTGTAAAGACAAGGTATATATACCTTAAGATAACTATTATAAACCCTAAAACAAATATGGTTGACCATGGTTGATTTTCATATTGAGAAAATCTATGTCACAATGCAATGTTGGACCATGGTTGACCATGATATATTTTTATATTGAGAGAATTTTTGTCACAATGCGATGTTGGACCATAATTGACCATGGTTGACAAAGGTTTATTTTCATGTTGAGAAAACTTTTGTCACAATGCAACATTGGACCATAATTGACCATAGATTGATATTATAAGCCTAAAAGAATAATAAACCCAAGGAAATAATATTAAACCCTAAAAACATAAACCTTTAGATTAATAAATCCAAAAAATTAATCTTACAAATCCAAAAAAATAATAAACCTACGATTATAATAAATTACGATCACAATTTAAATAATTCTCATTATCTCATTCTCATAATGATTACAACATGGAAATTCCAAACATGATGGAGTGCTATCGTTATTAACTAGCATATATTCATTACCAAGTAAGTATGATGAGGCGTGGTATCATTATTTGTTAAACACACATGGGCAGCGACATAATCTGAAAGATAAAACATGAGAATTCATTTTTTTATTAACAAGTGACATACATTTATAGTACATGGTTTGACCATTGGGTTACACATCCCAAGGTCTCCTGGAATCCTTTTGTCTATTCAGCTTCCACACTAACCGATTGACAATTAGGTGTCCAACATTCCCCCCCTTAATCCGAAGGGTTATTTATGAGTCGAAGAAGAGAGTTGTAATACAAAATGCGCAAAAAATGCATGGCAGCACTAGGCTGAATGTGCTCTGTGAAATGTTGGTATAAAGGGCGGTGGTTTAAAGATGACCACCAACACTGGAACGCTTAGCGCAGTTCCTGAAACTCTTCCAAAACTAGCAAGAAGCTGAAGTCTTCTACTAGAGGAAGTGCTCCTATTGTTTTGAAGAGGGAAACCTTCAACCATGAAAGGGAGGTCTCACCCCGCATAAAAGGGAGAACTTCAACCTGAAAAGGGAAGTCTCAACCTGTGATGGTTTAAGGATTACCACCAACTCTAGAATGCTTAATGTAATTCCTGGAACTCTTCCAAAACTGGCGAGAAGATGAAGTCTTCTGCTAGAGGAAGTGTTCTCAGTTTTGTTCCTAGAATTCTTCCGAAACTAGCAAGAAGCTGAAGTCTTCTGCTAGAGGAAGTGTCCCAAATTACCAACTGAAGGCATGTTTAGGGGCATCTTTGTTTCTGGCTACAACTTTGAAACTGGTGTGGCAAGTTGTGGCTCAGGCTTTCTTGATGTGGCTTTGAAGCTTGTAGATGACCATCACTTCCCCCCTGTTAGATACAAGGTGAGATGATGGAGAAAACTCAACTGCAAGACTGTTCAATACTCTAGAACAAGTTCTGACATGTGATTGGAATATCTTCTTGGCTGTTGATGCCCATTGCCAAGAAGCGATCCATCCAAGATGAATCTTTGCTCTTGCAAGATGTTTGTTTCTGAAGCATTTGTGTGAAGAATGGGTGGTTTTATGACATTGCTTACATGGGTGAAGATCAAAACAATGATCTTTCAAATGGCCAACTCGATCACAGTGTTGGCATTTCACAATCTATTTTTGTTTCTGTTGTTGTGGAAGAGGGGCAGAATCTGGAATAGCTGGAGGTGAACTGTCATGAAGGAATCCAACACTCTGTAACTGAATGGGCTTTGAATAGTCTGGAATATGAAAGGACACATCCTTGTCATATCCAAGACCAGTTATGTGCTTATTGTGGACAAGCTCTTCCCAAGGTCTGAAATGCGCTTGGGAAGTGTAAACTGAACTTCTGCATCTGCATGTACAACTGCTGCTTTATGGGAGTCTGTTTCAATCTTCTAAATAGAAACAGGTTTAGAATGACTCCTCTGTTTTAATTCTTCTTGCTGTAGTTGAGATTCGAGCTGCAAAAAATCAATTTTCTCTTGCGCATTTTGTAGAAAAACCTGAATGTCTATGAGAGAAACTTTGCTGACTTTTAATGTATCTTATTTAGTAGACAATATCAGAGTTTTGAGGAACTCTAATACTTCATTGATTCTAGCCATTTTTTCTTCGCAGAAAAGTAATACCCACTAGCAATATCATTTATAAATGTGTAGCAAATGATCAGTGTGCAACCAGCAAGCACCAATTACAATCCATTACATAAAAATAAGAGTTTACTCATGACCAGCACTATGTTCTGATAATACAACTGACTAAACTTTTCTCCACAAAAGATTACTTTTATTTGTCAAAAAAATCAATGCCTTTATACAACTCACTAGACTCTTATGCAGCGGTTGAATCAAGGAATCAATGCATATATAAGTAGACAAAAACTATAATGATTTTTAAATAAAATGCCACAATGGGGCAGCAGCAACTGCAAACTTGCTTGGATCCTTCAAATACTCCTTCACTTTAAAAGCAGAAATGATGGCTATCAAAACTTCAACAACTATAGCACCATGTCATGGACAGGACTTGAATGCTCATATATAAATGCTTTGAATAGGGTACGAAAAAATATTCTTTGATCTTGCCACTTCCTCAAAGAAAACAAAATGCCCTCATATATCACACAGAATTTATGGAGAGCTAACAACGCATATTCCAGAATTCAATATATAGAGAGTTAACTTTACCTCCAGTATTCCAATAAGAATGATGAACACAACAGTGACCCACTTGTAGGAGCTACACACCAATGAAAGGATTATTCCACTTGTTCATGCATGTATGAATGCACAGAGATGAATCGACCAGCTTGTTGCTTTGACACACAACTTCTCTTGTGTGAGTCTCTCTGCTCTCCATGCCACTGCGAAGCTGTTCTACGATGCTTCTGATTCTCCAGACTTTCACATCTGTAGCTATATGATCATATCGATCATGTTGAGGTGTTTGCAAGATAAGACAAAAAATATATTCAATTTGTTAAACACACATGTTTCACACACGACCTCTATCATATGGTTGATCTTCAAAATATATATCGACCAAAATATAACTCCAATTCCTAGTCAACACATGTTCTTAATATAAAATGATTTAATGTTCTTCATATATCACCCCAAACACACAGATATCAAGATTTACTTTTGAAACTGTTGCTGAACCACATGCAAGAAGCTCATTTTTTTTTTTAGGAAGAGAGATGTACAAGAAGGCACAGTTGCAAGTTCTACACCATTCTATAGCTATGTTGTCCTTCTATTCTTCAAATGCAATGCTAGAGATAGCATTTACCATGTGTGAGGAAGACTGCGTTGATCAGATTTTTGGTGCTATGGGAATGGAGAGGTCAAGGAATAATCGACAAGAACGACTTCTCTGGTTGGGCAAACGATTTTCTCATTCCTACCCTCATCATGGCGCATCTCTTGCAGTCATTGCTTATGCCTTGCATTGCAGATCCATTTTCAGCTTGCAGCAGACAATTTTTTTTTTTTTGAGCAAGCACTTAAGATGGGTCTCACATCTATCACTGTGTAGCAGGTTTTGGCTGAGCTTCACATATCTAGCTTCAAAAGAACATGATACCAGCATTCTGAGCTACAAATCTTCAACAAACTTCGATGGAAACGTTCAAGAAATTATTCAAATAGACTTCAATGGCTGCGTTCGAGAACTGTATTAAACTAGACTAGTGTTCAATGGAACCAACGTTCAAGAAATATATATGGATGGGGCACATATATATATATACCAGAACAACAATATTCTTGGACAACAGGTGTGATGTCGTTGGATGATGGCATGTCGCTGGAGGATGGCAGTGGACTCCTTCTCTCGGTACTATGCTGAGAGTCTGCGTTCAAAGGATGGCTCAGAACAACAGCAAACTATTCCGAGTTCGATTCCCATCCACGTGTCTTTCGGAGGGAACTGCAGCAATCTGGCATGGAAGAGGGAACTACAACAATCTACTCATCTTTGGAAGAGTCTATGTCCTCATCAAATGACTACCGCTCCACCATTTTATGTGTGAAGGTCAGAGCGGAGTAAGGCATATTAATCAGGAGCATAAGCATATTAATCAGGAGAAAATGCGTATATGTCAGGAGCAAATGCGTTTCCAGGTGATGAAATGGAGGGACGAAGGCTGCCTCAGAAGAGTTGCTTCATTCAAAACCAGAAAGGTTCAGATGACATGCAACAGATTCTTTCAACAGTAGTCATCCCTGGCCATAGTATACATATTCTTATCAAAACCGCCCTCATACAACCGACCCACAAAACAATTGTGGTTTTCTGGAAATTATAGGTTGTAATCGTTTGGCAGAGGCTCACTATGGTTCGCAAAATATATAGGATATCGGACTAGGATTAGGATTTGAAAGAACAAGCAGAGTTGTGGCTCTCGGGGATGCGCAGACTTCCATAGGTTGAAGTCAATAAACTTACACCAAACACTATAAACTATGGCACGAGTTCAATCAACCGCGACCAACATTTTGAAAATCAAAGGCGGTCAGTTATGCTTTTCGAAAACAACCCTCTGCAATGGAACACTGTTACCAGGTCAGGGCCTAGGATGTCAGTTCTGCAATATGGGCATAATAGGAAAATAGGTAGAAAAACTGATACAAGGAGTTACAACTAATTTTAGGATTACTAAAAATAGCGCTGGAGAAATAATAGAGGTTGTAGCTACAATTTAGCTGAGAAAATATTCATGAAATGCAGAAGTCATGGCAGAAATAACCTGCACAAAAAGGCCATAAAACAAATGTCTCAAATTAATTATGCAGGGCAGGAATACGCCTGTTCTTATACCATGTTAAACACACAAGGGTAGCAACATAATCTAAAAGATAAAACATGAGAATGCATTTTTTTATTAACAAGTGATATACATTTATAGTACATGGTTTGACTGTTGGGTTCCACATCCCAAAGTCTCTTGGACTCC
Source organism: Pinus tabuliformis (assembly GCA_031772625.1). Lineage (NCBI taxonomy): Eukaryota > Viridiplantae > Streptophyta > Pinopsida > Pinales > Pinaceae > Pinus > Pinus tabuliformis. The sequence goes on along the minus strand of CM062819.1, from coordinate 1,700,985,725 downwards.
TTTTGTCTATTCATCTTCCACACTAACCTATTGAAAATTAGGTGTCCAACATTATTAATGAGTAAACATGATGAGGTGTGGTATCATTATTAATTATTACAGATTCATTAACAAAAAAAAACATGACAAGGTGTGATATCGTTATTGACTATTGACTACTAAAGATATTTATCTTAATAAAGTCATTTTTAGGATTATTTTTAATATTTTAATTTTTTAATTCTATTTTAATGATTAATCATCATAATATTATATATATATATATATATATAATTATAATATTTTTGTATTAATTAATTAAATTTTTTATTTTTATATATAATTTAAAACCACTTATGATGTATTTCTATTTTATAATCATGAATCTTATTAATTATCTAGAAAACACAAACATAAATATGTTTGAGGGTACATTAAACTAAAAGGTGGAGTTCCCTCTCACATACATTTTTCTCCAAACTTATTCATATCAATGTGTAATCAATGTTAAAATTAGGTGTCATATCATGTAGCACCACTAGGACATGAATGTAGGGCATTTAAACCTTTTCTAAACGATTACTGTTCAAATAGTTCAATGCTTCTATGCATTTATCATGCTTTAAATGAGCTAGGTGGTTTATATACATTTGGCATGGCATTTAAACTCTTTCTAAACGATTAATGTTCAAATAGTTCAATGCTTTTATGTATTGAGTATGCTTTAAATGAGGTCGGTGGGGCACCCTATACCATGTCGTTGTTTATATACACTTTATATCAATGTTTGTAATGGATCTCAAATTTAGGTGTCACATGGTAAATATTAAGGATTTGGTCGGTGGGCTCTGCTTACTCTACGTTTTTGTCGAGATACACGTTATATTAATTTTATAATCAATATAAAATTTAAATGTTGTATGGTAAATACTAAGCACCATCCATGGTTGTTTTATTAAATTTACATATTATCTATTGGATATCATTTTATTCTTATACAATGGACAAAATGTAAAGCCAATAAACTAATTATCGATTTACTACATAGTGTTTAATATTTTGTTAGTACCACATCATATAGCACCACTAAAATATAAATTTATGATATTTATACCTATTTAACTCTTAACTTACTAAATCATTAACGTTTAATTAGCTCAATGGTTTTATGGCTTCATCATTCTTTGCATGATGTTTAAAGGATTTGGATGATTAGTCTAGAGTCATAGTTGTATCTTGATTCCTTTTCTTAGTGGTATCTTGATTCCTCAACTCTATAATAATTTAATGGATAAAGTTTAGGGAAGTGATTATAAACTTTTAATGGATTTGGTGGGGGTTTTTCCTAAATGGTTAAGGGGAAGCTAATTACATGGTTTTTTGAAAATTGATGAGATAGATATTTAGTTGGGAAATTATTATATATTTTGGGAAGTAGTTAATTATTTTAAATCTAGTTGGGTAATCATTATAAGTTTTGGAAGGTAGTTAGTTATTTTCTAAGATTTGGTGGGGACTTTTCTTAATAGATAAGGGGGGATTTTCTTAATGGTTAATGGGAATTCAATTGCATGTGTATCTCTTTTAACTATAGTTAGAAATCACTATAAGTTTTGGGATATAGTTAATTTTTTGCAAGGGAGTTTACAATTTAAAATATTTTCTTTTAAACTATGATGAAAAGGTGATTGCGTTATTTTTTAGTTGATTAATTAATTTTTAAATATTAATAAATGTAAGCATAAAACTATGAAAAGTCAAGATTTTGATGGTGTCCGACATAGATTTTGGTGTCCTTGAACCATCAAAAAACTCGTTGACATAGTTATAATTAGTAAGATGAGAAAATATTGATTGAAATTCAAGAATAACATAGTAATTCCATTGAGAATATCATTAGCTATTCAAGAATTCCATAGGTTTTCCATTGAAACTATCATTTAGGTAAGGATACTCCAATAAATAGAGTAGGAAATGACAACTTGCATGAGAATTTAAGGAAGAAAATTCATAGAGCTAGATTTGGAAATAGACTAAGTGCTTTTGAGGGTGACCTTGTTCTTAGGTTTTCTCAACCTCCCAATGGTGGCATGTTACCTCTTTTCATGATTAAAAGTTCTATAGGAATTAACATGATGGAAAATATTAGAAATGTTTAGATCCTTTCAAACTTGGGAACGGAAGTCGTTAGTGTAAATGTTACTCCCTACAACCTTCATGAAATGAAACAATTAAAAGGGATGAAACAAAGAAATTAAAAAGGATATGTAGGTAACAAAAGATACCCTTCATGGACTTAGTTTTTAATTACTTTTTCATTTTACATATTAAATTATTATTTGGTGAATTTGATTTGTTTAGAAGTATACTTGTTATGCTCTGTACTTAACAGCTTGAATGGATGGTATTTTCAAGGTATTTTTAATGGTAGAAGGATATTCATTTTTTATTTAAATTATAATGTTTTATGGTTGGATTACATTCTTAAGTCTCAAGAAAATAAAAACTTTAAATACAAATTTAAAATATAAAAAATTGAAAATTTGCATGGTTGGATTATATATATAGGTCTCAGAAAAATAAAAATCTTGAAATACCAAAAATTGAAAAGATTTATGGTTGCATTAGCCTCAAGAAAATTGAAATTGCATGTCTCTAAATTCTCAAGAATATTGAAAAATTGAAATACAGACTCAAAAATTTGAAAAATTGACATAAGCACCTAAAATATAAAAATTGAAAAAAATAGATAGTTGCATTAAAAAGATTCAATTGGTAGGAAAGATTGCAGACATAATGATGGGGAACCAATAATTCCAAAATATTTAGATCTAGGTAGCCCTATCATAAAAATTCATATCAATAGTACTGGGATCCCAAATACTTTGATTGATTTAGGAGCAACCATTAATACCATGAGTAAGCAAACTATGCATCAATTAAAGCTTCCTAATCTTCAATATACCCCAAATATATTGCAACTAGCAAATAGATATGCTATCAATTCTAATGGTATATTAAAATATGGATCAATATCTTTAGATTCATGGTAGTATCCTATTTATTTTATGATTTTAACTCCCAAGATTGATTTAGGAGGCCACCCATTGATCCTTGTTGACCTTGGCTAGCTACAACTGATGCATTTATAAGTTGTAGTTTTGCTTTTATATATTTCAGATGGCAGTGGAAGTTCCACTAAGAGATTCACATTATATCCAACTACAAAAACAATAACTGAAATAGAAAGTGAAGTTTGGATTGATGATGATAATGAAGACTTTGAAGATATTCAACCTCTATTTACTCTTTCACAAATAGATGAGGAGGATGAGTTGAAAAAATTGTTGAATAATAATGATTCTTCTTCATATTGTGAACAAGATCAAAATTTTAAAGAGCAATGTAATATAGAATATTTATCATCTAGACAATCTAAATTACCTTTACATTCTATGGAAAAGTTTGGCAATTCTTTAATATAAAATTTTGCAATCAAAACATTAAAAATTCATAATAACTTCGAAGAATTTCAAACACAACAATTGATAAAGATGCTACAAAAGCATTCATCCGCATATGCATGGGATTATACTGACATACACGGAAGCAATCCTAATACATGTGTGCATCAAATTTACATTCAAGAAAATTCCAAACTAGTGAGACAACATCAAATAAGGATGATTCCCAATCTGAGAGAAACTGGTAATGAATAATTACAAAAGTTACTTAATTTGAGCTTCATTTACCTGATATCAAATAGTTAATTGATCTCACCTTTAGTGATTATTCCTAAGAAGAATTGGAAGTGGGGAGTGTGCATCGATTTTATAGAACTGAATAAGGATACATTAAAAGATCATTTTCCATTTCCTTTCATTGATCAAGTATTAGATACTTTAGCAGGGAAGAAATATTTTTAATTTCTTAATGGTTTCATTGGATATAACCAAATTCAATTGGCATCAGAAGATGAAGATAAAACAACTTTTACATGTCCCTGTTATGTTTACAAAGTACTTCCTTTTGGGTTTTGTAATACACTTGCAACATTCTAAAGAGAATTTTTAGTTATGATCTTTTCCGACTTGATTCATGATTATTTAAAGGTTTACATGGATGATTTTACTATCTATGGAAACACTTTGGAAGATGCTCTTGAAAAGTTAGAAAAATTTCTCATTAGATGCAAAGAAGAAAATCTTGCATTGAGTGATAAAAAATGTTTTATGATGCTTAATGAGGGAATTGTTTTGGTTCACCATATTTCAAGAGATGGAATGAAGGTGGATGCATCTAAGGTAGAGTTAATCACTAAAATTTCAATTCCTAATTGTCAAAGAGATGTTAGAAGTTTTCTTGGTTTTACGGGATATTACAGAAGATTCATAAAAAAATTCACAAAATAACTTCTCCACTCTTTAAAATTGGTACATAACATTGTGATTTTCTTTGAAATTTTGACTATCATAAGGCATTTGAATCATTGAAATAGAAAATTACTGAAGCACCAATATTAAGTGGGCCTAACCGGTTTCTCCCTTTTCATATTTCAACTAATGCTTAAGATAAAACCTTAGGAGTTGCATTGGGACAGAAGGACTTGACTCCTTATGCTATTATTATACAAGTGAAAATTTGACTCCCGTAGCATTAAATTATATAGTAACAAAAAATGAGTTTTTAGTTGTTGTTCATGCCATGAATAAGATTCAACATTATATCGTTGACTATGAAACTTTTATTCATACAAATCATTATACTATTAGATATTTAATAAATAAACAAATTGATCCGGATTTAAACATGAACACAACAATTACATAGATAACCATAAACACAGATATGCAGTGGAAATAATACTTCATTTCATTAATGTAAAATACTGAAATATGCTTACAAACAGAATTGGAAACAAAAACTAGGGCAATGGTAGCTTATCTCTGAGAAGAGATGTGGCGGCTACATGCCTCTGAACTGTGTTACAATGAGGCACGAAGGTCTATTTATTGTTGAGAAGCAATGGAAAACCCTTAACATCCCAAAACCTAACCCTAGAAGATGAAACGCCAAACTGTGGGCCCCATTTGGGTAAATTGGTACATCAACTTCCCCGGGTCGTAACTTTGGCATACGATCTCTGTTTGATGTGCATAGTATCTTGTTAGAAATATCTATCTGAGAACTACAACTTTGAGAACAACAACATTCGTCCATGGACCCATGTTGCGCCCAGTTTTCCCAAAAAACGTGGTTTAGGGCCTCAAAACAGCTCTGAAAGTTTAGGACCCAAAAAAAATTGCTAAAAATAGTAAACTGGGCTACAATTAAGGAAACTGAAAAGGCTGAAAGAACCAATGGTGGGGGTCCAATTGGATTTGGTAGGTGGCCACCAATATCCACCTAGATCATTCCTCCTGCCTTAGGAAGCAATGGTCCCCATTGCGTTGAGTTCCTCCATGAGATGAGGAAACTTCTGTTGAACTTGATCCTTGGTGAAGGAGTTGGCATGCTTTGACAACTCGATACAATTGGATATTCTGCTGGCGAGTGTGCTTGATCTGTGTGTCCATGATCCGATTAGTTGCAGCTTGTTCCATGCAATCTGGGTTTAACTCTGTGGGTGTGAGTTTTTCTGTAATATCGAATGTGTCTAGTAATGGTGGAAAGTATGGCCAAAGGTAGTCCATATTGAACACTGGGTGCAGGCCGAGGAATGAGGGAATGCTGAGCTCAAATGCATTGTCTCCCACAGCCTTGGTAATGGTGTAAGGACCATATCAGAGTGGTCAGAGTTTCTGATAGGCTCCGGTAAGGGGTTCCTTTTGCAAATGCAACCAGAATTTTTAACCCACCTGAAACTTGTGTGGGACCCGATGTTGATCATGTCGCTACTTATCCTTGGCATTTGATTTCTCCAAAATGTCATGGACCTGCTAGCGAATATGTTGGATGTCCTCAATGAAGATGTTTTCCTTATCAGTTTTGAACTAGACATGAGCCGAATCTGCATGAGTGGCTGCAAATGGCATGGCGACATCAATGGGACATAGTGACTGGAATCCCAAGCCCACCTGAAAAGGGCTATGGCTAGTCAAGCTGTGGAGAGCCCGGTTGTAGCTGTGATGAACATAGGGTAGGCTCTCGTCCCATGTGCGTGGATGCTTTGAGTTGTACATGCACAGAATGTGTACGATCATCTTATTGACAACCTCTCTCTGGCCATGAATTTGAGGATGGAAGGCTATGGACTTAGTGAGTTTGGTGTCGAGCATCGACCAGAGACTGGACCAAAATGTACTAAGGAACCTGCTTTCCCGATTTGAGATGATAGACTATGGGATCCCAAAGTGTACCCACACTCATTTAAAGAAGAGTTTAGTAGTGGCTTCTGTTGTCATATTCTTCTTGCAGGCAGCCATAATGGCCATCTTCGAGAACCTGTCTACGACCACAAAAAAACTGTCATTTCCATGCTTAGTGGAAGGAAGGCCTGACATGTAATCCATGGAGATGAATTCCCAAGGTCGACTAGGGGTAGGCAGTGGGGTATAGAGGCCTTGCTTCTTGATGGTCGGTTTGGCAATGGTGCAGGCAGTGCATGATCTGATGTACTTCCTGACATCCTATCGAAGATTCGACCAATAGAAATACTTCTGCAGTACTGCCACCATTTTCTCTACCCCGAAATGTCCAGCATCTCGACTGTAGTGTGCTTCCAAAATCATCTTGGCACACTCACTTGAAGGAACACAAAGGTGACCTAGGTGGCATAACAGGGCATCCTGCAGGTGAAAATCTGAAACATGCTGACCCTCCAAGAGTGTCTGGTATGTGTGGTTGAATTCTGGGTCGCTTTTATAGAGAAGTGGCCAATCATAAGTCTCGTGCCCATAAGAGTTGAGCATAGTGGTTAATGCCATGATCGGTGGTCGACCGAGGCAGTCTGCAACATTATTGGTGCTACCCTTCTTATACTTGATATTCAAATGGAACTATTGTAGGTATGTGGACCACTTCTGATGGCGATCATTCTGCAATTTCCCTTGGGTCTGTATGAACTGTAGGGGTCGGTGGTCTGTGTGGATGACCGTTTCCTTCCCCAAAATGTAATTCTTCCATTGTCGGCAGGCCTGCACAATGGAATACATCTCCTTGTCATAATTGGGATACTTCCAAACTATGTCTAAAAGTGTCTAACTGTGATATGCCATTGGATGCCTATGTTGAGTGAGGACTACCGCAATAGCATAATCAAAGGCATCTGTCTCGACCTCAAATGGTTGTTGCAAGTCTGGTAATGCGAGCACTAGTGCCGTGTAGAGGCAATCTTTCAACTCTGTGAATGCCTTTTGTTGAGATTCAGACCAAAAGAATTTCACTTTTGCTCCTCCCTTGGTGACTTGACTAAAGGGCCAAGTGATATGAGAAAATCCCGACACGAACCTGTGGTAGAAGTTGGCAAGACCTAAAAAGCTGCGGAGCTCTGTCACAGTGGTTGTAGATGGCCAATCTCGAATGACTTGGATCATGGATGGATCCACATGTACCCCCTATTCATCAATAATGTATCCCAGATATTGAACCTGGGTCATGCCAAAAGTGCATTTCTCCAAATTGGCACATAACTTGTGCTGCCCCAGTGTTTGGAGAACCTGTTGAATGTGGTGGAGGTGCTCTTTCCAACTTTGGCTAAAGATCAGGATGTCATCCAAGTATACCACTACAAATGAGTTGGTGAATGACCACAAGATGTCATCTGTTGTAGAAATTTTGAATAATATGACACTTATTCACAGAGATTATCCTGATTATACACTATTTCGGAATGCATGCATAATGCATAACCTCCTCTACGTTGATCATCAATTTTGTGGAATTAAAAACAATGAAACATCAATCGCATACGCACATTAACACAGTATGTAGCCCAGGGAAAGTATACAGATGAAAACCCCCAACTATCTGTATATTATATTGATTGAGAACATGTAACAATACATAGTACAATACTCCTCACAAGTACTCAGTACTATCTCCACCTGTTACACACCAACTAGCTCAGATCTGAATCAATCACAAGTTCAAATCTCCTCCACTGCTTGCCTGCCTCCACTTCGCAATCCTGCATGAGAATAGATGAGTATGGCTGATCCAAACTCATATTTCCCTTGGCTGAACCATGCAATCCTCATTGGCAATACTCAATCCATTGATTGTGCAAATCTCATGCACAACTATAGTCACAACTGACAGCTGTATTGCCCTTTCACTCACCTCTAACACCTGTCTCCACTGAACTGTCCATGCACTAAGTTAGCTGATGTATTCTTTAGTTGCTTTATGAGTTAATAATTAGTGAATTAATTAGCAATTAATTCACATCACTCATCACTAGTGTATTTTCAGTCAAACTAAATACAACTAGTTCAACCAAGTCAAACTGAACACAACTCCATCAACTCCTCAATCAACTCCACCAAACTCATTCACTTGAGTTCTAACTGAAGTCCATCATGCAATAGCTCAACTGACCCATAATAAAATCACATTTCCTTTTGACAGCTGCATGTGCCACGTCCGTAGCTCGAACTGAAGTGCTCCAAGAGGATAAGATAATGTTTATAGTCCAAATATTATTAAGAGCTAATAATATTTGACTGTTCTATTTTTAGCCTGGCAGTCTAAAAATAGACTCCGCCCATATGTCTAAAAATAGAAGTCCATCTATTTTTACTAACATGACCAATCATCCACAAATAGCATCCTGCAACTCATAGACCATGATCCATATGTCTAAAAATAGACTTTGCGCCAAAAATAGCCTACGGGCCCACTTAGTGAAGGTGACTCCTTTCCACTAAGCTCCATCATCTTGTTGCATTTTCAACATCCGTTAGCCTCATGAAGGTTTTAGGAGCATTCGTCAATCCAAAAGACATAACCAACCATTCAAAAATGCCCTCCTTGGCTTTGAAGGCAATCTGCCACACATCAGAGGGTTCGATCGGTACCTGGTGATATCCTAACTTCAAATCGATCTTGCTGAAATATTTTTCCCACTTTAGTTGGTCCAAGAGGTTATCAATCCATGGGATCGAGTACCTATTAAGGACAATGATCTTGTTCAGCACCCGATAGTCAATACAAAGTCTCCAAGTCCCATCCTTCTTCTGTACCAACACGATCGGGCTCCCACAAGGCAATGAACTTGGATGGATGTGACCTTTCTATAGCAGCTCCTGAATCTTCCTCTTGATTTCATCATTGTCTAGAACAAAATGCTGATAGGTTTGTCCATTGCGTAGTGGCGCACTTGGGGTCAGATCGATGGAGTGCTTGACCTGATAGTGTAGAGAACCCCTGCGGGGGAGGTGAAGATATCCTCGTACTCCTCCACGACCTTGTCGATATGTAGTTGTCATGCAGAGGGGCCCTGTTTGGAGGTCGTGGTCACCATATTCTTCTTTCCTTGATGGCGTATCATCAGGAAAACAAATTTCCCAGTTTTGGAAACGAGCTTACTGCATTGTTTTGCAGTAATCAAAGAGATTGTGGTAGGCGGTGCTACCTCCCATATCCTATACAACTTATTTACCAAAGTAACAATAATATAACAGGGCCTTGATTCATACACATCATGTCGCTTCCACAAGTAAGGTTTTCCTAATAATACATCACAAAATTCAAGGGGAGCAATGTCACGCAATACCTCATCTGTGAAGGGCTTGATGTTGTATGGAAGGCGACACTGCTAGCTCATGCGAAGATCCAGTCCTTGGTGAAGCCAACTGATGGTGTGCGGTTGTGGATGTGCTGTGGTTGGTAAGCCCAGCCGCTTCACGACTTCTGCCGAAATGAGGTTCTTTTGGCTCCCGCTGTCAATAATGAACTGTAGTGAGGCTCCCTTTACCCACATCTGGGAGTGGAAGAGATGCTCCTCCTCCTCTGGATCTTCAGGTTCCTCCTTCTGGATCTTCATGGTGGCAACAGTGGCATTGGGTTCTGCATCGATAATCTTATTCCCTTTGTCATTCCCCTTGTTGGGTTCTGACTCAAAGTCGGAACATGCATCTGATCCAGAAACCTTTAGCTCGTCCACCAGTGACTCTTTTTCCCAACACTCACTTTTGTTGTGAGTGGAGCTCTTATGGAACTCACATCACTTTCCTGTGTCCTTTTTCAGCTTCACGCAGCTGTTCTTTGCTTGCAGCTTTGGCGGGTTGTCTTGGGCTGCCCTGCCTTGACTTTGTCCTTTGTTCTGCAGTTTGGGGGCACCTTTCCCTTGCTTCGGATTCGCAGATCGAAAGTCTCACTTCCTCTGTTTAAACTTTTTCTTGACCTTGACGGCATATTGGTATGCTATGTCGAGCGAGGGGATGTTCGGAAATTATATTTCTTCCTAGATGTACTTGTGCAGGCAACCGCGGTATTTTGGTATCAAACACTGCTTCGAATCCTTGATACCCAACATTGTGCAATGGGTATGGAAAATATTTGTAAACTCTAGCACATCTTGGTCACTTCCCTGTTGCAGCATGGTCCACTTTATGTATTGATCCTCATAGCTTCTGATAGGGTAGTACTACCCCTTGATGGCATCTCGGAATGAATCCCAAGTGGGTGTAGCTGAAAACAGTGAGCCTGTACTTTCATCCTTCTACTCGCAGTAGGTTTCCCACCAGTCCTTGACGTGGGGGGTTTCTTTGAGAAGGGCAAAAATAATCTTTTCTCGACTGGAAAAATCATGAACAAAAAAAGAACCCTCTAGCAAATTTAACCATTTATCGACGACATCTGCGTCTATCTGACCCTCGAATATGGAGATTTCAAAATTAACTTGTACCTTAAATGGTGTGGCATTTCCAGAGTAGCTATTGGAAGCCTATGCGTCACCCCTAGGTAGCCGCTGAAGGATCTGGGCAAAGTTGTCCATCATCGCATTCCTTTGCCACTGAAGGGCTTCTTTGAGCAATATTTTGATAGGATCTCCTGCCCCCTCATCTTTCTTTTCATTCGCCATTGGATGCCATCGAGATTTGTGAGGCTAGTCTTGCAAAGGTTTGACTAGTTCAAGCCCTAACTCCTTATATCACGACCTCGTTGGGGACATGCAAAGAAAAACCGAGAAAAAGCAGACTGATCTGATACCACTAACCTGGATTTAAACAGGAATGCAACAAATTATAGAGATAACCATAAACATAGATATGCAATGGAAATAATACTTCATTTCATTAATGTAAAATACTGAAATATGATTACAAACAAAATTGGAAATAAACCAGCTAAGGCGATGGTAGCTTATCTCTAAGAAGAGATGTGGTGGCTACATGCCTCTGAACTGTGTTACAATGAGGCTCGAAGGCCTATTTATTGTTGAGAGGCAATGGAAAACCCTTAACATCCAAAAACCTAACCCTAGAAGATGAAACGCCAAATTGTGGGCCCCGTTTGGGTAAATTGGTACATCAACTTCCCGGGGTCATAACTTTGGCATACGATATCTGTTTGACCTGCACAGTATCTCGTTAGAAATATCTATCTGAGAACTACAACTTTGGGAAGAGCAACATTTGCCCATGGACCCGTGTTGCTTCCAGTTTTCCCAAAAACGTCCTTTAGGGCCTCAAAATGGCTTCAAAAGTTCAGGACCCGAAAAAAACTGCTAAAAATAGTAAACTCAGCGACAATTAAGGAAACTGAAAAAGCTAAAAGAACCAATGGTGGGGGTCCAAGTGGACTTGGCAGGCGGCCACCAATATCCACCTGGATCACCAATTACTAATGGCATGATTACTAGATGGTTATTATTATTACAAGAATTCAATATTATCATTTGGGATAAGCGAGGAAAGGAAAACACAACTGTTGATTTCCTTTCTAGGATTAAAAATGATAATGTGGATTCTCTTGTGAACAATATTTTGCATGATGAGTATATTTTTTTAGTATCTACTAAAACTCCTTGGTTTGTAGATATTCCTAATTGTTTGGCTATAGTAAAATTTCCCCACAGTTATCATCCAAAGAAAGACATAAAATTATCAAGAACCATGAACCCAACTCATGGATAGAGGGAGAATTGTACCAAACTAGACCTGATCTGTTTATTTAAATATGTGTTCGAGACGACAAAGTACTGGAGATATTAAAAACTTGTCATGATTAACCATGTGGAGGATAATTTGCTGATAAAAGAACTATATACAAAGTCCTTCTTTTAGTATATTATTGGCCTTCTCTTTTTATGGATGTCATGGAATATGTCCAAGATGTGACAACTACCACAGGATGGGAAAACCCATTCCATCAGATGAAATACCTCTACAACCTCAGGTACTAATAGAGGCTTTCAAAAAATGGGCTCTATATTTTTTTGTTCTAATCAATTCTCCAACTAAACAAAAGAGGTATATTCTTGTTTGTACATACCATGTTAAAAAATGGTTAGAATATAGAATATAGGCCACTTCCTTTTGCTATTGAAAAAAGTTGTTGTTACATTTCCTTTTGATGCTCCGAGGGAAATTGTGACAAATCAAGGTATCTAATTCACATCCAAGTTGGTGAAAATTATTATGGAAAAATATTAGACCAAACATATAAAGTCCACTACATATCATCCACAAGCTAATGGGAAAGTTGAATCTACCAACAATGTACTTAAAGTAAACCTCACTAAGACTGTACATTTTCTCAAAAGGGATTGGGTAGAAAGGCTTCTGGAGGCACTTTGGGTGTACCGTACCACATGGATGAATGTTATTGAACATACTCCTTATATTGTCTATGGGAAATAAGTTTTTCTTCCAACTGAATTCCAGGTGGAGACTTTTAGAACATCAACAAAGTTAGGGCTTGATCTATTTGAAGCTAAAAGACAAAGATTGGCACAACTTAACAAGCTATATGCGATCTGAAAGGATTCAATACAAATAAAAAAATATAATCCAACAAAAAATAATCAAGTCACATGACGAATTCATCAAATTCAAGAAATTCAAGCCAGGTGACTCGGCTCTTCTGTTTTATTCTAGGTTTAAGGATTTTCAAGGAAAATTTTAGACACGTTGGCTTGGTCCCTATGAAATAGATATTATTTTTTATAATGGATCAAAATTAAAATTAGGATTATTGATTAAGAAAAGGTTACCTTCCTTGTTTATGGGCATAGGTTAACGTTATATCATAAGCCCTTAACAAGAGAATAATTTGTCAAACATTTGCAAGAGAGTTTTGATTTGAAGTTAGTAAGAAAGGAAGATTTTTCTTCCTTATCACTAAAATAATTATAATTTTTTTTCTTCTAAGAAAAAAATAACAAAATAATAATAATAATAAAAAATAAAAATAAAAGAAAAAATAGGTATGAAAACGAACATTGTTGGCATTTTTCAACATAAAATGTTAGCTAAAAAACAAGGGGTCCTTGGCAAATTAGTTCATATTTCCCTTCTTTCTTTTTCCTATTTTCTTTTATCCCACTTTTTATTTTCATTTCTAATAAATTTTTTGAAGACTTGTTTTTCTTTTTTCAAGAGAAATCTGCAATAAGTTGCGATAGTGTTAGAAATCATCATCAAAGGTCATCGATATCATCAACATAAATAAGGGTCAACGACATCAACAACAACAAATTTTTAGGCAAATGATTAAATTGAGGAAGTAGCTACAAAATTTGCAATATTTGGTAGCTCATTTCAAATTCTGTAACCAATGGTGAACCTACAAATCCCTGAACATTTCAAGATTCCAAAAGCATTCACGACTGGTTAAAAAGATAAGATATCAATATAAAATGCTATGTTATAGGTTTTTAAATTATTTTTCATTAAAGGAGCAATAAATCTGTGAGTCTAAATAATAATGATACATATTTTATAATGATGAGCAGAATTATGACCTGATTTACAGTCCTATCCCAATACTCACACTCATATCCTAATTCATTATGTTATATTGTCTCTTATTCATTTGGACTTCCAATGGTCCTAAAGGAAAATATCTTTTAAATCCATGGAAAATCATGAATGTAAAATCTAGAGTTCTATTGGAAATTGACCAAATCCTTGACATTTTAGCTTACTCCAACCATCAATATGCTTCATTCCATTTCCATTTCCCTACCCATATCCATTCAATCTATGTCGAAAGGAGGCAATTCAAGGCTCAACTCCCCTACACAATGGGTTTCATTGTTTGTTTTGAGCCAAATGGAAATAATTTCCTTAGTTCTTATCCACAGGTTAAGGATCAATTACAAAATGTAGGGTGGTTAAAATTCTTTGAGAAATTCGATGGCTATGAAATTCAAGTGACTAGGGCATTTTCTAGATCAATTGATAGTGTGGAGGTAGAGATAGGTAACATAAGGCTTAAGATTACACAGTTCTTCGTATCAGAAGCTACAAACCTTCCTCACCATGGTGAAAGTTGGTTCAAGAGTTAGAGACTTAAATATGAGTAGTGGAAAAAATTTCTACATGAACCAAACATGGATACATTAACCTTCAAGAAGGGAATTCTGGTTAAAATGCTTAAATCCAAATGTAGGAACCTATTACTTGTACTCCAGAAGTTCCTCACTTGTGAATTTAGGTACGGAAGGTTTCTAATTTCTACCATGCAAGGTTGTTAATGATATTTTTCAAAGTAAAATGATTAAAGCTTCCCTACTATTTGATGTGGAGTTTGAAGAAAATGACCTTTAACATCTAAAGAGATTCTAGAAATATTGATAGTGATTTGTATCACCATGATTTGTATCACCATGATTTGGTGAAAATTTTAATTGAAGCACATTTGAAGTCTATTGGTGATAATTAGCAAGACTTTATAGTTAAAAAACACTTCATAGAAAACTCAGAAGAAGAAGAACTTGGTGGCCGGGGTGCAGGCGTAAGAGACAAACGTTCAAAACCTGATACAATTTCTTCTAATTCTAGCGGAATTTCTTCTTGGATTTCCCTCGAAACATTGGTTGTTTACCTCCAGTTAGATACTCTACTAAATTAGCAAAAACGCTAATTTAGCCGCAACCACCAAATACCTTATATAATTATCTAACCATCGCATATCACAATCGCAACTCAATGGTAGGGTTTCTTTATTTGTAAACGTTGCAATGCGATATTTATCAATGCGTTTGTATCGCATGTCGCATTTTGCAACTCCGTTAGTCTGGGTCTTCCACTCTTAACCTTGCGATGCAATATTACCCCATGATCTAACAGTCAACATCAACAATGATCCGTTAGTCTTTGTGATATCACATGGAATGCTATGCGATGATACCACCTCACGAAGTTGATATAATTATAAGCCCTAGTTTATAACGATTCAGGTCCGGTCTTGAGATTAACGCCCGATAACAAGGGGTTTTCAGGATCTATGGCTCACGAGACTTTGATTAACACAAGGTTTAAACACAGAGCCAACCCTAGCTATTGACTATACCCCAAAGCATTGGAAATGAAATCAACAGTTGATAAGAGTGCAGGACTTCAGTTCTAGATCGGGAAATCAAACACTTCTAACGCCGCAGTCGCTAATACACAATGAACTCGAATTAAATGCGATCACACACAAAAAATAAAACCTTGACTTCTAAGCCAAACTGGAATTTCACAAATACACAGAGACACTACGGAGGGATGCAACACCTCTGGGATTGACCAATTTCACACAAAAATTACACAGAGATATTCTTTCTGCAACTTTATCATATACATCCAAAACAAACCGAATCAATCAAAATCCACTTCCAATGATTTAGAGCTTACATAAGTACTAGTTTATTAACAACCAGATCCTGAATCAAAGGATCGAACTAACTAATCCTATCTAATTTGCATGATATTCTCCTCGAGAATCTCCACTACAACTAACTACTTGAATTTATTACATGATAATCTAAATCCTAGATTCTAGTTCAAATCCTAACTAGAAAGTTTTGTAAATTGACAGCTAAAGGACCCCACTCCTTTGCTTGTAAACTTTTTTTGGATTTTTTGGAATAAGTTCAAAGCCTTTTGTCTTAAAGCCTCATGCTCCTACATTAGAAGTACTCAAAACTAAAAAGAGTCGAAGAAAATCTCAAAACCCTATCCTTGAAGTTCATATAGAAGAAAATGAGGGTTCGACAGTCAACGAACCAAAACAAATGAAAATTTCACTAGAGGAAATAAATGATGATACTACACTCAGTATATTTTTGGAAAACGTTAAACAAAAAAATAAGAAGAATGATTAAATAATGAATCCATACAGGTGAGGAAATTTTTCTTGATAGAGGAGGAATGACTGGTTATAGAATTTTGTGAAACCAGCATTTCAGACTACTAAGTGAGTCCATCATCAGGGGATGCGTCAATAGATTTTAAGAAGCATGATGTTAGAAGAAAGAAAGTTAGAAAAAATATTGAGAAACCTGAGGAAGATCAAGAGAAATTATAGAGGAAAAGAAGAAAGAAGAGAAATATGATAGAGGCCATGGAATCTGGGCAAAAGTTGAGGAGAAGGAACATTCCAAGCATTCAAATGATCCAACACAAAAAAGTCCTCTAGAGACTATTAATATTGAGGAAGAAGAATATGTTAACATAGGAGTAATGACAAAGTCCTCATTATAATAGAGCCCAATAAGAAAAAATACCAAAATTGATTTGAACCAACAAGAATTCTATGATTACTTGGACACATCAGAACAAGGAGCACATAAGAAGGAAAAATATTTGAGGAAATTCAATAAGACTTTGCATATAATGATGTTCCTACAGTTAATTCTAGGGCCCATACTACTACTTTTCAAGAAGAACAAGATATTTTTCATATTCTGAAACAAGACATTTATCAGTTGAAGGTATTGAATAGACATAAGAGAAGAAAATGAAATTGTCAAGACACATAATGAACTTTTGGAGGAACAAAAAGACATTATTTTGTTAAGGATGTGTTATTGGTACAAGAAGAAAAAAAATCTCAAAGCAAACAAAAAGGGGATCAGGAATAAGATCAAAGGGCTACAAAGAAGACTCCTAATGAGAAAACCCATATGGTCAGTCAATGTAAAAAGTAGAAAGAAATGAAGCAATATGGATGTGTTAGTTAAAGCCCAGAAATGGGACAACAACAAGGGTAATTTTTCAATTTTGATATTTTGGTGCATGAGGACATGCAACATCCTCAACGTGGGGGAATGTTGAAGTCCTGCATTGTCCTCATTTTTAAAAAACTTTTTACCACTACTTCCATCTTTTGATAATATTTTTTCTATATTTTCAAGCGACTGGGTCAATTCGTTCATGCTCAAACACATTAAAAGGTATAATTTATTCATGGATTATAATTTGTTGGTTTCTTTGTCAAAATTAATGAAAGCATCCCTATAGCTACAAAATGAACAAATTCCATAGCTAACTAGAAATTCACACCTTAGTCCATGGTTAGAAAAGTTTTCCTGAGCTAGAAGGTGAACAAGGGATATGGATAAATTCCAAATGTTGAGTATATGGATAACCACCTATTACGCGTACCTGACATATCACAAAGCATGACAAATTGGTTGGTCAAACTAAAGTCAACTCTTGCTCCCACAGTCTATGAACACACAGAGTTTAAGCAAGCATGGAATTAAACAAGAAAATATTGGATCCAAAGCAGAGGATGCATCAAAATGAAATCTTCTAATGATTTTCTCTTATCATAGTAAATCATGAGAAGCATGCTTTATATTGTCATTTTAACATCTGGATGTCATTTGAAATACAAGTTTCTCGGTTCGAATTTCTTCGATGTTGTTGGATTAGGATGTTATAAATTTCTTTGGAAGGAAGGATAATAATAAGTTTATATATAGTTTGTAATTGTTGCACAAATTAAATACTCTACTTTTAATATAATCATCCTATTATTCATTATTGCGAATTTGTTCTTTAGTTAATTTGTTGAAATGAGTTTCAACCACTCTCAAGATCAATAGGAGGTCCCCTTGAAGAGTTTGTGAGACTGTATTTCTGTTTCATTTCTTTTACGAAGCATTAGTTTCATTCTGCTTTGATTTTTGAATTGGTTGTATTGGTTCATTTCACTCCATTAAGCATTAGTCTCTTACTCTATTATGCAATAGGTTGAGCACTCATTTCATAGATAAAAAATATTTCATTTCTCAGTTGTTTACTTGAACTGACAGATTAGTCTCGGATTTAATGTTACTTTGGATTGGATCTAGATGAAATGACACACACTAGTAATCTTAGTAAGACTTGAGTTTCCTTTCCAAGTTGATTTCAAACAAATGAATATCATAGATTTCCATTCTATCCATTAGCATAATATTTCAATTTGGTTGATTAGTGTAGTATTTCAATTTTTCCCATAAGTATAGAATTTCAATTATGCTCCTTAAAATAACAGTTAAAATTCATTTGTTAGAATAGGATTTAGATTTGATTCAATAGCACAAGTTTGATTTTTCATTCCACTCTTTAGAATAAAATTTCAATTCAATTCTTAGAATAATTGTTTGGATTCTTCACTTAGCATAGTTGTTTTAAAAATCCTTCAAGAAAGAACATCTTCGTTCATTTAACAAGAATGAATTTTGAGAAATTTCATTTTACATTTCACTATATACTTATAACATTTAATAAAAAATAATCTTCCTAGCATATATAGAGCACATACACTTCATAAGAATATGATACCCAAGTTTGACAATTTAATGATGCAATTTAACTATCAATTAAATTACCCAACAAAGACAACCAAGCTCTTCTCCAAACGAGTGTGGGTACATTTTGGGATCCAACATACTAGTATAATAGGTTCCTAAGTGCATTCTTATCAAGCCTCTGGTTGTTTTTGGACACCAAGCTTACCAAGTCAACTACCTTCCATTCCCAAACTAATGGACAAATAGAGGTCACCAACAAGATGATAGTACACATACTACACATGTAGAAATACAACCATCCACAAACATTGGATTAGAGTCTTCCCTATGTTCAACAAATTTATACCAAATCTCTCCATAGCTCGACTGCCCATAGCCCCTTTCAAGTGGGCTTGTGGTTTCAACCATTGTGTTCCATTGATGGTTCAATGTCTCTTGCAACTACATAGGCATAATTTGCACATGTTTAGTCCAAAGTTGATGAAGAAACCAAGTTTATTGAACACATTCATCACATCCACTAGTAGGTTCATGATATCCTGGACTCAACTAATGCCAATTATAAACAACGTCATGATCAACATTGGGTGCCACATAAGTTTCAAGTGGGAAACAAGGGTTGGTTGCATTTGTAGAAGGAACACCTTGCTATAACCCATCAGAAGCTTTGAGCACTTCCATATGGGCCTTGAACCATCACCAAGGCTATGCGTTATAGTGATTTTGAGCTAAGTATCCCCCCAATCCTCGGCATGCACCCAATATTCAATTTGGACTACCTTCGGACATAATTTCCACCATTACTGGACACATCAAACATTGTTGAGCAGCTGACAGCATCAAAACTCAACCCAAATTTCATTCAACATGAAATAACCAATCGGATCATGGAAACATATATTAATAACACTCGCTAACATAGGATCCAACTGTATCAAGTTGTCAAATCTGGCCAACTCCTACACCAAGGAAAGTGGCTCATCAAGAACCAAGTACAACAAAATTTTCCTGATCTCATGGAGGAATTCAACACAATGGAGACAATTTCTTCCTAAGCGGGGGGGAAATGATCTAGGTGGATATTGGTGGCCATTTTCCTATTCCAATTGGACCCCCAACAATGTTTCCTTTTAGTTTCCTATTTTCCAGCACAATTTCCTATTTTGGTAGTTTTCTATTTTTCTCAGTTTTCACGTGCTAAACTTCGAGAGCCATTTTGAGGCCCTAAATATGTTTTTTGGGGAAATGCAAAATTGTAAGCCTTTAATTGATGTTTTTAGATGAATTTTGTTTCCGTATTATATACCTTTCTAACAGGCTATTGCATGCGCTAAACAAAGATTGTATGCTAAACTAATGACCATATGAATTTGACATTCCAATTAACCCCATCACGGCTAATACCTTTTGGCGCTTCATCTCCTAGGGTATTTTTCTTAGATGTTTAGGGTTTATAAATATTTATTCATGATAAAAGGCCCCTGAGCCTCATTGAAACATAGCTCAGAAGTCATGTAGCGATCAGATCTCTTCTTAGAAATATGCTACCATCGCTCGAGCTAGTTTGTTTCCATTCTACATGTAAACAACTTTCAACATTTTCTATTTATTAATTGAAGTTCCATTTCACTGTATCTCTATTTTTTTGTTAAAATTTTTCTTTCATTTGATTCCTTCATAAATTTGAATCACATTTCCACCATTATATCAACTCCTTTCATGCAAAAATTCCACAATATTCTTGAGCCTAATGGCCTAGTCATTCATTGGGAAAAGTTGTAGGAGACTAAATTCACCATTAGATCAACCCTTCTAACATCGAATCATACTTTGTTGTAGGTAATGCATAATAGGAATTCCATCCTCTGATAGAGTGACTGATAATTCAAATTTTGAAGTGGATGTGTTTACAAGATAAAGGAAGGTGGACATTCGCACCCAACTCCTTAGACGTTATGCATTGAGGCTCATAGTCCTACACTTAAAGTTTCAATAAAAAAACTAGACGAGTGGTTCTAAAATGCCCATTCCCTATTAGTTAAGGTCCAAGGTCCTGAACCTTGAACTTCAACATGTTTTTCCATGATTAAAGAGCTGGGGTCACCAAATATTCCTTGTTTAGAGCTATGTGGGAGGCGAGGTCCCAAAGGCCAAATCCATACAAGTTGGGGGGATTTTATGTTATAGAAGTTTCTAGATATTCCTCATGTAGTTAGCCCCACATGTGTTAGTAATGGTGGAATGATGTGGCATCCACTCCTATCATGGTGGTCAACAAGTAGATCCAGTTATGGGATGCATAACATTCATATATAAGATTTGATTAAGGTGATTCCACATGGTTAGAAATACCTTATTGTGTAGATCAACATCAAGGGTGTTAGTAAATTGTATTTGATGCCTCAAAATGGCTCTATAAGGTTCCAATTTTTTTCATAATAGGACTTGTCACTAACATGGGCCGTACATTGTAATTCCTCCTTTTTTTGCATCCAAAAATTTCCAAGATATATGAAAACCTATATGATGGTGTAATACGGATTACAAATATATAGAGGCCATGTTAATCGATATTGGTTTCCTGATGGTTTTGAAGACCAAAAATCCTCTTAATGTGGAGGCACGATCCAAAATGGATTTGAACCAAGATGATGGTTCTATGAATCAATACATAAATGTAAGAAAATCATTGATGAAGATTACATAGCACATAAAATACAATATAATGCAAAGCTAAATGAGACAGATGAGATGAAAAATAAAGAGTTAGGAAAATAAATGAAAATGAGAGAGAACGCATAAGGAATGGAATTTGAAGTTCAAACATATTTTCCTTCTCAATATCCCAACTCTCCTTATTTTTTCTTGTAATTTCACTCTTAAAGGGAATTTTGTTGATTATTGGCAAAGGATAGGATAATGTATAAAGAGCCATATGATTGCCTTGTAAATCATATTAATCAAATACGATTGAGTAAACCATTTGATGTTGGGTTTTTTTCACTCATTTTCCCGTAGGAGAGACCATTGCTCTTATTATGTCATTGATGTTCTGTATGGTAAGAATTACTTATATGATTTGTTCAATTTATTTCCCTTATTCAATTTTAATTGTATCTATTTCTTTTAATGAAAGTTACTCTATGTTAATAGCTACATGATAAATTTTGATAGTGTAAGATTTTTTCATTTTGTTATGCTTGAGGAATTATCTCATGGATTCACTATTAATTTGTCTAACATGATTGCTAGAAACTCTGTTTCCTTCAACATTGGATTATTTCTTTGATTTGAGATCACTGAATACCATTATATGGCTATGGAATTTATGTATAGAGTTTCCAATTTTGGATATTTTTTAATTGGCTATTTAACAAGGGAAAAGATCATTCTTTCTTATGATAGCTAGTGAAGACCATCATATTTTCTTTTAAAGTGTCTATTGCTTCCCGTGGCCATTATAGTGGTGATACTCAACAATTTAGAATTCTCTTCACAATTTATACAAGGAAAATTCCCTTGTTTGGGGACCATACATGGTTTGTACAAGTGATACACTTGGTATACCAATGAACTATTTCGTCCTGGGGTCATCCTCCCTATACCTATGTATAAATGGAAGTAATTACTATTTTGTATCCTATAGTAGAGTTCGAATTATTTCCAAATAAAATGGAGTTTGAATTTTACTTAAATTATCGTTCCCTTAATGCCTCAACATTGGTTCATTTGTCTCATTCACCACCTTCTTATAAATTAAATTTAATGTAATAATTTAAATTTGATCTCATACAATATAATTGACTTGAACAACTTATGATGCTTCTTGGGTTATCATTCTTATTGATTATATCATGTTTTTATTAAGTGATAGAACCCACAAACACACATGGAGAGAGATTGTTATTAAGTTATATGTTGGGTTTTCTAGCTAAGTCTTTATGTGAGTGAGATATTATGAAAAATCATATCTTGACTATTATCATCATTGAATTATAAATGAATAAATAAGTTAAAATAGACCACCTGGTTTCTATTTGAAATGGACCATTAAAATCACATGAATCTATTCCACTCTAACGGTTTTTATTTTAAAGGTATAAATCCTTTTTCTCACATGTATTAATCCATATCCATTTCATATGTGATTTTTTTTATATAAGAAACCATATATATGTGGTTGAATTTGTTTTCATGTTAAATATTTTATATAAGAAACCATATATGTGTGGTTAAATTTGTTTTCAAAGTTGAATGCATTTTAACATACAGAATGCATTTTAATATAGATCGCAATAGTTTAATATGGGATATGTCATGCAATAGTTTAATATGGGATATGTCATTCCATTGCATTAGAATTGCTCGCTAAACTCTATTCATGGAAGAAACCTTTATTTAGTATACTATTATTAATGGGAAGAATATAAAATATGGATGACCATTTCTTTGCATGGGTTGATTAAGCCAAGTTCCCATCTATCCAAACACAACATAGCAATCCAGTAGAATTCTTCTATTTTATTAAAACAAGATTAGAAAGTGTGTGATGCTATATTAACCCAAAAAAAATGGGTTGATATATTTCTAGCAATATAAACACTCATTTGAAATCATTAAATTATTATTTGCGTGTTGTACCAAGGTAGTACCCAATCTTATGAATATTCTTTGTGCCCATACAACAATCAAAGAAGTATAGTCTTGAAGTTGATAATCCCGATACAATCAATTCACTTGAATACAATGTGCAAAGGAGTTGTATTGAAGACTTAATTCTTAGTGATAAGAGTATTTGAAGAGTCTTGGTTTCAAATCCTAAAAGGTATTCTCCCTCCCAATAGAATTCTCTAAATTAGAGAAACAAAGATCAAAATTAACTCATACTTCACAACTTTTCCATGGGTTTACTCGAAATTATTAATTGTTAATTTTGAAAACTCTGAAGTCCTTAGTTCTACATCGCATCCCCTCTCCCCTTGGGAAGTGTTGTTTACTGTTTCTTCCATCCAATAATAATACATATTATTTTGTACGCTCCAACAAAAATAAATGATCATCACATTTGGGATGGCCTTATACAAAGGGATCATAGAACGATCAACAATGGTAGAAAGTATTAGCCTTATTTTACTTTCAAAACCAATTCAATAAGTTTAAGGACGACTATTTTTAATGTATATATTAATCGATTACAATAATGATATAATTATTTGACATTTGTAAATATCGACAATAATGTTATAATTACTAGCATAGATGCATAGATTCATTTGATATTAGTAAATATTGGATGTAAGGTTTTATTTACCAATATAGATTTATTTTATTTTATTTTCAGATTTATCAAATATTAAGAGATTAAATTTATTAAGAGGAAATTTTTTCTTTGAGGGCAAAATTGAAGGAATGGTTTGCACCTTGAGATATTTGACTTCTCTAGACATTTATTAGGATCAGAAGTGTCAAAATGCAAATTTTCCCTTAAGTTTTACAGTAAAAATGAAATTTATGTCTTGAGATATTTGATTCCTATTGGTGCCTCTTAAATTTTGAATTAAAATAAATCCATGATTTTTTTTATGATGCTCCCTCTATATAAACATATTTTATAATTATGTTTGTTTAACTTTTTAACGTGATATACATACTTATATATATATATATGGTAAAATGTATTTATAATTTTATTATTATTATTATCATCATCATCTAATTTTAAGATCACAACCAAGCTAGACACCAAATTGGTGTATAAGACATTCTTGTTTGTGAAACAAGAGATCCACCTCCTTACAACGATTTGATTGCTTTATCTTTTGATATTTCCTTTTGTAATTTACTTCCTAAATCCAATTTTCTCTTCGGAATGTATTGACTTTTCAAATTTGTTATATATATATATATATTTATTCGAATTGAGTTGAAGTTATTTTTTTTTTTTTACTGCAACAACTCCCGATGTTATGCACCGAAAAGCTAGGCTATGGATAGTTGCCAAAATAATAGACTTATGTAGAAACCTTATTTAGAATATTGAAATGATTTCTTTAGAATATTGAAATGATTAGGTGCTTGCTTTCTTCGCGCAACTTATAAATTTAACTTTTACAATGTATAGATTCAATATATAAAATAATGTCTTATAAAATAATAAAACCTTAAAATAATAAATGAAATAATTTTTATATATTACATTGAAGGGTTTTTTTTATGAAATAATTTTTATATATTACATTGAAGGGTTTTTTTTAATGTAGTCAAGGAGAGAGGTTATAAGTTATAATGTTACGTTAGATTGGCTAAATATTTTAATCGGATTAAATTACATAAAAATAAAATTTAAAAATATAATATAAAATAAAATAAAATAAATCATTACAGTTATTAATTATTAAAGTAAAATATAAAATAAAACTAATATTGATGATTCTAGGTTTTGATAATCTATAGTTTTTCTAATAAGTTTTTTTTTTTAATATAGCATATTTAAAAAAGTTAAGACACTTCATATATTTAAAATTAAAATGAATCTAAATGGATTTACATAAATCCACAATGTAATATTTTGGAGTAGATTTCTTATTAATAATAAATAATTGCATGTCGTGACACACCAATCGATATTAAGGTGAATTTAATATGAAATAACCTATGGCCAATTTGATTTTACCTTTGTACAATAAATTATAGTAATAATTTAAGTAACTCATTCTCTCATTTTGATAGTGATTACAACATGGAAATTCCTTCATTGATAAATGAACAAGTACCATTATTAACTAGAACAACCACATTATTAAATATAATTGATATAGGCTTATATGCATCAATGGATGTGGATTTAATAATAATAATAAGGCGGTAATGTATGACAATTATTATTATATTATAATAATATGACAATATTATTGAGAGTATCATCCAAAGAGATTGATAATATATTAATATGATAATCTTATTGATATAATAAATATTAATATTATTAACCAAAGTGATTAATAATATTAAAAGCTGAAGGAATTATAAACCCCAATAAATTATATTAAACACAAAGGATTAATATTAAAAACCCAAGGGATTAATATTGACAACCCAAGAGAATAATATTATAAACCCTTGGGATTAATATTATAAATGTAAGTGATTATTAATATTATAAACCCAAGGAATTTATATTATAAACCAAGAGAATTATATTAAATACCATGATTAATATTATAAACCCTGTCATTAATATTATACCCTAGAATTATGAACCCTTAAATTAATAAACCTAAGGGATTGATATTACAAACGCAAGGCACTAATAAACCCAAGGGATTAATACTAAAAATCCAAGGGAATAATATTAAACCCAATGGATTAATATTGTAAAGACAAGGTATATATACATTAAGATAAATATTATAAACCCTAAAACAAATATGGTTGACCATGGTTGATTTTCATACTGAGACAATCTATGTCACGATGCGATGTTGGACCATGGTTGACCATGATAGATTTTCATATTGAGAGAATCTTTGTCAGAATGCGATGTTGGACCATAATTGACCATGGCTGACAAAGGTTTATTTTCATGTTGAGACAACTTTTGTCACAATGCAACGTTGGACCATAATTGACCATAGATTGATATTATAAGCCCAAGAGAATAATAAACCCAAGGAAATAATATTGAACGCTAAAAATATGAACCCTTATATTAATAAATCCAAAAAATTAATATTACAAATCCAAGGGAATAATAAACCCACGACTATAATAAACTGTTATCACAATTTAAATAATTCTCATTATCTCATTCTGATAATGATTACAATATGGAAATTCCAAACATGATGGAGTGGTATCATTATTAACTAGCATAGATTCATTAACAAGTAAATATTATGAGGCGTGGTATCATTATTAATGAGTAAACATGATGAGGTGTGGTATCATTATTAATTATTATAGGTTCATTAACAACTAAACATGATAAGATGTGGTATCGTTATTGACTATTGACTAGTAAAAATATTTGTTTGTTGAATTGAGGCTTCTGTGATCCATATCAAGTTTATGAAAAGTTCTTCAGCGTACGTACATTTGTCGATGCCTTTCAAACCAATGAGTGTGGTTCATCGTTAGGACAAGTTGAAGAATCCAATCATGGCTACATATTAAATAGGGAGAGCAGATATTCCAACGGCTAGGTTTGCCTAAGAAATGGCTAAATTAGGTGAGATAGGATAAATGGTTAAAATTGACTAAGAAACGACTAGATTTTACTATTCAAATTGTTTAAATTATAATAATATTAATATGATAAAATAAATAATATTTCAGCGCCTATCAAGTGTTATTTTAAGGGAAAGGTTACCAAATGGAATATAAGAATAGATTTAGGAAAAATTACGATTAGTAATTGAAGAAGTTAATAATAATAAATATTGTATTTTTGTTATAGTAGTGTTATAGTATTAACCTTAATATTAATGGCTTGTATAATTAATTAATATAAATTCAATAGTAAGGTTATTTAATGAGAGTAAGTATTAATGGAAATTAGTAATTGTAATAATTAATAGTAACTAATAATGTTAATTATTATATATAATAGATCATAGAGAAGGGAATATTTATACTAACGAATAATATATATTATTAGTAGTATACTATTAGTTATTATTATATTCTTGTTATGGTTTTATTCTTATAACTAAATACTGTCGATATAAGTATTCATTGCAATATTATTAATAATATAATAGTGTTATAATAATATTATTATTGTTAAAGGATGGGTCACTAATAAATATAAATTTATTAGGGAGGTTGTCTTAAAGTAGATAATTAATCTTGTTAAGAAAATGATTATCTCATTAAAAAAAATAAAAAATCAAGGGAGATAATCAAAGAGGATCAAAAGAATTATGGTTCAAGAAATATCGAACAAGCTACGGGAGCAAGGGGGAAAAAATGACTAGGAAGAGAGGGTAGGAATCGAAGAACTATTGATCTTCCAACCATCATGTCTGTTGAGATTGGTTGGCCTTCTTTCAATCTGAATGGCTTTCCTAAATTTTTGGTTATGGAACTGTGCAACTTTAGCAATAACATTGACCTCTTCAATACAAACATGATGTTTGGTCTTCTTCATATGCTTTGCTAGTGCAGAAGACTTGGTTCTCCTATGTTTTAGGTCAGCTACATGCTCATTAATCCTTTGATTAATATAGCATACAGTTTCACCAATATCGGGGGTCCCACAGGAACAAGGAATAATATAGACACCCTTCATGTCCTTAGGGTCGATATGATCCTTCATTGATCGGAAGGATTTATGAATGGTGTTAAGGGGTCTAAAGGTTGAGGGAACGTTATGCTTCTTAAGAATCCTAGAAATCTTATCAGTGGTCCCTTGAACAAAAGGAAGATGGACCCCTAGGACTCACTCTTTGGGTTCTTTCTTAACTACTAAATTTTTGGAAGCTTTAAGGAAAGCCTTTCGACCTAGGAGTTTACTATAACCATTCTCAACAAAGACATTAAGGAGATGGGATTTCTCTTTCTCGAAGATCTTTTCATCAGAGTTCCTAAGGGCATAAGAAGCGAGGGTGTTGAGAATGCCCAACTTTTGAGCTGGGAAATGATGGGAACTGGCATGAAGATATTGCTTTGTATGTGTTTTCTTTCGAAACAATTGGTGGGAGAGGGAACCGTCAATATTATTTGAAATAATAATATCAAGGAAAGGGAGGCAACCATCAACTTCTTGTTCCATGGTAAACTTAAAGATATTTGTCTTAATAAAAGTGTTTCTATGAATTTTTTAATATTTTAGTTCTTTAATTTTATTTTAGTGGTTAATCACATTTTATATATATATATATATATATATATATAATATTTTTATATTAATTAATTAAAATTTATATTTCTATATGTGATTTAAAATCACTTTACGATGTATTTCTATTTTATAATCATGAATCTTATTAATTATTTAGAAATCATATACATAAATATGTATGAGGGTACATTAAACTAAAATGTGGAGTTCCTTATAACATACATTTTTCTCCAAACATATTCATATCAATGTGTAATCGAGGTTGAAATTAGTTGTCATATCATATAGCAACACTAGGACATGAATGTAGGGCATTTAAACCTTTTCTAACTAATTAGTGTTCAAATAGTTCAATGCTTCTATGCATCTATCATTCTTTAAATGAGGGAGGTGGTTTATATATACGTGGTATGGCATTTAAACCTTTTCTAAACAATCAATGTTCAAATAGTTCAATGCTTCTATGCATTGATTATTCTTTAAATGAGGTAGGTGGTTTATATATACTTGGTATAGCATTTAAACTTTTTCTAAACAATCAATGCTCAAATAGTTCAATGCTTCTATGCATTGATTATTCTTTGAATGAGGTCCGTGGGGCACCCCATACCATGTACCTCTTTATATACACTTTATATCAATGTTTATAATGGATCTTAAATTTAGGTGTCACATGGTAAATATTAAGGATGAGGTAGGTGGGCTCTTACCCTATGTTTTTGTCTAGATACAAGTTATATTAATTTTATAATCAATTTAAAATTTAAATGTTATATAGTAAATGCTAAGTACCATGCAATAAATTAATGGTTGCCTCATTAAATTGACATATTATTTATTGGATATTATTTTATTCTTATACAATGGACAAAATGTAAAGGTAGTAAACTAATCATCGACTTACTGCATGGTGTTTAATATTTTTTAGTATCACATCATATAGCACACCAAAACATGAATTTATGATATTTAAACCTATTTAACTCTCAACTTACTAAATCATTAATTTTTAATTAGCTCAATGGATATATGGCTTCATCATGCTTTGCATGAAATTTAAAGTATTTGGATGCTTAGTCTAGTTTCATAGTTGTATCTTGATTCCTTTTCATAATGGTATCTTGATTCCTCAACTCTACATTAATTTAATGGAGAAAGTTTAGGGAAAGTGATTATAAATTTTTAATGGATTTGGTGGGGGGGTTTTCCTAAATTGTTAAAGGGAAGCTAATTGCATGGTTTTTTGAAAATTGATGAGATATGTATTTAGTTGGGGAATTATTATATATTTTGGGAACTAGTTAATTGTTTTAAATATAGTTGGGTAATCATTATAAATTTTGGAAGGTAGTTCATTATTTTCTAAGGTTTGGTGGGGACTTTTATTAATAGATAAGGGGTGGGTTTTCTTAATGGTTAATGGGAGTTCAATTGCATACATATCTCTTTTAATTGTAGTTAGAAATCACTATAATTTTTGGGATATAGTTAAATTTTTTCAAGAGAGTTTACAATTTAAAATCTTTTCTTTTAAATTATGATGAAAAGGTGATTGCTTTATTTTTGAGTTGATTAATTAATTTTTAAATGTTAATAAATGTGAGCATAAAACTATGAAAAGTAAAGATTTTGATGGTGTTTGAGATATATATTGGTGTCCTTGAACCATCAAAAAACTCATTGACATAGTTATAATTAGTAGGATGAGAAAATATTGATTGAAGTCCAAGAATAACATAGTAATTCCATTGAGAATATCATTAGCTATTCAAGAATTCCATAGGTTTTCCATTGAAACTATCATTTAGGTAACGATACTCCAATAAATAGAGTAGGAAATGACAACTTGCATGAGAATTCAAGGAAGCAAATTCATAGAGCTAGATTTGGAAATGGACTAAGTGGTTTTGAGGGTGACCTCCTTCTTAGGTTTCCTCAACCTCCCAATGGTAGCATGTTACCTCCTTTCGTGATTAGAATTTCTATAGGAATAAACACGGTGGAAAATATTAGAAATGTTTAGATCCTTTCAAACTTAGGAATGGAAGTCATTAGTGTAATTGTTACTGCGTAAAACCTTCATGAAATGAAACAATTAAAATGGATGAAACGAAGAAATTAAAAAGGATATGTAGGTAACGAAAGATACCCTTCATGGACTTACTTTTCAATTACTTTTTGATTTTACATATTACATTATTATTTGGTCAATTTAATTTGTTATGCTATGTACTTAATAGCTTGAATGGATGGTATTGTCAAGGTATTTTAAAATAATATTTTTAATGGTAGAAGGATATTCATTTTTCATTTAAATAATGTTGTATGGTTGGATTACACTCTTAAGTCTCAAGAAATTAAAAACTTTAAATACAAATTTAAAATATAAAAAATTTAAAATTTTCATGGTTGGATTATATATATAGGTCTCACAAAAATAAAAAACTTGAAATACAATCTTGAAATACCAAAAATTGAAAAGATTTATGGTTGCATTAGGATCAAGAAAATTGAAATTGCATGTCTCTAAATTCTCAAGAATATTGAAAAATTGAAAGATAGACTCAAAAAATTGAAAAATTGACATAAAGACCTAAACTATGAAAAATTGAAAAAAATATATAGTCACATTAATACACTCTTAAACATAGTTACCAAATTTGAAAAAAAAAAATAGATTGCTTAAATTTCAATAGGGAAAAAATTAGAGAGTATACATCTTTAAAATGCTTGAATATAATATTATTTTGAATATTTTAGGAAACTGAAATAGAATACGGATATATTAAGTGTGTATAAACATTTTTTCAAAATATGCATTTATATTCCCAAAATAATATTACTTATTTATCAAACTAAAATAAATTTTAGCTTATAACCATTAACAACAATATCTATTATTTTTAATTATTAATTATTTATTAGTATGATTAAATCAAAATTTATTTTTATAATATAAAATGTTAATATTAAATACTTATTTAAATTTCTAATAAAAAATCCACTAATATTATAACTAATAACTCATAAATTTTTAAGACATTAAACTATGATGACATTAATCCTGAATGATTATAGCATTAATAATGATCAACACGTTCCTAACTCATAAGTTGTTAAGATATTACTCCTAAATTATTATAACATTAGAAAAAATTAACACTTTCCTAAAAAATTTAAAATTTTATTGTATAAGAATCAGATTGATTGATTAGTTTATTTAGTGTGAAAGAAATACTCGTATTGTATTAATAAAATCATATATATATATATATATATATATATATATATATATATATATATATATATGCATACTGGGAGCACCATCAAATGATGTGCATCATGCAAATAATAAAAGACACATCATAAGGCATCCAACCCCATATCACACATGTTCCATGTATTAGTCATTAGTGATGAAACTGAAATTAGTAAATAGGATGTCCATTCCCTGTCCCAAACAACAAGATATGAGAAAGCTCACGCATATGAAAAGAAAAAACAAAACATAGTAGATCATAACAGTGCAACCATAACAAGGGCATAATCTGGATAAGCAAAAAAGAATGGTCCCACTCAAGGGAATGGAAGAAAACCAACATCAAAAGTGTATCCCTCCATCACCAGCTCGATGTACATTCCATCCTTCTAAGTCGAAATACCAAGTTTGGACATGTCATCAGCAGTGGAATTGTGAACCCTGCTAATGTGCTGGATGGAGATCCCTTGGAATGTCCTCATGAGATTATCAATGTTCTTGAGCCAGCCCTGAAGGTGTGGGTGCTGAATGTGAGCCTTGCCCAGTACATGATTGATGATGGATTGTGAGTCCCCATATATATATATATATATATATATATTAAGTGGGGAGAGATGGAAGAATATTTATTTCACTAGATGCATTGATTTTAGTGTAGATGTTGATTTCTAATGATATTTGATTTCTTGCACTAAATGCATCGAGGGTCGAAGTTACAACATCAAGGAAGTAGTATCGAAGGTATGAAGTTGTCTCAAGGGAGATCATGTTGGGGGATGAATTAGGGCTTAGAGGGTTTGTTGGCTTTGTTCTTTGTGTCTTAGAAGTCTCTTTCATAAGAGAATTCTAAAGAAGAAGAGAAGCATTTTCTGGGTTCTCCCCTTGGAGGGGTTTTTCCCTGGCTTATAGCATATATCTTGTGTACTCAATCTCTTTGTGATCTTCATTGTTTTTCTAATTGCATGATGAATAGAACTAAATAAGTAACAAAGGACCAAATAACATCACTAGTAATTGTCATGATAAGAAAAATAAGATCTAATCTACATGTCTCCATATTTTTCTAACATGGAATCAGAGCTAAGGTGCAAAAAGGAGACAAAAGATCACACTGTAGTTGGCATTATGACAAGGGTTACAAGGAAGGGTTTCAAAGTTCTTGGAAATCTCACTACATATATGAGGAAGTGTCTATTGAATATCATTTCCAAGCTCACAAAGGAAGTAGAAATTGGAAGTTTGCTCTCCACTCTATTTGGAACATTCAAGGACGATGATGTATGGGTTATTGATAGTGGTGCCTCCAGACACATGATGGGACAACCTAGTCAACTCCAAAACCTATCTAAGAAAAACTCATCTCGCTTAATCGAACTTGGAAACAACAAGAGCTATACATTTAAAGGAATTTGGTCTGCATAATTAGATCTTGAGTCAAGTAGAAGCATTCGCCTCAACAACATCTTATATGTTACAGGTTTGAAGAACAACTTACTTTCCATTTCGTGTCTAGATAATAAGGGTGACATAGTTGTTTTTTATGGCAAGGTTTTGGTTTGGTATAAGGGCTATAATATTAATGAAGAAAGGGTGATTGGGATTCATGAGGGGATATTGTATAGAATCTATACACCCCTGGCCCAAGCTTTAGTTCACTTGGAAGTGAGTCCTTCCGAACTATGGCATAAAAGGTACGAAAACCTTCATTATAAGATTTTTCTGTCTCTCAGTCAAATGGTCAATGGCATCTCCAAAATAGATTAAGATCATGAAGCAACTTGTAAGGGATATTTTCTAGGAAAGAACATAAAGAAACCATTTCCAAGTAGTGACACTAGATCTAATGAAATTTTAGATTCCATACGAAAAATCTATGTGGACCTATGGTAGTCAATTCTCTTGGTGGACATCAGTATTTTGTAAACTCCATTGATGATTACTAAAGGAAGACTTAGTTATACCTCCTAAAGAACAAGGATGAGGTATTCGAAAAGTTTCAGGAATTCAAGAATGAATTGGGAAACCTAACTGAATGAAATATCAAGATTCTAAGGTCGGAAAATGGTGGAGAATACACCTCCAAAGAACCGATAACTTTCTACGAGGCAAGAATGAAGAGGGAACTCATTTTTCCCTATAATCCTGAGCAAATTGGTGTGGCAGAAAGGAAGAATTGTACTATTTAAAAATGCATCAGAGATATGCTACATGATAAGGATATCCCTCAATTTCTATGGGGAGAGGCATGTATGGAAGTTGTTTACTTGTAGAACCTTAGTGTGCATAATATCCTCAATTGTTGACTCCGAAGGAAGAATTTACAAGAAATAATCCAAGTGTGGATCATATTCATATATTTGGTTCCTATTGTACTAAGTAGTAACCAAATCTTGAACCTAATTTGATGAATGTTCTTTGTGTCGATACAAAAATCAAAGAAGTATAGTCTTGAACATGATAATCGTGATACAATCAATTCACATGAGGAATATTTGTATGGAAGGTATTATTCTTGAAGAATTTTGGTTTCTGGTCCTCAAAATCATTTTCCCTCCAAATAGAATTCTCTAAGTTAGAGAAACAAACATCTAAAGATTCCAAAAATGATCAATGTTGGTAAACATAATGAAGTAGAAGGTTAAATTCCCTTGTTGATTTATTAATTATCTTTATAATTAACTTGTATTTTACTTTACAACTTTTCCATTGGTTTACTTTGAATTATTCATTGTGAGAACTCTAAAGTCCTTAGTTATAAATCACATCCCCTCTACCCTTAGTAAGTTTTATCTACTATCCTTTCTACCCAATAATATTTTTTATCATTTTTCAAAAAAAAAATGATCATCACATTTGGGATGGACTTGTACATAGGGATCTTAGAAGGATCAATAGTTATACAATTTTTTTGGCTTTTTTAATCTTTAAAACAGATTCATTAATTTACAAAAGACTTTTTATGATGTATATATTGACCAATAACATTAGTGATATAATTATATGATATTAGTAAATATTGGAATTAATGTTATAATTACCGCATAGATCCATTTGATATTAATAAATATTGCTAGTAATATTATAATTACTAGCCGACATCCATCTTAACTTTAAATCTAACGAGCATGAACATAGATCAAATCTCTCAAGACGAAAACATCTTTTGAGTGTAAAACTCAAGAAATGGTTTTGATCCTGAGACATTGATCCCTCACGACAATTGATAAGGATCAAAGCTCTCAAAGTGAAAACCTTTCCTTATGTTTTAGACTAAAAAAGAGGTTTATTTCTTGAGATATTTGTCCCACGTTTGTGCTTGGTAGATTTGGTGTTATGATGGATCTATCTCTCTCTCTCTCTATCTATCTATCTATATATATATATATATATATATATATAAGAGTTTATACGTTTTTATATGTTTATTAATTTATATGGTAAGATGTATTTATAATCTATATATATTTTCTATTATTTTTTATGTTCCTTTTTCTATTTTACTTTGTTAATTCTAAATTTTCCTTCGTAATTTATTTGACTAATTCAAATTGTTTGATTTCTTGAATTTCAATTTGTGTTTTACAGACATACATATTAATTGAGTAAATGTGATTTACATTTTTCATCTAATGCTTCACTACAACACCTACCTATGTTATGGAGGATTGTATAGTATCTCTCAATCCATTTAGACATTAGACACTAGTACATCAAAAGTTAGGCTATAAATCATTATAAAAACAAGGGCAATATCTATAATGCAACATAGTCTCTACCTTTATCACTAATTAATTGATCAAGGTAGCGTGGGATGCACATTTCATCATTAGCATGGGGTCTTCATTTCATCTTTATTCTAGAATGATTTTTGTACTTGAAATATGTCATTATTGACGCCTCCGCACACACACAACGAAAGCCACCTTCACACATATTCTTTTTCTTTCACGTAACTTCCTTTGCACAACTAGTGCTTTCGTCATTTATTCATTATTAAGTCTACATTTCGTACTTATTTGAGAATTATTTTGAAAATAAAAAAGAACATAATCAAAGCATGAACAAATAATGTAACCAGTGCATGCAAATTCCATATACTAGGATTTTTTTCTTGTAACAGATGCTTTGTGTGACCCCATTATTTTAAGAAATTAAAAGGTGTGTAGAGGATTTCTTGCGCGGAAGAAATATTCTCACAAGCAAAGCTATACACAGTGAAAATACTGCACAAGCAAACCACTCGACTGGAGGCTTGTAGAGGAGTGTCGAAATTTTTAGTTCATGAGTTGTGAGTTGTCCATGTTTAAGCTCTGCAGTAAATTGTTCAAGCAAAGGAATAAATAATAATAATTTCATTATGTAAATATTACAATGAGAGGTTTGAAAAATGAATTTGCAATATTTTGTTATTTCCACCTCCCCAAATTCACAATGATAACAACCTTAACATATCTTCTTCCACTTCCACACATTTTTTTCCACATAACTAGTGCTTTTGTTGTTGATTCATTATTAACTACTAATTTTTTTGTCTCTCATTCATAATTTTTATCTATTTTAATTAAAATAAAATAAAATAAAGATATTTATTGCTAAAAGGTAACACCTCGTTAAAAACATATAAAACTGAGGTTTTGAATTATTAAACTAACAATAATTCGTAATACAATGTGGAAGAAAATTATTCTGTGGAAGTGCGATTCATCTGCACTTCTCCACACAATGAGCCATTATCTGTATTGTGATCCTCCACATTGTTTATATACTTTTGTACTAAATACTTCTCACCCTAGGTTTTATTTTGTTGGGAACAAGTGTGGGAATGTGTAGTTTCGTTTGAGCTCTCGGTATGCATAAAACACCATCAAAACACACAATCTTGAATGTGTGGTTGTCTGCATCCTCATTATTTGATCCAAATACAATAGTTAGTGTAGTTCCTTATTCTTGAATTCATAAAGTAATGATAAGAAAATATTTTAACCAATATACTCTACACGATAAATTTACCTTACAAAACAAGTTCAAACTAACTATAATCTTGATAATCAACTAAGAAATTGTCAAATGTGAACAGGAAACTGGTAAAGATAAATTGGTTTAAAGGCATGCACTATTATAGAGCTCTTGTATTTCTACACTAATTTTATACAATATTGAAGATGCAAGCTCAACTTCGAAGATTGAAGGTTTTTATTGCTAATATTATAGTATTAAAACATAACCCATATTTGTTGTTCAGTATAGCATTGTTTATGCTTATATTATTGATAATATTTTAATTGTAAATAATGCATACCACCACTATTTGATTTATTCTCTTTGCATGAAGCTTTGCACATAGTGAAAAGTTGTATCTGCTTCCACATTGACATTGGAAGTTGTTCTTAATTGATAAATAGGTTCAATTGACATAGAAGATATCATTGATATTATTTTAATTGTAAATAATGCTTAAATTTGTATTTTTGAATATTTCTTTGTTTATGCTTCCATGCAAAAGTGCATAGGAATTCCATTGTGCGGAGAAATATTTTTTATGAGAATCTCTGCACTTCTCACTAAAAGCTTTTATTGCTAATATTATTGGAAATATTTTAGTTATAAATAATGCATATGTATGTATTCTCTTTTCGCTTTATTTTAGTTATAAATAAAACGTTCATTGTGTGGATCTTTGTACTCGACATTAAAGGCTTCTATTGTTAATATTTTAGTATTAAATAATCCAATTCTTGCATCATTGAGCATAAGTTTTGTTTGTGCTTATGTTCATGAAATTAGGTAAAGGAATATTTCAACCTTTCTGTATGCAGATCTTCATACTCCATACCAAATTCTTTGTTTAAATCCATAGCTTTATTTGAGTGCGGAGACCGAGTGTGAAAATGTTCAAATCCAATATATAATGTCGAACAAACATCTCATAGGTAATGTACAATATATATTTTCATTCATAAAATTTAATATTGCATATATGCTTCTGCACTAAAGACTCTATACGCCCGTTTTTCCTATGGTTAGAGATTCTCTTGCATTTTCTTTAAGCAAGAGTCAACGACCTAAAATGATGTTTCTTTGCATATCGTAGCTCCATGGAAATGTTCTCCGTGTTACCATCCCTATTTTCTCCTACGGTCTTAGCTTCTCGGGCATTTGCTTCAAGTAGGAGTTGGTGACTTGCAATGATGTCTCTTTGCATATCACAGTCCCATAGCAACATTCTTAATGGAGCCATCTCCCAATTCCAATAATTTGAGATTCCCATCATAAAGCTACTGACTATAGTTCAACACACATATCTTCCACTAATTTTTATTCTTGAATAAATACAATGGTATATTGGTCATGGGAGAAAATGGTTTCAAGAGAAGTGTATTACTACATGCAGCTCTATTTACGCTCCTTCAAATGGATGAAATACAAGCGAGTTAAATTATGGAAAGAACGACATATGGTTATTCCTTACTCTTTGTACCTTAATAGATAATTGAATAAAGGTTGTGCGTAGTGCAGACATAATTTTGTAAAAAACTGCATTTCATTAAACACAAGAATTTTTTACCAATGTGCAGAGAAAGTTCATTCTACGAAGAAGCTTTCAAGATTTCATTGTGCAGTTGTTTGATCCTGTACTAAAGCCTTTTATTGCTAATATTTTAGTATCAAAACATAATACATATTTTTTATTTCGTATATCATTGTTTATGCTTATATTATTGATAATATTTTAATTGTAATTAATGTATACTACCATTATTTAACGGATTCCCTTTCCATGAAGATTTCCACACCGTGGAAAGCCCTAGCCGCTTCCGCATTGACGTTGGAAGTTGTTATTAATTGATAATTAAATTCGGCTAATGTATATGGTATTATTAGTATTATTTTAATTGTAAATAATGCTTATCTTCGTATTTATGAATATATATTTATTTATGCTCCTGTGTGGAAGTGCCAAGGAAGTCCATTGTATGAAGAAAAAAATTGTGTGGATTTCCACACTTCACACTAAAAGCTTTTATTTCTAATATTATTGGCAATATTTTAGTTTTAAATAATGCATATCTCTATATTATCTTTCTGCTCTATTTTATTTATAAATAATGCGTTCATTGTGTGCATCTTTGTAACTATGCACTAAAGGCTTTTATTATTAATATTTTAATATTAAATAATCCATAGTTGTTGTTGTAAAGTTCAATTTTTGCATCATTGAACATAAGTTTTATTTATGGTTATGTTTTTGAAATTAGGCAAAGAAAGATTTTAAGATTTCGTTATGTGAATGTTAACGTTCAAAACCAAATGCTTTGTTTGAGTGTGGAGACCGACCGTGGAAAAGTTCAAAGTTAATATACCATGTCGCACAAACATTATGGCTCAATTGTTAAGATATCTCCATATTGTGAATGCACATAAATTTGTCTCCATATCACCCATGGAAGTATTTGTATTTAATGATAATTCCATGCTTTTCTCTTCGTAATATTGTTATACTTGTTGATATTCATTCTCTATATGAATATAACCATGAAGAGAATAAAAGTTGGAATCCCTATTTCATTATACATGAAATAGTGTAACTAACCATTCAAATTCAAAGAATTAGTAGTACATATAAATAGTAAAAATGATAAGGGCTTGCATTACTTTGCAAAAAGTTCTCCATTATGAAATTTCACTCATATTATATAAAATATATCAGATCTCTAGAATGTCAAAATGTAAACAAAAATACTAATTTGGTAGTCAATCTACATAGAGATGTGAACAAAATTCACCATCATATAGATTTTATTTTATTATAAAGTTGATTTAATTTAATTTATATCTATGAATTTTAGATTTATGGTTATTTAAGTAGGGCATTCCTTGTGTAGAGGCTCTATTGTGTGAAAAAACGCGTTCTACACAATGAAAGTTTTCATTGTAACCTTTGGATAATGACATCTATGTACAAGGAACTAAATAGTAAAGTATTTGCTTATCAATTGATTAAAAAGTTTTAAATAACACAGAATTATCAAATCAAGTTCATTAATTGATTAAATGTTGTAATGTGAGAATCAAATATTATCTTAGATGAATTGCAGTTAGTAATTATTTTCTTAAAAGTTCTATGTCTGAGATCCAAAACTATTGTTAAATGCTAATTTTCATTTTAATCAATAATGCAGAATGAGATGTAAAAAAAGGTTTCAAAGCATGTGTTTGAACACTAATAATTTTTTTTTTATCATAAAATCGATACAGTCCAATAGTTTTAAATGGAAAATGATTATTGTAGTTCAATTTGTGAGTAATGAATAGTTAAAAGCTTGGTTAGATTCAAGACATAGGCATTAAAAATATTTTTTCTCAACAATATTAGAACTAATTTAATTTAATTTATATCTATAATTTTTGGGTTTATAGCTTTTTAAGTACAATATTACTTGTGTATAGATTTCACTATGCAGAATAAACTTGCTTTGCGCAATGAAACTTTTCATTGTAAGCTCTTCATAATGAGAGCTCTGTACAAAGAACTAAATAACACAGAATTATCAAACAAAAGTCAACAAAATCAGAATTTTAATACTAGATTTATTTTGTTGTAGGCAAAAATGGTGTGTTGGAAACTAATTAATTAATATGCATCGATACAATTAAAGAAATCTTTAATTGTGTAGGATGTAGCAGTGTGAATCCACTACAGTGAAAAGTTTCTCCGCATTTTCGTATTCCATGGAATGAAATCTGTGCAGCTCTGAAGACATTGTGCCAAGATTCTATTATTAAGATATATATGTCTAAGATGCAAAACCATTTTCAAATGTTCAATTTTGTTTAAAGCAACAACACAACACTTAATATAATAGAAAAGATGAAAGCATATTTTTGGAAGTTGATAGAAAATGCTATCATTGAATTGATACAAAATCAGATTTAGTAAGAATTGTATTCAAAATAAAATGTCAATGACCATAGCCATATTTTAGATGTGTACAAGATCATGTTCAAAATATAGTCTTAAAAGACAAAGTTGTTGAACATAGTCAGAATTGTGCAAATAGAAATGTAAAGGAAAAGTGTTTATAGTGGAAGTTGGATCTGCTTCCTTGAAAGGAATCTATAGCTAGAAAAGAAAATTTGTATATAGAAATTAGCAAATATCAACATAACATAATCAACAAAGCGAAATTCTCTTATATTAGCTAATATAAAATCAAATATTGAACAATTTGGAAATACTCACACTATGCAAAATTATTTCTTGTGACTATGCTTTTGTTAGATGTATTACAAGTCCATGACTCATTGAAGAAACACATCCAACCTATTTTTAATGTAATTCTTTTCGGGGGAAACTATAACAGTTTCCATTTTCATGTTTTTAATGAAAATATGTTTTTTCAATTTCGCTTGTTTCTAACTGTACCTTGACAACCGACTAAGCATTAAGCTTATTGAACTTACCAAAAGTAATTATCCATGTGTCAATGTGTTATATGGTAAAATCAATCATGCTATCAAAAATATGCTACCTTTTTCTATTTTTTTCTACTCCAATTCAGTTTGTAACATGTCCTTTGAAATTAACTTATAATCTCACAGCATGCGTGGACCATCTAAGAATTTTATAATATCCATTTCCTTGACATAGGCATCACCTCTCCTATTACATATGTCACGATAGGCAGAATTGATATGCTCAAGTGTATTGATCCTCTCCACCAATCCAACTTCCAATTTCCATTTATTCAGTATCTAATAGTTGTTGGTTTTTCTTTTCTAAATTAGAGAGCAGTTCTAGACTCCACTTAAAAGTAACTATTTCACTTTTAATGAACTTCTTGTATTCTTTAAGATTATTGTTGACCAAGTTCATGAATATCGCCATTTTCACTTGCAAGCACATAAAAATCAAAATTTTCTTCCAATGCATCATCAATAATTTCTAATATTTGTCATATGTTTTCAAGGATATATGTTTTCAGTGGATTAAGAAGATTCAAAACGTTGTTAAATGTTTGCAGTGTTTCAACAACAAAACTTGATAATGAAGGTGATCGTGTTTCTAGTGGAGTCATTCAGAGAGGAACTAGATTTGCAAAGTCTTGTAGTTCTTTTAATTTCCTTTTCAGTATGTGATTTTTTGCGAGCACATTGGTAAAAGTCGAAGTAATTGCATCATTGGTATATTGATATAATACCATGAGCCTTAATGTATCAACACGAGACAGATCAATATCCACATGTTCTTGATGAATAATCCTTTTACTTCTAACCTTTACCTTTTCAACTTTCAATTTTTTTCTAGCTTTATCATATTTTGTATTTTAAAATATCACAGGAAATTCATTAAAAATAATGTCCTCTTATGCAATTTTCTCCATTATCTTCTAATGCTCTGCTAAACAAATAACAATCCATTAAGGTGGTACACTACTATCAATCTCTATGTTTATAGATTGTTGAATTCTTTCTTTATTTACGACACTTTTGGACTCGGTTCTTGAATTGTATGGGTTTGGTATGGAAATAATTTGTGAACATTATCTTTCTCATCCCAACGAATTGTTGACTCATTAATAACTACTTTTTTAGAACTAATATTTTTCTCTTTCCTAGACTCGTGGATGAGGTTTCACTAGTAGCTGGTGTGGAAGGCGAAGATTATTGTAGAGGATTTAGGATTTTTTGTTTATGTCTTGCTTTAGATACTCTTTGGGCATCCATTGTCGATATTTGATACTCGATTGTCTATAAATTTAATAAACTATGTGGTGTGTAAAC
Source organism: Pinus tabuliformis (assembly GCA_031772625.1). Taxonomy (NCBI): domain Eukaryota; kingdom Viridiplantae; phylum Streptophyta; class Pinopsida; order Pinales; family Pinaceae; genus Pinus; species Pinus tabuliformis. The sequence continues at coordinate 1,700,943,185 of CM062819.1, read as the reverse complement.
ATATTTTGAATTAGAAAAATATTTAGATGCACTATTGCATATTATGACATGAAATCATTGCATTAGTTCTTTGTTTGAATGCAATTTAGGTTATTAGGGAAAAAAATGAAAATACCAGAGGAAAAAGTGAAAGCAATAGTTGATAAAATGGAATATGTGTTGCATCTGATATATTTGATAATATGCAACAACTAGCACATGTGTTGAAACATTTTCTAGAGTTCCCCTATTCACAAAGTGCAAAATGAGGAAATACAAATCCCTAAACAATTGTGCAGAAAAAGAAACATGTTGTACAGAAAATTGAGAAAGAACTCGAGTAATTGAGAAAATGAATTGTTGAATAATGTTGAATCCACACATTTGTGAGCCCAAGAAAGTTATTCACTAGTGCAAAGGTCGGTGTTTCTCTTCTTTTCTATCGGTAGATTCAAATACTACTTGGTTGATTGTATAATTGCAAATATCTTGTTTCGTTTATCTAGTAACTATATTCATTTCCAATGTCACGTAAATTCACAATTTGCTGCTTCAATCCCAATTACAAGTTGTTTCTCTTCTTCAGTTGAAACTGCCACATATGACACTCTTAATAAATAGCTATTGAAAACATCAAACCAAAAATTTATTGGAAGTAATGGAAATAAGTATCGATATTGAAAAACCATCTTGTTCGCTTATTGTTTATTTTTCTCTTGATTTAATATCAATGAAATATGCGTCCTACAAACATAAATTTTTCATACAATATAAGGTTTTTGTCTATCTGTACTACATTTTGAAAGGTTTTCCACTGCATTTTATAGCTTAAATTGTTCAAAATTTGTCAACGATTTCTTAGATTCATGATTTTGGGTTGAAATTTCTACAAAGTATGACTATTGTACAAGTTTTCAAAATAAGTAATCATATATGCAGTAATAAAGATTATGAGAATTATGGAAATTAACTTTGAAACTACCAACAATAACTATAAACAATCATAAATAAATATTTTTCATAGACATGATTCCCTATTTTTATCAGGAATTTATTTAGTTATAGCGCTGGCCTCCACCAATAAATCATTGACAATTTGTTCTATTTCGATACTATAATACAAAAAACGTTAAATGGAACTTGATTTACGAACACTTTAATACACGATTTTCAAGATCATGGTACAAAGATAATTTCCATAATGCGTTCGAGCTGGGTGCATACACATTTTCTCGTGATTTATGACAAAGGTTCTTGTTTACTAAAGTTAGTAATCATGATTGTATATTCCAATGCCAGTAGTTATTACTGCCATTTTTCCTTGTCCTTTACCTGATTCAGATTCAATTTATAGATTTATCAACACATTTAACACTTCCAATAAATATAAATATAAATACCAATTCGAACGTTAATGGAAAGTGGTAAAACAAATTTCGAAAATAAAAAATTATTTCCTATCTTACTTTGTTAATGATTATTACTTTAATGTCATCGATATGCGTGTACTAAATAACATGATTATATGAAATAAAATAAGTAAAAATTTATTCTGATCATGTAAATTATTGTACATGTATTCAATACACTAGCACAAAAATATCGTGTACATAAATTATCATTTAACATTAACACAAAATGATTCCATAGCTCTAGTAATGTTCTAAATGTAGCGCTAGTTATCTCTAACTAATGATCAGATAAATAGTAATGGCTAATTCTACGAATAGCTCAGAAGAAAAGGCACAAAAAAATGAAAGATCGATTAGTCGAAAAAAATTCCAAAATGGTTTAAATTTAATTTTGTAATGAACGCCTTTAATTAATTGTTTTATTGACACTAAAGCATGTCGCTAAACATTGGCATACAACTTCGTCATCACAACAGTTTGTCATTGAAATTTTAAGTTGTTCTTAATTGATTTGGGTCCCATATGTTGTGAGGAGGAAGAAATTCTTGCGAAATACATTACTAAATAATAATAGAAAAAATATTGTATATTTATTGTTTTTATAAATATTAGACAAAGTTTTGGGTATATTCTAAGCTCTGTCACACATGCATTTATTGTTGGATGTGCATAACCATCTTCATACAACTAGTTAGGTATTCAATAATGTAATTCAGTAAACACAATCAAAGAAATGTGCACGTGCATTTGTTCTCTGCCCACGCTTCCTCCGAACAGAACCTAGGTCATCTGGTAATCTTGGGGGAATAAATATAACTTCGTAAACCTTTCTCTGTACACAATAGTCATTAAATCCAATATTATTAAATATTTTTTGTTACAATTGGCTCAGAAGTCTGTTCTCTTTCTTCAAAATAACAACATAATGATTTCAAATACATGTGGAAGGATTGTGTGTGGAATAAGGAACATAAAGCTCTGCACTCACATACGTTCACACTTGGACGTGGAATATCATTATGTTAATAATATTATTTGTAACATTCATTGACAACATAATGATATGATTTTGATAACTGTAGAAAAATCTTTGCATAAGCGGGTTTGTTAGTGAACCCTTCTCGTCGTGTAGCAGAATCAAGTTCTTCTATGCTCAAGAATTTAACAATAAAGTAATTAAAGAATTAAGCATATGTATAGAGCTGTATTATTGGAAATATTTTAATAACAAATAATGCAGAGAAGTTGATTACACGACATTTTATGTTAGCTTTGAACTTTTACACACTTACCCTTGGCACTCAAATAGAGCTCCATACTCACGCACATCAATGCTAAATCTGTAAAACTTCACTAATTTAAAAAAAATTGCTTTGAAATAAAATCATCCCAATCTAATATTTGTGCCACGAAACCCCTTCTCACACACACGACCATGCTCACAAAACTTATTTTGTATATGCATAACCACTTTGACTCGGCTTCCTCTTCACAACCATCTTTGTACATGCATTACCACCTGCACACAACTTCTTTTGCACAACTGGTTGAAGAAGCTCCCAAGGTTTCATTGTGCGAACCTTCATACTTCACACAATACTATGCAATTTCTCTCCCACATAGTTGATACCAATGTAAACTTTCCAAATAACATAAATTTAGATGTATGGAACTCTAGAGAAAAATCCATTGCGCAGAAGAATGTTTGAAGCTTTCATTGTCAGAACCTCTGCACTTCACATAGTATATTAGTAATAACCATGATTTTAAAATAATAAAAATATTATTTTAATGTAAACTTTAATAACAAATAACATAAATGAATTTATGTAGAGCTGCAGAGGAAATGCATTACATGAAACAAGGTCTCAATTTTTCATTGCGTGAATGTCTACACTTTGCACAATCTATTAATAATTAATCAACTAGTATAAAACACGTTACAATTAAGAGATATTTTTACACAATTCACAACTAAAAACCAATAATCCAAAAACCTCATTATTTCTCTCATTAATTGTTTAGTTGCGCATTTGTCATCCCATAAATAAATTATTTTCTCATATATCAAATTATTAATTGAAAATGGAAATTCAAAATCATGATATCATTTGCTATAAAGTTTCATGAATTATAAGGTCAACTATGACAATGAAATCTTATAGTAGATATAATTTATTGGTTTAAGACGCTTTAGAAATTGATATCAACATAATATTTTATTGATATATTAAAATTCATTCTATTTTTGCTAAAATAGCTCTCATGGAAATAAGATTTTTAATGCTACAATTGGAAAGATGAGTATGCAAAATCATGGAAGCATGCAAAAGAAATTTGAGAGAAGCAAACTTAGCATTACCCTTTATTATTCGGTTGAAGAATGTGACTATTATCGAATAGATTTTCCAGTTTATTGAATCATTGAAGTCTAGTTAATTATTATAATTAGCAATGTGTGAATCTATGGAACTATGAAATAGTGATTTCTCAACATTGTTGCAAAATGATCTTCCTTCTCAACATTGTTGCAAAATGATCTTCCTCCGCACCAAGTACCTTCCACTTTGTATTTTTATCCAAACATATTTGTGTGGATGCAAAGAGTACGTGGAGAAAGATCAAAGCCATAAACAATATCAAATCTCATTGATTAGTCTTAGTGTTTCATATTATAGTGCTTGGTAGCGCAATTAATATTCTTGTTTATAACGTATTATATCTCGTAATCATTATAATGATAATAGGCAACATACAAATTATTTAAAGAATTTTGTGTATTCCTGATTCAGAAACTTGGTATTCACACTAAACATGCGAGAATTAATCAATGCTAAGTGCTACTATTAATATCCATTCAGTAAATCCACACACAATCATGTTAGCACAACTAGTTGCAAAGATATCGATAAGGCTATATTTATTGATATTAGAAAATACGCTTTTCAATATATATTTGTTGAATTCAAGTATATATATTGCTTTTAAAGGACCAATATTTAGCATTCAATTGAGTCATTCTGAATCAGAGAAAAAGCTATGAGTTTCGACTGGAAGTGTTGCTGGCGTTGGTGCTGGTGTGGCTTTTGCTGGTGTAATAATTAGTAACTTATGTCTATACGTGAATAGTGAGAGAGTTTAGTCATATACGAAGAACATGTGGAGAAAGTACAATTAACGAATAAGAGATTAGGCTAGAGACCAAATTGTGCTTATGTGAATGGACTTGGTTCCATTTCTTACATCACAAATTGAGCAACTTATTTCCCATAATATTTCTCGACTAAATAGTTTGAGACTCATTTTTATTATGTTGTGTTAATATGAGGATGCAATATAGATATGGATAATCAATTGTTTTTTTGAGTTGTCAATTGTGGAGTGCTATTAGGTATTAGCTTCCTAAAAAAAATTGCAGAGGTGGTTGTGCTTGTAAAAGGGTAGTTGTTATTTTATTATTAATAGACTATGCGAAGTGCAGAGGTTAGTCTCAAGAATTTTTTGCACATTATGAATTTTCTCTATAGTTCCGCATAGATGCATTTACGTTATGTTGATTTGTTTTTTAATTATTAGTTATGAATGTATTTCATAACTACGAAAATAACTATGCAAAGAAAGTTGTGAAAAACTAGTTGTGCGGAGATGTTTCTCCAAAGAAAGTGTGCACGGAGAACGAATCCATGTGCATATGCCACAATTGCAAACTTCGATAAACATACCTCAGTTACAATGTTACTTATAGCTATAATGTTGAGTTTCAAAATTGCTCATTTCTAAACAATTTTGAATAGAAGCCTTTTGCAATTTGATTTTTATACTCATACGTTTTGGTGCAAAAGCTTCATTATGAAAAGCTCTCATTGTAACCTTTACAAAATGAAAATATTATTATTTATGCCATTTCTTGAATAATTTACTATAGAGATTGAACATGGAAAGCCTATCAACGTATGATTTTTTTTAGTTGTTGGGACTACTAGTTAGAGCTTTTATTCTCATTGCACTTATATTAGAGGACATCAAAAATTTTGCAAAGAAGAGAATATGATAAGCTACAATTCCACAATCGGAAGTTCCTTCGTACTTTGTGAAAAGGTCCTTTACATAATAAAATTAAAGAATCTCATTTAATGTTGAATAATACGAGTAGAATCACCAAATGTGCAATTATCTAATACATAATTGGCAAATAGAAAAACAAATTTCGACACTGAATGTCCTCAATATGTATTAGTTTAGTGAATAAATGGCAAAAAAAACTTGTGTTTATTGAGAGGATAACTCTAGTTAATCAAAATAGAACATGATCTAGGATCTTAATAAAATAGTATCCTGATATTAATTTTTAAAGTGTATGAAATGTATCTATCATCAAATGTAATCGTATCAATTGGACTAATTCAAATTGGAATTTAAGTAAAATAGATATTATTGAAAGTAGGAAATTTTATAATAGCATTTTCTAATCAGAGATCCAGAAAATCAGCACTAGCAAAACCTATGATGAGTACTAGTTAATGAATACCACTAAAATCGATACTAGTTAAATTTCATTTCATACTATTAAACTCAATATTGGTTAAATGGCATTTCATATATGCTTTGCTCAATTATGGTAATATTAAGCTGGTTACAGGTTCTTTGCAAACACTGGGGTGGTTGAAAGAAATGTTTTCATTACACGAAGTACAAAATGATTTCATTCATTAGGTACCAATTCCCGTTGTTTGTGAAAGCAATTTGTTAATGTTCATTTTCTATAGTCTACAGATAAGAGAACAAAGCAATTTGCAAAGATTGGCCAAAGCTAAATGGAAATATTCAAAGTACAATTGGACTTTGTTATATGTGTTTGTCATTAAATAAATTGTGTTTTCAATTTGTGTGACAAAGAAGCAGTTTTTGGTAAAACGAATGTGAAAAACATACTACGAATGAGTAACAAGAATAATGAAAATAGTTACAGTAATAAGAATTGTATCTAGATTAAAAATTTAATTACCATAGCTATGATTAAAATAATCATCAAAGAAAAAACAAATTTCTAATAATAAAAAATAGTTTTTGAATATTTGTTTTCATTTTGATCATCAAAAGAGCAATCATCTTAGAATTGTTCACAAAATTAGTAGATAGTGTTAGAGTTTGAACAAAGAAATAGGTTCTTAACAATAAGCTATACAATTTGATTAACAATAATATTATATAGCTATTTGTGATAGTTATTCTTTCCATATTAAGAATTTTTCTGATATCCTAGTACACTAGCATATTCATGATGGCCACTTCATTTTTTTTGTTTCTTTAACTTGGTGCTCTAGCATTCAGAAAAATAGAAAAAAATGTTTTGCAATCAATTAAATACATTAATAAATGATAATGTGACTCTGAAACAAACTTATGTTGGGAAAAAAATCCATGTGCAAATGTAAACTACTTGGAAATTTTGGGTACAAAAAATAACTTTCAATTTTTCAAGAGTTTATCAAAATATTTATACCTAACCAAGAAGTAAATGAACTAGATTCCTATGAATCGTTTTAAGAAAATTCCATTTGCAATGAAAAGTGGAAAATTGCATCCAGATATTGACTAAATTCATAATAACATATATAAATATTTGAAATTTTAATAACTAGTAAAAAAAAATCAAATAATATTCGAAGATTTAAGAAAATTTATAGTATATAAAAGCATATGTCCTAATTGTTTAACTGTGAAAATTTTCATAGTTTGTGGCTTCTTGAAGCAACTTCTTTAAATTATCCTATATGCAATCTTTCATAGGAGCTGGTGTATTTGTAGTTTGACACCTTAACAAGGTATCTCCTTCTCAATTCCCATGGCTTCTGCTTATGATTCTGCAGCTAAAGCAGAGTTATGTTCCTTAATGTTAACAAAGCTAATTAGTCATTCCCAATTTTCATGTGTACTAAGATTAGATATATCGTCAAATTTTTTTACCTTTGATTGTTTCATCTTTTCTAAGTGAACTGTTAACATTTTTCTTAAAATTAATCCAAAGTCACATATGATACGTTGATCGTTTAGATTTTGCACAATCTGTACAAATTTGAAATATGCATTTTCTCTTCGATTCTTTATGTTTTCATATTCAAATATAATTTCCTCCATTCTTTTGATTCTCTGAGACCAAGAAACTTTGAGTTACTTCATTCAATTAGCATTTGGCAGTTCTTGTCATTCTTTCTCTGCACCAGAAAGTAAATCAAGTCTCTAGATGAAGGAAAATAAGTCATTATTCACAAAATACTTGTCTCCTTTAAGATCATCTTGAATGCAATAAGAAAATGACTTAGCTCGTTGTCCCAAATTCTCTAGATCGGAAGTTTCTTGCCATGCATGTTCAATGATTTTCTACCATTGACACACATTACTAATAATATATGTTTTCACCACATTATGGAAATTGATAGATTTAGCAAATCTATACAATGTTCCATGAGTAGTAACTTCTGTCAACGTTGTTCAGAATGTTAATGGATACATTAACAAAGGACCCAGATTTAGAGCATTTTATAGGTCCTTCATTATGTTTTCTTAATCTCAAATTTTCTACTTCTTGTTGACTAAGAGATTCTGCAAACACATTACCAATAAATTTATGCATCTTTATGACGAACGTGGTTGCAAATCTAGAGAGGTCAACTTGCATTTATGTTTGGTCTAAAACATTATTGTTGTGAAGATTTACCTTCTCAATCTTCATTCTTTTAATGTTTCTATCATACTTTTCATTTTATAATGTGATAGAACTGTCGTAAAAAATAATAGATTCCTTGGTAATTTGTGCCATTTTTTTCCTAATTTTCTTCAAAACAAACAAAAATCTAATCAGGTATCACAAAGATGTAAAATTCTATGTTTTTAGATTCTTCAACAATTCATGTTTTCATAATACTTCAGGAATTGGCTGATTCACTAGTATACACTTCTTTTGGAATAAAACTATGATCGGGCCTTTTGTGCTTTCTACTACTTAATAGATTTCCATTAACCAGTTTCGTATTTGCAGTATATTTTGTCCCATATTTACTTTACGATGAACTCACATCAATATTGTTTATTCAACATATATATTTCTCTACAAAAGTACTAATACCTGATTTTTCAATGATTTCTTCAGCATTTATGATTAGCCCGTGATTTCCATAAGTAACTTCTATACAACGTATAGATTAATATTTAGAAATATTGATATTTGATTATTGCATGATTTCTTTAGCATATATGAATATCCATTGTTTTTTTATTGGTGCATTTTGACATTCTTTACTCTTCTCTCTAATTTCTAGAAACAAGTTTTTGTATCCAATTGTTTCCTAGTGTGCTCCAAATAGAACCTCCTCATCAAAGGCTTTAATTGCTTCAACTTCACTTAACTTAAAAGGATACAAAGTCGTTGTGAGATCTATAACATGAGACACAATGTTCATTCTGATTTATCTGACAGTCAATGAAAAAGGAATATATTATTTTGTCATTTTCCTTTGGAATATATATTTAGCCAATCAAGGTATTGCCTACAAACTTCAGCAACAAAATACCTGTCTATAAAAAAATTCAGCAATAGCAATGGATTACCTTGAAATTCATATATTCAAATTAACATATTACTTTCTCTTTCTTCATGCATACCTTTTCCCAATAGGAAAACTTGTGCACGTCTAGATATACAATGAGACTCTTGTGTAGTTATCATGTAATTGACTTGATTTACAAAAAAATCTTGAATTAGACAAAAGTTTAAAGAATCGTTATTCTTCTGCAGTATAGGATACCAAAATTGCATTGGTTCTATATTCACATTAAATTTAGGATAACATGGAAAGCCGCTAAATCCATCGCTAGAAATCAAATCTATTATGAGATACACAATTATGAAGAACCTATTAGTCTTGGATAAATTGTTCAAGTGAGAAGATAATTCATTAAAAATAGTATTCGACTAGTCAAATACACAATCATTTTTGTATGCATGACAAAGAATATACATAATACATTTTGGAACACTTATTGTAGTTTCTTGGCCCATGACACATGCACAAAGCCAACAAAAGTCCCTAAACAATTGTTGAAACAAAGAGATTTCTAGAACAGAAAGATCGTAAGGTACTTGGTAACTTGGTGAAAATAAATGAGTAACAACATTAACCACATCTACTTCTGAGATAGTGGAATTATTTTCTTTGGACAATGCCAAAAAAATATTAGCCTTGGATAAATTGAATATTTGTCTAAATGGCTTCGCATTTAGAGGAACCCTCTTCGCTAGTAGCAAAATTTTTCTAGTTTCTAAATAATTGTTTCGCATAGAAATGAAGAATTTCCTTGAAATCAAAAGATTCTGGCACACATTCAACGTTCGTTGATCCACTAGTCTAAATATTGTCACTGTTCTTTTGTTCCATCAGAAGATTAACATAATGCTTATAGTTAATAGACTAATGGAAGTTCTCATCGATAAAAATAAGTAAAATAATATTATTAGTGCAAATAACTTCTCTAATTTGTTTGCTAACCATGTTCGTTTCGTAGCTGAAAACACTTTTTGAATCAATAATGTTCTCAATACCATTGAGATACACAATTTCGTTTTTGATTCTGTATATATTCACTAGATCTTACTTTTGCAAACACAAAATTAGCTCCAACTGTTGGCATTTTGGCACAGGTGTGGTGTTATGATACAGGTGTTGTCCTCGATGGCAACTTTCTTTGATGACAGATCTCCGTTCAGACTACAAGAATGAAGAGAAATCTCATATACGCAGGTTAATTAAGTCAAAGTTGCGTATACACGCTGGTGATATGCATACTAAGTCGCGTATACGCAGGAGAGCTATATACTAAGGCGCGTATACACGCAGATGCATGAACAGAAAAGGGCGTATATGTCGGGAAGTTTCCTTTTGGTCCATGGTAGTTAGTCCTCGGTACTTGTGCCCATGTCTTTGGACCAAAGTACCTCGACAGACGTGTAATCTCTAGTTTTGAAGTTGATGGTTTTGGATTTCTATGGTTTTGGCTCTTGGTATTGAGCAAGGCCTAAGGCTATGTAAGGAGAAGAAGATCATTAGGCAATATCATCTTTTGAAATGGCTTGACTATCTGAAAAAGAAAGAGATCTGATATGCAGGTTCTGGGTTGCTTGATCTAAGCTAAGGAGAGATCACATCGGTTGATGGAAGACTAGATCTAAGGATAGATCGGGATCTAATGGTTTGAAATGCACTATTATGATATGGTTGATTATGCGTATCTACATACTGTCGCAATGTTATGTTCTGGGTCTAACTGATGTCTGGTACAGCTGCAAGTTGAGAGAATTTATTTTTTAGATCTGTACGCAGGTTGGCTTCGGTAAAAGCGCGTGTATACGTGGGTTTCGCTCATTGAAGTAGCGTATATCTTTTGAAGCTTGATTTTTGGGTTTACAGTTGGGTCTGACTGTTATTGCAGAGTTCTGTAGTCTGCTCTGTGTTCTGGTAACTGGTGATTGACAGGGTTCAGTGGTTCAGTGATTCAAAGTTTGATGATGCTAGTATTGGTTGTTTTATGCTTCAATGATCTGTTGTGAAAGTTGAATGAATTGTGGTCTTCAGATTGTAATGTTGTGCTTCAGGAATATCCAGTCTGAAAATGTATGAAAGGTTGTACCTGAAAGAAAGAAGATTGTAGGTCAGCACCTACGTACTAGTATCTTAGCTAGTACAAGAGCAAAGGGGGTTGGAGCTCCCTTCCAATGAAGTTTGGAGAACGAGAGAAGGTTGTAGCCTTCTATAGGTTGTAGCCTGCGTACTGGTATAAGGCTGCACCAGTACAAAAAGATTGTAAACTGAAGTTTCATATTAAAGAAATATAGAGACAACTTGCAGCAGGTGGTTTTCACCCACATTGGGTTTCCACCTTATATCTTGGTGTTCATGTGTGTGGTTTCTGTGTGATCTGTTCTACTGCATCTGTTTACTCTTAATATGGTGAATAATGTCCTCATGCACTTAACTGAAGATAAACTGACTGAATTATAAAGATTTCTAGTTATACGTTGTTTTCTTTATACACAGTTGCGTGTACACGCTGGTTCACTTAACGAAAGTAGCGTATATGTTTCTGAGCATTGAAAAAGTTTTATAGTTCTGATAATACTGATTCACCCCCCCCCTCTCAGTATTATTTCCAACAATTGGTATCAGAGCAGGTCCTTCAGAGAAGCTTGACCGCTTGAAGGTAGATCGTTCATCATGAGAAACTACGAGAAAGAAGCATCAATCAGGCCACCGGTTTTTGATGGGACAAACTTCAATTATTGGAAGGTAAGAGTTACTGCCTATCTTCAATCTCTGGGTACAGAAGTTTGGGACATCGTAGAAACAGGCTACGCCTTTCCTTCAGCTACTCCTACAGATGCAGCTGAGAAAAAGAAGTATGAAACAAATGCGAAAGCAGTCAGTACCCTATTAGGATGTATATCCCAAACGGAATTCATGAAGGTAATGCACTACAAATCCGCAAAAGAGATATGGGACAAAATTGTCACGAGCTATGAAGGAGATGAACAGGTAAAGCGTGCTAAACTTCAAACTCTCAGGATTCAGTATGAGACTCTCAAGATGTATAATGATGAAAGTGTGGATAACTATTTTCTTCGGGTAGATGAGATTGTTAATTGTATGAAAAATTTGGGTGAAGAAATAAAAGAGGCTATAGTGGTTGAAAAGGTTCTAAGATCATTGTCCCCCAAGTTTGAATCTAAGGTATCTGCAATAGAAGAAAAGGAAAATCTACGAATTCTTACTATGTCTCAGCTACATGGAATTCTAACTGCTTATGAAATGAGAAAGGGAGGTCCATCAGACAGAAGAGAAGCTGCTTTCAAGGCATCAGGCAAAGAAGATTATTATGAAGCAAGCCACGTCCCAGAAGAAGAAGAAGAATCAAATTTTGTCAGAAATCTTCAAAGGGGTTCCGGAAGGTTCAGAGGTAAGTTACCTTTTAAATGCTTTGCTTGTGGAAGAGTAGGTCATTATGCTGCAAAATGTCCTTATAAGGATAAAGGAAAGGAACCTGCTAGATGGAACAAGAAACAGAGTGCAAATAAGAAAAGCTACTACACTCATGAAGATAGTGATGGTCTATCAAACAGTGATGAAGATGAACGAGGTAATGAATATAAATTGTTAATGGCATTTGAAGATGATGATTATATGGATGCTATAGATGTGGATTACTTTCATGAAGAAATTACTAGACTTAAGAGATGTATAGAAGAGAAGAATGTGATCATTGATACTCTACAATTTCAAATTGATGAAAAGGAAAGACATCTTGAAAAATTAGAAGGTGAAATTGTTGGTCTTAGAAAAGAGATTGAGAAAACAAAAGCTATTAATCTCAAATTTGTTAAAGGATCTGAAACCTTGGATGAGATTATCAATGTGCAGCGATCTCCTCTGATCAAGACAGGTCTGGGATATAATGGAGAAACATCTCAAGCCTCTACCTCTAAAAGTTATCTTAATGCAGCAAGAAAGAATGAGCAAGAGCACAATGAAGACCGTCAGGTAAAGCAGGGACAAATTGCAAACAGAAACTACCAGGGGCAATCCATCTTAAGGACAAACAGAAGCTACAATCAGCCACAGGTAAAATCTTCCCAATTTACTCCAAGAATGAATGTGAATAGAAGCTACAATCGGGTGGATGATAGATCTGATTATCGCAGAAGTTTCTTTAATGGTCAGTGCTTTTCTTGCCATAACTTCGGTCACAAAGCAGCTCAGTGTGTTGCCTACAAAACAATCATGACTAGAGAAGCTCAAAAGCAAGGGAGAATGACTGAAACCATGAAAAGGACTTATAACAACTTTTCGGTTCTTGAAAATGAAGTTGAATGCTCTATTTGTAATAACTTTGGTCATGAAGACTCTGAATGCAGGAGCAGGTTCCGGAAGACAACTCAGAAGGAACAAACCTCAAATGTCAGAACATGGAGAATAAATGAATCGCAACCAGAAAGATGTGGAATAGCCTTTTATGCAGAAGGTCAAGAAAGTCTATGGTACATTGACAGCGGATGTTCAAAGCATATGACAGGGGACAAAGAAAAGCTTGAGTCATATACTGCATTAGAAAAGGGGAAGAAAGTTTCTTTTGGAAACGATATCTCTGCAGCCATAAAAGGAAAAGGTGTTGCTCCATTGAAAGAGAAGGTCAAAGCAGGAAATGTTTTATATGTTGATGGATTGAAGCATAATCTTCTGAGTGTAAGTCAGATGTGCGATCAAGGAACAGAGGTAATATTTAGATCAAATGGATGTTGTGTTCGCGATCTTGATACAGGTAAAACAGTGCTCAAAGGAAGAAGGACTCCAAATAATCTATATATCTTTGAGGAAAGACAAAAATGCTACTTAAGCAAGGATGATGAACATTGGCTATGGCATCGGAGGTTGGGGCATCTAAGATTTTCACAAATAAGGAAAGCATGCAAATATCAGGCAGTTCGTGGTCTTCCAGATATAAAAATTCCAGACAATACCATATGTAAATCTTGTCAGTTTGGAAAGCAAACCAGAACTAACTTTCCAGAGAAGGAAGGATCAGCTAGCATGCCTCTTGAGCTAGTCCATACAGATGTTTGTGGTCTATTTGGGAAAAGGACACCTCGAGGAGAAGAATATTTGATATTATTTATTGACGATTTCTCCAGATTTGTTTGGTTAGGGCTTATGAAGCACAAAGATGAAGCATTCGAAAAATTCAAATCCTTCAAAGCCTTGGTTGAGAATGAATCAGGACACAAAATTAAGTGCCTCAGATCTGACAGAGGTGGGGAGTTCACTTCAAATGAATTTTTCGATTTCTGTGAAGAACATGGGATAAGAAGAGAATTCTCTACAGCTAGAACTCCTCAGCAAAATGGGGTTGTGGAAAGAATGAACAGAACAATCCAACAAATGGCTCGTGCTATGCTTGATGAATCAGGTACTCCCGCAACCTTCTGGGGTGAAGCTGCACATGTTGCGGTTATTATTCTTAACAAAACAAATGTCCGAGTAAACAACACTCAAACTCCTCATGAGCTCTGGAGTGGTGAGACTCCTTCAGTGAAGCACTTCAAAATCTTTGGGAGCAAATGTTATATTAAGAATACTGATGAGCAACTTGGAAAACTTGAACCAAGAGCAGATGAAGGTATTCTTCTTGGTTATTCTCCATATAGCAAAGCATACAAATGCTACAATAAAAGACTTGGGAGAATTGTGGATAGCATTGATGTAGTGGTTGATGAGAAGGGATACATTCCTAAGCAAATTCATCGTGAAGACATTGAAGAAGATGAAGACTATCCTCAAAGGCAGAATGATGAAGAAGAAGAACCTCAAGAAGAACCAGAGGAGCAGACAAGAATAGAAGAGAAGACTCCATCTAGATATGTTCAAAAGAATCATCCAGAATCTCAGATTGTGGGGCAGAAAGAAGCAAGAATACAAACAAGAAGAACACTTGCAGAAGCTTCAAGCTATTTAGCGTTACTATCTTCCACTGAACCACAAAATGTGAAAGAAGCATGCAAAGATGAATGTTGGGTCAAAGCAATGGATGAAGAACTTGAGCAGATAGAAAAGAACAACACTTGGGAACTGGTCCCTAGACCAAAAGATAAGAATGTCATAGGGACAAAATGGGTCTTCAAAAATAAACTGAATGAAAATGGAGAAGTAATTAGAAACAAGGCCAGACTTGTTTGTAAAGGGTATGCGCAACAAGAAGGGATAGATTTTGAAGAGACCTTTGCTCCTGTAGCAAGACTTGAGGCCATCCGAATGTTCCTTGCTCTCTCAAGCTTTCAAAATTTCAAGGTATTTCAAATGGACGTGAAATCAGCTTTTCTGAATGGAGACTTAGAAGAAGAAGTATATATTGAGCAGCCAGATGGTTTCATTCTTGGGAATGATCTAAACCTTGTATGCAGATTGAAAAAGGCTCTCTATGGACTCAAACAAGCTCCAAGGGCTTGGTACTATCGGTTGGACAAATATCTTCACCAACAAGGCTTTTCAAAAGGATCAGCAGATAGCAATCTCTATATAAAAGTTGAAAATAACAAATTGCTAATTCTTGTTGTTTATGTAGATGATATTATCTTTGGCAGCAATGAAGAGACTATGAGTCAAAACTTTGCCTTGGTTATGCAGAAAGAATTCGAAATGTCACTACTTGGAGAATTGACATATTTTCTTGGATTGCAAATCCAACAAAATGAAGGAGGTATCTTCCTGTCTCAAACCAAATACCTCAAGCAGATCTTGAAGAAGTATGGCATGGAAGAGTCAAAGCCAGTATGTACACCCATGGTTACAGGATGCATCCTCAGTGCAAATGATGAATCAGCAGCAGTTCACCAACCCACTTATAGATCCATGATTGGGAGTTTGCTTTATTTGACAGGTACCCGACCAGATATTACACATGTAGTAGGAATTGTTGGAAGATTTCAAGCCAACCCAAAGGAAACTCATCTTCAGGCAGTCAAAAGAATCTTCAAGTATCTTCAAGGGACCCAAAACTATGGCTTATGGTATCCTAGAAATACAGATCTCACTCTTCATGCTTACACAGATGCAGATTGGGCTGGAAGTGTGGATGATAGGAAAAGCACAAGTGGTGGTTCTTTGTTCATGGGTTCCAGATTAGTATCTTGGTTCAGCAAGAAACAGAGTTCGATTGCCTTATCTACAGCTAAAGCAGAATATGTGGCTGCGGCATCTTGTTGCACACAACTTCTTTGGATGATGCAGACCTTGCAGGACTTTCAAATCACTTGCACTCCACCAGTCTCTATCTTATGTGATAATACAAGTGCAATCAGCATTTCAAAGAATCCAGTCATGCACTCAAAGACCAAGCACATACCAATCAAGTACCATTTTCTTCGGGAACAAGTACTTGAGCAGAAGGTCAAGTTGGAGTATGTTCCTTCTAAGGAACAAGTTGCTGATATTCTCACAAAACCACTGCCCAGGGAAACTTTTGAATATCTCAGACAAAAGCTGGGAGTAGTTGATGCTTCATCCTGCTGTTAAAGATTGTCTGTTCTACAGAAAAGTTGGTATACGCAAGTTACGTAAGGGATATCGGCGTATATACGTGGATTTATGCGGGGTAAGTCACGTGTATGTTATAGTGTATGTTGTACGCTTGTTGCAGAAAGTATATCCGCGTACATACCCTGGTTTATGCAGGTGAAATCGCATATATGGAGTTCTGAACAGCAAGGGCAATCTCTGGTTTGAAAAGGTCTGAGATGGGTATGTCAAAATTCTTCAGGCACAGTTTCAAGGGGTGCAGCAGGCACAGGTTCAGGGCGAGTAGCTTAAAAGTCTAATGAAGCATTGTTGGCATTTAGATGTTTTGGTTGTTGGTTTCAGGAGAAGGAGCTCAGAAAGAAATCTTGGTTGCTGATCTAAAAGATGTTTATCAGATGCTGCTGGTGACTTTCATAAGTCTTGGTCTAGATCTGTTGTCTCTATGTCATGTATTTTTTTTTGTGATATCTCTTTTATGGTGTCAAGGTCATGTAACGGCCTATGTTGGTTTCCCCACTATGCCTGGGATGAATGATGTAATATAATTGGTTGTTTCTGATGTGTCCCCTCTTGGTAGGGAGTATGGATGTATGTATTGAGTCTTTTGGTGATAGGAAGGTCCCTTATGGTGTATAAGTCTTGGTTCTTGTTGAAGAACATCTTTTGCAGATCTGGCCTACAGTCAGGGGGAGCATGATTCAGCACAGCCAAGCAGAGGTATCAGCATGTCCTCGGGGGGAGCACAACCCCTTGCCCTTGATGACAAAGGGGGAGAATGATTCTAAGGATCTGAAGGTTGCCATCAAGTCCAAAGGGGGAGATTGTTGGCATTTTGGCACAGGTGTGGTGTTATCATACAGGTGTTGTCATTGATGGCAACTTTCTTTGATGACAGATCTCCGTTCAGACTACAAGAGTGAAGAGAAATCTCATATACGCAGGTTAATTAAGTCAAAGTTGCGTATACACGCTGGTGATATGCATACTAAGTCGCGTATACGCAGGAGAGCTATATACTAAGGCGCGTATACATGCAGATGCATGAACAGAAAAGGGCGTATATGTTGGGAAGTTTCCTTTTGGTCCATGGTAGTTAGTCATCGGTACTTGTGCCCATGTCTTTGGACCAAAGTACCTCGACAGACGTGTAGATCTCTAGTTTTGAAGTTGATGGTTTTGGATTTCTATGGTTTTGGCTCTTGGTATTGAGCAAGGCCTAAGGCTATATAAGGAGAAGAAGATCATTAGGCAATATCATCTTTTGAAAAGGCTTGAATATCTAAAAAAGAAAGAGATCTGATATGCAGGTTCTGGGTTGCTTGATCTAAGCTAAGGAGAGATCACATCGGTTGATGGAAGACTAGATCTAAGGATAGATCGGGATCTAATGGTTTGAAATGCACTATTATGATATGGTTGATTATGCGTATCTACATACTGTCGCAATGTTATGTTCTGGGTCTAACTGATGTCTGGTACAGCTGCAAGTTGAGAGAATTTATATTTTAGATCTGTACGCAGGTTGGCTTCGGTAAAAGCGCGTGTATACACGGGTTTCGCTCATTGAAGTAGCGTATATCTTTTGAAGCTTGATTTTTGGGTTTACAGTTGGGTCTGACTGTTATTGCAGAGTTCTGTAGTCTGCTCTGTGTTCTGGTAACTGGTGATTGACAAGGTTCAGTGGTTCAGTGATTCAAAGTTTGATGATGATAGTATTGGTTGTTTTATGCTTCAATGATCTGTTGTGAAAGTTGAATGAATTGTGGTCTTCAGATTGTAATGTTGTGCTTCAGGAATATCCAGTCTAAAAATGTATGAAAGGTTGTACCTGAAAGAAAAGTAGGTCAGCACCTATGTACTAGTATCTTAGCTAGTGCAAGAGCAAAGGGGGTTGGAGCTCCCTTCCAAGGAAGTTTGGAGAACGAGAGAAGGTTGTAGCCTTCTGCAGGTTGTAGCCTGCGTACTGGTATAAGGCTGCACCAATACAAAAAGATTGTAAACTGAAGTTTCATATTAAAGAAAGATAGAGACAACTTGCAGCAGGTGGTTTTCACCCACATTGGGTTTCCACCTTATATCTTGGTGTTCATGTGTGTGGTTTCTGTGTGATCTGTTCTACTGCATCTGTTTACTCTTAATATGGTGAATAATGTCCTCATGCACTTAACTGAAGATAAACTGACTGAATTATAAAGATTTCTAGTTATACGCTGTTTTCTTTATACACAGTTGCGTGTACACGCTGGTTCACTTAACGAAAGTAGCGTATATGTTTCTGAGCATTGAAAAAGTTTTATAGTTCTGATAATACTGATTCACCCCCCCCCTCTTAGTATTATTTCCAACACCAACTATTTCAACTCTAAAATTTGTTACAAAAAACATTTGTCAATAAACAACAATTGAATGTTAGAATTATGTTGTGGAATGATCCAGCTAGTTGATTTTGGCATTGGTCATGATGGTAGCTAGCTCATGTTGGCATTGATGTCAACTCCTTATAGACTAGGTGATGTTAGGATGTCTTCATTGTAGCATGGTTGCAACTAGTGGATTTTGCATTGAGATGATTGTGTTGGAATTGATGTCAACCTTATGATGCCAGCCTTGTGATATATTGATGGACATATGATATCATTGGTATGGTTGATGTTGAGTTGGCAACAAGGTATTCATCTAGGTCTTCATGCTTATTCTCATGGAGACAACTTGTAGTAGTGTGTTGGACTCATGATTATGATGGTGGTGTTGCAAAAGTTCTATAGAGCTCTATTAGAGGTGTTGCAGCTTAAGATGATTGTTGGAGAGTGGACGACTTTTTAGTACTCTTTCTAACCTTGTTTGTTGTCCTTCTTGGTCAATTTGGTAGTGATAGTTGGATACATGTTTGATCCACTTGAAAATGTTTAAGAGGCCATGTTATAGGTTTGGAGGCTTGTACACATGCTGGAAAAGGTGATCCAACAGGTGGAAAACTTTCTGAGATGAAGGATTAATGCTTTTCTTCATCCTTTTCTGCAATCGCATGGACCCAAGCTTGTGGGAGCGGCTAAAAGGCTTCAATCGCTGGAATACTACCCTATGGGAGTGACTAAAGGTTCCATTCAAGTTCATCTAGTGTCATGCATGCGACTAAGGGATTTCAAAAGATTTTCTCCTCATTCCTCACACTGTTCAGAAGTAAATTAGTAAGGAAATTCCTAGAGGCTTCTAGAATTAGTTGAAAAATTCAGAAATGGTTTGAAAAGGTCCTCCAATGATGTGAAATCATTTAGTGCACAAGTAGTGGTTTTAGCTGATTGATTTGGTCCAATGTTTTCACCCTTGATCCTATCCCCAAGCTCAATTTCACCCTACATGTTTTATATTCTTCATTTTGGAGCTTGTTGTCAGTTAGTTGAGTCTGTGAGTGAATGAGTGAAGGTTGCAATGAGGAAATAGGCTCCAGATCTATCTATGACAAGAATTGCTTCATTGTATGAGTGTTGATGGTTTCATAGTGAGCATAACTAAAGCATGTTGCAAAACAGATCAAATTTGATGTTGTTGGAGTATATATTGTTTGGAGATCTTTTGTATGCTACTAGATAGTGTTTTTGCTTGGTAACTCTCACTCTTGTTTTTTGAGGGGTTAATGATACATTTGGCACATATCCATATTGTCTTATGATGTTATTTGTATTATGCAACATTATATTGACATGAGGGTTTGATAGTTTTCATATTTGATGTGGCCACTATTTTGCTAGTTTGGAGAGTAAATATGTTTGTGGTATTTCTATTTGATTTTACGATGATATCTTGGTGCTAAAGGTAGTATTGTAGATCTAAAAAGATTTAAGTATAAATCATTGGGATCTAG
The DNA here is from genome assembly GCA_031772625.1 of Pinus tabuliformis. Taxonomy (NCBI): domain Eukaryota; kingdom Viridiplantae; phylum Streptophyta; class Pinopsida; order Pinales; family Pinaceae; genus Pinus; species Pinus tabuliformis. The sequence continues at coordinate 1,700,922,816 of CM062819.1, read as the reverse complement.
TTTGAAAATAGATGAAAGGAGGTCCTCATAGAGTAGAGGACAAATTAATTCATGGAGGTGGAGAAGTGATTGTGAAATTTCATTGAAAGGAAAAAATTCTCAATCCAATCGGAGTTGGGTAAGGATCGATTGATCATGGTGGTTTTCAGTGGATGTTAGTCCGTAGATCTATGGAGAACATAGTCTTTCGAGTTGATCAGTAGAATCAAGTCTACAACATAATCAGAGTGAGGTGATTGTATACGACATCGAGTCTCCATGCCGATGGAAGTCAGCAAATCTATTTAAAACATATATTTTCTTAATAGAAGATTCAGAGCAGTGCAACAACAAGAAGGGTTGTTTTTTTTCCGGTGAAGGGTTTTCCACTAGATATCTTGTGTCTCATGTGTTGATTCTTTCTTGTTTCTTGATTCATGGTTATGTTTCCTATTTGGCTTCTATGCATGAGATAATATAATGTGTTTCTAGGTAATATATGTGATTAAGGAGAAAAGTAATAATGGGAAAAATTTGTATACAAGTCACACTACTAATTCACCCCCCCAGTATTTCTCAAAGGTTTCAAACATTGAATCTATGAAAGCTAACATTTATGGAAACTTGTGCACATATACCTCAAAGCTACAAAGCCATAACATCCATTTATTACACATCTCACTTTTTTGTTACTATAAATTCTTTACAATAATGATAATTAGCTCACGGACGGTTGATAATATTTCCCACTGTAAAAAAAGCATGCCGAGATATTCCTATTACAAAACTACAAGGTTTCATGGTTGGGCCCACTACTTAGTCATTATCATCTTTGAATTATGACTTACCTGACACACATATTTGAAAAAGCTCAAAGATGCATGCAGTTTGACCAATCATTGCAATTTTCTTTGCTCTCTTATTTGCTAACCTAAATAAAGGTTGGTTCAAAAATTAATGACATTTTTTAAAAATTCCATGAATGTACGGAAAAAGTGTCATCGAAAATGGTAATATATAGAGAAAATATGAAAATTAGTGTGTTATGGAACCAACACACAAAAAGATAGAAAAGATAGTTGAACACCTTAGAATTCAGCCTCTTCGAGGGGCCAACCTCCTTTACATTACACAAATTAACAATTCTTGGATGATTCAAATGAAAAAACCTCCTTTCTATATATAGGAGTCTAAGGAGTCACGATATAACCCAACCGACCTAACAATAATAATATAAAGCCACAAAAATAACAATAGAGGGGTTTTATGGGGTAGAGTAATAACAATATGGGGACAATAGGGCACAACAATATTAATAAGGGATACAACTACAATAGTAATGGGGTAATTAGTAGTATTATAGGGACCTAACATGCCCCTCTCCTTCAAAAAAAGTGTTGTCCTCAACGCTTGAGTAGTTCTGGATGCTTTTGTATAAAATTTTCATCCTACCATGTGTAATATTCAGCGGATAAGTTCTTCCACTTGATAAGATACTCTGAAATTGATCGATTTCGTAGCTATTGAGTTCTTGTTTCTATGACTACTTCTGGTTCCAATATATTTTTTCCTTCCTCGTCAAGTTCTAGCAATATTTTTTGAACTGGGAGCTTCTCACTTATAACCTTCTTTAAACATGAAACATGGAAAACTAGGTGCAATCGAGAAGTTGCAGGAAGCTCCAATTTGTAATCCATAGTACCAATATTTTACAACACCTTGTACGAACCATAATACTTTGGTGATAATTTATTATCATTCTTAGCTTGCTTGAGGGACATTTTCTTATATGTTTGTAGCTGTAGGAATACCGAAACACCTACATCAAAACTTCTTTGCGATGTTGATATGCTTGTTGTTTCATTCTATTATGTGCCAACATGAGGTTATCCTTTAAGAGTTGGAGGACTTGTTGTTGATGTTCGATGTGATGTTCCACTACTTGAACCTTAGAATTTTCTCTTAAATATAATGTGATGGATGGTGGCTGATATCCATAAAGTGCCATAAATGGGGTCATTTTTCTTGCTGTATGGAAGGAAGTGTTATACCCCCATTCAGCCATAGGCAACCATTTGACCCATTGTGTATGTTTATCAGATACAAAGAAATGAAGATATCCTTCCAAACATTTGTTTACTATCTCAGTTTGCCCATCAGATTGAGGATGATAAGATGAGCTATGAGCTAACTGAGTACCAAGACAAGAAAATAATTTTGTCCAAAAATTTCCAGTGAAAATGGGATCTCTGTCACTTACAATAATCTTTGGGCTTCCATGTAGCTTTTGAATTGTTTCCATAAATGCAGTAGAAACTGTACTGCCTTTAAATGGATGTGATAATGCACAAAAGTGTGCATACTTGGTAAGTCTGTCAACTACCACCATGATGACACTCTTTCCCTCAGACTTGGGTAAACCTATGATAAAATCCATTGAAACCTCCTCCCAACGTTGGCTTGGAATGGATAAAGGTTGTAATAAACTTGGTGTCTTAATTGTTTCAAGTTTATTTTGTTGGCAAACCAAACATTCTGCCACAAAATTTTGAATATCTGATTTAAGGCCATCCCAAAAAAATTCCTTCTTAACCTTGTGGTAAGTTCTTAAAAATCCCGAGTGCCCTCCTAAGGGGGAAGTGTGCAATTCTATAAGAATATTTTGTTTTAGTTGGGAATTCTTACAGAGGTATAAGCGATCTTTTTACCATAACGAATCATTTTTCTAGCTAAATGTATCAGATGTACTGGAATCTTGTTGTAACTTTCAAATAAGTGCCCACACTTCTTCATCATTCTTCCATTCCTCCCTTGCTTCGTTTATCCAATTTGGTTGGATAATAGAAATGGTGCACAACAATGCTTCCACATCCTCATCCTTTCTTGAGAGTGTATTTTCCACCACATTTTGCTTCCCTTTTTTGTAGATGATTTCAAAGTCATAAACCAACATCTTTGTGACCCACTTTTGTTGCTCTTCAGAGGATAATCTTTGTTCTAAAATGTGTTTAAGGCTATCATGATCAGTTTTTACCTTGAAGTGTCTTCCCATTAGGTAGGGTCACCATTTCTTAAGTGCATGGAGCATTGCCAACATTTCGTTCTCATAAATAGCTTTGTGTAAAATCTTTCCCTTGATTGGACGACTTTCAAAAGCAATGGGTCTTTCATCTTGCATTAAAACAGCACCAATTCCATTTCCTGAAGCATCACATTCCATAATAAAGGTTTTTGTGAAGTCCGCTGTAGCTAAGACCGGTGATTGGCGCATTGCCTGTTTAAGATGTTTGAAGGCCTTTGTTGCTTCTGGAGTTCATGAAAATTCATCTTTCTTCAATAATGTTGTTAGATACCACTATTCTCCCATAATTTTTAACAAACTTCTGATAATACCTTGTCAACCCGAGAAATCCTCACAGATGCTTTATGGATGTGGGGATTTTCCATTCCTTAATGGCTTTAATTTTTCTAGGGTCTACCTTAACTCCTTCATGAGATACAATATGACCCAGATATTTGACCTCTTGTACTCCAAAGAAGCATTTGGATATTTTTGCATATAATTGTTTCTCCTCCAATAGTTGTAGCACCCTGTCAACATGTTCAACATGATCCTTCCAAGACTTGTTGTAGATTAGTATATCATCAAAAAATACTAACAAAAATTTTCTAAGGAATGGTTTAAAAATGGAATTCATCAAACCTTGAAATGTAGAAGGTGCATTGGTAAGGCCAAAAGGCAAGACCAAAAATTCATAATGACCCTCATGAGTTCTAAATGTTGTTTTCAGAATGTCTTCAGCCTTCATTTTGATTTGATGATATCCTGAACGAAGATCCAACTTGGTGAAGTAAATTGATCCATGCAATTCATTCAGTAATTCACCAATGACAGGAATGGGAAACTTATCTTTAATAGTGAGCTTGTTGAGCTCCCTGTAATCTAGACACATGCGCCATGATCCATCCTTCTTATGCACCAATGCTACTGGAGCAGAGAAAGAACTTTGATTAGGTTGAATTATACCTGCCACTATCATTTTTGTAACCATACGTTCAATTTCACTCTTTTGGGCATAGGGATATCTGTATGGCCTGATGTTTGGAGGAAAACTTCCTAGAATCAGATGAATAGCATGATCATGATCAAAAATAGGTGGGAGACATTTGGGAATCTCAAATACCTAGGAATGATTGTCCAAGACTTTTTTGAGATCTAGAGAAATAGATGATTCTAATGTGGAAACATCTAGCGAACATAATTGTGCAATTACACCTCTTTTTTCCCTTTTTAGAAGCTTTGTCATACCATTAGAGCTGATTATCTTTCCTGGTTTCCCTGCAATACCCCTTAATTAAACTTCCTTTCCTTCCATAGAAAATTTCATGAAAAGTTCTTGAAAATTAAAAGCTATTGTACCCAAGGATTGTAGCCATTGGACTCCTAGTACAACATGAGCACCTCCCATTGGAATGGAAAGCATCAGGCTATTCAATACACATTCTCCCATGGATAGCTTGATATTATGGCACTTTCCAGAGAAATTTATCGTTCCTCCATTTGCAACCATCACTTGACACTCTGGTGCTGGATATAGGAAGCAATTCAATTCTTTTGCTATCTTACAATGAATAAAATTGTGGGTACTTCCTAAATCAATCAACACTATTACCTTTTTCTTCTTGATTTTTCATTCTATCTTGATGGTTTGAGGAGTGGTAATACTAGCTAATGCATTACAAGATATGGTCGGATTCATTTCTTATTTATCTAGGCTTTGTTCCTAGAGTATATCCTCTTATTTTGACCTTTCTTGTTCTTTTTCTTCTTCCTCTTCACAATCGATGTAGAATAATTTCTTCTCAGCACACTTATGACCTTTAGTGTATTTTCTATCACAACTGTAACAAAGCCCTTTTGCTCTTTTTTCTTCCAATTGTTGTGGTGTCAACCTTATAGGTTGTGGAAGACTAGGGGTAACAACACTTCCATCTTTATAGTTTTGAGTGGTATGCTTCCTAGTTGCCATAATTTTGCTTTCCATTTTTCTTGCTAGCCTGAATGCCTTCTCTAATGAATCAGGTTCCCAATGGTGAACATCATGTTGGATATTATCCTTTAAAGTCCCTATGAACAAATCAATCCTAAGCTCCTCTAGAATATTTTTGACCCTTATGTTCAATTTTTGGAACTCCTCAATGTGCTCCATTATTGAACCCTTTTGTTTGAGACTTATCAATTGGCTAAAAAAAGTGTTTCTTTTTGTATCCTCATAATGTGCTGTCAATTATTCCGTAAAAATTTCCCAAGTGATAATTTGTTTATGAGAGCAAAGCCATTAATACCATACAACTGATTTGGTTCCAAATATAAAGTTGCAATATGTACCTTTTGTGTGTTTTGCACATTATTGAGATCGAAAAATTGCTCCATTTGTAATATCCATGTTGCGGGATCCTTGTCATCAAACTTCCTCGTATCGATTTTTGGAATATGGTGGGTCTTCGGTCCCACATTAGAGTCTATGAAATCATGATTAAAATTTCTTTTGTTCTCATCATGAGTTTCCTTTACTACCCTTTCACCATTAGTAAGCATTTCTTGTAGAAAGTTCGTCAAATTTGTCTTCAAATCTTCCATGCCAGTCTTCAAATCTATCTTCAAATCGTTCATCTTAGCTTCCATGCCATTCATCTTAGGTTCCACTCCATTTATATTAGATTCCACGCCATTTATCTTAGATTCCACGACATTTATGTTAGCTTCTGTTAGCTTTTGTGAGAGTGACATTTGTTGCACTTGGTCTTGTAATTTTGATATATCATGTAGCATTTCTTCCTCTTCTTCATGAGTCATGCTAGCACTTTCTGGTTTCTTACTAGGTGTTTGCATTTTATTTCCTCGGGGCATCCATTACTGATAATAATTCTCTACTATGCCCTTTGAATTCTTCAAAATAAATTTTCAAACCAAACTTAAGAAGAAATTTAAAAAAATCTACACACCTTTTTTCACTTTGTAGGAGCTCGATATTGTCTCTGATGTATCTCTATAATTTCAGATCATCCAGTTCTGAAATTACAACTTGTAGTAGTCCTTTATGTCCTCTTTCAGATGCCACCAGTCTGATCCAAATTGGATTCTCCAAGGAAGAGTTATGCCAGATCTCCCACAATGACCTAATTATAGACTAGTTCAGTAGAGCGAACTTGTATGACATTCCGCGAGTCACTGTTTCAACATTTTTCTCTGAAAAATATACATAAGAAACTAAAATCTATCCTCTTTCTGTACCTTCTTATTAAATTTAAATTCGATACTCAGAGGGAAATTTATGACGATTTTCCCTAGGTCACCTGTTTGGAAAGTAATTCATGAGTTTGCAAAAAGACCAACTTCCTCAGATCATATCTCCGCAAATATAGTGCGAAAAGCTTTGAAAAATTGGAGTTGAGGTTCAATGCGATTTCTTCTCAAATAGGTTTTTCTTAGCTTCTAAAACGTCGCAGAAAAAAGTTTATAGCAAAAATGCCACGATCACCTATTTTGAGCAGCGAAACCCTAGAATCCAAAGCTCTGATACCAAATGTTATGGAACCAGCTCACAAAAAGATAGAAAAGATATTTGAACGCCTTAGAATTCAGGCTCTTCGAGGGGGCAACATCCTTTACATTACACAAATGAACAATTCTTGGATGATTCAAATGACAAAATCTCCTTTCTATATATAGGAGTCTAAGGAGTCACAATATAACCCAACCGACCTAACAATTATAATATAAAGCTACAAAAATAACAATAGAGGGATTCTATGGGGCACAGTAATAACAATATGGGGACAATAGGGGAACAACAATATTAATAAGGGATACAACTACAATAGTAATGGGGTAATCACTAGTATTATAGGGACCTAACATAGTGAGTATGTACAAAGAAAAGAAGCTGCAAAAAAGATAACAACACTTCTACACATTTGTAAGTTTTGCATGACGTTTGTGCATTTTTTTCTAAATTCTGAAATTATGTAATTAGTAATTAGCTTAAGTTATAATAATACAATTAACAAATATGAAAGTCGTATTTCCTTACAACAGTTAAATTAATTACCTATTCATTTTGGACTATGCATGACAACGAATAAACCAATCTATCGTTTTTACAAAAGTATGTTGTATTGCATTTATAATTTCCTATCAACTTTATTGCTTCAAAACAAAATGTATAGATTTTGTGGCCTTACAATCACTCAAAGTATAACGAAGCATTAACTGCATCATCGTCTCTCCAGTACGAATTTGAAATATGAACATGACATTACTAAAGAGGGAAATTTGTCCAAATGTGATCAATAATTATCTTCTTCCCATAATAAAATTCCTCATTATTTCTTGTAATTTCTCACACCACGTATATTCTAATAGTTGTTTACTTATTTTTCTATTTGTATTAATGTCAATATTGAAATATCCAAAAAGTATAAAAATGTAATCACCAAGTGTGAATTGTGCCCTTGGTATTTTTATTTTTTCAATGATTGTGGAAATAGATACAAGTGGTGAAACATATACATTTATTATGAATATCCAACATTGGAAATATACTTCCAACAAAACAAGTTCTATTATGTTCTTTCAAATGTTCTTTTTTATATGATTTCTATGTTTTCTTGTATACAAGTATGTACTCCATGAAGACAATTTGATATGTTGAAATTGAATTTATGAAATTCAATATTGGATAGTGGAAATTTTAGATTTGCTTCCTCAATACATATGATCATAAAATTCATTAAATCTTCATCGTGCACAATGTTATTCACATGAGCATGTAGACTTAGTGTATTTAAACTTGCAATCGTTAATTAATTTTCAATTGCTATCGACTTCTCTATGTACATTGATTTGCATGATGCTTTAGTTTTTAAGAATTTCGTTTCTTCTAATACTTTATTATTTACACAAAAGTTATTCTTTGTTAGTCTTTAAAGATAATACAACGATTCCATAGTTCTAGCACGTGACACCATTGTGTAAATTAGTCCATGTGTCAATATGCCACTTGGATCAAATGCAAATCCATTCAATGTTATTCCTTATGATCGATGAATTGTTCTAGCACAAGCTAGTTGTATTGGAATTTTTTTGTGCACTATAGTCGTAAATTTCTTTCTCTTACATGTCAGTGGTTTTGAAACATGCAATATTGGAGTACAATTAGATGAAACATTTCTGTCATATAGTTCAAAATACATTTTTGTTTGAGGTTTGCTGATATCTAGATTTATGAAATCTATCTATAACACATCAACATTATTGTTATTATTCATATTCCATCATCACAATTAATGAGACCAAATTTTATATTATAATTCCATGGATATATCTTAACAAATACATTTCATTTAATATGGATTCACGATGGTAATCTCATTGCCTTCTCGTATGCAACATATCCTATTTCCTTACTATGAGATTTGTCAATTGCCTCTTGATTTACATGTGACTACATTTTTTTTTTATGCTTATGTACATCATTGTTTATGTAAAATAGATATGGAAACAATGGATACATTGGACAAGGCCTGTAGCACTTATCATTTATATATTTTATGTCTTCATCATATTGTTGGTTCACTCGACATTTTTTAAGGGTGTCAACAGACTTATTATCTTTTTGATGCATTAATGTCGTATGAAATTAATAGAATTTGACTTTCTCTTTCTAGAAACCATGTAGTAGCTTTTTTTCGGCTAAAATTGGTTGCTCAAAATAAAAGAATCTTTGATCGATTGCAATCGGAACATGTCACCTGAAAATATTACATCAATATTTCCAAAAGAAGCCAATGGAGTATGCTTAATTCCGCGTAAGAATTTGTTAATGTGGTATAATAGTGTTGAACCTATCAAATAACCCTCATCAATCAACATAACACAAAGTTGTTTGCAATTTTTTTTCAATGTGTGTACTTTTTCACCTTTAAGTAAAAGACATTCTCATTTGTTAAATGGTAAATGAAATTCAGAATGAAATGTTATACCAACTACATTGAATGTTGTCTTCCTTGTATATGTTATGATGATTCCTTTTAATTGAGATTGGTCATATTGGAACATGTTTTTGTATAAGCGAATTAGAGATTGGAAAATTACCATAACGATACACATTTTTCCAACGCCTGCACCACCTGTTACAAGTACATACAATGGGCCAATTGGATTTTTTTCTTCTCATCCACTATTTCTTTCACTATATTTGATTATTCTAGGTTAATCGTTCTCATGATTTCATGGAATTGTATTCCTTCTAGTACTTTTGGTTGCTCTGAAAGTTGATAAGGTCTCTCAAAAATTGATTTGACATTTCTCGCATTTTGCAAATATTGAATATGAGATGGTATATCGTATTCTTGATCATGTTTTTCAGTATCTGTTTCTTCACATCGAGGTAAATTTATTTCAAACAATTCGCTCTCTTTGCTTTCAATCTCAGCAACTATGTTATCAATATCAATCCACATTGTGATTATTTAGTTCATGATTTTTCGCTTGTTAAATTTTTTGATTTTCTCAAATAAGAAATATGCATTATTCCAACTCAAATAGTGTTATGTAAATACATTCTCATCAGTACAATATGGGCCATACAACATTAATCATTTTCTATAATAGTTATCAACATCAATATGTTTATTATACTTTACGTACCTTATAACATATGGTCTCTCAATGCCTCCTCTTTTTTTCCTTGTAGTGTATAACACGATACAAATTCCACTAACAATACATGTTCATTGTTTTTGGTCATTGTACATAGAAATTGGTAATTGATAAACATGTTATGTTTTATGAATTATATAGTTCACGTTCTAGGTATTTTGGTTTATTTTGTAAAAATGTTCATTAATTTATTACTGAATTGTTAATAAATATATATATCATTGAACTAGTATTCAGTGGCATTGACAACACTATATATACAACTTGTTGTGTAGAAATTTATTGAAAGTTTAATAAAGCTTTTCCAAGTCTCGCAATTGTTTGTACGATATCACCATCATTTTTTTGACCCTCAATTCACACATGTTTAAACATTAATTTCATTGTTTATCTAGATTTTTCAGATATGAACTATAATAAGTAGTTGTAGCATATGAGTCAATTATGAATTGAACATCAATATTTGCACCCTAGATTAATGGAATATGTCGATCGAAGCTATTATACCTAATTTATTTTGGTTCTCTTTTCAAAAAAAAATTCTTCGTTTGAGAGTACATTGAATTGCATGGATATAATCAGATTTGGCTATCCCCATTTATTCCAGAAAATTATGAAATCTGGATCAAATATCTCTCTTGCATTCGCCTTTGTTTTTTCATTATCGAATTTCATACGCTTATGTATTTGTCTTCTTGGCATTTGTGGTGTTGGAAAAATGAACCTGCAATGCATCTCTTTTCCTTTCCTACAAGTGCTCATGTGATGATGACGTTGAACAATTTTCAGATTTGTACACAGTTTAGTTGAATTAAAGGACAAGTACTTTTCAATGAAGTTTTCAATTTCAGTATTTGTACTTGTTCAATAGATGGGAGAATTTTTAATCTATATCCACCCATGTTGATGTTGGCTTCCTTGGATTTGGAATTTTGTTACAAACAAATAGTTAATGGCATCACCAACATTCTTGGACTCATGTGAAATTAACTAATGAGCAACATTCCTTCTATCTTTGTAATATCATACATGAGTAATGGGGCCATTTCTTATCAAGGTATCAGTATCATCTTCATCTACTTCATTTTCAATGGACAATTTTTTTGTCAATGCATTTGTTGCAAAGAATTTACTAAAGGTTCCCATATATGTTCAACACTACCAAATGAAACAAAGAAAGCGGGTGGATCTAACTATCAGATCATTGCATATAAGTTCTTGCAAAAATGCAATGAATAGTCTGGTGATGTCCATATTCATGTAATATCCATATAGGAAATATTTGATGCAATAATTCACTTCAAATTTGTTGTTGTTTGACAATCTTTAGCTATTAATGTTTTTACTTTTAATTGTCCTTTTATTATGGGAATCCAAATACAAATGAATGCTTGAATAAGGATAATTCACATAGTTTTGTAAAACAAATTTGTTATAAGATACACAAAATCATGATCTTGATGCAGAAATTCCCACTTAGCAATATCGTGACATGTAAAGTTTATCGTAATACTGTCCAATCCTTTTTTTCCATAAAACAATGTGGGAAACATCATCTCTTCTAAATAATTATCTTTAAATATGTCCAAAGGCCTATACCCTTCACCTGAAGCAATGTTTATTTGATTATTACAAAGATCATAAATACTATATGAATCGTTAAATCCATGTAACAATGTTTTTGTTACAAGTTCTTGATCACATTAACCATTATCGTCACTACTTTTTGTATCTGCATCTATCTCACATGCATACACATCTTTGTTTTGATCAAAGACTTGTTTCCAATTTCTGCTTATCCTAACATTCTCGAGTCTACAGTGTGGAGTTTTACACAATCGTCTCAATTCCCTCATGATGTTATGAACACGTATTCATCTAACAAAAAATATAATTTTAAACACTAATAATATTTTAATTTCCATGGCCATAGTACTAGATTCATTTATGTCATGAGGAAGTGCAATTTGAATTCAAGGTATGTTAGCAGGTAAATTGATTAGACCAACAATCAATGCCAATTGTGGTTTTATAAAACACTATCCAAGTTCCCATATTTGTAAAACTGGTATTGAAACGGTATCATTCATTCCTCTAATTCATCAAGCTCTTTCATTATGAAAATTTATCTATTACGACTAATTTTCTCTAGAACTACAAATTTGGTAACTTTGTCATTCTTTAGTGGCTTTCTGCATTTTTCGCACACGCACTTAATTTGGACACATTGTTAATTTTTTTCTATGACATCTCTTTTAAAGCAAGTTTGATTGCAAATTACACATCCATAAACATGAACACCTTGTATTTTGTTAAAATACAATTGTTCAACCACTATTTCAAATCTATAATCGAACATCTATAATAATTCTTTATGTTCATTAGAAAATATGCTATCCTGTATTAACTTTCATTGTTTTGATCATCTTCTAATCCATCTTGTCTCTATAACATTTTTCTTTTGTATTTATTTTTTTACTTCATGCAACAAAGAACATGGTCTTTTGCTTACACTGGCAAAGGTTTGTATTAAGTTGCATAGTATCTTCATCAATGTCCATGTTCTTAGAGATATAAGTCAATGGCTTGCATAGTTTTCCAAGAACACTTATTTTTAATTTTTTTGTGTTTCTTATATGTTCTTAAGTCAATGTATTTATAGTCGTAATTTCTTGTTTGCATTAATATACTCTGTGTCAATTTCTATTCCATTTTCATTCACGTTCATGTTTTTGAAGTCATATGTATTAATGCCACTATGTTTTTTATTTGATTCTTCTACACATTTCTTTTCATTAACAAATTCAATAGGAAGTGAAATTTTTTTTTGTTGTACTACATATTTAAGAGTTTCATAATGCAAATGACCTACACACATACCAAACTGCATAATATGGAATATCGTTTCATCTTTCTTGAACCCACAAAATTTAGACATAATAGCCAGCATGTCAGTGGACCATATGCATATAGTTATATTCAATATACACTATATCTAGTCATAAACAAAAAAGTCGTCATCGATCTTTCCCTTTTCATATGGCATTTCTAATTGTATAATGTATTCTTTCCCAATCTACTATTCTAGGAACATTTTAGTTGCATGTTCATTCATGTATTTTCCTATACAGTTTAATGAAAATTAATCATTAAGCATAATTGTGTTACAAAAGGTTTGTGCAATTATGTTTCATAAAGAATGAACATCATACTCATTCTTTATCAACTGGAATATTGTTTCAAAACAATTTTCATCGTAAATACTCTTGAACTTGAGAAATCTCTTAAATATATGTCTGCCCATGCTTTTTTCTATCTGCATCCATCCATGTTTTGTTGGTCCATATGTTTTTATATTTATTATAGATTCATGATCAGTTCCTATTGAATGTTTCTTCTTACACAGGAGTGGTTTGAAATGTCCGACAATTGAATTATCGTCATGGAACAATATGTCATAAATTTCTTTGCACAAATCTAAATTAAAATGAAAATATTTTTTCATTGTTGTCTTTGACCAAAGTCTTATGGGAATTTTTATCCTGTTCGATAACCAATGTATACAAAATATGTCCCCACAAAGTCCTCATTATTCTCTAGTGATAATATTTGAAGCTGATTTTTTCATCCTTTCCAAATAAACATATTAGCTATTTATACCATGCATATATATTAATGCATCTACATTGAATTCATGTTCATAAGGTAATATGGCTTTTGTCTTCCCTTCATGTAAACAATTCTTGAAATTTTTATTGTTGCGTCATGCAAATTTTTTGACGTGTATTTAAAATGCAATAGAGTTCACATACTATCAAATAGGAAACATCCCACAGCATATGAAAAATTGTTCAAATGAAATAGATTATGCTCCCTTAGTATTGCATCCATACCATTCCTTTCTATAGTAAAAAAATGATTCGCTGTTAATGCTTTAGCAATCACACTTTAAACACACTTGTTCATTGACGCTTTAGAAATCACGTTTCAAATAAAATTTAGTTTCACTATGAACTATTGCTCAATGATAAGCACAACATAAACAATGTACATGAAAATGAGTAAAACAATATAGATACAACCAATTCACGTAAAAATATTCTATGAACGAGATATAGAATCATAAAACAAATGAACACAATGTAACTAATATGGATATCATAAAATCTATATTTGTTTTCGAAAAGAGATATTGTACATAATACTTACACTAATAAGAAAAACACACAATTCTCATAACATAGTATCGATTCTAACAACTATGAGAAAATTATTTTGTAATGAGTCCCCCTTCTCTAGAACTATGAAATATATCAATATGCATTGGCAACATGCATGCTAAAAAAAATAATGCATGATCAACACTTGGCTAGTGCAAATACCGACACATTACTTGTTAAAAGCACACCACAAGAGGTTTATAAAACTTAGAACATTAGATGTATGATTCCTAATCTAATGAGAAAAATGCAATGACACGTCACTCATTATTATTAAAATTATGTCACAAAATATTCATAAAGCTTATACCCTTTGATTTATGATTTATGCCGAAGAATGATTATGCGTAATAACAAACATAAACTTTCAATGGAAAAGTTTCATACTTCCGCATTCACTTTTAACCCCGCAAAGTTCTCTCGGAGTTACAACTACAATGAGTGTTTAACATTGAAAGGGAAGGGGAAATCAATCATCCAACGATCTCTCACTCACAACATTACCATATTTTTGGGCAAATGAAAGAATAATGCTTCACAATTTAGATTGTTGCTAACATTGAAAGGCAAGGGGAAATCAATCATGAGATGTTTAATAATAAAAAGATACCTCTCTATATATGATGTTTCAGAAAATCCACACCCTATTGTTTTGTATGTCCAGGAAATGTAAATATTCTTCTTACAGTAGAAACATGCAATAAAATGATATATATGCAGCATGACAACATTGATACTTGGGATATAATTTTACAAGGTGATATGGCTTGTAGGCTCTCGATTCTCACATGCTTGTTAATGGAATTTTGGGAAAGGTATCGATGTTAAGGCAACATTAGTAGGACGTGGACCAGCAACAACAAGACTAACAACAAGAGGGCAACAACAACACAAAAACAATAACAAAAAATTCAACTTGGAAAGAAGCAAAATAGATGGAGGTGAAGAGGCTAAATAGAGCACATATTTGTCCACCAACTAAGAAAAGGGAGAAATAAATGAGAGTAATGACATATAACATAGAGCTTGGTGCTACTAATGAAAGATATAATGATAGAGATCTTCATGCGAGTGAGAATAAAATGAGAATAAATGCACATAGTGGGACCATCAAGTAGATTAATGAATAAAATAACCCCCAAGACCAAGACGTGTGCATAGACTTCAAGCCTTAATCATTAAAAAATGTGGCATATTGATTAAATATTTATCAGAGGTTTTGGGCATTAAGACTTTGACATCAGAAGAATCCTTTTGGAAATATCTAAAACCAAAACTCTGATCCATCATATTAATGTGCCTCTTTTCACTAAATGTATATTATAAAGTGGATAGGGCATAAATCATATGATAATAAATTGTCAAAGTAAAGGACCTACATCGCATGTCATTGCCTTCGCTCCAGCATATTGGAGGTAATGCATATCGGGGTTTTCGTTTTGAGACACATTTAAAAAGTTGTGATATGCATAAAGTGTCGATAGCGTTAAAAACCGTTTAATATAGCCGTTACATATTAATATTTTAATAAATTAATAAACTAATATCATTATTTAAATATTATTTTTCAATAACTAGTAATATTTGGTTTTAATAAATTAATTTAAATATCATTTTTCAAAAACTATCTGTTTAATATAGCCGTTACATATTAATATTTTTAATAAATTGATGAAATAATATCACTATTTAAATATTTTTGTTCAAAAACTAGTCGTTTAATATAGTTGTTACTTAATAATATTTATTTTTAATATTTTAATAAATTAATATTATAATTTAATCCTTTTGGAAATATCTAAAACCAAAAGTCCGATCCATCATATTAATGTGGCTCTTTTCAATAAATGTATATTATAAAGTGGCTAGGGCATAAAACATATGATAATCAATTGTCAGAGTAAAAGACCCAAATTCCATTTCATTGTCTCCACTCCCACATATCGGAGGTAATTCATATCGGGGTTTTCATTTTGAGACACATTTAAAAAGTTGCGATATGCATAAAGTGTCAATAGCATAAAAAAATGTCGGGGATCACTGATAAAGATTAACAAAGGATTTCATCACAAAACCAAAGGTTGACGGGTCATTTATCTCTCCTCTAGTAGGACACATAGCATAATATGATTGGTTCTGATAAGCTACACATGGCAACATATGATTGGTTCCAATAAATACATATGGAAGCATATGATTGGTTTCAGTAAAGCTACAATGATATTTGATGTTAGCATGACGTGGCGGTACGACAAGACACGTGGCAGGTAGTTTTGACATTTTGAGGGGCATAAGGGGTCAAATTTGAGTGACACTCGACACCACTCAAGAGGTGCCACGTGGAGTATGATGATGTCATATCAGAGGTCCGCATATCATAGGTTGAATACGTTGGCACTTTATAACAATTGACGATTGGAAACTTGTGATAAGGGGTCTCTGATATTGGGTTGGCACATGGTTGAGAAGCGTTTAAAGGACTGAGGGCACAAAGAACTTAACAAATGAGAAATAGACCCTGCCAGGAAAAAAATTACATGGCACCTTAAGGCTAAGTGGTATTTTAGAAGAAGTCGTCTTATGGTGAGAAATGTGGGGAGGAGCTAAGAACAGAAGGGCTAAGGACATCAACAACTTCTTAAGTTGACAATCTTTGAAAACTTGTGATATGAATAATGTGTTGATAGCGTTAAAAACCATCGGGGTGCACCAATAAATATTAACAAAGGATTTCATCGCAAAACCAAAGGTTGACAGGACCGTTTCTCTCTCCTCTAGCGGGACACGTGGTAGCATATGATTGGTTTTGATAAGATACAAATGACAGTATATGATTGGATCTGATAGAGACACATGGGAGCATATGATTAGTTCTAATAAAGCACAATGGTATTTGACGTTAGCATGATGTGGCGGTACGACAGGAAACATGGTAGGAAATTATGGCGGTTTGAGGGGCCTAAGGGGTCAAATTAATGTTTTGAGGGGCCTAAGTTGTCAAATTTGGGTGACACTCGACACCACTCATGAGGTGTCACATGGAATATGATGACATCATATCAAAGGTTGAAGATGTCAACACTTTATAATAGTTTACAATTGGATACTTATGATAAGGGGGCTCTAATATTAGGTTGGGTAATGGTCGAGAAGCATTTAAAGGACCCAGGGTGTAAACTACTTAACAAAGGAGCAATAGCCCCCAGTAGAAACAAAACGCCCTGGCACCTTAAGGCTAAGTAGCAGGTCACAGGAAGTGGTCCTATGATGAGAAATGCGAGGAGGAGCTAAGCGTAGAAGGGCCAAGGACATCAGAACTTCTTAAGCTGGGAACCTTTAAAAATTTGTGATATGCATAAAGTGTCGATAACGTTAAAAACCACCAGGGAGCACCCTTAAGTATTAAAAAAAGACTTCATCAAAAAGCCAAAGGTCGACGAGCTCTTTTCTCTCTCCTCTAACGGGACACGTGACAACATGTGATTGGTTATGATAAGCTACAAATGGCAACATATGATTGGCTATGATAAAGACACATGGAAGAATATGATTGGTTCTGATAAAGCTACAATCATATCTGATGTCAGCGTCACGTGGTTGTACGATAGGACATGTGGCAAGCAGCTTTGATGTTTTGAGGGGCCTAAGGGGTCAAATCTAGGTACACTTGGCACCACTCACGAGGTGCCACATGGAATATGATGACGTCATATCATAGGTTGACATATCGGAGGTTGAAAATTTTGGCACTTTATAACAATTGGTGATTGGAAACTTGCAGTAAGGGGGTTGCGATATTGGGCTAGGACATGGTCAAGAAGCATTTAAAGGACTCGAGGTGTAAAGCACTTAACAAAGGCGAAATAGCCTCCAACAAGAACAAAACATCATGGCACTTTAAGGCTAAGTGGTAAGTCACATGTAGTGGTCCTATGATCCGAAATGCGGGGAGGAGCTAAGTGCAGAAGGGCCAAGGACATCGGAACTTGGTGTTTTCGTAATGTCTTTGCAAATGAATTTCTGATGAGTTAAAGCTCCCATATAGCACTAGAGTAATGTTACAAGACATATTGGATTCCTATAGTGTTAAGCATAAGAGTTAAGAGATGGATGAGTCGGCAACTATAATTCTAGAACACCACTAAGGACTCCATAGTTGATCCTTCCCGGCTATACAAAGTGGGGAATTCAAGTGGGTAAGGGGAAGAAATATCGGCTTCATCCCTCGGTTATCTAAATGCCTTGGCACCTTAAGGCTAAGACCATGTGCATTTGGGTGTTTGTTTAAACTGTGAGTAAATAACCACCGTCAAATTGGTTTATTCTTTCTAGGCCGATGAATCTGCTACACTGTCGTGAGGATGAACCTCATAATAAAAATCGTATCGACTTAATTAACTAGTAAACATGATGAGGTATGGTATCATTATTGACTATTGACTAGTAAAGATTCATTATTACTAATAAAAGGGTTGTTAAAAGTGTTCTTGACGAGATGTTTTTTAATGGACAATTAATTTAATTATTTAATTTTATTTTAAAAGTTGTTTATTTTATATTAAATGATAATAAATATATTTTAATAAAAAAATTCTATTAGATAATCAAATTACATTTTAATAAAATAAAAATTAATATTTAATAAATTTAAATATAAAAGTACATTTTAATAGAAAAAAAATAATATTTGATAAATTTAAATTTAAAATAAACCATTATTTGCATACATTGAATTTGAAACCACTTTATCATGTATTTTTATCTCATAATAATGAATCCAATCCAATAAATCATTTGGAAAATATAGAAATGAGCATATTTCAGGTTGCATTAAACTAAAAGGTGGGGATCCGATGTAACATATCCCTTT
Source organism: Pinus tabuliformis (assembly GCA_031772625.1). Lineage (NCBI taxonomy): Eukaryota > Viridiplantae > Streptophyta > Pinopsida > Pinales > Pinaceae > Pinus > Pinus tabuliformis. The sequence continues at coordinate 1,700,904,023 of CM062819.1, read as the reverse complement.
CTCAAATCATTCATATCAATGTAGGTAATGTAGGTAATGTAGGTAAAGTGTCACATCATATAGCACCACTAGATATGCATTTGTGGCATTTAAGTTTTTTTAGCTCTCAACCTACTAAATCATTAATGTTTGTTCAATGCTTTTATACATTGATCATGCTTTAAATGAGGTAGTTGCCATTATCTTATATTTAGGTGTCACATGGTAAATGTTAAATGTTAGGATATTTTGACACATAGGAAATAGTTAAGTATAACTTGGTCTAGGGTAGAGTTAGGTAAAGTTTGTTTCTTTATTATGTGTTTTTGTAACTTACAATCTGATGGTCATGATATGTTATAGACATGAAGTGATCTGACAATTCATTCTCTGCTAGGTATTACCGACACTTAATCTGTGGTTTAACACCCAATTAGTCCATGGTCTCTATTTAAAGAGAATGGAGTGTCATTTGTAAGGTGACCATTCATGAGAGAAGATTATGTAAATTTTCTTTATTTTATAATAAATTGCTTGAAGCAGCCATGTTGTCTCAGGCCATGGATTGTTTCCCTCTTTGAGATTTTTAACCACGTCAAGAATACTGGTGTATTGATTTGTGATCTATTTGTGAGTGGTGTCCTTTGGTGTTCTATTTGAGGAACTTACCCTATAAATTCCTACATGGTATCGGAGCTATTTGGGGGTCGCATCCATTGGTGCTTGAAATCCGAAGCCGGTACAATTGCATCCGACTGTTGTTTCCTATTTCTATTGTTTCTGACTTCTTTCGGGTCAAGAGGACTACTCTATTCCGTTAGGAGCATCTATTCTAGTGACGAACCCCTTTCGTTTCATGCGAAAATGTTTCTGGTAGCCCTAGATACATCATTTTTAAGATATGGAGGTATAGAGTCTCTATTTGCAGTTTTAGTTATTCATCTCTCTATTTATTTTGGTTTATTTAGCTCTTTGATTTTTTATTAGCGAATTTATACCTTTCATTTCTGCATATGCTCTTTGCCTCATGACTTTGTGCGATTTGGGAAAATCAGAAACAAAAAGGAAGTTTTTTTCTCATGCTTATGCCCTTTTCCCCCACGCCTTAGTGTGATCTTGGAAAATCAGAAACATTGAGTAAAATATTTAGTTTTCGGCGAAAGCTAACTTCAAACCGCAAGGTTTGGTGTTTTTCGCATGTTTGTGTTGGGTTGTGTGTTTTTTGTTTTTTAGCAAAAATGGGATTTTTCAAGTAAGCACACACTCCAAAGCTTCAATGATTAAAAAAGAAGTGTTCTCACCCATTATAAAAAGTGAGTCACTTATAATTCTAGAGTCTCTTTATCTTTTATTTAAGTTACAATTTAGTTGGTAGCTCATAAAGTACCATTGTAAGAGTGACTTTCACTTATTTATAAAAGTGGGTCACATAATTTTTTCTTTTAAGGGAGCTAATTAGATTAAGTTTGGAAAGAGGGGGGATTTTTTTAAATATAACATTATCATTTACTTCTGCACATTCACATACTTCATCGGCATCTTCAACAACTTTTCTTCAAAAAGCCATAACTTCTTCATCCGGAAGCCATTTTCAGAGCCGTTTTTTTTAATCGACCTAATTTTTCAAGATCTTTCATTTGGAACACTTAGTTTTAGAATATACACCTTCAGATTCTATTAAAATGGAAAGTCCATGCCAAGTTATTATTGACAACACCTACTACTTCCAATGGGTGTCCTACATGGAGGATTTACTTAGAAGTAAAGGTCTCTATAGAATAGGCTCAGGCCAAGAGTCTAAACCTAAAGATGAAGATAAGGAAGTCAAATGGGAAAATAAGCAAGATAAATCATGTGGGTTGATAGAGATGTCTATTTCTCAAGACCTTAGGTTCCATATCGCAGAACTTGATACACTTGATGAAGCAATGAAATAGCTCAATAAAGTTTTGGAATTAAAAATGAGATTAGAGCCCATCAACTCGAAAATGAATTGCTTACGTTGGACCCCAATAATTTTTATTCCATTGAAGACTTTTTGTCCAAGTTCAAGACCCTTATACTTCTCTTGGAAGGTGTTAAGGGTAAGAAAGAAGATGGCAGCCTTATCTATTACATTCTTACTAAGTTAGGACTAGCCTACTCTGTGTTTGTTTCCACCTTCTATTTTAATAGACAAGCCTTTATTTCTCAAGGAAAAGCCTATAAGTCCCCCTCTTTTGATGCCTTTTGTGATTCTTTAATAAGAGAACAAGAAAAACTATTACATCTTGGTCTTCTTAATCTTGGAAAATATTCTAAGAAATCCTTAGATTCCCAGAAACAACCAAGTTCAAAGAATCCTAAGAAGCAACATCCTAAAAGGAATGGCTCTAAACCAACCAAGGGTCCTAAGCACTTTCAGTCTCAAAATCAAAAATCAATTCAACAAAATGATAAGTAAAATAAAAACTAAGGGAAGAAGACTAATAGACATTTCAACTTTTGTAATCGAGATGGCCACTTAGAATCCAAATGCTTTAAGAAGATGGAAACCTTGGAAGTAACAATGAAGAAGCATAACATCCATTTGGAGCACTCTTCAACTTCAACTTCATCTTCAAGAATAACACTTTCTGCATGGGGTTGTCAAGCATCTCGTTCTGGTTATGCACTAAATGTATCTTCTTCTTCTCATTCTCGTGAGTGGCTCATTGATTCTAGAGCTTCTTATCACATGGCCCAAAAACAAATCCATGTTTTCTTCTTTAAATGATTGCAACACCAAAAATATATATGTTGGTGATGATAGATCTCTTAGTGTTTTAGGGACTAGAAGTATTCATCCAGACAATGGTCAATTTAATGATGTATTATGTGTTCCACCCTTGTCTTGCAACCTTCTATCTGTATATCAGATAACTCATTCAGGTGAAGGTAAAATCGTTGAATTTTCACCTCATGATGTTGTTATTAAGGACCTAAGAGAACCTAGAAATATTTTAGCTACTAAAATTGCTGATGATTCTACAAGGTTGGATAAGTTTAATAGTTTTGTGTCATCAAATCTTCCCTTGGTATTTTTTTCTCATAATGATGAAGTGAAAAAAATTTGGCATGAGCGATTTGGTCATTTAAACTATCGCTCCCTTCAAAATATGTGTAAAGAAAATATGGTGACAGGTCTTCGTATGGTATCTTGTAGAGATGGTTTTTGTTCCAGATGTGTACTCGGAAAACATCATCGGTATAGTTTTGAAAAATGTGCCTGTTGGTACACCTCAACCCCTTTACAACTTGTGCATAGTGATTTATGTGGTCCACTTCCAGTTGCTTCATTCTACGGCTACAAGTATTTCTTAACTTTCATTGATGATTTCTCTAGACGCAATTGGGTATACTTCTTAAAACTCAAGACTGAATTATTTAACATGTTCTTGGCCTTTAAGGCCTTTGTTGAGAAACAATATCGACATCAAATTCTTAAGCTAAGATCTGATAATGGTGGAGAATATGTTAACAACAAATTCATCAACTTTTGCACTGAGCATGGAATTGAAATGCAACATACTGTTCCATATACTCCACAACAAAATGGTGTAGCTGAAAGGAAGAATTGCACCTTAGAGGAAATGGCTAATTGTATGCTTCAATCTAAAGGACTTAGTCTTAATTTTTGGGCAGAAGCAATTAACTGTGCCAATTACATAGTAAATCACACTCCTACTAAGGTTTTAAAGAATATCACTCCAGAAGAAGCATGGAGATCAATTAAATCAGATGTAAGTCACTTTCATGTTTTTTGAAGTGAAGCATGGGCCCATATTCAAGATGAGAAACATAAAGCCTTAGAACCTAAGAGTGAAAAATGTATTTTTGTTGGATATTTTGAGATTTCAAACGATATAGACTTCTTTCACCTAAATCAAAAAATGTTATCATTATAAGAGATGTAAAGTTTTCTAAAAATATATCGGCTTACGAGCCTAGTTCAGCAGATGTTCCACCTCTCTCTATCCCTTCTACTTCTAGAAATATTTCTTCATCAGATGATGACAGCAAGGATGCCAATCTTCCCATACCTTGTCAGGATCCTCCTTCACCTCCTCAGCTTCCAAAATGGGTCTGTACTGCTAGGGATGCAACAGGTGCTCTTGCAGGTGATCCTACAATTCAACGACGTACACGTTCTCAGTTCAATAGAGCCTCTTCTTTAATCGCTCAAGCTTCAATGAATTATGATCCTAACACCTTTGCAAAAGCTTAAGGCCATCTAGATTGGGACATAGCTATGAATAAGAGAATATCATTCTTTATTGACAAATAATACATGGGATATTTTTCCTCTTCCAAACGGAAGAAAACTTGTTATATGTAAATGGGTTTAAAAAACCAAGTTTGGACCAAATGGAAAAATTGATAAACATAAAGCTTGTCTTGTTGCTAAGGGATTTTCACAAGTTGAAGGCATTGACTATACTGAAACCTTCTCCCACGTTTCCAAAATGAACTCTATCTACCTTGTTCTTTCCCTTGTTGCCTCTTTCAAATGGGAAGTCCATCATATGGATGTTAAATCTTCCATCTTTCATGGGGATGTGCATGAACAAATATATATGGAACAACCTCCTAGCTTTATACAAACATACTCTAGCCTTGTATGTCGGCTTAAGAAATCCATTTATGGTCTCAAGCAAGCCCCTCAAGCTTGGTATGCCAAAATGGATAGATTTCTTTTAGATACTAGCTTTTCTAGGTGTCATTCTGATAATAATGTCTACACCAAGAAAGTGGGTACATCTCTTATGATTCTTGTTCTTTACATTGATGATCTTATCCTACTGGTAGAGATCCCAAACTTATAAACCATGTGATGTCCAGCCTTATAACGCAATTTGAAATGACAGACTTAGCACACTTGCATTATTTTCTTATTCTTCAAGTGTTGCAATCTAAGGAAGGCATTTCCCTTTCCTAGCCCAAGTATGCATGTGATATTCTATGCCGCTTTCACATGGAAAATTGTAATCCATCTCCTTCTCCGTTTCATTCTCGATCCAAACTTTTAGTCACTTGTACTTCCCCTGAAGTTGATGCTACCTTATAACGTCAACTTGTAGGAAAATTTTTGTATCTGACCCATACTCATCCTGAGCTTTCCTTTGTTGTTGGCATTATTGTTTAGTTTATGCAAAACCCACATGAAAGTCATTGGAAAGCATCTAAAAGAATACATCATTATGTTTGAGGTACAGTCCAGTTTGGGATTCGTTACAGTGTAGAAGCATCTCGTCTATTGGTTGGTTTCATTGATTCCGATTACGCTTGTGACCCTGATGATTGGAAATCTACTACACGTTATGTCTTCACTCTTGGTTCTGGACCTATTACATGGGCTTGCAAGAAACAAAGTGCCATTTCTATTTCTTCAGTAGAAGCAGAGTATCATGGCACTATAGAAGCTAGTAACGAAGCCTCGTGGCTTTGTCAGATCCTCTCAGAGTTTGGCTTTCAGCAGCAGCCTCCGACTATACTTTTGTGTGATAATCAAAGTTCCATTCAACTATGCAAAGATCCAGTCCAAAATTAGTGCAGCAAACACATTGAACTACACATGCACTTCATCAGAAATCTCGTTCATGACCATTTCCTTGAAGTGCAATATTGTTCAACCGATGATCAATTTGGAGACATCTTTACAAAGGCTCTCATAGAGGCAAAGTTTACTAAACTTCGATTTATGGTTGTGTAGAGCTATAAAAAGGGTTTATTTCACCTCTAATTACCTCACATTAATATGTCAATCCAGGAACGTTTTGTTATTTCAAAGAGTGTCTCATTCTGAGGCTATCATTTGTCAGAGTAATGCCAGTAGTACAGTGTTCAGAAATACAAGAGAAAATGGATGATTGTCTACAGCTTAGCCACTTCAAAAGATTAAATCACACATTCAAAAGACTAAGAAACTTATGAGTTAAGGGTTCAGTAGCAATAACCCATCCCTTTGGAAACTGATGGAAAATGAAACCAGAGAATAGATCGTGGATCTGGGAGTCGGACAGTAGGTGCCAATGCTCACTACAGCTTAAGATCGTTCTTCATGCCAACACCAATAAATGGAACGACAAATAAGAAATGGAAATGCAATTAAGAAATCGAACAAAAAATTTAAAATGGAATATCAAATCCGAAATGGAACAGCAAACCTGAAATGGAACAACAGCTAAGAAATAGAACAGCAACTAAGTCTCACAAGCAGTAACAACCTTAGTCTATTAGATCCAATGCATTAATCGTAATCTATAGGAATCGCACGTCAATATTTCACTCTTAATGGTGGATTAAATAACACACACCAATGGAACAACACTAATTACTGATAAGTTATGGAACAGTTCTTGAAAACCATATATGAACACAGCACACTTAAATAGTAATCTGATCCAAGTATCGATCTTAGTTAGAAAGAATACGATGGCAATTCAAAATAGAACAGCATTGTTCATAAATCCAACAGTCACAAAGAACATAACTTCCAAGATGAATTCCGTAACGTCAATGAACAAGTGCACAACACAAAGGCTCTGTAATGGAATAGTCACAGTATTCTGTAAATACTAGCAGTATTATATCAACTCCTAAAAGAACAGTAATATGATGCAGAGTCAATACAATCGTTCTGTCTGTAGAAACCATAAACAATTAAAAATAACATAGCATGTGATGTAAACTTATAAAACACACCATATTACCAAATGACATCGATATGCAAACTACACATAAACCAAAAGTAATAATACAGGAGCAAGTGTCCTCCAGGGCCGGGCCCTTAGCCTCTAGGGGTACACCGCTTGAAGTTATTCCACACTCAGAGATGAAATAGTAACCAAGTTTGTATTAATGCATAGAACAGAATTACAATAAACCAGTTCTTAACAAGACTCGATGATCAAAGTTTTGAGCTTAAAATAAATTACATAAAAGCATAACCGTCCCCAACTCTCCTCCGAGATAACAGTGCTGCCCCTTTTATAAGGGTGACGACGGAGATATCTAAGTGCAGAAATAGATAAAACAACGATCCCTCAGGATCAAGGATCCTAAGGGGTTCGCCGAACCTTTAGTCCTTAGTCATTTCTTTTCTCTCCTGCGCCGAGCTGATATCTCCACCTCCTTTCTCGGGCTGAGTCGCTTTGATTTGCTTTGCCTTGTTTGCATTCGGTCTCCCATCAAAGGGACAACGGTTAACCCATCCTTGTCCTTTCCTTTGGAACGACAACTTCTCGTTTTTCCTCCTTCCTGCATAAGGAAATGAAAATTGTCAGCGTTTTCATCTTACATATTAATTTCACATGGTCTATTATAATTCTTTATCATTTTCCTAGTTCATGATGCAAAAGGTTTGTAAGTTTCAATGAAAAGATACTGAAATAATCATCAAAAACATACCTTCTTTAGTACTCCACACACCCCCCTGCTTACCATGTTTCATGCCCTCATGAAAACATTGTAGTTGACATGTAAGGCAGTGAGAGAATAGGCTGGAGATGGAATCTCATGTGGAGGCCTACAACCATGATGCGTAACTAGGTATTCAAAGAAATGGCCTGTCTGACCCTCATGCATCTCATACAGGGCTTGGTATCTAGGTGCAGGGTGCCAAATAATTGGACTCCGGAATCTATATCCTAACCAGGATGGCCCTGCCCTCAAAACGATTTCAACATAGAGGTTCAAGCGGTTGGCAGCTAATTTAAAATTCTCATACTTAAACGGTTCCTTGAGATGGATATTCGGATTAGAGATTTGGTACCAAAATTTAGCTGCATCAATGGCAAGGTCTTTGATAGAGAAAAAGTATTCTAATCCCTGTCGAATGAGTGCCTCATGCATGGGTCGTAAAGCTTCAATTACACCTGGAGTCTTCATGAGGTTTCTATGTGCTCTCCACAACTGTACTGGGTCCCTAGGCTCAGCCCTTACCCACAAATCTAATCCGTTTTCTTTCCTTTGGAAAGTATTATAGGCTTTAAGCCATTTAATTTTATTAACCCCAAATGAAATGAACGCCTGCAATTGGATATCCCCAACAAAAGGGCTAGGGTTCAGCTTGGTCTCCTGGTCTAATACAAATTTATGTAAATAGAACTCACACAGTAGTCTCTGGACTTTTATCCCGTAGTGCTTACAGCAGTCTATAAAATCATTGACAGTGTTAATTTGTATGGGAGAACCTGATTTAACAGCCTTTATTTTTAATTGCAAATACCGTTCAAGTAGAAACAAGGCATAAATCTTGGCAGGGGCTCTACATGCTAAGACGTCATTGTATAAAGAACACAAGGTATCCATATGCTTGATAACTATATCTAACCTACGAGTTATCTTTGCGACTTTCTCTTGTTCCCTTCGCCACCCTTCAAAGACCTGGCTTTCAGATAGATTGACGTTCTTAAGCTGCTGTTGTAGCTCTTCATACTTTTCGCGAGAAACCGTTTGATCCCTAAGCTTTTCTGCTTCTTTCTGAGCTTGCTTCAAACCCTTTGGTAGGGTTACTGTTTTTGGATCTCTTCTCCATGCAGCAGTGGAGGCCGGGAGTTTTACCTGAACTTTCCTATTGTGTTGCTTTGAGTTCATAACCCTTATCACTCCCGAAAGTGGTGCCTTCGTTTGACTTTCCTTATCACGGGTCATCATCTCATCCATTTCTATCTTATTGTGGATATCAGTCCATTACTGTTCCTTTTCTATCGGAACAGTAGTCTGTTTCTCAGCATTATTTGGAATAGCAGCCTGGTTTTCGACAGGGTTTTGAACAACAGGATGGATTCTGGTCCTCCGCCCCTTTGCCTTGAGGGGTTTTGCTGGAGTGGTCACATTTTTCCTTCCCAAAGTCCTTTTTACCATTTGCATTGCTTTTAGAATCCTAATCTGTTGGTGGAGCAGGACTATTATATTCTATAATCTCTACTGTTCCTTTCGCAATTCTTTAATTTCCAAAATTTCCTTAGAAGGAACAGCAGGCTGTTCACTGCGGCCTGGACTGTGACTAATTCCTGGATTTTCCCTCTGGGGTGTTTCTTCATTGTTCTGCTCTCACTGTTTCTGGGAAAGAACCCTAACTGGTTCTGTAATTTCTTGGGCGACTTCTCTTTCTGCCCCTGTTTCCTCCGGAATTTCTTCTGGTGTCTTCTGGTTAGGAACAGATTGTTCCTGTTCAGCATCTCCTTTCATCTTTTCATCATGAACAGGCAGATTTTCTTTTTCTGCCTCCTTTGCATGTGATTCTTCAGGTGCATTTTCCTCCTGGGGTTTCTTTTTGGCATGGAGGTCTGACGGACTGGAAGGTTGGCCATATTCACCCATATTGGCCAAAACTTCAGCCAATTCATCTTCTCCCACTGGGTCCTGGAATGGGCTACCTTCCTGCTATTCCATTTCCTCCTCCTGCTCAGATTGCTCGGCTTCTTCTTCTTTATCTTCTTCGGTTTCAGTTTCTTTTTCTCCTTTTTTCTTCAGATTGTTCAACTTCTTCTTCGTTTTCTTCTTCTTCTTTAGATTGCTTAGCCTCTTCTTCTTTTTCTTCTTGCACTCCTTTCTCATCGTCCTCCCCTTCTGGCCGTGAGGGTTTTTCATCTTCAATTTCTACCGGCTGGCTGGTGTTTTCTTGGGGCTTCTCCAGCCTCCCTCGTAGTTGTGCTAGCCGGATCGATTTCCTGTGTTTTTCTGGCCGTTCGGGTGTACCGGTGGCATGCTTACGCTTTGCCAATTCCTTGCGTTTTTCTGGACACTCGGGTGTACTGGTGGCATGTTTATGTTTTGGGAATGGTGCGGTCAATCCCCCATTTATCATGGCAATTAGCTCTTCCCAGCTGATCTGCTGCTGGGTGAGGCTATAGCTGACAATTAACCGAATTGTTATAGACAATTTTGTGCCTTACAGCAACAAGCATGAATTGTCAATAATCCAAGGGATCCAAAGTTCCCTAAACATGATGTTCCTACCCCTAGAGGAACAAGGTCAGCAAACCAACAGCTCTCAGATCAGTTCTCCACCTGAAAACACTCAAAAACAAGCAATCCTGAAATCAAAGCAGGTGCTCCACTAGGTTTCTGCGCTGAAACTCAGTTGCTCCATGGTGTACCTGCGTTGCAAAGCAAGTGGGACAAAGGCCACCTGCGCTGAGCGAAAAGGGACAAGTGGCACAGTGAGTCATTGCTTTGGAATCTTCCAAAAATGACAGTTGGATCAGGTATTTCGCCTTGTGATGAGTCAGAGGCTCTGTTTCTCCAAGTGGAAGCAAAGTTCTCCAAGTGGACTCAAGAACTGAAGATCAACTAAAGATTAACTGAAGAGAGAGAGGACACAAGGCAGCTACACATCAGTTGTAAGCTGACTCATCCTTTCTCAATTCATCTATATATTGAGCTCTCTCCTATGAGCTCAGGAGGCTGGAATTTTGTGCAAAGTAATGATATGTTGTTGGTTTCACTATTGAGCTATTGGGTGATTGTTTGAGAGAGGTGAAGAAGAGCAATTCTTTCTGCTGGGAGGTGTTGCTGGGTTGGATCCTCCAATGGTTGTAATACTCTCAGAACCTTTACTTCTTCGTTAATAAAAGCTAATGAGGTTCTTCTATGTGCTCTTGTTTCAATAATATATTGTGATGATTGCATGTTTGGTTTACACTAATCCATGAACCAGTTATGATTGCATGCCTCTTGTAGTTTCCTTCTTTGTTGTTTTGCAGGATCTCATCGTAGCTGGGCAAGCAAAAGGACAAGGAGCTAGGAGCAAGCGGCCAAAGAGAAGAGTTTGGATTCGACATTAAGCGCAAGGCAACGGTTAGTGCATTTCTCCATTCTCTTTTTCTTTCATAAAGAAGTAAACCTTAAGTAGTTTGTTTTACAGTTGTTGCTAAGGAACTGTCACCCTTAGAGTGGGATAGGGTCATCCGAGTCGGATACTTTTCCCTACAACAAACTGGCGACTCCACTGGGGATCGTATCCATTTGATTGTGTTTGTAGTATTTTGCTATTCATTTCCTGAACAAAAGAGTACCAAATCGAAAAGCTTTTAACTATATCAAAAGCGAAGTAGAGGGCAGCTACTCTTGCTCATTTTCTGAGCAAATTCATGATTTGAAGAGCTGATCTACAAGGATCCTTGTAAGCTCTTAGTGATAGCTTTGCACCTTCTTAATCATCCCTTTGAGTGTGCTTGACTGATTGCTTCTGATTTGAGCAAAAACCGTGCATTTTTTAGAAAATTATGACCCGGAAACTGTGAAAACGCAATTCTCGTTTTCCAAAGCAGGTAGTACACAGGCTACCTGCTTTGCAACGCAGGTCCCGAAGGGGCTACCTGCGCTGAGAGCCAGTTTGGCTGTGTAGAGCCTGCGTTGGCCCAAATTTGCCTAGTGCATTTGGGGTTTCCTCCTTTCTCTTGCCTGTTTTCACTTAGTTTTGCTGCTAGGTGTCAGTCTTGTGCCCTGTTTTGAAACCAATATTACTTGCCATCATTCTGCCTCTGTTATATAATGAAATTGTACTTGTTCTTTGTATTTCTTACTCATTTACAATTTCCCATAACGAAGAGTAAACTAGTCTTGCTTTTGGCCTCTTAGATCTGAACCTATGTTAGGCATTTTGCTGGTCTAAAAGAGTTAGCTTGTTTGTTGTCCATAGCTGATTAGTCATTTTACTTTCGTCAGTATGGTTTGATTTCATGTATTTCTAGTGATTAAGCAAGTGAATCTTAAGGTGTCTTTTGATTTTGGAAAAACTTGTTTGTTTTCGCTCTAAATCGAAATCAAAGTTATATAACCACTTTCTTTTTGTAATCCATCCACATTAAGAAAGGGAAAAGAAAATACATGCATTGTGCATTTTGCATTTGAAAAAGTTTGCATGATGATTTAGGAGAAAGTGCATTAGTTTGTGCTGTATGAACTGTGTGAAAAGAATTTGCCTTCCTTCTCTCTCAGTAGTTAAGATTTTCATCAGTCAAAAAGATTTGAAAAAGCTTGCTTCTCATCTTAGGCTGCATTTAGGAATTTGTCATATACATCTCGTGGTGAACCTCGAAAGGCAAACTTTAAAAAGATCAACTTAAAATATACTGAATGAACCTAACAACGCATTTGAAACATAATGCAAACATCTAGAGGTCTAGGTAGAGACGTGTTTCGGCGTCGTTAAACATAGTGACTGTCGATCTCTACGAAGGTGGGTGATTCCTCCTGAGAGTCGGTGGCACTAATACGGATTTGTGCTCCCACGTACCGTCGCGTATATATTGGGAGACCCTTATAGGCAATTATCCTTTATCCATAGGAAGCCGTGTCGGCCGCCCTACTGATCGCGATGCAGTGAACACAGCATTCACGAAGATCGACCACCCGTACCGTAAAACGTATTCTGTGGTTTCGCGAAAGGTTTGGCACACCCTCTGCCTAGATCTCTAGAGCAGTTTCTTTTGGCCCTTTTCAAACTCTATAACTGAAAAGGTCCAACCGAGCATTTGTCACTTCGGGCTCGTTAATACATCGAAGGAGACTAGAGTCATCTTTAGCTTTTTCTCGACTCTTAAAACATGAAAAAGCAAAGTTATGTTTAAAAGCATCTAATAAAATTCATTCAAATCAGAAACACAAATTTTCCCCCTTTATATTTTAGTTGATCGAGTAATCCGCAATCGTGGAAGAAAGTCAATTGAATATCCGTCGTTCTCGGAGGCTTGCGAGTCAACCGTCTTTGTCTCCGGAATCGAAAACAATCCGGACAAAGCGAGCTCGTCGAACCAGTTCAAAATCTCCTTTAAAAGTTAGAACAAGTGTTCCAACAACATCTGAGATTCTGGTCACTCCAAACATTTCCGGAAACCCTGCCTCCATAGAAGAAGTTCAATCGCCATGGAAGGACAGTAATACTGATCCTAGTCTGGGGGCAAATACTTGTATGACTGACCCAGTTCCATCTGTAACCGGTCCAGAGAGTTTTGTTCCTCAAACATCCATCGCGGTCGATACAACCCCTTCTTCGGCACCGGAAATCTTTTACGGACCTGACGGTCTTCCTCTTCCACCTGGTCTGATTGCAATAGAGGAAATTATAGAAGAACCGCAAGTATCCACTCCAATTCAATTTGGAGTAGGGGTCACTTTATTTCCTGCTACAACAGAAGTTTGTCCATCACCAGTGGAAGTTCCTGTAGAATCACTAGGTGATCAATTGGATAGACTAAAAATGACTGAACAACCGTCGACATCTAGGACTGTGTCAAATGACACGGCGACGGCAGAATTACCTGCTGCAAATCCAACAATGTTCGCCGGCATACCATCTGTCCCAACTAGCTCTCAGTCGCTAGAAGGAGTCCACCAAGAGACTATCTCGACAGTATGGTCTATTCCTGTTTGTTCCGGAGTAATGTCTGGTAACTCTCATGGTGAGACTCATCAAATTGACCCTTTTGGGAATCTAATTAGGCCATCCAGTCCTCCAGGACAATCAATTGCCTTGAGTTCTGGGTTGCTACCGTATGGGGGGCAGTATGCCCTTTCATTACCCCCTCCGGGAGGGTACCCATACGGGAGTTCTCAACCTTATTCAAGTTATGGCAGAATTGCAACAAGTAGTTGGGTACCTATGCTATCCCATCCACCGAGAGTTGTATATTCTATGCAACAGTGTGTACCTGTGACAAACATCCTAACTACACCGGCTATTGTGACCGTGTCGCAAGTTCAAACAATGCCTGTTGTATGTCAACCTCAGATTGCTCAGGTTCTCATGCAACAGCCCCTTGACCCTGCGACCCAACCACAATCGCCTACTGGTGGGGCAACACAAGTACAGTTGGGTACAACTACCCCACATCTTGGTCCAATGGTTAGTGTAACGCAACAACCCATGGTGTCGCAACCGTGGATAATGCAATACCAACGGCCGCAATTCCAACAAGTGTACCAAGGTTCTGAACAGCAAATATTTGCGAATACTGGACAACCATATATTCAAAATGGTCAAAATCAACCACTTTATAGTGGTCAAGTCCGTCAACCGTATTCATCATACCAACATCAACTCCATTATGCTGGTATGCAAAGACCGACTGTTCAGGCGATTCCATCGTATCCTGGTTACGCTTCACCTAACTTGAACCAGCAGTTACCATTCGTGGCGACTTTAGAGTTGCCTGATTTACATCGGTTAACCAACGATCCAATTGCTTACGCCCCTTGGTGGCCAGTGATTCCACACAAACTTCCATCCGATATTCCTAAATTCAATGGAAATCCAGGCGAAGACCCGTCGAATCATGTGATGACATTTCATCTATGGTGTTCGTCGAACACTTTAAATCACGATTCGATAAGGCTTTGCCTCTTTCAGAGGACATTGACAGGTCCAGCGGCAAAATGGTATATAGAATTGCCTAGAGCTTCGTTCGACAATTTTGGCTCCCTTGCCACGACATTCTTGACCCACTTTCAATTACCAATAAGGTATGAAACAGGAACAGAGATATTGACTAACTTCAAACAGACAACCGCAACTCATATATCAGATCATATACATGAGTGGCGACGTCGACGAAGAATGGTTAAAACATACGTTCCTGATCAGCTTTTAGCTGAGTGGTTTATAAAGTCGTTACTTCCGGCCATAACGGAAGATGTAGCAAAGGGAGGAGTCGTAACAGAAGAGCAAGTTATCGCTCGTGCACAATACTTGGATTTAGTATATACTCAGTCCGGCACGCTCTATGACAAAATACCAGACGCCCCTAGACCAGAGTTTTCAATCCCTCCTCCTCCTAAATCAAACAGTGACTCTCATGCCGGTGATGGCGTGATTGGCACGGCAAACACGAATCCGAAAAGGACCAATCAAAAGAAGGCCCGTAAGGATTCGAATCAAAATGCGCATGAAGAAGTTCTTGGTTTGGAAGTAAATGCCGTATCGACAGATAAGGGCAAAGAAACCAATCAACCAGGAAGCAAGAAGAATCAAAACAAAGGGAGGAAGAATAAACAAGGTGGGTCATCCCCTAAGAAAAATTCTTCAAACCCTCCTGGGAATAGGAAACGGTTTCCGTGTCACATATGTGACGACAATCATCGGACGGCAGATTGCCCGTACAAAGCTGAGTTTAAAAGGTTCGTAAAAAATCCGCATACTCCAGCTGTGTTGACTGATCCTTTTCCCGACCCAAGTCAAAATCTGGTTGATAGTGGAAACACTTCCGGGTGCCAAGTTCTAATGTTGTCAAGTGATAAGCAACCAAACAATGCTTTAACTTTGACAATGAACAAAAATTATGGGAACCCGCAGTTGTCGAATGGCGAGAAAAAGGGTCGATTAGGCAGTTCGACAACAACTTCGACAGAAGTTGAGCCGCCATCCAACACGAGAAGCATTCCATCGATCCATGGAGGCAATCATCCTCTCCCATATATCGGAGTAATTTTCCCAAAAGGCCCTTCTTTAATGGGCACTTTTACCCCACCACCGCCAAGTAATCTTGCGGAGATGGATGCAACGGGATATGAAGCCTTCTATTTTTAATGGATCTAAAAGTTTCGAGGATAGTTCCTATCTCAAGTCAACCTCGTTTAAAAAATGAAATAAAGAGTAAAGAGGATAGTTCTTCACGATGTCAACCTCATTAAAAAATGAAATGTCCCCTTAAGAATTAGAGGACATATGCCTCGCCCGCATTTTTTATGCTGGGGGCATCAGAATCGAGCAGTTTTAGCAATGTTCATGCTCGTTAAAAAATAAACGCAAGAATCGAGCAGTTTTGTACAGAGTTCATGCTCGTTAAAAAATAAACACAAGTTGTGAGCAATCTTTCCCTACAGTTCAAGCTCATCCAGAAAAAATGAACCGGTAAATAACCTGGAGAAATGTAACCTTTGAAAGCCGTTTTAAAAGCCCTTGGTCGTGTTTTCACCTCCATCCGTTCATTTGGCCAATCGTTCACCTCCATATGTGTGTTTACCCATTTTGAGGAACAACTACGAAGAGTGATTTCACTTAGCCATCCTTGTGACAATGCCGTGATTGGAGAATTCCAACCTGTACCTGGAATCTGCTGCTATCCCTGTTCATCACGCGTTCCTCAAAAGACGAGTCTTCTTTGAGCTCTTTTCACTGACTCGTAAAATATGAAAAGTTTGCCGAGTTTTGGCCTTCCAACTCGTTAAAGGACAAGAAGAGCTATCCCTCCTCTAGATTTTAATCTTTTTGGACCTGAGGGATTATTACACAAAAAGATCGAGCGCTTGTTTTGTTCGGCTCGTTAAAGAAATCAAAAATTCATCCCTTCTGTATTGTTTTATACTTTTTCGGACTTAAGGGATTAGAAGACGAAAAAGGAATTTTGGAGTTAACTTTTCGTACCTTTTCAGACTCTCTAAAAATGAAAAGGACCGAGTTTTCTTTGTCGTTAGACTCGTTAAAATGATTAAATAGCGACAAACTTGTCTTTAGACGAGAACGAGTTTCCCTATCGCTAGGCTCGTTAAAACATAGCGATGGGCTTGCCCGAAGGGCAGGTTATAGAACAAGCATATGTTATCCTCCTCAAGCTTGACAAAAATAAAGAGGTACTGGTCAGCAATGACTGGGGAAAAATTGGGAGAACCTCACAGCATTAATGGTAGCAAGTCGCTCTTGAACATGACACTTTGTCCTCCGTATCACATCGGGTTGGGTTGTTTCATTCACCGGTCTCATAACCATGGTCCTCGCCACACCATCCACAATTGGGGTAATGCTACCAATCCATCACATCAGTGTCGTTATATGTTCAAGAGATGTGGTTCTGTAAAGAGTCAACCGTGTTCCGCCCACTGCCATACATTATCCTTCATCCACTTCATGACCGCCACACTGAATCATACATCACAGTTTGTTTTCACCTCATCACAATCACTAGCTCCGTTCCGTGTCACTGATGTGGGATTCATTAAGGCCCTCCTTTGACGGATCGCTCCTTGTCGACATCAGCTCATTATCCAAGGAGTTGATCTAGGAACACCCCCTTCAGTACTTTGAAGCTTGCATGCCTCAATGGCAAGTTTCTCACTTCCGGTGACAGGTATACATCAATGACCTTCGACCAGAAGATTTTGCATGGTGGTCGATGCCAAGTCCTTTATTCCCACCATGTGGATTGTACTGCCGTACCTTGAGGGTCATCATCCTTATTGGTGACTCCTCTCGCGCTTGTTAACGGTTTACATCATTGACCGGTAATCAAGCGATGTCTTTCCATGTTCGACTTCAAGAAATTCTCACATGGATCGACTTGTACATCGAGTGAACATCGGAAGAGATTGAAGACCCCGGATCTAGTTTCATCCATCCGGGCTGCGATATATATTCAGGACATAAAGACATTTGATATGTACATCATTACAGCAGATGATCATCCTTCTCAAAGGATGATAATTTCAGCAGAGAATTATCAGTCTACAATCAGACGATCGTCTATGTACCAAAATGTATTTATAAAGCTGAGCATGGGAATGCCCACCTCAGCTAGATCATGAAAAATGTATGAAAAATAATGTATTGTATTGTATCTTATTACAGGACACTTCTGAGCAGATTGAACGAACTTCGGATCCTCTCAATAAAGCATTTCACCCGATAAACGACCTCATACTTTAGGGGGCATCTGTTATAGACAATTTTGTGCCTTACAGCAACAAGCATGAATTGTCAATAATCCAAGGGATCCAAAGTTCCCTAAACATGATGTTCCTACCCCTAGAGGAACAAGGTCAGCAAACCAACAGCTCTTAGATCAGTTCTCCACCTGAAAACACTCAAAAACAAGCAATCCTGAAATCAAAGCAGGTGCTCCACTAGGTTTCTGCGCTGAAACTCAGTTGCTCCATGGTGTACCTGCGTTGCAAAGCAAGTGGGACAAAGGCCACCTGCGCTGAGTGAAAAGGGACAAGTGGCACAGTGAGTCATTGCTTTGGAATCTTCCAAAAATGACACTTGGATCAGGTATTTCGCCTTGTGATGAGTCAGAGGCTCTGTTTCTCCAAGTGGAAGCAAAGTTCTCCAAGTGGACTCAAGAACTGAAGATCAACTAAAGATTAACTGAAGAGAGAGAGGACACAAGGCAGCTACACATCAGTTGCAAGCTGACTCATCCTTTCTCAATTCATCTATATATTGAGCTCTCTCCTATGAGCTCAGGAGGCTGGAATTTTGTGCAAAGTAATGATATGTTGTTGGTTTCACTATTGAGCTATTGGGTGATTGTTTGAGAGAGGTGAAGAAGAGAAATTCTTTCTGCTGGGAGGTGTTGCTGGGTTGGAGCCTCCAATGGTTGTAATACTCTCAGAACCTTTACTTCTTCATTAATAAAAGCTATTGAGGTTCTTCTATGTGCTCTTGTTTCAATAATATATTGTGATGATTGCATGTTTGGTTTACACTAATCCATGAACCAGTTATGATTGCATGCCTCTTGTAGTTTCCTTCTTTGTTGTTTTGCAGGATCTCATCGTAGCTGGGCAAGCAAAAGGACAAGGAGCTAGGAGCAAGCGGCCAAAGAGAAGAGTTTGGATTCGACATTAAGCGCAAGGCAACGGTTAGTGCATTTCTCCATTCTCTTTTTCTTTCATAAAGAAGTAAACCTTAAGTAGTTTGTTTTACAGTTGTTGCTAAGGAACTGTCACCCTTAGAGTGGGATAGGGTCATTCGAGTCGGATACTTTTCCCTACAACACGAATCAACCCATGATGACTAAAAACTGACTCTACATGATGTGCCTTTTTTATGCTCCGTGCAATGTCATGAAGTAACGAATTCAAAAATGCAGGTAAATTTACAAAGCATTTTTGCTTTAGCACAGCTAAGAGTTTAGGATGTTGTGGTCTTACCACGTCTTTTCTGCCTTCACAGGTGATGTAGCCTTGAATGGTCTCTGCCAATTCTGCCCACAACTCTCCTAGTGTTGCTGGCAGAACTCCCTTTCCTATAATTGCCAGGCTCTGGCCTTCGTCCTGGAAGAATTCCATAACCTTCTGCAATCTATCCTTTTTTAACCTCCATACAGGTCTAGTGGCTGGTAGTCCCGAGACTTCTGCGATTATGTCATCAGTGACTGCTATGTGTCTCCCTCTCACTGTGGAGTAATCATCTTGCGAGTTCTGCAAGAATTCAATTGCCACAGTCTCGTTAGACTCCTGCAAGCGGTTGAGATAAGTCAGCCACCCTGCTCTTGCTAGGATTTCCCGGGCAGTAGCAGAGACTGTTAACACCTGTGGTTCTCTCCGAATCGATCTTCTTCCCATGGTTTCGCTGTAAACTCTTAATGGAACAACAGTTGTTCGTGTTGTTGAAACAGAGAGGCTGACAGACGCAAGACTTGTTCAAAATATAATGTTGCAGAGTATACAATAGAAATGGCTTATGAACAACAAGTCATGCAGAAAAAATAAAAATAGTATGTCATTGAGCCGTGCCATACCCTAGTACACAACCTCTCGAATAGTGGGTTGACACGTAACCCAGGGAATGATGAGGTTAACGTCCCCCCCCACAATGTGATAGGCTGTCCAAACCGTCAAATAAAGTAGCAATGCTCGCTTTGAAGCAGAGTCATAAAGGAATAGCCTATGGCAATATGCCATGTTTACAAAAGCAGAAAATTACCGAAATCGAGGCATAGAGTTGGATAGCTTAATACGTAAGAGACTGCGGTGATATGATGTGAGGCTGGGAGGATAGGACATCTGCCGTACATTCCAAGTCTCATGCAGTCATTGCCAACTGCTTTGCCATGATTGGTGATAATATATTTACATGCATTATATGGTTCGGAAAATAATATATGATTAATTACTAAGGTATAAGAAACAGAAGGGTGCTAATAACTTACCTATCTGTGTAAATAATGTGACTTCAATACCATTAACAGTGCTCTGTTGCTGACAGGTGTCCATAATCTTGGCAGAGTTGTTTATTTCACCCATGGAACCATGATCCTTTGTGTATGCTTAGGAAATGTTGTATGATGTCAAAATGTAGGCCATTATGCTGGCTTGGTGACCAGTTAACCATGATGCCATTCACAAGGAAGGAGCAAAAAGTGGGCAGGCCGGCTCGTGATAAGACCTCCTGTTCCAAGGGTTGTTTATTTGATATACCTTTTTGACCATATCCCTGGTGTGGTGTCCATAGTGGGAATACCACTTCGCTTTCATCCTCATGATCATGGTAGGCTGGCTCTTGATGAGACCCCCTATCCTGCATTTGACAACTTATAAGTCATGTTTTCTCTTTTTTCTTTGTTTTTCATAAAGTACTTTCCCTTATTTACACACAAAAGGTGGTTCAACACTCCTTAAGAGTAGGAATGGTGGAAGAAGTCTTAACATCTCAATAGGAAGATATAAACCCTTTGCTCTTATTCCTAAATAATAATCAAAGAGGATTAAAAGGGATCATCATGATAAATATAACCAATTAGAGCAAAATGAGTAGAAAAATGACAACAAAAGATGATAAATAAGTGTGTCCTTCCTTCTATCCTCTTACTAATTCAGAGAAATTTCGTATAAAGATAGTGATTTATGATTGACTGATTCTAGTATGTTGTGTTTTTGTATCCATTACATAAGTGCATAGCTGTATTTTAAAAGACTTGAAAGAACAGGAGCAATAAGCATCCTCAATTTAGAACAGCAAAAGGAACAAGTTGTTTCATAGGGAGAGCAAAAGCATGCAAGGGACAACAGAAGAGCACAAATGTTGTTCCTTTGGAAAAGGAAAAACAGAAAATGCAAATGTCGTTCCTTTGAAAAATGAACAGCAAAGATGGAAAGCACTATTCCTTTGGAAAATGAACAACAGAACACACAGGTGTCGTTCCTTTGGAAAATGAACAATAGAAATTGAAAACGTTGCTCCTTTGGAAAAGGAACAGCAGAACATACCAATGTGGTTCCTTTGAAAAAGGAACAACAAAAATAAAAAATGCTATTCCTTTGGAAAAGGAACAACAGAAACACACAGAAATGTCGTTCCTTTAAAAAAGGAACATCAGAAATCGAAGATACTGTTCCTTTGGAAAAGGAACAACAAAACAAGAAAAAATGTGGTTCCTTTGGAAAAGGAACAACAGAAATCGAAAATGTTGTTCCTTTGGAAAAGGAACAACGAAACAAGCAAAAATGTTGTTCCTTTGGAAAAGGAACAGCAGATATTGAAAATGTTGTTCCTTTGGAAAAGGAACAGCGAAACAAGCAAAAATGCCATTCCTTTGGAAAAGGAATAGCAGAAATCGAAAATGCTGTTCCTTTGGAAAAGGAACAACAAAACAAGCAAAAATGGCGTTCCTTTGGAAAAGGAACAGTAGAAATCAAAAATGTTGTTCCTTTGGAAAAGGAATAGCAAAACAAGAAAAAATGTCATTCCTTTGGAAAAGGAACAACAAAAATCGAAAATGATGTTCCTTTGGAAAAGGAACAGCAAAAATCGAAAATGTTGTTCCTTTGGAAAAGGAACAGCAAAACACAAAGATAAAAAACCAAATTACAACAAAATGACGGCTGATCCAAAGGAGGTTTCTCTTTTGAAAAAGGAACAGCCAGAAGAAAAGTTGTTCTTTTGAAAAAAAGGAACAACAAAAATAATAGCAGCAAAACGTTGATTCAAAAATATGTACACAAATGATTCAGGAAAAGAAATTATGTACAAATTGTAAAAAGAAATAAATTCGTTAATGAATTACAGGTGAGGAAGACTTCTCTTCCTCCCCCAAAATCTGCATATCTGAGTCTCGGCGTAGTTGCTGGCAGAAGGACTCCTAAGTAAGTGGTTTGCGATAGAGATGAACTCGGTGGCCATTTGCCTTGAAGGCATATCCAGAACTGTCAATAGTGATTAGAGTAAGGGTCCCATTGTCATGTACCTTCTGGATTTCGTATGGTCCCAACCAACGAGTCTGGAGTTTCCCGGGGAAGTCCTGAAACCTGGAGTCGTACAAAAGAGCCCAGTCTCCTTTGTGGAAGACTTTATTTTTAATGAGAGAATCATGCCATTTAGCTCGCTGTTGTTGGATCAGGGCAATGTTTTGAAGTGCAGAGAGCCTAATTTTGTCCAGCTCATTGATCTACTGTAATCGATTAATCTGTGCCTCGGTTAGATCTAAGCCAACTTCCTGTGTTGTTCGTAATGTTTGGATTTCGAATTCTATGGGGAAAATGGGTTGTTTTCCAAACACTAATTGATAAGGTGAGTAACCAGTGGTGCTTCTCCATGTTGTTCTGTAAGCCCACAATGCTTCAGGTAGTATGGCAGCCCAATCACGTCTATGTGACGCTATGGTTTTTGTTAGGATTGCTTCTATTATTTTATTGCTGCTTTCTACCTGCCCATTTGCCTGTGGGTGGTATGGAGTAGTGATTTTATGTTGTACATGATAGTTGTTGAGTGTTGCAGGTATTCTGTTCCCAGCAAACTATGGTCCACCATCTGTAATTATTTCTCTTGGAAGGCCATAACGTACAAATAGATAGAACAGGAACTGTATGACAGAGTCCTCTGTAGCTCTTGGCAATGCCTTTGCTTCAACCCACTTGGTGACATATTCTGTTGCCACCAAAATATATGTTTTCTGGTTTGATGATGGGTTAATTGGTCCAACGAAATCAAGAGGCCGTCGCTCGAATGGTTCGATGACTAGCTGTGGTTTCAGAGGCATCTCATTATACTAACCAGGGCGTTCTGCTCTCTGGAAACTATCACAGGTTTGGACAAATTTCTTTGCATATTTGAAAATTATGGGCCAATAATACCCTGTCTGCAGTACTTTATGTCTAGTTCTGCGATCGGCAAAATGTCCACCACATGGTCCGTCATGGTAGGCTTTTAAAATGTCAAAGATTTCATCTTCTCGAACGCATCTCTTGATATGCATGTCTGCCCCTGTATGGAACAAATAGCCCCCAATCCAAGAAAATCGAGCACTCCGCTGAACAATCTGTTTCCGCTCATTAGGGGTTAGATGCTTCGGTAATTTACCCACTACTAGGTAATTGGCAACATTAGCATACCAGGGTGTTTGAACAGCGACAACAAATAGATGCTCGTCCGGAAATTGGTCTTCAACTGCTGCTACATCGATTGGATTTGGTATTCTTGAGAGAAAGTTGGCTGCAAGATTTTCTTTGCCAGGTCTATGCTTGATTGTAATATCAAATTCCTACAATAAAATCAGCCATCTAGTTATTCTGCCATTTGTGACAGGCTTATTGGCTAGATATTTTATGGAAGAATGAACTGTGTACAAGATAACAGGATATCCAGTAATGTAATGTCTAAACTTCTTGATAGCATGTATTACAGCTAGAAATTCTTTTTCAGTAACAGTATAGGTTAATTCAGCAGGGGATAAATTTTTGCTGATGTAATAAATTGCATATGGTTTTTTATTCTCTTCCTGCCCAAGGACTACTCCAATGGCTGTATCTGAGGCATCAGATGATATCTGAAATGGAAAATCCCAATTCGGTCCTCGAAGGACTGGGGCTGTGGACACAAGATTCTTCAGATCCTTGAAAGCACGTTCACATTTTTCTGTCCAAAGAAAATCAACATTACCAGTTAGTGCATACAGAGGTGCAGCAATGTGCGAATAATGTTCTATAAATCTCCTATAATAACCAGAAAATCCAAGAAGACTGAGTACCTCCGTTTGAGTGGTAGGAGTGGGAATAAGCAAAATTATTTGGATTTTGGCTCGGTCTACCTGAATTCTAGCTGCTAAAATATAATGTCCTAGGATAAGTCCTTCAGTCATCATCATATAGCATTTTTCGTGGCTTAAACAAAGCCTGGTAGCAATGCAGCGTTGTAGGACTTTTTCTAGGGTATCAAATGCTGGATCAAAATCATCTCCATATGGTGTAAAGTCATCCATGTATACTTCAAGTCCTTCATTTATTAAATCTGCAAAAATGCTAAGGATAGCCCTTTGGAATGTGGCAGGAGCATTGCATAAGCCGAAAGGTAGAACTCGGTAGGCAAATGTTCCCAAAGGACAAGTAAAAGTAGTTTTGTCTTGGTCTTTGGGGGCAATCTAAATATGATTGTATCCACTGAAGCCATCCATGAAAGAAAAGAATTTTTTCGCTGCGAAAGTGTCTAATACTTGGTCGATGAATGGGAGAGGGAAGTGGTCTTTTTGTGTTGCTTTATTTAGCTCTCTGTAGTCCACACAGATTCTCCATTTCCCATTCTTTTTTTGTACCACCACAAGTGGAGAGACCCATTTACTATCAGAGATAGGGTAGATAAAATTGACATCTAAAAGTTTTTGAAGTTCAGCTTTTACCACATCTTTTAGATGAGGATTTAACCTCCTCTGAGGTTGACAAACAGGTCTCGCATCTTTTTCTATATAAATGTGGTGTGTACATAATTGGGGGTCAATTCCTTTCATATCAGGGTAGTACCATGCAAATGCTTCTTTATATTTCCTTAACAAATGGACGAGCTTCATTTCTTGCTCGGGTGTGAGGTTGGCATTAACATTTAAGGTTTTACTCGGTTCAATTTCCACAATTTTACTATTTGCAATAGAAGTAAAAAGTATTGTTTTATCATGTGTATCTTTCGGAGGATCTTCTCCTAATTCATTATAAAATGCTGCTTATATCATATGACAATGTGTCCAAGATCTGGATTCAGTTTGACTAATGAAATTATTAATGGCATCGTCTTCTGTTTGGTCTTTGAAATCAAGTGCCTCTTGTATAGTTAATGGAGATCTAATGTTATCGGTAAGGTATGATACAGGGTGCTTATTAGTTTTAATTATTGTGACACTTGGCTGCGCTGGAGGATATAGAACTAAGTTCTTGATATTTGGTCCTCTGGTTATGGTCATATTTCCTTGCCGGCAGCCAATATAAGCATCGGCAGTGGCAAGCCAAGGTCTACCTAAAATCAATGGATGTCCATCAAGTTGGGTTTTTCGATTTATTATCAGAAAATCGGTTGGATATTCCCGGAAATTAACAGAGACCATGACATCATGCAGTGTGCCCTCCGGTCTAACCACAGATCGGTCAGCCAATTCTAGCAAGGTAGAGGTGGGTTCTAGAGATGTAATTCCTAGCTTTTGGAAAGTAGTGGTCGTTAAGATATTGATTGCAGCTCCTAGATCAACTAAGGCATTGGACAGGGTCTGACCATAAATTTGGACAGTTACAATTGGATTTCCTGGGTCTTCGTATTTAATGGGTGTTTCTTTTCCTGATAGTAAGTCAGATAGAGTGCTGACTACTTGGACTCTTAGATTATTTGTTATATTCCTCCTTGGTTTTTTTATGCACAATTCCTTGATAGTTTTTGCATATATCGGGATGTCTTGAATGGCTTGGAGAAATGGAATTTTTATGTACAAATTTTGTAATTCTCCCAGAATGTCAAAATCAAGATATTGTATAGGTCGAGGTATGACTAATCATTCTGGGAATGGAGGAGAGGATGTGGTTGCTTGATTATAAGTTTGTTGTTTATTCACATCCTCTTCTTGTGACAGATCTTCTATGGGTAATTGATCTTCAACCTGAATTGTCTTATCTCCTTCAGTTTCAATAATACGCCCAAATCCTAACTGAAGATTATTACACTCCCTTAGATCAGCTCCTACCTCTGGTGTTTATATGATTTGAACAGATTGGACCGGTTTATTATTTGGATTGGGGTTGGGTTGGGCTAGGAGTTGCGGTCTCATATTAGACTGGGGATTTTGTTGTAAGGCTGGCAGTGTAGGTTGAGGGAGCGGAATGGTTCCTACTGGCTGATGCATCGGTCTCTGCCAGTTTGTCTGCCAGGCTGAAAATTTTGAAGTAGGGGGAGTCCATTGTGGTGGATATGAGTTACCTTGCCAATATTGTGGAGTATAAGGAAGATTCGGCCAACGAGATTGGCTTGCCTGATTCAGCCACGGGTTTGAGGAAGGAAACGATTGCAGTGACCAATTTGGAAATGGGGATTAGGATTGACTTTGCCACATATTATATTGTTGAGAATTATACTGCGGAGGCTGGAAAGAAGAATTTGGGTCTGGAAACATACCAGATTGTCTCAGCTGCCACTGTCGGTGCTGGTAGAGCAAATACACCGATTCTGGCTATTCTTCAGCTTCCTTATATACTGCTTTCAATCCAGGGAATGAGGGACAACTCTCCATCAGGTGATCTTTTGTACAGATGGTGCATGTTTGGACTGCATCTAGTGGACACTCCTTCTGGCTATGCTTTTTCCTGCATCGGGGAGAGAAGATTGCCAAATTCTGTTCTGCCTCCATTTGCTTATGTTTGCCTTGCATAATATCAAGTTGTGTAGTTAGTGTCCCTAGTATATCATTTTTCAAATTTTCCAATAAATTTCCAATTTCTACACGCGTTACTCCTTCTGTCGAAATTTTATTATCTCTTACAAACCGATCATGTTCTGCCGGTTTTAGTCTTGTGCTGCCTCTCGAGCTCCTGATACATAAATCAATAATGTGAGAAAAACTTTCGTGATAAATATCTCCTTTTCCCATAATGTTTAATGTTTCAATCCATTGTTCCTTCATGCCCCTTATTAATGATGTTTTTAACACATTATCAGGTAAAGGCAGTGATGCATAAGGAGATATTTGAAGATTATACTGAAAATGTTCCACATACTCCTCTAATGTTTCATTAGGTCTAGCTGTCATCTGGAATATTTTGTCCTTCAGTTCTCTAGACCTGCAATAGTCCTGATATTTTTTTAGAAAAGATTCTTTCATTTGATCCCAGTTATTTATGACCCCGCCACCTAACCCCATAAACCATCTTAAAGCTACCCCTTTTAATGTAGAGGGAAATAGTTTCAGTTTCTGGGGGTCGGTGGTGTAATCATATCCCCTGCACAGTACACCAAATTCAAATGAAAATGCATCTGGAACATCTGATGTAAGACCGTGGAATGTAGGGATATGTTGAAGAGGGATTTCTTTCATAGGCACATTTGTTGCAGAATCCACTATGGGGTATTGTAATGTAGAGGTTTGGTTGTTTGGCTGGTTTTGAGCCATTGGGTCGAATATATGCCAATAACCTTCTGGGATATCTAGGAGGGTATTCTTAGGCTGAGAGGGAATGAATTTAGCAGGAATATTTTTAATAGCACTTCCTCTATCTGGGATAATTAGAGTGCGTGATGTCCGACGAGATTGAGTTTCTTCAACAATGATTTTTGTAGCACTTCCCTTGTCTGGGCTGTTTAATGGCTAAGTTGTTCCAATAGGAGACCTTGGTTCCTCAGTTTCCCCTGTCTCTCCTTCTCCTTCGTAAAGATTACTGAAATTCCCTTCCTGCAATAGTTCCAGAGTAGAATTTTCAATTTCTTGAAAGTCCTGCTCTTCAGTTTGACTATGCACCTCAGCAAAGGCTACAGATGGTGATCCTATGGCCTGAAGGGAACTAGTAGGCTGTTTAGAAATGACTTTCCTGGGTCCTACTGAGGGCTGAGATTCTGCTTTCTTATAGATTTTGTTTATGAAGGTTGTTCGGCCAAGGGTCACTGGCCCCTTAGCTTTTTCTGGCTTGGGTAGAGGTTTGGAATTTTTTTCTGGCTTTTTCTGCTTATTCATGCACTCAAATTAACTACTAAATTCTACTCGATCAAAACAACAGAAAATCTGTCGGAAAGCGGGCAGAGGAGCAGGGCTTTTACATGCTCCACACGTAGGTTCTTACCTTCCGTTTTTAAAACCCAATTCTTCCCTAGCAGGTTCGTACACTACTCTTAAAAAAAAACAAATGGCCACACTCTTTCCCCAGCAACGACGCCAAAATGTAGAGCTACAAAAAGGGTCTCTTTCACCTCTAATTACCTCACATTAATATGTCAATCCAGGAACGTTTTGTTATTTCAAAGAGTGTCTTAGTATGAGGCTATCATTTGTCAGAGTAATGCTAGTAGTACAATGTTCAGAAATAAAAGAGTAAATGGATGATTGTCTACAGCTTAACCACTTCAAAAGATTAAATCACACATTCAAAAGACTAAGAAACTTATCAGTGAAGGGTTCGGTAGTAATAACCCATCCCTTTGGAAACTGATGGAAAAGGAAATCAGAGAACAGAACGTGGATCTGGTAGCCGGACGGTAGGTGCCAATGCTCACTACAACTTAAGATCGTTCTTCATGCCAACAGCAATAAACGGAAGGACGGGTAAGAAATGGAACAACAATTAAGAAATCAAATAGCAAATCTAAAATGGAACACCAAATCTGAAATGGAACAACAAATCCAAAATGGAACAGTAGCTAAGAAATAGAACAACAACTAAGTCTCACAAGCAGTAACAACCTTAGTCTATCAGATCCAATGCATTAATCGTAATCTACAGGAATCACACGACAATCTTTCACTCTTAAGGGCAGATTAAATAATGCACACCAATGGAACAACACTAATTATTGATAAGTTATGGAACAACACTTGAAAACCATATATGCACACAGCACACTTAAATAGTAATCTGATCCAAGTATCGATCTTAGTTAGAAAGAATACGACGGAAATTCAAAATAGAACAGCATTGTTCATAAATCCAACAGTCACAAAGAACATAACTTCCAAGATGAATTCCGTAACGTCAATGAACAAGTGCACAACACAAAGGCTCTGTAATGGAACAGTAACAATATTCTGTAAATACTAGCAGTATTATATCAACTCCTAAAAGAACAGTAATATGATGCAAAGTCAATACAATCGTTCTGTCTGTAGAAACCTTAATGAATTAAACATAACAGAGCATGTGATGTAAACTTATAAAACACACCAGATTACCAAATGACGTTGATAAGCAAACCACGCATAAACCAAACGTAATAATACAGGAGCAAGTGTCCTCCAGGGTCGGGCCCTTAGCCTCCAGGGGTACATCGCTTGAAGTTATTCCAGACTCAGAGATGAAATAGTAACCAAGTTTATATTAATGCATAGAACAGAATTACAATAAACCAATTCTTAACGAGACTCGATGATCAAAGTTTTGATCTTAAAATAAATTACATAAAATCATAACCGTCTCCAACTCTCCTCCGAGCTAACAGTGCTGCCCCTTTTATAAGGGTGAAGGTGGAGATATATAAGTGCAGAAATAGATAAAACAGTGATCCCTCACGATCAAGGATCCTGAGGGGTTCGCCGAACCATTAGTCCTCAGTCATTTCTTTTCTCTCCTGTGCCGAGCTGATATCTCCACCTCCTTTCCATGGCTGATTCACTTTGATTTGCTTTGCCTTGTTTACATTCGGTCTCCCATCAAAGGGACAACAGTTAACCCATCCTTGTCCTTTCCTTTGGAACGACAACTTCTTGTTTTTCCTCCTTCCTGTATAAGGAAATGACAATTGTCAGTGTTTTCATCTTACATATTAATTTCACATGGTCTATTATAATTCGTTATCATTTTCCTAGTTCATGATGCAAAAGGTTTGTACGTTTCAATGAAAAGATACTGAAATAATCATCAAAAGCATACCTTCTTTAGTACTCCACAGGTTGGAGTTCAAGAAGTTGTCACTAAGGGAGAATAGGCTCTAATGCTACCTTCCTTTTCGTATTGTGCCATATTTTTACATTCTTCAATCCTATCCCAAGTTGTTCTTAAGGGGGGATGTTAGGATATTCCGACACATAGGAAATAGTTAAGTATAACTTGGTCTATTGTAGAGTTAGGTAAAGTGTGCTTCTTTACTATGTATTTTTGTAACTTACTATCTAACGATCATGATATGTTCTAGACATGAAGTGATCCAAAGGTTCATTCTCTCCTCGGTATTACTGACACTTGATCCATGGCTTAGTAGTCGATTGATCCATGATCTCTATTTAAAGAGCATGGAGGGTCATTTGTAAGGTGACCGTTCATGAGAGAAGCCTATGTACATTTTCTTTATTTTATTAATAAATTGTCTAAAGTGGTCGTGTTGGCTCAGGTCATGGATTGTTTCCATGTTTGAGGGTGTTAACCACGTCAAGAATACTGGTGTATTGATCTGTGATTTGTTTGTGAGTAGTGTCCTTTGGTGTTCTATCTGAGGAACTTACCCTGTAAATTCCTACATTAAACACCATGTGTCAAATGGTAGATCAAATTTATTTTAAATTTGGAAGTCATACAGTAAATTTTGAGTACCATGTGTCATATGGAAAATATTAAGCACTAATGATTGGCTTACTACATGGTGCTTAATATTTTCTAATGTCACATAATATAACACCACTTAGTATAGCACCACTCACATGAATTTACGGAATATAACCCGATTTAGCTCTCAAATTACTAAATCATTAATGTTTAAATATCATAATAATTCTATGGATTGATCAAGCTTTGCAATACAACACCACTTAATATAGCACCACCGTGACATTAATTTATGGAAGTTAACCCCATTTAACTCCCAACTTACTAAATCTTTAATGTTTAAATATCTTAATAGTTATATGGATCAATCATGCTTTGCATGAATTTTAATGGATTTGGATGTTTAATTTAGTTTGTTAGTTGTATCTTGATTCCTTTGCATAGTGGAATCTTGATTCCTTAACTCTATACTGATCTAATGCAGGAGGCCCAAAGCAAGTGATTATAATTCGACAATGAATTTTATGGGGTGATTTTTCCCAATTGTTAAGGGGAAGCTAATTGAAGATTGATGGGATAGAGATTTAGATAGGGAATTGTTATAGGTTTTGGAAGTAGTTAGTTGTTTTAAATTTAGTTGGAGAATCATTATATATTTTGGGAAGTACTTGATTTAAATCTAGTTGGGTAATCATTATAAGTTTTGGGAGGTAGCTAATTTCTTTTAAAGATATGGTAGGGGATTTTTCTTGTTTATTTAGGGAAATCAATTGCATGGATTTTTGAAGATTTTGGAAGGTAGTTGTTTTTTTTAAAGATATGGTAGGGGACTTTTCTCAATGATTAAGGGAAATCAATTGCATGTGTTTTTGAATATTTATGGGATACAAATCTCTTTTAAATCTAGTTGGGGAAGATAGTTAATTGGTTTTTTTAAAGAGAAATTATAATTTAGAGTCTTTTCTTTTAAATTATGATGCATCATCATAGAGGTAATGGGTGAGTGTGTTAGGTATTAGTTGATGAATTAATTATGAAATATTAAGAAATGTGAGCATAAAACTATGAAAAATCAACATTTTGATGGTTTCTTTTACAAACGTTGGTTTCCTTGAACCATCAAGAAACTCATTGACATATTAGTTAGTAGGATGGGGAAATATTCATTGAAATTTAAGAATAGCATAGTACTTCCATTGAGACTATTATTAGTCATTCAAGAATGAGAGATGTCTTTCATTGAGACTACCATACTACCATTTAGTGAACGCTGCTCCAAAACCTAGAGTGAGAAATGGAGGCTTGCATGAAAATTCAAAGAAGAAAATTCATGGAGTTAGATTAAAAAATGGAGTAAATGGTTTTGAAGTTGACTAACTTATTTGGTTTTCGCATCCTCCCAACGGAGGCATGTTGGTTTATTTCATGATTAGAATGTTGTGCACGCATTAACACTGGAAAATATTTGTAGTCACTATGAACAAGATTAGAAATGTTCATATCCTTTCAAACTTCCAAATGGAAGTCGTTATTATTAACATTATAATACAAAAAAAGATATCAATAACACAGGTACAAAATAATCAAATTAAAAAGGATATCTAGGTAAAGATACCCCCCATGGGCTTATTTTTTATTTTATTTATTTTTTTTTTTTTACATTGGAAACCGTTAGTGTAAATGTTGCTACAAGAAATTAAAAAAGATATCAATAGCACATGCATGAAATGAAGAAATTAAAAAAAAATAAGTGGGTAACAGAAGATACCCTTCATGGACTTGTTTGTATGCCGTAAGGCATTTCCCTATGGGAATAACTCCCCCAACTGCCACTTTACACCATTGTTCACTGTCAAATCTATTGTTAGACGATTGAAAAATTATTGTTTTCTAGGTTCTTACTTAATTTTTTGTTCTTGGTTTGCTCAACCGTATTGAACGGTGAAGACGAGTTCCATTCTTAGGGTTTCATGACCTAAGGTATAAAAATATCCCTCTTTTCAATGCTTCTCCTTCTTGTATCTAAATCTTTCAAAAAAAATTAATCTTATTTATCATTGTATTTTATCTTGGCCATAGGAATTGAAGAGAAAGCTTGGACCCTTTACATGATTGTAGGACTTAATTTTGTTTTGTTTTGAATTTATATGAAGAACATATATTTATTATTATGAAATCAATGTTCTAGCTATTGTATAGATAAATCAAAATGGTTTAAATTTTATTTTCGTTTAACAACTTGATTGAAGATATCAACACAAACTAATTTATTAAGGGATATCATTTATTGAGGAATTGTGTTGAATTATTTGTAAGATTATTAGTCTCACTTTTGTAGGTGTCAACCAAGGTGGACAATCCACCCTAATCAATGTTTTCAGAGTGTTTGAATTGAAAACGCTATTGATGGCCACAAATACTTTTCATGATAATAACATGATTGGATAAGGATGCTTCGACACTGTATACAAGGTAACACATTCTATTAAAGCTCTTCAAATTTTTTAATCAATAGCGTGTAATCGTACTAGTGTAGAATGATGCCTCTAATGAAAGCAAATCTTAAAACTAATACTCTGATGAGGACAATTATGGTCATATTCACACTAATTTTGTGTCAACTTATGAATGGAATTAGTCTAGAAGGAAGGGAAATAGCAGTGAAGAAGTTGTCTTTCACCTCTATTCACTGACAAGAAGAATTTCTTACTGAGATTGAGATGGTGGCCAAAATCCGACATCGTAATCTTGTGAAGTTACTGGGGTGTTGCGCAGTGGGTCAAAAAGGTTGCTGGTTTATGAATACATATCCAATAACAGCCTTGATAAAATTCTATTTGGTGAGTCACTGATCTCATTTTATTGGTAGGTAGTGGAAAGTATTATATTTGGTGAGTCACTGATCTCATTTTATTGGTAGGTAGTGGAAAGTATTAGTCAATTTTTAGACAAAATACAACATCCAAATAGTGGAGGTAATTATTTGATAAATCAATAGAGGTAATAAAAATAATTATTGAAATATTTAACCATACTTCAATTCTGTTATAATAATTTAGTACCTGGATGGTCCATACAGATCCAAATAAATGCAGACAACTTGATTGGCAGAAGCGTTACAACATCATGATTATACTTGGAGTAGCTCATGGGCTTTTGTACTTGCACGAGGGTGCTCTGATTATCCATCGGGATATTAAAGCAAGAAACGTTTTATTGGATGTGAATATGAATCCCAAGATAGGAGATTTCGTCTTAGCAAAACAATTTGATGAAGATGAAACTCATATGAGCACATGAGTTGTTGGAACTTAGTAAGTTCAAGACATATTAAGTTCGAGAAATGGTAAATTCAATTTTAGATTGCCATTCATTTTTATCAAGTGACATTGTGATTTGAAGTGGTTATCGTGCACCAGAGTATGCCATGCATGGACCACTGACTATTAAAGTTGACGTTTATAGCTTTGGGATTCTCCTTCTGGAACTTATTCATGGAAGAAAAAGTATTGATTTTAATTGAATAGAACCTAATCTTTCAGAATGGGTAAGCTATTGTTACCATTATATCTTCAATTGGCTGCATTTACATTATCCAGGAAATGTTATAGGGGTCGATGAGTTACCAGCACAATAAGAAATTTACATAAAATAGTGGCAGACCGTATGGATCAAGTGTTATGATCATGCAGGCATGTCGATTATACAAAGAGGGAAATATTGTGGACATCATAGTTACCAAGTTCGAATTCGAATTCGAATTCGGATTCGATTCGGTACGGAAAAAATTCGATTATCTAAAATTCAATACGGAAAAAATTCGAGAGTATTCATCTTATCTCTACTAAAAAAATATTTTTTCAATAAATTTTAAAAAATCAAAATTAACAATATTAAAAAACTCATACTTTTCAAATTAATTGTTTTCAATCACATTATGGAAGTTGCAAATAAAATTTTATATTAAGACTTGTAAAAGAACTAATCATCAATGGAGGCGAATGGAAGTGAATAAGATGAAATGGGGAGAAAAAGCGCTCTTCCTACGAATGGAAGTGAATAAGACGAAATGGGGAGAAGACACTCCGTCTACGAATGGAAGTGAATAAGATGAAATGGGGAGAAATCACTCTTTCTACATGAACAAAAAAGAATAACATATCTTAAACTTTTGTATAAGAACTAATCATCAATGGAGGTTAATGGAAGTGAATAAAATGAAATGGGGAGAAAGCACTCTTTCTACATGAACAAAAAAAAACAACAAATCTTAGACTTTAAAATTTTTAGTTGGTCAATTAATAAATAGTAATTAATGAAATTGTTTCTTAATAATACATTATATAAAGTGATTTCCTAATAACTATTTGTATAAAAATAAATTAAAAATCTTTTGAGCAAAACGAACTGAATCTTGGTTATGCAAAAATATCTAAACATTATATAATCTATTTCCCAGAGACAGAGTTGGATTTCAACCAATCTTATTACAAATAAATAATAAAATATTATTCACAATCAATAATATTATATGAAAGACATTTTAAAAAATAAGAAAAAAATACTTTAAAAATCATTATTCCAAAAAATTTACTTTTTAAATACATAAAAATTTAAATTTCTTGTTACTCTATTTCATTTTTACAATATGTTTTTTAATTTATTTTTATTAAAATACTTCTTACCCCTTCTTTATTTCATTTCACTTTCAAGATGACTTTTTTTTTCCTGAACTCCTTTTGTTCTTTCATTCTTCAATATTGTCTGAGTCAAAATTATGTTTGGCCATTGAATATCCTTTATCTAACATTGTCTAGCCGTCTAAATTATGTTTAGGACATTGCATATCCTTAAATGCCTACCTACAAATAATAATCAAAATCCACAATGACAAGTCTGTTGTTATGTTTCATTTCCTCTAATCTATTAAACACAAGTGAGGGGAAATTTGAGGGGACTTGCAGTGTTCAAATCACCAGATACCAGATGAATCGAATACTGGTCGTGATGAAGGATCATAAATCTTCTGAGAAGGGGAAGGCTTCAGTAGACTGTTCTTCTAACACTACGATCCTGACCATAAAAGTCTGGTTTACGAACAGGAACATGCTCTGGTCGTGATGTAAGATAACCGGCAATGAACATTACAAATTACAACAATATTTAACAAAATTATTTGGCGACCATTCGTACCGAATTGAATTTTAGCGAATTATTAACCGAATCGAACCGAACCGCCGAATTTCTGAATTCTTTAGGCCGGTTCGGCCGAATTTGGTAACTATGGGTCCACGAATGATCTAGTGATAATTGAAACTTGAAGCGATCTCAAGGTACATGCTCCAACGAGTGCATTCACATTGGATTGATATGTATACAGGCAGACGCATCACTTCGCTCATCAGTGTCTGCAATCAATCTGATGTTTTCAACTGAGTTTATGCACCCAAACCTAGTATTCCTACTTTTGTCTGACATACATTGGTAACCACATCTTCTTTTGTATTCTCTACTTCTGGTTCCTTCATCTAACCTCGATACTTAAACTATTTTTTATTTTATTTAATTTATTTATTTTAATTTATTTATTTATTTTTATTTTATTTTATTTTATTTATATTAAAACAGTACATATATATGATGATCTGAACATCATCATAGTTTTGATAGTGTATCCATCATTTAACTAATCAGTAAATAAAATATATACTACATACATCAGCTTCTACCATATACTAAATCAGGCAATAGAATATACACTCCTACAACAACATCTGCCTTTTCCTAGATATTTCTCAGATTCTCAGTATGAAAACGAGACAACATTAATACACATCTGATCTAGAACTTGTTCTACATATAGCACATTATATAGTGATCTATCGCTTGTCTTTTCTATACAAGACCATGTACAAAACATTTACAAAAAAGTAATACAAAAAATTGTTTCAAGGTACTTATTTGTGTTGATGTACTACTCCATCGTCAAGGACTATAAAGCTCTATCCTGGTATGTCAATGCTTCCTGCTTCTGTCATTTTTGTCCCCATTTTTATTTGGATATGCATACCTTATTTTGTGTCCATTAGTCCCTTTTTTGACATTTCATTTGCATTCTTATTGTAACCTCTGCTAATGTGCTGTATGGAGGATTGTTGAAGAGTGCTCCATAGGCTTTGTATGTGGTTTTGCCAGCATTGTAGGGGGTTTTGTTGGATATTATTCTTCCCCAAAATGTGATCAGCCAGACATCTAGAATCTCCATAGATTTGTATCTGTGGTATATCCAAAAATTTGGTAATCCATAGTAGTCCCCCTAAGGCAATTTCTTCTGCTTTCATACTTGTCCCCTCTTCCGCATTCTAGTAAATCCAATATTCTTGATATTCCGTCACCTTTAGCCAAATTCCACATCCACATCTCCCTCCTTGTGATGCCCCATCAAAAAACCCAGTCGAGTAATTGATATCTTGTACCATCCCCTTATCTTCCTTCTCTTTTTTCTTGGTGCTATCTCTTTGATCCGATTTGGTCCATTGTTCTATGTACTCACAAATCAAATCTTCTCTCCATCTACTGGTTCCAAATATCAAGTGGTTGCGGCCTTTCCAGATCTCCTAGAAGACAACCAGTGTGAGCGATCGCCAACTTGTGAATTGTGTATTCTACCATTTTAAACATTCATCAATTGAATTAAAATGAATGTATGGTATCTTGTTCTTGGTGGTGAAGTACTTCCAGATGCTAATAGAGCTTGGACAGTGTAAGAATAAGTGACAATTATCCTCTCCTTCTTTCCTACATAGGTAGCATATCCCAGGTCCGTGATTTTTCCTCTTCTGCAAATTTTCCCATGTAAGATTCTTATTCTGCCATGTTAACCATAGGAAAATGATAATCTTAGTGGGAATATTAGTTTGCGAAAACTTATTGAACCAACAACATTCTGCATCATGTAGCTCCTTCATACACAGTTTGAGGTAGCAATTTGCCAATTCAATCTCTCCAGATTTCCTCTTTTTACTTGCTCAGGAAATCAATCCCCTTTATTGTCATAATATATACCTGCACCTTTTAAAGATTTCACAAGATGGCACCAATCGCATTCGTACTTTCCTATGAGGTTCAGTTGGATGGGGTCTAGCCAGATTGGTATATTGCCACTCCATTCACTGATCATCTGATTCAAAAAAAATATACCCTTCCTATTCAGGTGGTTTATTAATTCTGTTGTACCAAGTGGGTTCTCACTGGATCCAATAATATTGTATATGCCCAAAATAATTCTATTTCCAGAACCAAACATCCATGAGATGTTCTGAAGTAGAATATTTTTTACCATATTGAAGTTGTTCCATATCTTGGATCCACTTTTTTCCCAATTGATCCCTGTCTCATCCAACAGGTAAAGTCCTTATTCTTCATGTACTTGAACCAAATCAATTTACCCCATATGCCATTACTGTTGATTCCTTGTAAGAGTGATTTTAGAAGTAGCACCCAGCCAAAAATTTTAAGATTTAGGATACCCCATCCACCCAACTTTTTTGGTCTAGTGATCCTCTCCAATTTGACCAGATGATATTTACAGCTTTTTCTTGCACCTGACCAAATATAGTTTTCCATTATGTGATTTAATGATTTTATTATCAGCTCTGGGATGCAGAATATATGATCCCAATAGACCCCTAGTTGCATGAGAACTGACTGTGTGAGGGTGATACGACCTCCCATTGATAAACATCTGTGCTCCCAACCCTTAATCCTCGAGTGGAATCTATCCACTAGCCACATCCAATCATCATTTTTGTAATTCCCAGGCTTTAGGTGGTATCCTAGATATTTCATTCCAGTATCTAAGTTTACTGCTTTGACCTCAAAATTTCTCTGGATATAGATGATATCATCAAGGTTGTAGGACCCATATAGTATGGTAGATTTGTGTTCATTTTGAACAAGGCCAGTTTCTCTTCCAAACTTCTTAAAAATTAAAGATAGTGTGTGCCATTTGAGTTTGTTTATCATACCCATCAGCAAGATATCGTCTACAAAGAAACTGTGGGAAATAAAAATATGACTGTTAATTTTTAGCGCTTCAAACTAACCTATATCCACAGCTTTTTTAATGATCAAAGTTAGGCCATCCATCGCCAGTACGAAGAGTAGGGGGGCAAGAGTGCACCCCTATCTAAGTCCTCTTCCCGCAGTAAAGAACCTTGATGGGTACCCATTTATTATTACAGCATACCGAACTGTTGTAACACATCCCATCATCCATTCTACCATGCTTGTTCTTATGCCAATTTTATGAAGGACCAGTCTCAGATAACCACAATCTAAACAGTCATATGCCTTTTTGAGGTCCACCTTCCTAACTGCTGCATTCATATTTTTTTTCTTGATATTGTGCATGCATTCTTGAGCAGCTACCACTGCATCATGGATTATTATATTGTTTAGAAAGCCATATTTCTCTAGAGAGATGAATTTTGATAAAGAATCCTTGATCCTATTGGCTATTATCTTGGATATAATCTTGTATGTAAGATTGAATAGGTAAATTAGGCAATAATCAGCAAAGGTGGAAGCCTCTATCTTCTTTGGAATAAGGGTGATATAGGTAGAATTTAAATGAGGATGTATGGTTCCCTTAGTTCTAGACTCTTCTATCATCTTTAGAAGGTCCTCCTGAAAGATGTTAATGAAGTGGACAAAGAATTCCACAGTCCATCCACCTCGGCTCGGACTTTTGTCCCCTTTGATCGATTTAATGGCCTGAATCAATTTCTCCACCTTAATCACCTTAAACAACTCCAGATTAGCCTCATCATTAAACATTATAGGATATTCATTTACTGCCCATTCCTGTGAATCCACTTCCCCCACTTCCATGCTTTTATATTCTTGTTGGAAATATGATTCTTCTAGGGAAGTAATTTCTGATTGTTTCTTAAAGCAATTCTCTTCCCCATCTGATATCTACGAAATTGTGTTTAGTTTCCTTCTATGATTGGCAAAATTATGAAAAAACTTAATATTTTTGTCCCCTTCATGAATCCAAGTAGCTCTGCTCTTCAAGTGCCATGTCGTCTCTCTTACTTAAAGAATCTTCTTCTTTTTCAACTCAAGGGCATGAATCCATTCCCTTACTTCGGTAGACAGGGAGTGGGTGGCCATTTGGCTATGTAGTGGCTTTAAGGCCTCCTCTATTTCTGTCAGCTCCATTCTCAAGCTTGCCTTCTTCTTCCGCTCCCATGTTTTTACCACTGCTTTGAGGTTTCGAAGCCTGTTTATAAACCTTTCTATGAGAGTAAGGCCTTCCTCTGTATCCCTTCTTTCCAGCCAGTGTGTTCGGATAAGAGATTCAAAACCTTTGTCTTCGAGCCAAACTCTATTAAACTTAAACGACAAG
Source organism: Pinus tabuliformis (assembly GCA_031772625.1). Lineage (NCBI taxonomy): Eukaryota > Viridiplantae > Streptophyta > Pinopsida > Pinales > Pinaceae > Pinus > Pinus tabuliformis. The sequence continues at coordinate 1,700,864,464 of CM062819.1, read as the reverse complement.
CTGACTCTGATATCAGCATTGCACCAAAAGAGTGTGATTGGGTGGTGATCTGATATTTAGTTTTCAATAATGTGGGATCTTACATCCCCCATCTTTTCCACCATGTTTTCTTGTACGAGAAATCTGTCAAGTCTCTTTGCTATATAATTATTACCACTACTTCCATTGTCCCAAGTGGGAGAATTTTTTGGTGGACAAATGTCTACTAAATTGTGAACAAAAATAATGTCTCTAAGCTTTTGTGCCATATTTTCCACCATCCTAGATTGCCCCCATAACTCCTCTATCCCTGTGGTACAGTTAAGATCCCCTGCCAAAATAAGAGAAGGTGAATGAAGGATCTCGTTCTTTGTAAGCAGCGTTTACATTAAGGATGTGCGTTCTTCCTGGGATACCTCTGATGCATCCAACTAGGAAAATACCCATCGAACAGGTAAAAGCCTTCAAATTTTCCCATCTGGGGTCCAAAAAAGCTACAAAACCCCTAGGCCTACCAGTGGCATCAGTAGCCACAATTTACCATGTTGGAAACATCCTCCGAAAGTAGTCAAGATTTTGTGATGCAGAGTTCATTGATTCTTGAATGAGAATAATATTGGAATGAGATGAGAGAAAAATGTATTTTAAGGTGAGGAATTTTAGAAGGGCCCCCAAACCCCTGATATTCAAAGAGAGGATGGAACTCATTTAAGCCTATTAGAGGGCATACATGCTCTAAGTGCCCTGGGAGAGATAGGTGAAGAAATGGGAATATCAATGAGGGACGATGAATTTGTCAGGGTTATATGAGTTTGATGTGGGCGTCCTCTGAAATTTCTACTACCTTTGCTATTGGTACGCTTAACAGTTATATTCCCAGCAGAGGAGTGGCTGATCACAGGAGACATGAAACCCTTTGGGTTATGAATGGTGAGAGATTTAAGATCGAGGGTCTTCCTTTGAAGTAGGAAGTTGAGGTTGCTATCTACTAAGTTTTTAGGTGATGAAACCGGAGACTTTTATGTGGGAGACATAGCTATGGGAGATTTTGGTTGAGTAGCTGGTGAAGGGATCCTTCGAGCTTGTGTATACGTGGCATAAGAGGTAGATGGAATGTCAACAAGAGTTTGATGTGACAGTACCGAGAGCTGAGGCAGAGTTGGGGTGGAAAGGAGCTGGTGATGATCTCGACATGGTGAGTTGGCAGCAACATGAGAACTGAACTGTTTTGATGTTGAGGAGGAGGAGCATACATGAATAGGGAAAGAAACGTTTTTTACAAAGTGAGGAGATGACTTAGAAAAATCTGCCTAGTGTGAATGGAGTTACCTGAACCTGATATGTTTCCACCCTATTTCATGGAAAATCCATGACATGGAGAAAAACAGTCTGACTTGTTCTCCTTCTGATAGCGATGATAAGTCCCTTTACGCTCCCATGAATGTCGCCACCCATCTCTTCCTTTAGGACAATTTTCTATTAAGTGTCTTGTTTGATGGTAATTGAGGCACCTAAATGGTATTCCCCAAAAATCTAGGCGTTTTCTGAGGTTAATGTCCTCCCATCCTAACTCAATATGATCCACGAAGGCCTTGCCGAAATATTTTTCAATAAGTGCCCATGCAATCCTTTTATCCCTCATACCTAGACATCATGAATCAACATATATGAATTTACCAATGGCGTTGTTGATGTCGGTAAGCACCTCCTTCGTCCAAAATTCTAAAGGTAATCCTGGCAATTTGACCTATATAAGCTTATTTTTAGGCATTTGCTTCAAAGGATTGAAGCCCACATACCAGGCATACATAGCCAGAAATCCTGAGATCCTCCTTGCTCAGAAAATGGAAACTGTACTAGCCTCCTATTAGCCCTACCACCATGGGGACATATCCCAACAGGATTTTCCATTTTTTAGCCGGCCATTGCCTCATATTTGCTTCTTGTATCTCAACAAAATACCACTTACCCACTAGAACCCTCTTTTGGAGATTAGTTACTCTATCAAGTAGAACATCATGGCCGAAAGATAGTATTGGTGCAGGTGCTATAATCTTGATGGAACAATGTTTTTTCCCACCCTGCCTTCCGCCACCTTTTTTCCCCTCCTCCAAATTATTTTGTAACTGACTTCCGACATCTGCCCACATGTCACTTCCGTCACCCAGGGTTGTCAGCCAAGGGGAGCATGCCACATTCCTAGTCATATCCAAGTTTGCATGGCGTTGTGACTCAGCCTCCAATGTGGCTTGGATGAAGGCCTCGTGGAGAGAGGTGTCAGACTCAAAAGGGTCCATTAACATTTATGGTTCAGCAGGTACACCCCCCAGGACTTAATGTCATCCCTCCTACCAAGACAAACTAATGCATGCAATAAGTGATCACCCATCCTCCTGCATTCAGGAGTTCCCATGCCTCAACCCACTTGGAACTCACCACCCAAGAGAATGTCAATGTCGCCAATCAAGATTTATGGTACAGAAAGTACACCCCTCGGGACTTAATTTCATCCCTCCTACCAGAACAGACTTCTACAGGAAATAAAAGATCACCTGTCCTCCTGTATTCGGGGCAGTTCCCATGCCTCAACCCACCTGGAACTCACCACCCAAGAGAATGTCAACACCGCCAAATCAAGAGCCTGATTTGGAAAGGTAACACCTCAGAACCGGAGAGAATAATAGTCTGAAAATAGTGAGTTAACACATAAGAGGGACAAGTGAGGACGTCAGGAAGAGTGTGCAAAGTGTAAGGATAAGGACATCTATCACTTCAGACGGGCACCAGCTATCGGGGATTGTGATATTTTAAAATTTAAATAAAGTTAAAAACCACTGGAAAGTTGTGGAATCGGAATCTGGCTACTTCTCTTCCCCAGAAAAACCAATGAATTCGAAAACCACCCTCCGAGAAATTTCAGGACTCAAGGTCCTCACAACAGCATACACAATACCAGCCCTAGCAAGACCACCACCTAAAGCAGATTCTGATGGCAAAGCTTTTGCAAGATTGAGAAATGGAGAAAGCATTTGTCCACTTATACCAGAATTCATATGGAGTGTGTGTCTGTAGACATGGTGCTTCAATCGAGAAAAAAGATGGACATGAAGGTGCTGAAAGGTTAGTGCAGGCTGGCATTTGGGCTATGAGAGGAGTGAATCATGTTTGTCTTGTAAATGCAGACCAGAATGTATATGGATGCTAGAATAGGAAGGATAATGGGGAATAGTTCCGATAAAACGAGGGGTGTGAGAATTTCAGGAAATATAACCAAAATTGCTATATCATCTTATATTCAAAACCCCCGGGAAAGACAAACATATATAACCTATTCTACTTCCTGTTTTTTTCAGAAGGATGAGATTTTAATTCCTAGAAAACGAGATTTAGTCCAGGCTTAAGTTATTTTACCTAGACCCAATAACTACAACCTTATGTCAATTTATCATTTGAGTACATACCTTAATTTGTAGCTCGACAATTGTAACAACCCCGAAATTAAAACATGCAACTAATTAGATTAATTATGCGATTTATAATCAATACACAATCTATCAATGATTTAACATCGAATTTTGGGAATGTGAGAAAAGACAGCTTACCTGTGGTGATGATATTCCTTACTTGTGGTTTTGGAGTTGACGCTATTTAAATCCTTCTAACCGCAAAAAAGTTTTGGGGACGACTCTCCACCCAATGGTAGGATCAGTTCCACAAAATCTTGCTATAGCTTGCCACCCCCGAGCCCTCAATCAACGTACTACTGCTAAGGGATCCTTTTGTCTCACAACACTTTTCTCCCAAGAGAATGGATGATGGAATCATGGAATGACCTCTCATCTTCCTCACCATCTATTAAATAGAGCAAACATTGGAAGGGGAACCGCATGCACACATTCCATGTGTCAACATGCAACTTTTATTTCTTTATTTTAAGTTTAACTTAATTTAGTAATTCTCTTAATATAATTCTTTCTTATTTTATTCCTTTTTACTTTTTGATAACTTTACTTATTTTTACTATTTTTATAGTTTATTTTTATTTATATTTATTTAGAACTCTAGTATTGTTATTTACTATTTTATTTATTTATTTATTATTATATTTTCTTCATTATTTATTATTTATTTACTATTATTATATTTTCTTTATTGTTTATCATTTATTTTCTTATATTTTAATATTATATTATATTATTTATTATTTTTATTATTAGTAGGTGACATTTGAACAACTTTGTTGTTCCAGAGCAGCTTCAAATCTCGCCCACAGTACTGCCCTTTTGAACAAACCAGGAAATGCAGTAATTCGTGTCTGTTGCAAGCCTTTTGCAATATATTCCTCCCGAGCTAAACAAACAAATTTGAGAGATTTCATGATGCAGGAGCATCTAGCTCACCATGACCGGGTGAAGTCTCTCCCAGGTTGGAAGCTTGTCTGAGTATTTGGATTGTTTTTTTTATGATTAGTTTATCAGGTCATGAGATAGGATTTTGTTTTATTTTACTCTTAGTTGCTATGACTAGTCAAAGTTAAATGGTCGGTTAGGGTTTTTATGGTCCAACAATAATAAACAATAGTTTAAAAATTGATCTGTCAACTTAAAGAAGAAAAGACAAAAATTGTCTAAATAAAGATCTTGTAATGTCAACCGAACTGTAGTTACAGAACCATATCATTTTTGTTCAACTGAAAGCAATTGCAGTTTCAATTAATTGTAAACCAAAGATGTATAAAAGCAACAATGTAAAACAAGAGAAAGGGTCAGCAATTTCATAATAAAGAAATAAAATAGAAATAGATCATATTTCTAAATTGTCCGTCTGTATTGAAGCATATTAGCGGGCAAGCAAATAAGGTAGCGTACGCGCTAAGTAGGAAAGATCTACTTCTGCAGGAAAGCACAGTGTAGGTGTTGGGTTTTCAACATTTACAAGACTTATACCAGATTGATACAGATTTTAAGGAGGCCTATGAGGCATGTCAGAATCCCTTAGTGAGAAATAACAGTCCTTGGTTGGACTACAATCTACAAGAGAAGTTCTTGTTTAAGGGAGGACAGCTGTGCATACCTAACTGCTCGATGAGGGAGAATATTATTCGAGAGAAGCATAGTGGAGGTTTTGTCGGACATTTCGGCATGGACTAGACACTCGAGCAGCTCAGTCATTTCTACTTTTGGCCAAAGCTGCGGAGAAATGTACAGTGATTTGTGGCTAGATGCAAAGTGTGTCAGTTAGCAAAGGGTCACAATCAAAACACAGGACTGTATACATCGTTACCTGTTCCAGGCAGACCATGGGACTCAGTTAGGTTGGACTTCGTCTTAGGTTTACCTAAGACACAACAAGGATACGACTCGGTAATCATAGTAGTGGACAGATTCTAAAAAATGGCACATTTTATTCCTTGCAGAAAAAAGTGATGCCACCCACGTGGCCCACTTTTTTTTCAATGAGATTGTCAGGTTCCATGGATTGCCTAAATCTATCCTTTCGGATAGGGATGTGAAGTTCACGGGACACTTTTGACGTACCTTGTGGAAAAAAATGGACACATAGTTAAGCTACAGTTCTGCATATCACCTGCAAACCGACGGGCAAACAGAGGTTGTAAATAGGAGTCTGGGAAACCTATTCTGAAGCTTGGTCAGAGAGAATTCATGGATGTGGGATCGAGCACTTGCACAGGAAGAGTTCGCTTACAACGACTCACCTAACCGCAACACAGGTTTCAGCCCATTTCAGATCTTGTACGGCATGCATCCTCGGGGAGTGCATGATTTGCGGGACCTTGGAATACAGGAAAGGCAGAGCACAGATGGAGAAGATTTCGCTAATGCGATGAGAGATTTGCATGAACAGGTAAAAATAAAATTGCAGGACAACAGCTTAAAGTATAAGCAACAAGAAAATTTGAAGAGAAGGGAAGTGCAGTTTAACGTGGGGGATGAGGTCCTAGCACATTTGCGCAAGGAACGCTTCCTTAAAGGTACATACAATAAATTGAAGTATAAAAGGATAGGACCTTGCAAAGTCCTTCGGAAATTTTCGGCGAATGCCTACGAGATACAGTTGCCACCCGAAATAGGCATTTCACCTATCTTTAACGTAGCAGACCTGTTTCCTTATACGGCTGACCCAAAAGAAAAAGGAAGAAGATGGAACTACACGACCTACATGGAATACCCAGGATGAAGGAGAAGCTTGGAAGAGACAGATGCCTTACGTTCAACCTCTTGAGATCGAAAGCATTCTCGACACTCAGGTGGTTAAATGAACTCGGCGGAAGGAGTATGTTTGCGCTTTAAATAGAACTCATGGACCAATCGGGTGTCAAGCCACGGATCAAGTGTCGGTAATACCGAGAAGAGAGAGAGAGAGAGAGAGAGAGAGAGCTCAAAGTTAGCTTTAGCCGAAAAACGAACCTTACGGCTCAAAGTTAGCTTTACCCAAAAAACTAAATATTTTCAAAAGTTGAACCTTGCGGCTCAAAGTTAGCTTTAGCCGAAAAACTAAATATTTTTCTCAATGTTTCTGATTTTCCGAGATCACACTAAGGTGCAGGGAAAAGAGCATACGCATGAGAAAAATCCTTCCTTTCTGTTTCTGATTTGCCCAGATCGCATAGAGTCGCAGGGCAAAGAGCATACGCAGAAATGAAAGGTATAGATCCAGTTAAAAAAATGGTAAATAAACCGAAACCGAAATAAGCAGAGAGAAAATAACAGTAAACTGCAGATAAACACTGTATACCTCCAGATCTTAAAAATGACGCAGATAGGGCTACCGGAAACCTTTTCGCGTGGAACGAAAGGTATACCTCACTGGAACAGATGCTCCGAACACAACAGAGTAGTCCTCTCGGCCCGAAAGCAATCAGAAAAAGTAGATCTAGGAAACGACAGCCACATGCAGTTCTACCGGCTTTAAATTTGGATCACCAACGGACGCGGCCCTCAAATAGCTCTGATACCATGTAGGAATTTACAGGGTAAGTTCCTGAGAAAGAACACCAAAAGGACACTGCTCACAACCAGATCTCAAATCAATACACCAGTTTTTTTGACGTGGTTAAAACCCTCAAAGAGGGAAACAGTCCACGGCCTGAGCCAACGTGGCCACTTCGGGCAATTTATTAATCAAAGAATGAAAATTTACATAAGCTTTCTCTCATTGACGGATTACCCGAACAATGACCCTCCATGCGCTTTAAATAGAACTCATGGACCAATCGGGTGTCAAGCCACGGATCAAGTGTCGGTAATACCGAGGAGAGAGTGAACCGTCGGATCACTACATATCGTGACCGTCGGATTGTAAGTTACAAAATGTACAACGGTAAAGAAACACACTTTATCTAACTCTATACCTAACTCTATACTAGACCAAGTTGAACTTAACTATATCCTATGTGGCGGAATATCTCTCTCAAATTTTTTGTATAGCTCAATTGGTTCAAAGCTATTTTAAGAGAGTAGAGGTCTTGGGTTCAAATCTCCATTTTGTGGGGGCGTTTTTTTTCATTCCCGCACATTCGCGCACTTTGCCGGCAACTTCAACAAATTGTTTTCAAAAAGCCATAAATTCTTCATCCGGAAGCCTTTTTCAGAGCCGTTTTTTTTAAAATAGCCTAATTTTTCGAGATCTATCCATTAGAACACTTACTTTCAGCATCTTCAGCTTTAGTTTAAAAAAAAATGGAAATTCCATGCCAAGTCATTCTTGACAGCACTAACTACTTACAATGGATAGCCTACATGGAAGATTTACTTAGAAGTAAAGGTTGCTACAGAATAGCCACAGGCCAAGAGAAGAAACCAAAAGATGAAGACAAGGCTGCAAAATGGGAAAATAGACAAGATCAAGCACGTGGTTTGATAGGGATGTCTATTTCTCCTGATCTTAGATTCCATATTGCAGAACTTGATACTCCTCATGAAGCATTGGAACAAATCACTAAAGTTTTTGGGATTAAAAATGAAATTAGAGCCCATCAACTTGAAAATGAGTTGCTTACATTGGATCCTAATAATTTTTCTTGCATTGAAGATTTCTTGTCCAAATTCAAGACCCTTAGATGTCTCTTGGAAGGTGTTAAGGTTAAGAAACAAGATAGTAACCTTATTTATTCCATCCTTACTAAGTTGGGACCAGCCTACTCTGTATTTGTTTCCACCTTTCATTCTACAAGGGAAGCTTTCATTTGTCAAGGAAAAAGACTACAAGGCCCCTTCCTTTGACTCTTTTTGTGATTCTTTAATAAGAGAACAAGAAAAACTCTTACACCTTGGTCTTCTTAATCTTGGAAGCTCTTCCGAGAAAGCGTGAGCCGCCCAGCAGCAACCAAATTCAAAGAATCCTAAGAAGTCATATCCTAAAAAGAATGGTCCTAAACCAAACAAGGGTCCTAAGCAAACTCAGCCTCAAAATGAAAGATCATTTCAGCAAAATGATAGGACCAATAAAAACAAATGGAAGAAGACTGATAGACATTGTAACTTTTGTAATCGAGATGGCCACTTAGAATCTAAATGCTTTAAGAAGATGGAAGCCGCAATGAAGAAACATAACATCCATGTGGAGAATTCTTCAACTTCAACTTCAACTTCATCTTTAGGAATGGCACTTTCTGCATGTTGTTGTCAATCATCTCAGTCTGGTTATGCATTAAATGTATCTTCTTCTTCTCATTCTCATGAGTGGCTCATTGATTCTAGAGCCTCTTATCACATGGCCAAAAACAAAGCCATGTTTTCTTCTTTAAATGATTGTAACACCAAAAATATATATGTTTGTGATGATATATCTCTCAATGTTGTAGGGACTGGAACTGTTCATCTAGACAATGGTAAGTTTAATGATGTATTATGTGTTCCAACCTTATCCTGCAACCTTCTATCTGTATATCAGATAACTCATTCAAGTGAAGGTAAAATTGTTGAATTTTCACCTCATGATGTTGTAATCAAGGATCTAAGAGATCCTAAACAGACTCTAGTTACTAGTATTGTTGATGATTCCACAAGGTTGTATAAGTTTCACAACTTTGGGTCATCAAATCTTCCCTCAGTATTTGTTGCTCATAATGATGAAGTGAGCAAACTTTGGCATGAGCGATTTGGTCACTTAAACTATCGCTCCCTTCAGCATCTATGTAAAGAAAATATGGTGACAGGTCTTCCTATGGTATCTTGCAGAGATGGTGTTTGTTCTAGATGTGTACTCGAAAAACATCATCGGGACAGTTTTGAAAAACATGCCTCTTGGCACGCCTCAGCCCCTTTACAGCTTGTGCACAGTGATTTATGTGCTCCACTTCCTGTTGCTTCATTCTCTGGCTACAAGTATTTCTTAACTTTTATTGATGATTTCTCCAGACGCACTTGGGTATACTTCTTAAAACTCAAGAGCGAAGTATTTAACACATTTTTGGCCTTCAAAGCCTTTGTTGAAAAACAATCTGGACATCAAATTCTTAAGCTAAGAACTGATAATGGTGGAGAATATGTTAAAAACACATTCATCAACTTTTGCACCGAAAATGGAATTCAAATGCAACATACTGTTCCATACACTCCACAACAAAATGGTGTAGCTGAAAGGAAAAATTGCACCTTAAAGGAAATGGCTAATTGCATGCTACAATCTAAAGGACTCAGTCTTAGTTTTTTGGCCGAAGCAATTAATTGTGCAAATTATATAATAAATCGCACTCCTACTAAGGTTCTAAAGAATATCACTCCAAAAGAAGCTTGGAGTTCCATTAAACCAGATGTAAGTCACTTTCGTGTTTTTGGAAGTGAAGCATGGGCCCATATTCCAGATGAAAGGCATAAAGCTTTAGAACCTAAGAGTGAGAAATGTACTTTTGTTGGATATTCTGAAGATGTAAAAGGTTATAGACTTATTCCATTTAAGTCCAAAAATGTTATCATTAGAAGAGATGTAAAATTTGATGAAAATAAATCAGCCTGGGAGCCTAGTCCGGCGGATGTGCCACCTCTTCCTATCTCTTCTACTTTTGAAAACATTTCTTCTTCAGATGATGAAAGTGAGGATGAAAATCCTCCCCCACCTTCTCAGGATCCTCAACTTCCAAGATGGGTCCGTGCTACTCGGGATGCAGCAGGTGATCTTGCCGGTGATCCTACAGATCAGTGACGTACACGTTCTCAGTTTGAAAGAGCCTCTTCTTTACTGGCTCAAGCTCCAGTAAATCATGATCCTGACACTTTCGCAGAAGCTTCAGGCAATCCACATTGGGAAGCAGCTATGAATGAAGAATATCATTCATTGTTGGCAAATGATACATGGGATCTTGTTCCTCTACCAAAGGAACGCAAACTTGTTAGATGTAAATGGGTTTACAGAACCAAGTATGGACCAGATGGGAAAGTTGATAAACATAAAGCTCGTCTTGTTGCTAAGGGATTTTCACAGGTTGAAGGCATTGAATACACTGAAACCTTCTCCCCTGTTGCCAAAATGAACTCTATCCGCCTTATTCTTTCCCTTGCTGCCTCTTTAAAATGGGAAGTCCATCAGATGGATGTTAAATCTGCCTTCTTGCATGGGGACTTGCATGAAGAAATCTATATGGAACAACCCATTGGCTTCATCCAAACAAACTCCAGCCTTGTATGTCGACTTAAGAAATCTCTTTATGGTCTCAAGCAAGCTCCTTGGGCTTGGTATGCCAAAATGGATAGCTTTCTTTTAGAATCTGGCTTTTCTAGGTGTTATTCTGACAATACTGTCTACACCAAGAAAGTGGGCAACTCTCTTATCATCCTTGTTCTTTATGTTGATGATCTTATTCTTACTCGTAGTGATCCCAACCTTATAAACCATGTGAAGTCCAGCCTTAAAAAGAAATTTGAAATGACAGACTTAGGACACTTACACTATTTTCTCGGTCTTCAAGTCTTGCAATCCAAGGAGGGTATTTCCCTTTCCCAGTCCAAGTATGCTTGTGATATTCTTCGTCATTTTCACATGGAAGACTGTAAGCCAGCCCCTTCTCCCTTTCAGTCTGGAGTCAAACTTTCAGTCTCTTGTACTTCTCCTAAAGTTGATGCTACCTTATACTGTCAACTTATAGGAAAACTCTTGTATTTAACCCATACTCGTCCTGACCTTTCCTTTATTGTTGGCCTTGTTGCTCGTTTTATGCAAAACCCCCATGAAATTCATTGGAAAGCAGCTAAAAGAATACTTCGTTATGTTCGAGGTACAGTACATTTTGGGATTCATTACAGTGCCAAAGCAGCTCCTCTCTTAGTTGGTTTCACTGATTCTGATTGGGCTAGTGACCCTGATGATCGGAAGTCTACTGCCGGTTATGTCTTCACTCTTGGTTCAGGACCTATTACATGGGCTTATAAGAAACAGGCTGCCATTTCTCTTTCGTCAGCAGAAGCAGAGTATCGTGGTGTCGTGGAAGCTAGTAAGGAAGCCTTGTGGCTTCGTCAGATCCTATCAGAGTTTGGCTTTGAGCAGCAGCATCCAACCACACTTTGGTGAGATAATCAAAGTGCCATTCAACTATGCAAAGATCCAGTCCAGCATCAACGCAGCAAACACATTGAACTACACATGCACTTCATCAGAAAGCTCATTCATGAACATGTTCTTGAAGTGCAATATTATTCAACAGATGATCAGGTTGCAGACATCTTCACAAAGGCTCTCACAGAGGCGAAGTTCACTAAACTTTGATATATGCTTGGAGTTCAGGAAGTTGTCACTAAGGGGGGATAGGCTCTAGTGCCTCTTTCCTTCTCCTATTGTGTCATATTTGTAAATCCTTCAATCCTATCCCAAGTTGTTCTTAAGGGGGGATGTTAGGATATTCCGACACATAGGATATAGTTAAGTTCAACTTGGTCTAGTATAGAGTTAGGTAAAGTGTGTTTCTTTACCATTGTACATTTTGTAACTTACAATCCGACGGTCACGATATGTAGTGATCTGACGGTTCACTCTCTCCTCGGTATTACCGACACTTGATCCGTGGCTTGACACCCGATTGGTCCATGAGTTCTATTTAAAGCGTATGGAGGGTCATTGTTCGGGTAATCCGTCTATGAGAGAAAGCTTATGTAAATTTTCATTCTTTGATTAATAAATTGCCTGAAGTGGCCACGTTGGCTCAGGCTGTGGACTGTTTCCCTCTTTGAGGGTTTTAACCACGTCAAAAATACTGGTGTATTGATTTGAGATCTGGTTGTGAGCGATGTCCTTTTGGTGTTCTTTCTGAGGAACTTACCCTGTAAATTCCTACATGTTCAACCTCTTGAGATCGAAAGCATTCTCGACACTTAGGTGGTTAAATGAACTCGGCGGAAGGAGTATGTGCAACACCTCGTCAAGTGGAAGAATTGTCCTATTGAGGACAGTGCGTGGCTTGATGCCAGTCAGATTGAATAGCCAGGTTCTTCAGTCGAGAAGCTCATGGACCGGAGCCATGATTTCTTTTTACCCCGGGAGCCTGATGCAGGAGCATCCAGCTCACCATGACCGAGTGAAGTCTCTGCCAGGTTGGAAGGTTGTTTGAGTATTTGGATTGTTTTTTTTATGATTAGTTTATCAGGTCATGAGATAGGATTTTGTTTTATTTTGCTTTTAGTTGCTATGATTAGTCAAAGTTAAATGGTCAATTAGGATTGTTATGGTCCAACAGTAATAAACATTAGTTTAAAAATTGATATATCAACTTAAACAAGAAAAGACAAAAATTGTCTAAATAAAGATCTTGTAATGTCAATCGAACTGTAGTTACACAAATATATCATTTTTGTTCAACTGAAAGCAATTGCAGTTTCAATTAACTATAAACCAAAGATGTATAAAAGCAGCAATGTAAAACAAGAGAAAGGGTCAGCAATTTCATAATAAAGAAATAAAACAGAAACATATCATATTTCTAAACTGTCCATCTGTATCATTGCCTATATACTGTACTACTGTATTTTCATGTATTAAATTGTTAATAATAATGTTAGCAGAAAAAGAGTGACCACTGTAAGGTCATGTTTCCTTGTGTTCTCGTTGAATAGCAAGCAACATGGAATTCATGCATATGTCCAAAAACAGAGCGAAGAACAAACGAATTGAGCCATAGTCAGAACAGTGAAACACAGCAAGACGACTGAGAGGATAAAGAATCGGTAACAGAGTGTCGGAGAAAACAAGCCACAATAGAGGTACTTTCTAATAATTCTTCATATTCTTCATAAGTAAACAAATATAACAAAGTTATGTTCCCATTGCTCTTGACCGATAAATATATATGTATTACATTGATTCCTAAATAGAAGCAAGCGTCGCGTCCAGTGCGGACAAACCCTAGCCCAGGGTTTGGTAACAGTGAACCCTCTTAATTCAAGCGAACAGTCAACCAGAACAGGAACTAACACCAGACTGAAGCTACATCTTCGAAAGGGATTTAGACTATACACGAAGGCAAAACGACGAGCTATGAACCCAACAGGAAATTAAAAACCCTAACAGTACATTGACGGGCTTTAAGAGCTAGAGCCTACCGGCAGAGAGTTGCTACGTTTAGGAGACCGAATTCATAAGGAACCTGTGTACCCAAGTCGAGCCATTGACTTGCACATACAAACAGGGCTCATTAAATACACCTGTATAGTGAAGACCTGAAAATTGAAGCAAGATAGAAACAGAAGGGTTATATAATTTACCTGAGTGTGACCGGACCAAGGAGTTCATGGAACCTAGCCATTGACAAACTGAAAGAGCCTGAGATAGAAGGAGCAGGCCTAGTCAGTGTCTACACCAGAAGAAGGTCGGATTAAATCAAGGAGAGGACCATTTACCTATTTGGAGCCATGAAAATCCATCATCTTGTTACCTGAGTTTAAGGGCACCAGTAGTTAAACCATTTTACATACTGAGCAGAGACCAGAAGCAGTAACAACAATAGCAAGGGGAAATTACCGGACGAAAGATCAAATTCCAAAACCAAATGACAGAACGAGACTGAGGAACTTACTTTCTGGAAAGAGTTCGAGCAAGTGCACCTCCAGAGCCTAGGCAGATTTGTGCCATAGGAGAAGTCCACAAAAAACCACATAACCAAACTTTGAAGGCTGGCATTCATTTGCAACCATACCCAAAGAGAAACCAGAGACTGCCATATGTACCTGAGGCCAAGTCACGCAGAGTAGCAACCAAACCCTCACCGAAACCTCACAGCAGAACATAACAATCACAAATGACCAGGAAGCCAAAGCGTTTTGGCCAAGGATCAAACGGAGGGAACCAGGCCCGAGGATTGTAGGTGAACATTGAATGCAACATTAACTCACCCCTAGTTGCCAAACAAATATCTACTGACCATATTGCATATAACCGCCGAAAACAACAACCAAAACAACCACATCATAAAGTCTGACAACATGTGTAAAGCCGAGAATACATGGAAGTGTGGGCCAGTGTGGCTGGGTCACATCATTTCACCATCAAACGAGGTGACAAAAGTGACTGTGTTTATGGCTAATATCGTCAAATCTCACCGAGGACACTGATAAGCTCAGTGGCTAAGCTTCACTTGTTTCAAATATTTGACTATTCTGAATGATGCAAGTTGTATAATTGATTCGCTTATGTTTTGCCTGAAAGCCAAGAAAAAACTCACCCTTTTCCAACACTATTGATTGGATTTATGTAACTCAGACATTCTGCATTTCTATTCCTCATTTGGTGCTTTCTTTGGAAGGAGATCTTGAACTATTCCAATAGGTAAATATGTTGAGTATGGGGAGTGTTATAAGACCTTTAAGTGAAATAATTGTTTCTCTATTTAATATAACAACTTGAATAGCAGTGAGGTTGGTAGTGCCTGCCTTAGGGGAAAAGGATTTGGCCATCATCATATGTGGCACGGGAAATAGAAGTTTTGCAATGTTTTATGAACATAGAACTAGTGGTCTTGAGGAAAACTATACAAAAACTCATCAATGGCAATGGATTTCCCTTCGCTACAATGCTAACTCTAAAAATAATTATTGTGGACCACTAGAGTTCTCCAATTAATATTTCTATAAAAAACAATGGTATGATCATTAACTAGTTAAACACCACATGGTACATTATCACTCACAAACCGTAATAAGAACATTAACAAGTTAGACACAATGTTGGAATTAAAATGGTGCATTAATTTAGCTGAGAAACATAATGTTTTAGATCACATTAAGATCCCTCTAATTAAGGGAATCATTTGATGAATAATGCTATAGCAATTTCACGAGATGTTGTAAGGGAAATGTCTAGCATATAGCACTAATTTATGCTTTTCTAGGATATAGCACTAATTTATGCTACTTTGACAACTGTTGAAAGACAGAAAAATATCAACAAAAGGAAAGGACCATGTTACAATGAACTCTTGAAAGACAGAATGATATCAACAAAAGGCAAGGACCATGCTACAACGATATGTTACTACAATATTGTTTCCTCGACCCTTACAAATCATTATGCTTATGGTCAAGTTAAAGACCTTGTCTGATTATGTCAACATGAATGCCTCGCAAATAGCATTACATTGCTCTTTACCAGTAATCTCCTTGGTGTCTGTCATGTTCTTGTTTTAATCCAACATTCTTGTTTTAATCCAACGGATTCTGCTCAAGAAAGTGGACAACTTCTCTTCAAGGTCTTATGTTTCTTTGATACAACTCCACTTTAAAAAAGTTCATCTAATGGTAAATTTTGAATTTTTCATTTTGGGAAAAAGCTTTTAATAAACCTCCTATGCCACAAATCAGTCCAAATGCCTAAAAAAGGTTAAGCAAAGGAAAATCTAATCACCTTAAGAACAAGTGGTAAAAGACTGTAAACTTTTGATCAAGTGAGATAATTCAATATTGAAAAATGACATATTTTTGATAAAATATTTGTTATTGAACTTGAAAGACCATCTTGTTATAAAATCTATAAATTTGGCATAAAGTAAGTGATTTCTCTATATCTTCTAGCTTTGAATGGCATTTTGTCTGTTAATTTTTATATTCATTGATAATGTCACAATTCTTATGCCTTTTTGTGTTTCCTTTGCAACATTTGGTGCCATTGCTAGTTTAATTTCTTTTACATTTTCCATATTACATTTTTATTGGTTCCATATTGCATTATTATTGGGTCAATTTGTCTAGCATTATATTTATCATATCTTAATAGCTTGAATAGCTTGAATAGGTGATATATAATAGTGTCTAAATATATTTTAACAGATCTTAATAACTTGAATAGGTGATATGTAGTAGTTAATAGCTTGAATAGGTGATATATAGTAGTGTCTAGATATCTTTTAATGGGAAGAACAATATTTTTCAGATCTTAATAACTTGAATAAGTGATATGTAGTAGTGTCTAGATATCTTTTAATGGGAAGAATAATAAATTAATGGGAAAAATAATAATTTTTCAACTATATGTGATAGTGTCTAGATATTTTTAAATGGAAGAACAATAATTTTTCATAGATATCTTTTAACGGAAAAATAATAATTTTTCAATTATATGTGGTAGTGTCTAGATACTTTTAAGGGGAAGAACAATAATTTTTTAGGCTTCTCATTTTTTATTTATTTATAATTCTATATGGTTGGATCACACTATTAATTTTTCAAAAACATAATTTAAAATATCAAAGATTGAATTTTATTTATTTATTGTTTTTTATTTATTTATAATTCTATAGATTTGAATTACACTTTTTAAGTTTCAAGAAATTGAAAACTTGATTTAAAATATCAAAAATTGAAAAATTGCATAATTAGATTACATTTTAATTACATTTTAAAGTCTCACAAAAACTAAAAACCTTGAGTCTCACAAAAACTATAAACATTTTTAAAATTTTGAAAAATTAAAGTCTAAACTCAAAAAATTGAAAATGCGATATACAAACCTAAAATTGAAATATCAATAATTGAAAAATAGTTTTTTTTAATTAAAATATTAAAATACAAACTCAAAAAATTGAAAATCTCAAAGACAAACCTAAAATACCAAAATTTGAAACACCAATATTACCAAAAGTTGAAATATCAATAAATTTGAAAAATTAAAATATTAAAATACAAACTCAAAAGATTGAAAATCTGAAATACAAACTTAAAATACCAAAAACTTGAAATACCAAAAATTTATAGTTTTTTTAGAAGGGAAATCCCCAATGAAAAAGCTTTATATTACAATATGATACAATTCATACATATGTTGCGTGAATGGATAAAGACCCACCAAATCTATACAATCGTTGCCTATAACAACCCAACATGTGTATGCGTGTTTCGAATGCGGGTGGGAAAGGCAATATTGCATCGTCCCAACCACCAGGAAAACAATAGGGTACACCAAAAATTGTATAATTGCATTACAGGAAAAGTGAAAAACAAAATACATACCTAAAAAATGAAAAATAAAAGACTTTAAATACACACCTAAAATATAAATTAAAAAAAAAAATATTGAATGTTGAATTATACTTGAAATACAAACTCGACAAATACTAAAAATTAGAAGTTCGGAATACAAGCATGAATTAAAAAAAAAATGAAAATTTGAAATAAGAAAATTTGAAAAAATTTATCCTAGAATATAATTGAAATATAATTTGGGTGGAAATACTTATTGAAATATAATTTAGGTGGAATTTATAATTGAAATATAATTTAGGTGGAATTTCTAATTGAAATATAAATTGGCTGCGCATACTCATTGAAATATAATTTGTCTAGAAATACTCATTCAAATATAATTGAAAATGTATTTCAAATGTGAAATACTCACAAAAAAGAAAATTGAAGGGAGGATCATTGATATTGACAACTGAACGAAGAAAAATGAAAAGTAGGTTGACAACACAGAAATTTGAGAGATAAGGAAAAGAAATAAAAAATAAGAAAAAGACAATAATTCAATCGTTAACTTTGGATTTGAAATAATTTCATTACAAAAGAGAAATAAGGTAACCGATTTTTTAAGAAATTTTAATACATTGAATTAATTGAAATACTTTGGTTACAACATAGAAATAAGGTAACCAATCTTTTAAGAACTTGCAGTTGGTTACAGTGCTTTCATGCCTCATCCCTAACATCGTTAGTGAATAGGGAAAAGGAAAAGAAGGTAACGAATATTTTATGAATTTGAATTGGGCAAAAAGGAGAGGGAACACAACATTCATTAGGAACATGAATATTTATTTAAATAAATTTGAAAGAAAATTTAAAAATTTTATTTACAAATGTTATGGAAACAAAATTATTTGTAACTATCAAACAGAAAATAAAAGAATAAATAAAATAAATAATTTCATTGAAACTAATGATTTGGGAAAAAAAATTGACGGATTTGAAATTCGCTTAGTTGTTGGAGGAGTTGCCACGAAAGTTATAGAAATTCAAGTTATATCTAGAAAAAATCCAGCAAAGATTTTTGTAAATCCAAGTTATAGTTGTTAAACTTCAAAATTTATGTTTTTGATGGTGCTGAATCCATTTCTACCATCAAAAACACTACTCAAATACTGACTCTACAAGATTTTTTGAAATTTCTTTACCCAAACTTCACCCACCTTTGACAGTCCAGGCCAATTCCTCCGCCTGGTTAGAAGATCGTTTGGAATATTTTGGAATTCTGGACCTGGAAAAAAAAATTAAACGGTAGCAAGGATTTGAAATTCCAGGCCTGCTCTAGTCCTTTCCTATATGCTTACTCATCCTGACAGGGTATGGTTATGGTCACGCGGTAAATCTTTCGAGTATGGTCACGCAGTAAATCTTTCTTTGATGTGTGGCCGCCAGCAAACACTGTCCAAAACCCCAATATCCCCCTTTCGATAGTATTACCGGGTAAATCTTTCTTTGATGTGTGGCCCGCAGCAAACACTGTCCAAAACCCCAATATCCCCCTTTCCATAGTATTACCGAGAGTCACTCTGTAACTCGAGTTGCATAAACATTTCGTTATGCTTGTATTTTTTGTTTGTAAAGATATTTCGAGATGTTTCCATTTTCTAATGGAAATATTTACTTTACTTAGCGGTTGATATTCAAGAAAGAGAGGTACACTTTTCCATATTCTAATAGAGTCTAATTCATCTCTTTACCTCAAAGCATATATTGTAGTTGCTAGTTCATTAAGCTTCTGATAAAAAGCATATAGCATATATTGCATTTGCTAGAACGTGGTTTTACGATGACCATGAAATGAAACAAAATTAATTTCCTCGTTCATTCAGTCCTTTATTACATAAAAGGGGAACACATTCGGCTACCATATAAGCGGTGGCCATTAAATGAGGCGAGAGCTATAGATATATAGAACCATAAGCTCCTCCAAAAAGAGAACCCCAATTTCATAGCGCCTTAAGTGACTCCCTAATTTATTCAGTTACATACATAACATGGACACTATATTTTCTGTTCATCCCGCACTTAAAAGCGGCTGCCCGTCGTGAAATAGCCTGTCCACAGACAATTAACACATGAATTGGAATCATGAGTCAGTATGGCAAGGTCTGGAAGTGTTTCAAGAAAAAATAGATATAAATTACAGAAGCGAACGTGGTAGACTAAAGATGTATAGCATGATTAACAAATAACATCGCGAATAAATGAAAGAATGTGCTAAACCCCAGTATACCGACAATGGGTTCCCACACAGAGCTACAGAAATTAATTACTAGTAGTGTTTAATAATCAATAGCCTTAATCGATCGATGGAAATACTTACGAGAACGGCGCTGAACATCGCAGCGGCGGGGTGGCTGGCGGACGTTGCAGGTTTCTGGAAGGTATGCCGCTCTCTCCTCCGCCTCCTCCTCCTCTTCTCTTCCACGGGATTCGCGGCGGCGGCGGCGTTGATTAAGTGTAGCCTCAGAATCCATGAAGAGCTCCTCCGTGGTTGAATCATACGATTGAGATTGATCGAGTACTTGCTGTATGGCTCGGCATCGGCATTGTGGAGACATTCTTTCCAATTCCTCGCAGCATCTCTCCGATGGCTGCTCTCTCCTGCATTCCATGTAGTCCCGGCACTGAGACAGTCGCTGCGGATCGCAGGACCGTTGTCGTTGTTGCAAGCCCTCTCCATACATAATGCCTTCACGTGCATCAACAGTTGGGGTGCCTAACTGAAGGAGGAGGAGAAGGGCTACGCCTATGCTCACCCATTTAAGTGCCAGTCTCGTAGTGATCGGAGGGGGGAAACATCCATTGCTTTTCTTTCTTCGTTACCCTGAAAGATTGATAGATATATGGAGCGGAAGTGTGGAAAGGACGTGGATGCTTATGATATTTATGGCAGCCTGGGGAAGGCGTCTCCTTGTACGAACATAAAAGTAGAGAACAACACAACACGAAGAAGAGGCCGAGGACTCGAGAGTCCGGACGAACACATCTAGCGCATGCCCCATCGCACACTCCACGTCCAGCTGAAGCTAGAGGAAGATCGAACGCCTGCCTCCCTTTCCAATAGCCGCGTCTTTCATTTCGGTTCAGTTGATTTAAAGAACAGTAGAATCTTCCAGGTGTACAGAATCCCTGACAGTGCAGGGCACAGTACCGGCAATGCGACTTACAAACGATTATCGCAACTTAGAAAAATTAAACTCGGTCATGAGAAACTGCCTTAGCGTGGTGGTGTTTATTTTTCACACTGAAATCAGTGGCTAACACTCGGAAGGTTACCACAACAACCCTCCTACGTCGTGCACTTCATCATGAAATGTTCTAAGCATGGAAGTTTTATTAACGACGGCACGTGAAAATTTTTGACTACGAAGTGTATTAGTCAAATTGAAATCATATTGCAACGTAGGTTTCTCCAAATATTTTGATATTAGCGTTTGACTCGTAGTAACCTTAACCTCATTGTAATGCTTACAAATACTTAGGGACTATTAAAAATATCTAAATACTCCGGCCTGCAATGTAATCTAGGGTTAGAGTTTGATTTGATTTGAATCAATTGAGTGTTAGGTGGAGTTGAGTGTTATATTTGGGAAAGTTAAATTTACATTGTGTTTGCATGTTAAAGTTAGTGATTATCAATTGAGTGGTTAATTAAAAAGGATAAATACTTTATATTGCGTTTACTGTAATCAATCAAGTTTGTGTGATCAATAAAGAACAACACCAATTCCTATTGTTTGTGTGTGTGAAATATGTTTTTTTCTTTTTCTGTCTTTCTATCAAACTCGTATCACAGTTGCCGAAGGATTACAAGATTCAAGGATCCTCCATAGCTATCAAAAAGAGAGTTGAAGAAGGCTTGAGATTTTTTTTTTTTTTAATTTGTTTTGTAGAATCATTGCAGGATTAAGGATTATAGGATCGACATTTTGGTGAAAGTTAAAGCACGACCATCCCTCCTATCAGCTATGTGATGTGAGACCTTGTGGTATGGGGGATGTATTGTTGATTCCTCTCGACAACACACAACCTATGGGAGGAATCAACAAATACATCTCCCCGACCACAAGGTCTCACAACACACAACCTATGGGAGATGGTCCATAACAAGATGCTATATAACTAGTGCTCCCTCTATCTCAAAGAGGGATTCTCAACAATTGCAAGTTGTTCTTTGAAATAACCAAACTTCATCTGGGACAATGACTTTGTCAACACATCAACAACTTGTTTATTAGTAGGAACATATTCAAGCCTCACATCTCTCTCGATAATATTCTGGATGTAGTTATTTGATTTCGATGTGCTTTGATCTATCATGGAACACCAAGTTCTCAGAAACCTTTACACAAATTTTATTATCACAATATATGACGGTTGGCTCCAACATTTGATTAAACAAACTAGAGAATAATTTTCGAAACCATATAGCCTCACAACAGGATGAGTTAGCAGCAATGTATTCAACTTTAGTTGTACTCAAAGATATAGGGGTATGTTTTCTATTAAACCAAGAAACAATAGCGGGGCCTAAATTAAAACAATTTCCAAAGGTGATTTTTCTATAATCAGAGCTACCAACACAATCAACATCAGAGAAACCATACAATTTCCATTGCCTATTAGAAGCATACATCATACCATACTCAATGGTACCTCACAAGTATCTCAATATGTGCTCAGCTGCAACCCAATGTACACAACGACGCTCAGCTAAGAATTCGATCAATGTGTTCAGATAATAACAAATATCAGGACTGGTGTTCACAAGATAATTTAGCGAGCCAATCAATTTGTGATACATAGTAGTATCAATCAAATTAGAGTCACCATCCCAGATCTTCTTCAAATTTGTCACAGTAGGAGTGTCCATGAACTTCGAGTTAATCATGCCAAATATTTAAAGAATCAAAACACTATACTTTCCTTGGCCTAAAAATACCCCATCAAGCTTTTGCCAAACTTCCAAACCTAAATAATAATGTATGAGTCCAAGATCCTTCATCTCGGATTCAAAAACCAACTCTCTTCTACACGGGACAATCAAAACTTTAGTTCCTGTCAGGAACAAGTCATCTATATACAATAGAAACATTAGGGGTTAACCTTCAACAAATTTGAGATATAGGTTTGGTTCATCATCACTCTTCTTGAAGCTAAGGCTCAACAAATAACCGTTAATGTGGAAGTACCATGCAGGAGGGGATTGCTTCAGGTCGTACACGAGCTTCTTCACTTTACAAAGATGTGTGTTTCTATTATTGACATGAAAACCTTGAGGCTTTTCAATATAGACTTCTTCTTTGATTATCCAATTTAGAAAATGAGTTTTGACATCCATTTGATGTAATTTCCAACCTGCAATAGATGTAAGAGAATTAAAAATCTAATATATGCATACCTAGAAATAGAGCAAAGGTGTTGATCCAAGAGGATCTTGTTAGATCAATTATACAAGTTCAGTTTCATCGTCAACATTCAATTTCTGGTGTCGTCAGCTTCGACAGTGATGTTTATGGTTCAGGTTGTTCGGTGATGTCAATGGTTTTCATGGTGTTCGAAGAATATGATCTTGTACCAAGTTGTCGACATGTGGTTGTCGTCAGTTCCACCAGAATTTGGTCACCGACATGTGATTTCCATCTGTCTCGCAAGATTTGGTCGTCGACAATGTCATCTGTCTCGCAGGATTTGGTTGTCGATGTGGGTTTTTCATCCATTTTGTAGGATTTGGTTGTCAATGTGGGTTTGTCGTCCATTTTGCAGGGTTTGGTTATCATCATCATATGAAGTTTGTCGCAAATATCACTTTGTGACAATTTGTTGTAAATGGTCATTTTAGAACAAAATGATGTTAATGAAAAACCCTAACCTAAGACCTAAAACTCTAATCTACATCTGAAAACCTAACCAAAGCCTAATACATCAATTCTATGCATTAAACCATGTACTAAAAATGCATTAAAAGTCATAACCCTAAAATCTAACCTCTCGGACCATATAAAAGCAATAATATGTAATAAAACCATTAAAAACATTGCAAAACTCTTATAACAATGCCTAACCATTGGATTAACTGCTCGGGGAGTCAACTGTGACAGCAGGCCATGTGAGCGGGCAGTGAACAATGCACCGTTAACAGTTACAGTTGTGGAGTTTACAGCTCATCGTTGACCGTGAGCAGTCATCGGAACTATCGATATATGAATGGGCTAGATTAACTAACAACCGTCATTGTTTTGGCAAACAGTGAGCAGAACCATTGGAGCGCAAACTGCTAGGGTTGTCTGCCTACGCACATGTGATATCTCCCTCCTCCGCCCGGTTAGCAAACAATTGACGAATTTCACTTATCATAAAGTCTAGTTTGGGTTTTTGGTTATTTTTGTCATTTAAGATAATTCGATGACCATGTAAGTTTATCCTAAGGTGTCAAATAATGACAAGACTGAGGGAAACAAACGTTATTTTCAGCTTATGCATCCCTAAACTCAGCCTAAGGAGTTAGAATGCATTTCGAGGGCTATAAAACAAGTTTTTCTCTTTGAAGAGAAAGGAGAGTGCTTTTAAGTTTTATGTGCAGGTTCTAGAGGATATAGGTTGTTTTGTTTTCAGTGTAACAGGAGCATGCGGAGTCAGAATTGGGAATTGTGACAGGCGTTGGAAAGATGGTTTAGAGAGATTTATTATGACAGTGACTAGAAGTTCCTGGGTGCACATTCAGTTTGGTAAATTTTCTGTGTAATCAACCTTCTCCAATTCAATCCTAATAAAGCGGTCGCTCATGTTGAAAGCGGACCCGGAGACGTAGTCCATCAGGGACAAAATATGTAATCAATTTTGTTGTCTAGTATCGCTGTGTATTTGCTGTTTTCACTTCTGCTTTGCATCTTTCTTAAATTTTATCATCTGTCATAAAGTATTTCTTCTCAAGCAGTTCTCACGATAAAAACACTTTTAGTTAACATTCTATTCATTGATGGCATTAATCAAGTCTACATCAGTTTGACATATGATCATTTCAGATCATATAATTTGGTATCAAAGCAGGTTGCGTTTCTAAAATTTGTGAGTGAATATTAACCAGGTCAAAGTCTCAACATGGAGAAGGAATCCTCGAGGATATTGATCCACAGATTGGAAAGCGAAGAGTTGTTCATAAGTCGACCATGACAGGATCTGATGTAGGTGAAAATCCAGAAACTAAGATGAGCGATGAATAGTTTCAGCAAGCATTCTTAAGTATGTAACGTATGTTGGGGGAACTATATGAACATAAGAAGGCGAGAGATGCAGCTTCTTCAAAGACATCAAAGAAGGACAAAGGTAAAGGCAAGGCTGATAAAACTCATTCACCTCCGTCATCTCCATCATCATCATCATCTTCTTCTTCTTCTTCCAGTGCAAAATCTGAAACAGAAAAGAAACGTAAGAAAACATCTCTTTTAAAACTTGATGTAAAATTTGAGTTAGCTATTTATGGTGGTGAAATGAATCTTGAAAAGCTAGATAATTGGATTAAGCAGCTAGAAGTGTATTGTCGTATTCAGAACATTTCTGACAATAAAACGAAAATTCAGTTAGCTACACCTAGAATGGGGGGAACAACTTTAATATAGTGGGAAAGTAAAACTTAGATAGATGTAAAGCAAAAAGGTAAAGTCATCTCTTCATGGTCTAAGCTTTTAAAAGCTCTTAGGAAACAATTCTATCCTTTAGGATACGTGTAGCAAACTATTATTGATTGGCAGCGTTTGAGGCAAGGTAAAGGGAAAGTGTTCATTAGTTTACTTAGGAGTTCAGAAATAAAGCATTGGCACTTGGTATTTCATTGGATACACGTGAAACTTTATTAAAATACATCGATAGTCTACATTCATATTTGCAGCATACATTATTGATGTTTAATCCTAATGATTTTGATGAAGTGTGTGTTCGAGCCATACATATTGAATTAGGTGGCAGACCATTCAAGTTTTCACCACAATCATCCAAAGATTTGGAAATCAAAGATTCCAATGATAGTAAGGGTAATAACAATTCGAAGAGAAAGAAATCAACGAGAGCTCAAAAGGAAAGACGTACTTGTTCTTATTGCCAGAGAATTGGTCATGATGAATCTAAGTGTTGGAAAATTCATCCAGAACTTAAGCCCAAAAAGTTCCTTAAAGAGAAGGATGAAAAGAAAGCAATTGCAGTAGTCTAGCAAGATCTAGGTTCTGATTCAGGTGATAAAAGGAGGAGAACTGCCATAGTTTTGACAGGTAAAACTTCTGACAGTAGTTCAAGTTCGAATATTATTGCATCTTCATCAAACATAAATCCTTCAAATGAGGATAAAAGATTTGAATTATTTAACATAAGGATAACCTCTAAGCACACAAAGATAGATTCAATGTTCGACAATGGATCACAGGAAAATTTAATATTTGAATATTTAGTTAAGAATTTGGGTTTGGAGACACGCAATCATCCAAGACCTTACCCATTAGGATGGCTAAATAAATAACCTCGGATAAAATTCACAAAACAATGTCGATTAAGATTTTCCATTACAACTAATTACATTGATGAAGTGGAATTAGATGTGGTTCCAGTAGACATATGTGGAGTTTTCTTAGGAAGTCCTTATATTTATGATCGTGATGCAATATTTTATAGAAGGGAGCATAAATATCACCTTAATAAAGAAGGGGTTGAATTTATTGTTAGGTCACATCAAAGTAAAAATAACTTGAATTTAGTTGTTGCTAATCAGATGAAGTGATTAATAAGTTCAAATAAGAGATTTGTAATCATGTGTGTAAAGGAACAACATAAGAATCGACAAGATGTTTGTTCAAGTTATGAGCCTCGGCTTAAAGATAGTTTCATCAAAGAGGTAGAAACTTTTCCAATTCTATTTAAAGAAACCAAACATCATACTAATAAGCAGGGAATACAACATGAATTACAGTTGATGCCTAAAGCTCCTCTTCCTAATGTTAGAATGAATTAATTCAGTCCAAGTTTGGGAGTTATAAGTTACAGGGATCCAGGTCAGTATTGGAGAAAGTCAGTGTTAAATTTCTGTTGTATTGTGTCACCATTTGATGTTTCAAACAATTTGGAAGCCTCTTTTCAAGTGGAGAGGAAGCCCTTTTGTTTTCATATCAAAGCCTTTTCTAAAGCAGTGTCAAAGTATCCAATACATCTAAGGGAAACTTATGCATCAGGGGAAAGTGATAATCAATGGAAAAATCATTTAATGAATAAGGAAATAGTGAATCAAATAGATCAACAGCCATTTCAATACTTTCAAAATGAAACTAAGTTGCAACAGTTTTCACATTACAATTTGAAGGGTTTATTGCAGCAAGTGCACTTAGTAATCACGAAGAAGGAAAGTATATCAAGTCAAGTAGCTGGTTTGATGTCGGAAATGTCTTTGATTGTCTCTTTCATTTCATAATATATATTGTTAATATATGTTAGTAGTATTGAACAATATCCTGTAGAGATTGTTTTCAAAGATGTTTATGAATCACTAGTTCATGGTACTTCGTGGAAAGAAATCAATTAGCATGTTCATAACAGGTTTCTTGACCATATTTGCAAGTTGTTCATACTGCAGATGGATGGAACAGTTCATAGATTCAAAATGTGCCATGGTCAACATCATCAAGGTAATCACTTTCAGGTGGTTGATTGAATGTATTGGTACATCTTCTGGACAAGGTGGAGAGTGAGGGAGCTCTACCCTCACCTGCTATCTGTCTAGTCAAAATTTTGTGGTCCAAAAGCTTTCAAGTGGAGTGGATTGATCCAGGAGGATCTTGTCAAATCAGTTATACAGGTTCAACTTCATTGTCAACACTCAGTGTCTGGTGTCTTCAGCTTCGACAATGATGTTTATGGTTCAGGTTGTTCGGTGATGTCCATGGTTTTCATGGTGTTCAAAGGATATGGTTTTGTAGCTAGTTGTCAACATGTGGTTGTTGTCAGTTCCACCAGAATTTGGTCGTCGACATGTGATTGTCATCTGTCTCGTAGGATTTGGTCGTCAACATTTGATTGTCATCCATCTTGCAAGATTTGGTTGCCAGCGTGGGTTTTTCGTCCGTTTTGCAGGATTTGGTTGTCGATGTGGGTTTGTCATCCATTTTGTAGGATTTGGTTGTCGACGTGGGTTTGTCGTCCATTTTGCAAGGTTTGGTTTTCATCATCATATGACGTTTGTCGCAAATGTCACTTTGTGACAATTTGTTGTAAATGGTCATTTTAGAACAAAATGATGTTAATTAAAAACCATAACCTAAGACCTAAAACCATAATCTACATCTAAAAACCTAACCAAAGCCAAATACATCAATTCTATGCATTAAACCATGTATTAAAAATTTATTAAAAGTTATAACTCTAAAATCTAACCCCTCAGACCATATAAAAACAATACTATGTAATAACACCATTAAGAACATTGCAAAACTCTTATAACATTGTCTAACCACTGGATTAACCGTGCGGGGAGTCAACTATGATAGTAGACCATGTGAGTGGACAGTGAACAGTGCATCGTTAATGGTTACAGTTGCGGAGTTTATAGCTCACCGTTGACCATCAGCAGTCATCAGAACTGCTGACATATGAATGAGCTGGATTAACCGCCAATCGTCACCGTTTTGATAAAGAGTCAGCAGAACCACCAGATCCCAAACCGCCAGGGTTATCTTCTTGCGCACATGCATTGTCTCCCTCCTCCTCACGGTTAGCAAACGGCTAACGGTTTTCACTTATCATAAAGTATAAATTGGGCTTTTAGTTATTTTTTTCATTTAAACTAATTCGATGACTATGTAAGTTCATTATAAGGTGTCAAATAATGACAAGATTGATGGAAACAAACCCTATTTTTAGCTTATGCATCCCTAAACTCAGCCTAAGAAGTTAGAATGCATCTGGAGGGCCATAAAGCCAGTTTTGCTAATTGAAGGGAAAGGAGATTGGTTTTAAGTTTTATGTGTAGGTTCTAGAGGATATAGGTTGTTTTGTTTTCAATGTAATAGGAGCATGTGGAGTCAAAGTTGGGAACCGTGACAGGCGCTGGAAAGCTGGTTCAAAGAGCTTTGTTATGACAATGACCAAAAGTGCTTGCATGCACATTCAGTTTGGTCAATTTGCTGTGTAATTGACCTTCTCGAATTCAATCCTAAGAAAGTGATTGCCCATCTTGAAAGTGGATCCTGAGATGTAGTCCCTCTGGGATGAATTCCGTAATCAATCTTGTTGTCTAGTATCGCTGTGTATTTTCAGTTTTCACTTCTGTTTTGCATCTTACTTATGTTTTATCATCTATCGTAAAGTATTTCTTATGAAGCAGTTATCACAACAAAAGCACTTTCAATTAACATGTTATTCATTAATGGCATTAATCAATTCTACATTAGTTTGACATATGATCATTTCAGATCATATAATTTGGTATCAGAGCAGGTTTCATTTCTAGAATTTGTCAATGAATGTTAACCAACTCAAAGTTGCAACATAGAGAAGGAATCCTCGAGGAGACTGATCCAGAGATTGGAAAGTGAAGAGTCGTACATAAGTCGACCATGACAGGATCTGATGGAGGTGAAAATCTAGAAACTAAGATGACTGATGAACAATTTCAACAAACATTCTTGAGTATGCAACAAATGTTGGGAGAACTATACGTACAGAAGAAGGTGAGAGATGCAACTTATTCTTCAAAGACATCGAAGAAGGACAAAGGTAAAGGCAAGGTTGATAAACCTCCTTCACCTCCATCATCTCCATCATCATCATCATCTTCTTCTTCTTCTAGTGAAAAATATGAAACAAAAAAGAAACCTAAGAAAACATCTCTTTTAAAACCTGATGTAAAATTTGAGTTACCTATTTATGATGGTGAAATGAATCCTGAAAAGCTAGATAACTGGATTAAGCAGCTAGAAGTGTATTGTCATATTTAGAACATTTCTAATGATAAAAAAAATCCAGTTAGCTACATTTAGAATGGGGGTAACATCTTTAATCTAGTGGGAAGGTAAAACTCAGATAGATGTAAAGTGGAAAGATAAAGTCATCTCTTCATGGTCTAAGTTCTTAAAAGCTCTTAGGAAACAATTCTATCCTTTAGGATGCATGCAACACACTGTTATTGATTGGCAAAATTTGAGGCAAGGTAAAGGGAAGAGTGTTCAGGAATTTACTCAAGAGTTCATAAAGAAAGCATTGGCGCTTGGTATTTCATTGGATACACATGAAACTTTATTAAAATACATAGGCAGTTTACATTCATATTTGTAGCATACATTATTGATGTTTAATCCTAATGATTTTGATGAAGTGTGTGTTCTAGCCATACATATTGAATCGGGTGGCAGACCATTCAAGTTTTCATCACAATCATCCAAAGATTTAGAAATCAAAGATTGCAATGATAGTAAAGGGAAGAACAATTCGAAGAGAAATAAATCAACGATAACTCAGAAGAAAAAACATACTTGTTCTCATTGCTAGAGAATCGGTCATGATGAATCTAAGTGTTGGAAACTTCATCTAGAACTTAAGCCCAAAAGGTTCCTTAAAGAGAAGGATGAAAAGAAAGCAATGGTAGAAGTCCAGCAAGACCTAGGTTCTGATTCAGGTGATGAAAGGAGGATAACTGGAATAGTTTTGACAGGTAAAACTTCTGACACTGGTTCAAGTTCGAATACTATTGCATCTTCATCAAACATAAATCCTTCAAATGAGGATAAAATAGTTGAATTATTTAACATAAGGATAATCTCTAAGCACACAAAGATAGATACAATGTTTGACAGTGGATCACAGGAAAATTTAATATCTGAATATTTAGTTAAGAATTTGGGTTTGTAGACATAGAATCATCCAAGACCTTACCCATTAGGATGGCTAAATAAATAATCTCATATAAAAGTCACAAAACATATTCCACTAAGATTTTCCATTACAGCTAATTACATTGATGAAGTGGAATTAGATGTGGTTCCAATAGACATATGTGGAGTTTTCTTGGGAAGTCCTTACCTTTATGATTGTGATGCAGTATTTTATAGAAGGGAGCATAAATATATCCTTAAGAAAGATGGGGTTGAATTTATGGTCAGGGCACATCAAATTAAAAATCACGTGAATTTAGTTGATGCTAATCAGATGAAGCGATTAATAAGTTCAAATAAGAGATTTGTAATCATGTGTGTAAAGGAACAACATAAGAATCGACAAGATGTTTGTTCATGTTATGAGTCTCAGCTTAAAGATAGTTTGATCAAAGAGGTAGAAACTATTCCAGTTCTATTTAAAGAAACCAAACATCTTACTCATAAGCAGGGAATACAACATGAATTACAGTTGATGCCTAAAGCTCCTCTTCCTAATGTCAGAATGAATCAATTTAGTCCAAGTTTGGGAGTTATAAGTTACAGGGATATAGGTCAGTATTGGGGAAAGTCAGTGTTAAATTTCTCTTGTATTATGTCGCCATTTCATGTTTCAAACAGTTTGGAAGCCTCTTTTCAAGTGGAGAGGAAGCCCTTTTGTTTTCATATCAAAGCCTTTTATAAAGTAGTGTCAAAGTATCCAATACATCTAAACGAAACTTATGCATCAGGGGAAAGTGCAATTCAATGGAAACATCATTTAATGAATAAGGAAATAGTGAATAAAACAAATCAACAACCATTTCAATAGTTTCAAAGTCAAACTAAGTTGCAACAGTTTTCACATTACAGTTTGAAGGGTTTATTGCAGCAAGTTAACTTAGTAATAAGGAAGCAGGAAAGTATATCAAGTCAAGTAGCTAGTTTGATATCAGAAATGTCTTTGATTGTCTCTATCATTACACAATATAAATTGTTAATACATGTCAGTAGTACTGAACAATATCATGTAGAGACTATTTTCAAATATTTTTATGAATCACTAATTCATGGTACTTCGTGGAAAGAAATCAATTTCCATGTTCATAATAGGTTGTTTGACCAGCTTCGCAAGTAATTCATACCACAGATGGATGGAACAGTTCACAGATTCAAAATGTGCCATGGTCAGCTTCATCAGGGTCATCACTTTCAGGTGGTTGATCGAATGTATTGGTACATCTTCCCGACAAGGTGGAGATTTAGGGAGCTTTACCCTCACCTACTATCTGTCTAGTAAAACTTTTGTGGTCGAAAAGCTTTCAAGTGGAGAGGATTGATCTAGGAGGATCTTGTCAGATCAGTTATATAGGTTCAGTTTCATCATCAACATTCAATGTCTAGTGTCTTCAGCTTTGACAGTGATGTTTATGGTTCAGGTTGTTCGGTGATGTTAATGGTTTTCATGGTGTTCAATGGATATGGTTTTGTACCTGGTTGTCGACATGTGGTGGTCATTAGTTCCGTAAGGATTTGGTTGTCGACATGTGATTATCATCCGTCTCAGAGTGTTTTGTCATTGACATGTGATTGTCATTCGTCTCGTAGGATTTGGTTGTTGACGTGGGTTTGTTGAACATTTTGTAGGATTTGGTTGTCGACGTGGGTTTGTCATCCATTTTTCAGGGTTTGGTTATCATCATCATATGATGTTTGTCACAAATGTCACTTTGTGACAATTTGTTGTAAATGGTCATTTTAGAACAAAATGATGTTAATGTCTAACCCTAACCTAGGACCTAAAACGCTAATCTACATCTAAAAACCTAACCAAAGCCTAATACATCAATTCTATGCATTAAACCATGTATTAGAAATGCATTAAAAGTCATAACCCTAAAATCTAACATCTCGTACCATATAAAAACAATACTATGTAACAAAACCATTAAAAAAATTGCAAAACTCTTATAACAATGCCTAACGGCTCGATTAATTGTGCGGTGAGTCAACTGTGACAGCAGGACATGTGAGCGGACAATGAACAATGCACCATTAATGGTTACAATTACGGAGTTTATAGCTCATTGTCGACCGTCATTAGTCATCGGAACCATCAACATATGAATGGGTTAGATTAACCGCCAACAATCACTATTTCAACAAACAGTCAGTGGAACCACTAGAGCCCAAACTTTCGGGGTTATCCTCCTGCGCACATTCGTTGTATCCCTCCTCCACCCAATTAGCAAATGGCTAACGGTTTTCACTTATCATAAAGTCTAAATTGAGATTTTGGTTATTTTTGTCATTTAAACTAATTCGATGGCCATGTAAGTTTATCCTAAGGTGTCAAATAATGACAAGACTGAGGGAAACAAACCCTATTTTTAGCTTATGAATCCCTAAACTTAGCCTAAGGAGTTAAAATGCATATGGAGGGCTATAAAACTATTTTTGCTCATTGAAGAGAAAGGAGAGTGGTTTTAAGTTTTATATGTAGGTTCCAGAGGATATAGGTTGTTTTGTGTTCAGTGTAACAGGATCATTCGGAGTCAAAATCGGGAATCGTAACAAGTGTTGGAAAGCTGGTTTAGAGAGATTTCTTATGACAGTGACCAGAATTTCCTGCGTGCATATTCAGTTTGGTGAATTTTCTGTGTAATCAACCTTCTCAAATTCAATCCTAATAAAGTAGTCGCCCATCTTGAAAGCGGACCGAGAGACGTAGCCCTTCAGGGATGAACTCCATAATCAACATTGTAGTCTGGTATCGCTATGTAGTTGTTGTTTTCACTTCTGTTTTTCATCTTGCTTATGTTTTCTCATCTGTCGTAAAGTATTTCTTCTCAAGCATTTCTCACAATAAAATCACTTTCAGTTAACATTCTATTCATTAATGGTATTAATCAATTCTACATCAGTTTGACATATGATCATTTCAAATTAGGTGTCTGCATAATCCTCCTTCTTTATGGGAGAATACATGAGCCATGAATATAGCCTTGTATTTTTCAACACTTCCATCAACAACATGCTTTATCTTGTAGATCGATTTGAAGACACAACAGACTTCCCTTGAGGCCTTGGGATGATATCGCAAACATTGTTCTTTAATATGGATTGCTATTCTTTGGTCATTACATATTTCCATACTTTTTTCCAAAAACCTCTTCATAGAAGGATGGCTCGAACCCAATGATCTTACAGATCAAAACAATATAACCAAAATATTTCTTTGGCTTTCTTTCCCTGAATCTCCCATGAATAGAAACATGTCCTTCAACTTCCTTCAATGTCTTTTCTATCCAGA
Organism: Pinus tabuliformis; assembly: GCA_031772625.1. Lineage (NCBI taxonomy): Eukaryota > Viridiplantae > Streptophyta > Pinopsida > Pinales > Pinaceae > Pinus > Pinus tabuliformis. The sequence continues at coordinate 1,700,830,832 of CM062819.1, read as the reverse complement.
CAGGTCTCTTTCTTGTCTTAGATACATGAGCTTTTGGAGAATCGACAATTTCATGATCTATGGACTTTTCATGAGGGTATTTATTCATTAGTCCATGTTCATTAGAATTTGATTGCACAATATTTGCAACCACCTGTACTTCATCACGAGAGTCCAAGTGTGAACATTATTTCTAGAATGCATCATCCTCATAAAAAATAATATCCCTGCAAGTCTAAATATATCATTTTCCTGTAACATAGGACCCTAAAGGCCATTTTATTATCACTGTAGCCAACAAAAATACACTTCTTGTGAGATGGTTTCAACTTTGTCCTTTTTCTCTTTGGGCACATGAACAAAAGCAAGACAACCAAATATTCCTAAATGTTCAACATTTGGTCTGTCACATGTAAAGACTTCTTCAGGAGTCTTATAATCCAAAAATTGATGTGGCCACTAGTTTTAAATGTAAACAATAGTTCTTGCAACTTCTCCCAAAATAAAAAGTTTTTGCTACCACAATGACCCTCCAAAATTTATGACTAATCTAATTTTGGAGCCTATGTGAACTATCGTTCTAAGCTATCTAGTGTTGTCACGATGTTCTCTTGACTATCCTGGTGTTTTATCTAAGTGGAATTTCCTCCTAAGTCATTGTTTTCCAAGCATCATCACCTTATTTTATGAGAACTTGTGTTATCATACCCAAATATAGGAGAAGGCATAGCTTTTCTTGACTTAGTAACCATTTTGTTTTAAATGTATCACACACACAAAAGTGGTAAAAAGGACATCTTTTATAAGAAAAGAACACTCTTTTCACACAACAGTTACAAGAGGCACTGGTGGATGAAACTTTTCCCTTCTTGGACAAAAGTGCACTCTAAGATGACATGCAATGCACTCTAGTTGAGTCCACTCCTTGAAGCTGAGAAACCATGCCCTAGTGGAGTACACTCCTTTTGGCTCAGTGAGTGTGCCCTCGAGTTGATCACATTCCTTTAGGATCAATGAGTGCACCCTCTATTTTAGCGCACTCCTTTGGCTCAAGAGCTATGCCCTCTTCATGCTCATGCATGTGTTTTCCTTGTTGCATGCAAACACACTCATAGAAAATAGGAGCCCACTTCACTTCATTTAACTCACTTATCTGTCGAAAAGTGGAAAAGATGAATGGCTTTGTTTTGCATGTGATGTCTTTATAATCAACCCAATTAATATTTTCTTCACACAATCATTCTAATATGGGTTGATCACATCTCTTTGAATCTAGAAGCTCCTCATCGATCTTCTTTACAAGTAATTTTTCAAGGCACTTTTCTTAGTTTCTTTTGGCATTTTTGCTATCTTTCTTATTTGTTTTGTTGGTGTTTTTTTCCCATTCTTCCTAGTACAAGTGTCATTATGTTGTCACAACTTGTTTTATTGTGATTTTTTGAATTTTTTAACCCTTCACATGTCGGTCATGATTGTGGAAAAGTCTATAAGTATTTATAGATCCTTCCTCTTAGAATTCCAGTCATTTTATCTTATTGTTGGACTTGTTTAAGATGATCTTGAGCCATTTCAAGCAAGAGATCACTTATCGAAACAAAGGCCTTGCTGTCTTGGAAATTTTCACCCTAGAAAACCAAGTTTTCCTTGTGAGAAAACTCCATAAAACCAAGCCACCCTTGCTCTTAGAAAATGTGTCCTCCTTGATCGCATGGCACATTACAAAGAAACATCATGCAAGCTTCGTCCTTCGAAATTGTGCCATGTTTCCTTCTCATTCTCGTTGAGTGGATAACCCAGAGGGAAGGCTTAAGCTTGACCCCTACATCCTTTGGACTTGAACTCTACACCCTCCTTGGCTACCCTTGAGCGCACAATGCACCCTAAACGAACAGTGATTACCCTTTGTTATCACTAGGTTGATACAAACCAACATGTCCCATCCCAGTGATAACATAGATTCATGCTTCAGACTTACGCCCTATAACCTTTGAGGTCTCTCTTTGTTTTTGAGCATGTAATGCATCTTGAAGCCTCATGTCAGCCTTGACCTTTCATTGTTGCTGCAACGTGCACCCTCCTTTGTCTTAATGCAGTTTTGTTGCCTAAGTATTGACCGTGTCCCATATTTGATAGGCTTACACTCTTAGCTATCCTTCATGGCTCTTTGAACATGATCTGTTGAGTTATTTCTTGTAATAGATAGAGGATTTCTTAAAGCTAATATTTTTCGCCATGTGTATGTTTCCACGTGTAGGTGTTCTAGCTAGTAGCCTCATTACTCTGATCATTTGCTGTAAATATGCCTCCCACTACCCATCGAGCGGCCTCAAAATAAGTTTCAAGAGAAAGAACTAAAGAAGTAGTGGAAATTACAAAGCCTTCCATTCCTATCCTTACAGAAACATATTTTTTTCTAGACAAATCTTCTAAGGTCACGTGGAAGGATATCAAAGACACATTTATGAAAAAAAAATTCCTGAGGATTTGGAGGACAATGAAGTCTACATCAGCATCAAGGAGTCCAGGATACACAAGATTACAAGTAGGTTCGCAGTGATGCCTTGTGCAGAGGCAATTTAATGGATCGTATCACATATGGATGATTCATACCCGGTGCTTCATAGTGAAAGTGGTGGTGAGCTTGCCACCTGCTATGGGGAGGACGCACATACTTATTACAAGATGTTGAAACCCATAAAATATGCCAACAATAGATTCTATACTAGATGGGCCAATCTCAACACAAGTGATATCATCAAGTCTCGGTGTCAGGAGCTTACCAAATTCCAACACAGCTCGAGTGCAATTTACCTGACTAGGATTTTGAGGGAGGTGTACCAGTACCTTATTTTTGTGCTGTAGGATGCATGGGAGAAAGAATGCAAAAGTATTTGAAGAGAGTTGGATATTCATGCTCAACTTGGTTGTTACTTGAGGAAAAATATCCAATTGGGAAGATAGACTTTCTTTTCAATTGCAGTGACATGCTGGGCAGGCCAAAGGATGTATTAGATGGGATTTCCACCTAGCACTAGAGTTTTAGATGGGATTTTCACCCAGTATGCATTCCTAAGGATGTATTAGAATAGAACCCCACAAGAAAAGTTTCTTGTCGACTTCCACTGCAAGGTGTTGTCACAGTTAAGTTTCACATGAGTATACAATAGATTGGCAGAGCATTTATTTATAGTCATATTCAGATAATTTATCAGATTCACCCTCCTCACATGATCAACCAGGTGAAGGAGGAATTGCATGATATTTCATATTAGTTTAACACACCAGACGACACATATATTAGATTATTTGGATGCCAAACTTCTACCCATGTTATGCCATGATATGTGACTAGCAATGTAGTCCTGCAAGAAGTTTCTTAGAAATTGAATAAAGAATTGTCTGTGGTGCTCCATAGGAGGAATAAGGCCCCTTGGCCCACTTTCCCTTTGAGAATTGTAATGTATGAGTTGAAGAGCCTCGATGCAGTAGATTCTAAAATATAAGAGGCAGATCGCCTACACTTTGAAGTAAGGACCTGTTATCAACAAAAAAAAACAAAGGTTTACATTTTTCTTAGTCATTGTCTTAGATAAGTGTCAAGTCACCCTATGTTTCAATGGGTAGGTGGTAGGTTAGGAGTCTCAAAGGTTTAATTTTTTCATGTCCAAATAAAGTCTAACTTTCTTTTTCTATGTTTCATGAGTCCTATAGTCTTGTTAGAAACTCATAGCTTAAGGCCAATTTGAAAATTTTTGGAATTAGCCTCGAAACCACATTTTTGTAGCGTAGACAGTGTAAATTGTCTATTTTGCACTACGAAAACACTGCTCTTTTCTTAGCGCTTTTCCCTGCATGCTACGAAAGCGTGGATTCGTAAAAACAGTCTTGTCAAACATCAATCCGTTAAAATTCTGTTAAAATTTTCATTATTAAGTGTCAGCTAGGAGTAATTCCTTAAGCATGCCACCGCTCCAAACTCATCATGTCAAATTTAGGGTTCATTATTAAAGATAATTCCAAAATTTGAAAGGGCTGGCTAGTCTCATCATTTTAGTTTGCATGAAAACCCTTGAAATAGAATTATTTTCGAAGAATAAAATTTGGTAATTTTTCACCAAGGTTTTCCTCATTCATCATTCAGGCAAGGCTGACCACCATTGGCAAGCAAGGTTGATCAATTGAGTTTCAAAAGAGGCTAGTTTTGTCACAGGGATTCAAAGGAAAATATGACAGAGGAGAAGAAATGGCATAGGTCTGGTCATTGCTTGAGAACAGAGTTTGAAAGCACTGAGGTCCTAATCAGAGACAAAGCAGTTGTAGAAGCCTTCAAGAAAGCAGGGTGCTAGAATCTTTTTAAGAAATTGTAGGGAGGGCATACCCAAGTGACAAAGGAGTTTGCACTCCATTTCAGTGGCTTAAGTAGAAATTTTGGAATGCTTAATTTGCAAATTTCTCCAGAGGTCATAGCGTTGGTGACAGAAATTCCTAGGGGGCAAGAGACATGGTTCGAAAACTTCATATTCAACATGGAACCATGTAAGGAGTTCCTGAAGCCACAATTTTCAAAAACAGACTTAACCAAGGTAGTTCCCAAAGACTACATCAAGGACAGCCATATCAACTTTCTCTTCAACATTCAGCGTTATTTCACCTATGAAGGCAGATATCAAAAGATTTATTCATATCATTTTAAACTCCTTTTACATTTTACTAGTATGGTTTCTCTATATTTTCCTTACTTATTATTTCGAAGTATAGCTAAGATGGTAGATAAAGTACAGTTAAAATCCCAAGGATGTGAGACTTCCCTATTTCATCATGGTCTAATTCAATTAATACTTCTACATGAGCTCAGAAGGGTCAACAAAGATTGTTCTTTATTTTTGTTTGTATGTGACTTTGGAACAGAGAAACAAGGTGAAGACACTATCCCTAGGGTTAAAGGAACTCCATCAGCAGAAACCAGCAAGTTTGCAATGTCTAGGGCAAAAAGGTATGTTAAGTTAAAGCCTAGGAAGCAGGTGAAAGAGCAAGCAAGCAAAACCCCAGTAGTCAAAACCCCAACAGTCATTCTTGAAACTCCTAAATATTCCAAGGAAAAGATATCTGAGTTTAAAGGAAAGACACAAGAGCAATCAACCAGCAAACCAGTTCAAAAGAGATTGACTAGAAGCCAAATTGCAAAGGAGAAAGGAAAAATAGTGATCTCGGGAGAAGGTTCAAGCTTGAAGGGTGATTTAAATGATATCTTAAAGGCCATTGACATTACAGAATCTCGTTTGGTATAGGCAGATGTGACAAAATTTGATCAAAGGAAGTCGAAGAAAATGAAACCCTGTTGTTGGGAAAAGTATCCAATATGGAATGACCCTATCCCACTCTAAGGGTGATAGTTCCTTAGCAACAATCAAAGCAAAGCTATCTAAGATTACTTCTTTATGAGATGTAAAGGAGAGGAGAAAGAGATCCACTAACCGATATCTTTCGCTAATGGTTGATCCAATCTTCTCTCCTTGTTGTTTGCCCCCAGCTCCTTGCTCTTTCACTAGCCCAGCTACACCAAGATCCTGCAAAATGGCAAGAGAGGGAAACTGCAAGAAGCATACATTCATAATTGATTCAAGGATTAGAATAAATCAAATACACAAGTATAACAATACACCATTGAGACACATGCTTATAGAAGAACCTCAAATGCTTTATTAATGGAAGAAGTAAGGTTCAGGAAGTGATACAACCATAAGAGGCCCAATCCAGCATCACCTTCCCAGCAGAAAGAAATCTCCTCTTCACCTCCTTCAAAGCAAATCACCCAATAGTTCTAAACTCAAACCAACAACAATTCTTTACATTCACAAGATTCCAGCCTCCTGGATCTCATGGGAGAGAGATCCATATATAGGAGTTTGGAGAGAGGATGAGTCAGCCTGAGATGTGACTAGTGTCCTCTCTCACTCCAGTTCTTCTTCAGTTCTTGAGTCCACTTGGAGGTTCTTGCTTCCACTTGGAGATCTAGAACCTCTTACTCATCACCAGTCGAATTCCCTGATCCAAGTGTCATTTCGGAAGCTTCCTGGGCATTGACACCTTGAGGAATGACTGTTCCACATGTCCAAACTCGCCCAACCCAGGTAGCCTTCTTTACAGTTGACATTCAACGCAGGTAGACAGTGGAGCATTTGACATTCAGCGCAGATGCTCAGTGGAGCAGTTGACATGATCCAGAATTGCCTTGTTTTTGAGTGTTTTCACGTGGAGAACTTTTGTTCAGTGCTGTGGTTTGCTGACCTTGTTCCTCTAGGGGTAGGAACAACATGTTTAGGGACTTTGGATCCCTTCGATTATGGACATTTCATGCTTCATACTGTAAGGCACAAAAATGTCTATAACAGTTGACCCCTAAAGTATGAGGTCGTTTATCGGGTGAAATGCTTTATCAGGAGGATCCGAAGTTCATTCAATCGCTGAGCGGTGACCTGTAATAAGATACAATACAATACATTATTTTTCATACTGCTTTCATGATCTAGCTGAGGCGGGCATTCCCATGCTCAGCTTTATAAATTCATTTTGGTACATAGAACAGACGACCGTCTGATGGTAGACTGATAATTTTGGTGAAAATTATCATCCTTTGAGTAGGATGATCATCTGTTGCAATGATGTACATGTCAAATGTCTTTATATTTCCTGAATATATATCGCAGCCCGGATGGATGAAACTAGATCCGGGGTCTTCAAACTCATTCGACCTTCAGTCTAAGTACAAGTCGATCCATGTGAGAATTGCACTGAAGTCGAACATGGAAAGACATCGCTTGATTATCGGTCAATGATGTAAACCGTTAACAAGCGCGAGAGGAATCACCGATAATGATAATGACCCTCAAGGTACTGCAGTACAATTCACGTGGTGTGAATAAAGGACTTGGCATCGAACACCACGCAAAATCTTCTGGTCGAAGGTCATTGATGTATACCTGTCGCCGGAAGTGAGAAACTTGCCATTGAGTCATGCAAGCTTCAAAGTACTGAGGGGGTTTGTTCCTAGATCAACTCCTTGGATAATGAGCTAATGTCGACAAGGAGCGATTCGTCAAAGGAGGGCCTTAATGAATCCCACATCAGTGACACGGAACGGAGCTAATGATTTTAATGGAGGTGAAAACAATCTGTGAAATATGATTCAGGGTGGCGGTCATGAAAATATGAAAGATGATGTATGGTAGTGGATGGGACACGGTTGACTCTTTCTGAACAGCATCTCTTGAACATATAATGACACTGATGCGATGGATCGGTAGCATTACCCCAAATGTGGATGGTTTGGCGAGACCATGGTGATGAGACCGGTGAATGAAACAACCCAACCCGATGTGGTACGGAGGAAAAGTGTCATGTTCAAGAGCGACTTGCTACCATTAAAGCTTTGAGGTTCTCCCAATTTTTCCCCAGTCATTTCTGACCAGTACCTCTTTATTTTTGTCAAGCTTGAGGAGGATAACATATGCTTGTTCTATAACCTGCCCTTCGGGCAAGCCCATCGCTATGTTTTAACGAGCCTAGCGATAGGGAAACTTGTTCTCGCCTAAAGACAAGTTTGTTGCTATTTAATCAATTTAACGAGTCTAACGACAAGGATAACTCGGTCCTTTTCATTTTTAGAGAGTCTGAAAAGATACATAAAGTTAACTCCAAAATTCCTTTTTCATCATCTAATCCCTTAAGTCCGAAAAAGTATAAAACAATATGAAAGGGATGAGTTTTCGATAACTTTAACGAGCCGAATAAAACAAGCGCTCGACCTTTTTGTGCAATAATCCCTCAGGTCCAAAAAGATTAAAATCTAGAGGAGGGATAGCTCTTCCGGTCCTTTTAACGAGCTGGAAGGCCAAAACTCGGGCAATCTTTTCATATTTTACGAGTCAGTTGAAAAGAGCTTAAAGAAGACTCGTCTTTTGAGGAATGAGTGATAAACAGGGATAGCAACTGATTCCAGGTACATGTTGGAATTTTCCAATCACGACAGTGTCAAAAGGATGGCTAGGTGAAATCACTCTTCGCAGTTGTTCCTCAAAATGGGTAAACAATCAAGTGGAGGTGAACGATCGGCCAAATGGAGGTGGAGGTGGCAGGTGCAAACACGACCAAGGCTTTTATGGCTGATAAATTTACGATCACAGTGGTTATTTACCGGAATAGGTTCATTTTTTATTTAAAAATGAGCTTAAACTCTGGAGGAAACATTGCTCACTGCTTATATTTATTTTTTAACGAGCATGAAGACCGCGTTAAAACTGCTCAGATATTGCGTTTATTTTTTAACGAGCATGAACTTTATGCTAAAACTGCTCGAATCTTGAGTTTATTTTTTAACGAGCATGAACTATATGCTAAAACTGCTCGATTACCCAGTCTTTTGATAAGAGTGTCTCATCAAGATTCTATTTTTTATGGAGCTTCATCTCACTAAGCTTTGCTCCCTATCCTTTCTTTATGCAAGTTCGGAAACGGCTAATCCTACGAGTTTAAAGGGTTAGACCTACGGGTTTAAAGGGAGGACCTAAAAATTTAAAAAATAAATAGTCGCCCCTTGCTTGCACTCCAAAAGGTTTGCATGCCCCCAGGTATAAAACAGAGTTTCAAGGTTACCTCTACTTACCCTCCGCCAAAACATTTGTTTTAATCGAGAGAGGCTTACCTCTTTCAGGTCACCCAAAGATTGTCTCGTTAATCTTTCAAACAAAACACTTCTTTGGCAATGTCTACCGAAATAGACAAGGGTGAATGACTAGTGCCAAGCACGTAACTTTGACAAAAGAATCCTATTCTAGAGCAACCCCTCTTCCAACCACGGACGGGGTACAGACTAGTCATATTCTCCCGCGGAAACCTACCCTATACCCGAAGTTTCCCTGCCGAAGCAGGCCAGGATGCATGCCCCCTGGGTACCAGTCCCATCTTTCCGAATCACTCGCATTCATCGGGAAGAAGGACTGGGGGTGGAGACATTTCTTGATTCAATAGACCATTCAGGGTTGGTATGTGACTATTTGCGATGCGTGATCCCGGAAATGAAAGTTGGTCTATGAGCTTGACCATTCTTCCTTCGTGTGGAAAACACATTACTCTAAAGAGTGAGGAGACTATTGCTCCCATGCAATATATATAGTCTCGTCCAAGGAGTAGGTTATAATCCAAGGGTCCTTGAACGACCATCACGTTCATTTGAACGGCCTTCCCTTTCAATGTAATGGGCACATTGGGGAGGATCCCTAATGGTCAACTGGTTCCTTTATCAAAACCCGAGAGATTTCTTATCTCAGGCAAAAGCGCCGGGGAACCCAGTGCTTTCCAAGCAACAGAGGAAAGGATACTCACAGATGCCCCTTCATCAATGATAGTGCTAGCCATTACCATTCTGTATATTTGGACTATGATTCTGAATGGTACACTGGCTGGCAACTGGGGTCTGCCTAGTTGGTTCCAATCAAAGGTCACAACCAGGTTGCTTGGTGGTGGAACCGAATACACGGCCGGATATGACCCTGACGATGTTCCTTCCTGCGATAAAGGAATGGGCGCATTGCCCTGACGCTCGTCAGAGTCTGTGTTGATGAAAAGAATCTGGATGGTGTCATCCTTATTCTCTTCAGTGAGGGTGTCATTTGAAGATGAATCTTCAGTGACGGTGTCATTTGAAGATGAAACTTCTGAAGGGAGAACCGGGTCAACTGCCGTTTCGACCTTTAGACTTTCGTCTGGTCTGGATTCAGTAGGTTCATTTTCAATGACTGACGCTTCAGCTGACCACTTGAGTGGGCCAGCTGTATTCTCAACCAACGAAGGACTTGGCACGAGTTTTTTGTATCCAGGAGGAAGCCTCAACGGTGAAACCGGACGATCTTCCAAAACTCTCTTCGCTTCGTCTAAGAAGGGACAACGGTGGATGGCGTGATCGCCTTCACACAGTCTGGAGGGGGATCTTGCTCCCCCTCTTGGTCTTGAACCTTCACTTTCGTTGGTTGACGGTAAGCATTCAACATGGCTATCAGAGGTTGATGCTCCCGAACTGTGCAAACGAGGGGACCAGTCCCTTAGTATCTGGGGAATACAAGGACAATCTCTATGGAAGTGGTCTCCTCTACATATGACACATGGCGATTTAGGCCCGGTCTATGCTGTGTGTGGATTTTTGTCAGATGTCTTTTGCTTGCCCCCAGTCGCCTTAGGCTCCTTCTTCTTCTTCTCTCTCTTCTTCTTCTCCTTCTTCTCCATGGGAGCTTGGCTTTTGCCGGCTCTACCTTGCGAAGATGAAGGATTGGAGGAAGATTTATAGGAAGTAGAAGGCTGGTGGGCAGCTCTAGACTGATCTAATTGTTGACTCGACTGTTCAGGAACCATGGTGTTCTGAACTACATTGGTTGAGAATAGCCAGATTTGCAGGCCAATTGTCAGTCCTGGAAGCGACAATGTGGCCATGTGGGGCACACCAACTTCTCCCCAAGAGGAGAAAGGACTAGGATTTCCATCATGGGGAATTCCTTGGTTGGTGCGTTCCATGTTCTCAACCTACAGATCAACACAGGAATAGGAGGTGATTGTGTTCCGTTTTTAAAATAAATTTTATAACGACGCTTTAGACACAACTTGATTTTTCATTTTTTAAGAGTCGAGAAAAAGCTAAAGATGACTCTATTCTCCTTCGATGTTTTAACGAGCCCGAAGTGACAAATGCTCGGATGGACTTTTTTAGTTATAGAGTTTGAAAAAGGCCAAAAGAAACTACTCTGGAGTTCTAGGCAGAGGGTGTGCCAAACTTTTCGCAAAACCACAGAATAGGTTTTACGGTACGGGTGGTCGATCTTCGTGAATGCTGTGTTCACTGCATTGCGATCAGTAGGGCAGCCGACACGGCTTCCTATGGATAAAGGCTTTGTTCCTATAGGGGTCTCCCAATATATACGCGACGGTACGTGGGAGCACAAGTCCGTATTGATACTTATTGCTCCATCGTGGAGGAATCACCCAACCACTCAACACTAAGATATAACGTTTAACGACGCCGGAACACGTCTCTAGCTTAGACCTCTATGTGTTTGCGTTATGTTTCAAAGCGTTGTTATGTAAATTCAATTTATTTTAGGTTGATCTTGTTTAGCAGTTTGCCCTTATGGATCACCACGAGATGTATGATACAAATTCCTAAATGCAGTCTAAGATGATAAGCAAGCTTTTCAATCTTTCAACTTTGAAAATCCTAACTACTGAGGGAAAAGAAAGACATCATATTTTCACACAGATCATAGAGCACACACTAATGCACTTTTTCCTAAATCAAGATGCAAACTGTCAAAATGCACATGCACAATGCAGGTATTTCTTTTCTGTTTCTTAATGTTGGTGTACTACAAAAAGAAAGCTGTTGTATAACTTTGAATTCAATTTCAAGTGAAAGCAAACAAGCTTTTGTCCAAAATCAAAAGACACCTTAAGATTTACTTGTTTCAACACTAGAAATACATAAATTCAAACCATATGACAAAAGCAAAAGCTCAATAAGCTATGAACAGCAAACAAACTAACTCTTAAGATCAGAACGACACTTATCACAGGTCTAGATCTAAGAGGCCACAACAAGACTAGTTCACTTTCGTTATGGGAAACTGCGAATGATGTAAGAAATACACAAAGAACAAATACAGTTTATTTATACAACCAAGGCAGAATAGTGGCAAAGAAAGGTGGTTTCAGATAGGTACATTGACTGATAACAGGCTGCAAAAACAGGGATGAAAACAGGGCAACAGAAAGCAGAGAACCCCAGCTGCACAAGGCCACACTGGTTCAGCGCAGGTAGAACACTGTCAGTTTGACATTCAGCACAGGTAGCCCCTTCGGGACCTACGATGAAATGCATACTGCCTTCACAGTGCCTGCAATGAAGAGAGAAACTCTCATTTCTCTTGGTTTCCGGGTCACAGATTGCTCAAAAATCAACAGTTTTTGGCCAAATCAAAGCTACCAAGCAAGTACACACTAAAGGATGATTCAAAGGAGGATGAAAATCTATCACTAAGAGCTGTTCAGAGTCCTTGTGGATCAGCTCTTAAAATCATAAACATGCCCAGAAACTGAGCTAGACTAGTTTCCCTCTACTTTGCATTTGAAAGATCCAAATGCAGTTCGATTCGGTACTCCCTGTGTTTAGGAAATGAATAGCAAAAACACAAACAACCAACAAGATACGATCCCCAGCGGAGTCACCAATTTGTTGTTGGGAAAAGTATCCGATACGGAATGACCCTATCCCACTCTAAGGGTGATAGTTCCTTAGCAACAATCAAACCAAAGCTATCTAAGATTACTTCTTTATGAGATGTAAAGGAGAGGAGAAAGAGATCCACTAACTGATATCTTTCGCTAATGGTTGATCCAATCTTCTCTCCTTGCTGTTTGCCCCCAGCTCCTTTCTCTTTCACTAGCCCAGCTACACCAAGATCCTGCAAAATGGCAAGAGAGGGAAACTACAAGAAGCATACATTCATAATTGATTCAAGGATTAGAATAAATCAAATACACAAGTATAACAATACACCATTGAGACACATGCATATAGAAGAACCTCAAATGCTTTATTAATGGAAGAAGTAAGGTTCAGGAAGTGATACAACCATAAGAGGCCCAATCCAGCATCACCTTCCCAGCAGAAAGAAATCTCCTCTTCACCTCCTTCAAAGCAAATCACCCAATAGTTCTAAACTCAAAACAATAGCAATTCTTTACATTCACAAGATTCCAGCCTCCTGGATCTCATGGGAGAGAGATCCATATATAGGAGTTTGGAGAGAGGATGAGTCAGCCTGAGATGTGACTAGTGTCCTCTCTCACTCCAGTTCTTCTTCAGTTCTTGAGTCCACTTGGAGGTTCTTGCTTCCACTTGGAGATCTAGAACCTCTTACTCATCACTAGTCGAATTCCCTGATCCAAGTGTCATTTTGGAAGCTTCCTGGGCATTGACACCTTGAGGAATGACTGTTCCACATGTCCAAACTCGCCTAGCGCAGGTAGCCTTCTTTGCAGTTGACATTCAACGCAGGTAGACAATGGAGCAGTTGACATTCAGCGCAGATGCTCAGTGGAGCAGTTGACATGATCCAGAATTGCCTTGTTTTTGAGTGTTTTCAGGTGGAGAACTTTTGTTTAGTGCTGTGGTTTGCTGACCTTGTTCCTCTAGGGGTAGGAACAACATGTTTAGGGACTTTGGATCCCTTAGATTATGGACATTTCATGCTTCATGCTGTAAGGCACAAAAATGTCTATAACAAACCCTCCAAGAAACTGGACTTTGAGGATGATGTTACAGCTTTTGCTTTTAAACCTAGAAAGCCCTTAACCAGGAAATCTAAGAAGATGCAGGAGTCCAATGTTGAATTGGAGAGAACATAAGAAACCTTTGTTGTTCAAGAGGAGTTGAGAGACTTACCATCTCCAAGACCTAAAGGAGACAAAAACACAGTTCCTCCCACTCAAACAGAAAAAGCTAGTTATGAAGTTATGGAAGAAAGGTTAAAAGCTGCCAACAATGAAGTTGCTAAACTAAGAGTGATAGCAAGAGAGCATGCTACTGAAAGGAAAAATTTCAAAAGGATGAAGGCTCTCTCGAAGGCTGAAAAGGTGTCCAAACCAGAAATAGTTAGCAGTGAAAATCAATACTTCACCTAGACTATTCCTGTAATCAAAGAAGCCAGATTTGTAAGGAAAATTAATGCTCAGCTCATAGCTACAAACAGAGGATTGAAGAGGAAAATTGAAGATCTGGAAATACAGCTAACCAAATCTGGAAAAGGGTCTACAACAATAATGAAACAGGGTGTTGAAAAGAGGGAGTGGAGGAGATATATTATAACAGTTTTGGCACACAAAAAGAATTTTGGCATATAAAGGAAGAACAACTATGAAGAAGAAAATTTATAAGGATAAGTGATTTTTATTTTTTTCGTTGATCATATCAGGAAAAAACTCCCAAACTACATATTTTTGAAGGCCGTGTTGAAAAAAGAACATACATAGCAGTTTTGTAGCGCGCTACGAAACTGCTGAAGATGATCATTTAGCACTTATGGATGCTTTCCGGAGGTAAGGTTGGATTAGATCCAAATTTTGAGGTTGCTGGTAGACATGTGATCATGTATGAACTCTCATATGGTAGTGATGTAGATAGCAAAGCTTCAAGGAGTATTTCATAGGTAATATGATGGCTATACTATGAAAACAAAGTATTTTTGTAGCACAATCATGTTTCATCCATTACACCATATGCTCGAGTTTCCTTTTCCATAGGTGGAAAATGATATTTTAACAGATTATTAATGCATGCCACATATACGCCAGCAAAAAACTATTTGAAGATAATCATAAAGGGTTAAGGGCCTTAAAATGAGGAACTTTGTCTGCTTGTCTTTAGGACAGTTAGGGCATAACTCAACAGGTTTTGCAACAGCACTATGGACATCATCAAACTCGAAGACATGGTTGGAAGCTAATTTAAGAATGTATTGAAGATCCGGATAAGGTTGCTGAAAGTATGTTCTAGGAGTTTTACTCCTATTTGTATTAGGACTCTTAAAAATAGCTAGCTATCATGTTGTAATTAAATAATTTGTTTTGTGAATAGATAGGTGTCTAAGTTAGGAATTCAAATTCCTCTAAAGGTGGATGATAGTATTCAAGGATGTAAAACTCTATATTAAGCTTGAGAATCGAATTCCTCAGGGTTCGAAATTTCATTAGTAAAGGAAAGATTGTGTTATTGTAAGAAACTATGGTTTTCATACTTAATACAGAGATCAATTTGACTACTCAAGATTCACAAAGATTTTATGTGTTTGATGTTCTTATGGCTTTTTTCAATTACTTATTTGTAGTGGTATGAGCTTGTGATAATTAGAATTCATTGGAAAATGCTCTAACTTCCTTCACATGCTTGTAAATTGTGTTGATTCATTGTGTTACTATTTTATTCATAAACCTAAACTCTGAGTGCCTTGACTTCCATGTTTTGTTGATCATGTTATTTTTTTGAAGACTATTTTGACTCCATAGCCCAATAGATATTTGCTAATCATAGTTTCAACCATTCAACCAGTTATACTTTTGTTCATTTTGTTCCTAGAGTTATCCATCTAATCATTAATCAAAAACCCTAAACCTAGTGAGAGAGCCCTCTTAGGTTGAGGAGGCTAAGCCTCAACCAAAAGATTGGTTTGAGAGTTACTCAGAGTCTACTTGATCAGTAGCCTATCAAGGTTAGATTTTGTGATAACAGGACCTTTCACACTTATGACCCCATAAATGTGTGCAAGCAAAATTGTGATGCGAAAGGATACACCAGGGGATACATACCAATGACTAATGAAGAATATGAAAAGGTTAATAACTAACACAACCCATTAAGGAACACACACACAAGAATTGAATTCGTCCCTCCCAAGCTCCAAAAGCTCCATATGTACTGATACAATAAATACTACAAGCAATAATTGTCCAAGCAAGCATTGCAATTTCCAAGAAAAGGATCAAGCATGATCCAACAACAAAAAGTAGTAGAAAGTGAAAAGTTGATCCATTGAATATAGAAATTATTGAGGTTGAGTAGGAAAATACAAAATTAGAGGAAAAGATGCATCAAGAGGAGAATAGGAAGCAGGATGAACTTCTTAGAAAGAAATAAGAAGAGGAAGAAGACAAAAGGAGAATAGAAGAAGAATAAAAAAGGAACTCATAGGAGGAGGAAGCAACATAGAGGCTGGAAGAGGAACATATAACTGAGGAAATAGAAGTATAATTGGAGGAAGATGATGCCATTAATCCCATGGACGATGAATTTGATTCTCCAACAGAACCTCCCCTTATAGGGGGCCATATCCCATTTGATAATATGGTAATCAAACCTCCACCAGAAGATAGGGTCATGGACATATGTAATGTTACATTTGATCAACTAAAGAAAAAGACTCGTGTAAGAAAGATGAATATTATTCCTGAATGATCCACATAATCCAATCTCAGTATCCATAGAGAAGATGATAACTGCAAACTCTAGGAGGAATCTATTGGGCACCAATTCTACCTATCTTTTTCTTACATTTTCACCTATCCTTTCATCCTTTTTGCACCAATAATATGCATTAATTGTGATAAACTTACAAGGTAAACCTCCCTTCAAATATCTCTTGGAATATTTAATTAATGAAGTAAGGTCACAGGGTTTTGCCTTTGTGAACTACTAAACTTTGCTATTTCCGCATATTTCAGTGAACATGTCTCACATTCGTAGCTCACAACAATAGTCCCGCATTTACAGCAGTTGTTCGACAATGCTGCAACAACATAACCAACTCTCAGTTGCTCCCAAGCTTATTTCAGATCTTTATTGTTCTCTCTTTCTCGACAATTAGTTGTTGTTCTAACAGTAGTATATTTTTGGGCATTAGTTTCCAAATTTAGGGAAATATGTCATTACCATGTATTGGTATAAAAGGGGTTTTATGCCTGTGCAAAGGGGTTAGTTGTGAAGAGACAAACATTGTAACATTTCTTCATATATTAATTGAACGCAAGCAAGTTTGTTGTTCTTATCTTAGTTTTGAGTTAACTCAACCTTGATCAAAGAGCTAGGCCCACTCTCCTGATCAGGTGCTGCATATTTTCTTTATGTATGTTGTTTCTTCTGTTGTGTGTAATCTTCTTATTGTTGTTACAAGTCTTTAATTAATTGTTGTGAATGCCTTTTTAAGTTCAAAAATTTATTTCTAATTATTGTTATAGTGATGCTTTGATCCTTTAGCTGTGAATGCTTGGTTTATGTTAGATTGTAACCTTGCCCCTACATATACCTTGTGCATTACCTTGAAAAATGTATGCACCAGGATTGATAAATTAATGTGGAAAAAAGTGGAATAGTTAGTTCACACTCAGACACCAACATTTGGGCGTCGTTGTCGAGGAAGGCTAATAAGGTGCAAGACATCATCTGCATTAACCAAAGGATCAATCTCTCATCTTAGCGAGGGAAGTGTTACCCTGCTCTAAGTCTTGAGCTTAGTATTTTGATTTCTATTGCTTTTTATCGCTTTTGGGCCGAGTCATTTTGTTTTGGTTGATTTGTCTGAATTTTCTTGAGTTGTTAAAACTGAATCTCTGGTCCTGGGGAGGGAATGGTCCTTTGACACCCTGCTCCAGGTCCTGAGCCTTAGATTTTCTTTGATGTGTTTTCTTTTCTTGTCTGATCTCTCGTCTTGGGGAGGGAATGGTATTTTGACACCTTGATCTAGGTCTTAAGCCTTAGATTTCCTTTCAGTGATTCTCTTTTCTTGTCTGCTAAAACCCAACCTCTCGTCCCAGGGAGGGAATGGTCCTTTGACACCCTACTCCAGGTCCTGAGCATAGTGATTTAATTTAGATGTTTCCCTCTTACCAATTTGCATGAACAAAGATTCACATAATGGGCAGAGGAAAACCCCAAAGAAAGGAGGACATGATTTGGGAAGGAACACTTACATCCAACAAATCATCACAAAAGACGAATGAGAGGCATCTTCTCGTGCTATTGTGAGGGCAAGGACTTGGACGAAATTAGAGGGACAATACGTTGAAAAGCTAGTGCTATCTACAATACCTCCTTTTCATTTAACAAAGAAAACCCTTCCAGCAACAGAAGAAGTATGCAGCAGTATACCTGATGAAGGAGTATCACTGCTAGTGACAGAGGAAGAAGGAGTTGCAAGCAGAAGATCTGAGGAACCAGCTCATTCCAGTAGGGAAGAATAAGTTGCAAGAAAGCAGTCAGAGGAATTAAGCCAACATGGCAGGGAGGA
The DNA here is from genome assembly GCA_031772625.1 of Pinus tabuliformis. NCBI lineage: Eukaryota > Viridiplantae > Streptophyta > Pinopsida > Pinales > Pinaceae > Pinus > Pinus tabuliformis. The sequence continues at coordinate 1,700,812,974 of CM062819.1, read as the reverse complement.
AGGAGATGAAAGGGTATTCATATCACCATGGGATAGGGGGAGTGTTGTTAAGGCAACTCAAACTTCCGTGATAAGACCCCCTCCATCATTCCCTACAAAACCTGTTGAAATTCCCAGTGACCCTTGGAGAATATTTATGGAACCCCCAAGTTGTACTATTGACTTCCCAATTTGGGATCTGGGACTGGCGCACCAACAAACCCCATTCCTTTGATAGCTTTACCTAGCTTTCATGGGTTGACATCTGAAGACCCTGATACATTCCTTTATGAATTTGATATTGTTTGTCGGGGATATGACTAAATAAAATTGAATATCTTCCCTGCTACATTAAAAGGGACAACCCTACGATGGTTTATGATCTAGGAGGAAAGACTATCTCCACATGGGATGGGATGAAAACCGCTTTTCTGGAGAAGTATCAGGATTACTGCAAATCTTGGTATATTAAGGAAGAACTTTTTAAGTTCATGCAGAAGGAAGATGAGAATTTGGAGGATTTTGTGGAACGTTTTAAGTACACATTACAGAGGTCAGGTCATTCTATCTTGGATAAGGACAGTTGAAAAATTATCCTTCTACGGGCTTTTTGAGAAGAATCTCTAGAACTGTTAAGCATAGTAGGAAATGGAGATATATCAAAAGAGGACTTCAATACCATCTATGAGTTGTGCCTCCAGTGCATGAGGGGAGCTGCAAGGAATAAAAAGGAATTTGGTCAACAAAAGTAAGGGCAGAGGTTTCACGAAAGCAGAAATTGGAAACTTGCTAGATAACTTAAGGACTGATATCTTGAGTACCTTTTCTGCACAGATGGACACACTACGAGTAAAACAAAAATGAATGGAATTGGAAAAAACTATGGCTATATTTTGCCCAAGGTGTAGAAAGAAACATCCACCTAGAGAATGTCCATTGAACTCGGTGGAATAATGTGCAATATTTGAGTTGAGTCATGCAACAAGTTCATGCCCCTCCTTGCCAGGATTGAAGGTGGTATTTCAAGGGATAGGCAAAGAGGTGGATCAACTATACTTCATGGGATCCAAAAAGCCATGGAAACCTTGGCCACCAGCTGTAAATCAAAGTATATTTTTGGATCCATCTTGGTATTTTAACAAATTTAATATGGGTCCTCAGTCCATGCCTTATTCACCCATGTGGCCTCAATAACAGTTTCCACCCTGGCAACAATGGGCTCCTCAAACTAGTTCGAATCCTACATGGCCCCGAACTGACGTAGACCCTCTCCTCTTAGACAATTTCCTCAATCAATACCACAACAACAAGTTCAGTTTCCCTCTAACATACCTTCTGGTAATCCACCTATTTGCCCTCAACTTACTATCCAACCCAATTCGAATCCTAACAATAAGGGGGCTCAACAAGATGACACCCTCAACCTGCCTTCTTACAGTATCTCTACCACAGAACTTTATGAAATGAACTTGAGATCCGGGCAGGTAGTACATACTCAGCCCTCACCTATTATTATTTAACAGGTTAACAGTGAGGTTAAAGAACCAGAAACAGTTGAAGAGAAATCAAACCAAGCTAGCAAAAATAAAACACCTCCTCAACTACTAATTAATCAAGAACACCAAGTTGACTCTCCCTATCCTGAAGTATTTCCCTTGAGTAAATAGATCCCTCAAGCTAAGTTTGACTTGTTAGGGGAGTTACAAAATATGTTTGTTAAGATTCCCCTATTACAAGCTATGAGGGATGTACCTATTTACGAAAAAACTCTTAGGGAATATTGTGCTAAAAAACCTAAAAAGAAATCAAGCGACCCACTCACTATTCATGTGATGGGAAAGTTATCAGATTTTATGTTGGGAAAGGCTATGCCTATGAAATATGGGGATTCGGGGAACCCAATTCTAACTATACAAATTAATGGAGTAGAAATTCTAAATGTACTGGTAGATTTGGGTGTTTCTATTAATGTCATCACTTTTGAAACCATGCATGCAATGGGTCTTCGAAACCTCAAACATACACCTGTTGTGTTGGAATTAGCATATAGTTCTATAGTCACACTGGTAGGAAATTTATAAGACATTACAATCTTAGTTGATTCATGGCATTATCATGTGGATTTCCTAGTGTTGCAAACATAGTCCCCAGTTGGTGGCCACCCCTTGATTCCAGGAATACCGTGGTTGGAAACCACAAATGCTTGTATCAGGTTTTGTTTTGGAAATATGGTTATCTCAAATGGGCAAGTAACTAAAAATCGTGTGCTATACCCTCCTGTAGAACCTAGCCCGTCAATGAAACCAACTTGTCGTAAGAAACCTCTACCAAAGGAAGAATTCGAGTCTAAAGATGAAGAATTAAGACCAATTCTTACTATTGGGTAGGCCCTTCAGCTGAAAACATAAACTGAGGATGATATAATTACTACCTTCATTAGCAACCCCTGTTTTGTTTCAGATTCAAACCAACAAACTCTAGAATCTGTCTTGAGATGTAAAACATAGGGGAGTATTGAAACAACAAATGGATTTGAATAATTGCCTACAAATTTGTCCCATGACAACCTTTTTGTAGAGATAGAGCTAGCAAAGACCCTAGATATTAACCCAAATCTATCAGAATCCCAGAAAAAACAACTTCTAGATGTTCTCCGAAATCACAAAGAAGCCTTCGCCTGGGACTATATAGACATGAAGGGATTCCTTCCAATCTTTGTACGCATCATATATACATCAAAGGGGATTTTCATCCTATGAGACATCCCTAAAGGAGAATGAACCCCTCTTTGAAAAACATTGTTAAGGAAAAACTTCAAAAGCTATTGGATGTAGGATTTATTTACCCCATCTTAGACAACCAATGGGTTTCCCCATTGGTGATTGTTCCCAAGAAAAATGATAAATGGTGGATATGTGTAGATTATAGAGAATTAAACAAGGAAACACAGAAAGACCATTTCCCATTACCATTCATTGACCAAGTCTTGGATACTTTGGTTGGGAAGAAGTTCTACTTCCTAAATGGGTTTAGTGGGTACAACCATATCCAAAGATCTCCCAAGGATGAGGATAAAACTACTTTCACGTTCCCTTGGGGAACTTTCACATATCAAGTCCTTCCATTTGGTCTCTATAATGCACCTGCAACATTCCAAAGGGACATTTTAGGGATTTTCTCTAATCTAGTAGATGATAGTGTTGAAATCTATATGGACGATTTTACTCCATATGAAACTCATTTGAAGAAGGGTTAGAAAATCTGGAGAAAGTTCTTGAACGATGTAAACAGATGCATGTCTCTTTGAGTACAGTGAAGTGCCACATGATGATGGAGGAAGGAATGGTTCTAGGACATTTTCTTTCAACTGCTACAATTCAGATGGATCTAGCTAAGGTAGAGGTAATATTGCACTTTCCAATACCCAAAACAGCCACACAGGTACGTAGTTTATCGATTACATTGGTTATTATAGGCGCTTTATAGAAAATTTTGCTAAGATAACACATCCACTTTTTCAATTGCTGACAAAAGATGCAGATTTTGTGTGGACAGATGACTGTGATGCAGCCTTTGTGAAGATCAAGGAACTTGTGTGTAGAGATCCGATCCTTTGAGGGCTGGACTAGACATTACCATTTCATACCCATGTTGATGCTGCTCAGACAACAATTGGGAAGTTTTGGGACAACAAGTAGACAAGGTGCCATATGCAGTTTACTATGTTAGTAAGAACATTGGCTCATGCCGAGTTAAACTACACAGTGATTGAAAAAGAATTCCTTGCTGTTATCTTTGCCATCAACAAGTTCCGGCATTATATTATCAGTATCCTACCTGTGTACACACTGATCATACATCAATTAGGTATCTCATGAATAAACCCATTACTCCTGGTCGTATTACATGATGGATGTTGCTAATTCAAGAATTTGACATCACCATAGTAGATAAACCAGGAAAGGATAATGTGGTTGCTAATTTTTTGTCTAGACTAGATAATAATGTTGAAAGTACACCCATAGAAGATAGTTTTCCAGATGAGCATCCTTTTGCAATTTCTGCTAACATTTCATGGTATGCAGATATTGCTAACTATCTTGCTACAGGGAAGGTACCTCGTCACTCGTCATATAGGGAACAATGAAGAATTATTCATCATAGTACCTGATATTCATGGATGGGAGGATACCTTTTTCACACAGGGGTTGATTAGCAGATTCGGCGTTGCGTATTTGAGGATGAAATTTATGAGATATTGAAGGATGCCCATGATGGCCCTTGTGGAGGGAATTTTTAAGATAAAAGAAAAAGCCACAAGGTGTTGCCACAAGGTGTTGCAAATGGGATATTATTGGCCTTCTATTTTTCAAGATGCTTGATATTATGTCTGAGGATGCGACAGTTGTCATCGGATGGGGTAGCCTGGAAAGTTTGATGAAATGCCATTGCAACCCCAGGTAGGCCTCGAGCCTTTTGAGAAGTGGGAAATTGACATCGTTGGACCTTTTAACCCACCTTCTCATCAAAGGTTCACATTCTCATCTGCACTAATTATGTGACTAAGTGGGTGGAAGCCAGAGCTGTTGCAAAAGCAATGGAACAGGTGGCTTCAAAATTTTATTTTTGAAGAGAATTTTGCTCGATATGGTACTCTAAGGGCGATTGTTTCAAATGGATAGGCACATTTCACATCCCACATGATGGCAAAGCTTATGTAGAAATATGGAGTCAAACACAGGGTGATGTCTCCATACCACCCCCAGGCGAATGGACAAGTAGAAAGTACAAACAAGGTATTGGAAAATATCTTGACAAAGACTGTAGCAAGCCATCGTTGGGATTGGTCTCAGAAACTTCCTGAAGCTCTCTAGGCATACAGGACAACATGGCAGAACACAACTAGGTTTTCACCATTTGAGTTAGTCTATGGGAAATCCCCCTTGTTTCCGATAGAATTTGAGATCAGCACGCTCAGAACAACTTTGGAAGTAGGATTGGACTTATCAGAGGCCCAGAAACACTAGTTGGAACAACTAAATGAGTTAGATGAAATCTGTTCAATGGTTGTCCAGAAAACTACTGCTATCCAACAACAGAGAATGAAATGGCACGATAAATTTATCAAGAATAAGGTGTTTCATAAAGGAGATTGGGCACTACTCTATGACTCCCGTTTTAAAGATTTTAAAGGGAAGCTTCATACTCGTTGTATGGGACCCTATGAAGTGGCCACCATGTTTGACAATGGAATAGTCAGATTGGTTACAATAGATGATACTCGTGCTTCCTTCTTAGTGAACGAACACCGTCTGAAATTATACCACCGTCCAACTTCTAGGGATGCCTTCATCAAACATCTCTCTGATAAATCTGGTTTGATGGTTGTTGGTGCAGAGAATGCTTCCTCTGCATTCTCCTAATATATATATATATATATATATATATATATATATATATATATATATATATATATATATATATATATATATATATATATATATATATATATATATATATATATATATATATATATATATGTTGTTACTACTTACTTGTTTTCTTTTTTGCACGAAATATTATTGAAATACAATGATGTGGAGCTAACAAATTTTTCAAGTAATAGTCACTATTGTTACTCCTAGAAAATTTTATAAGTGTCAGATGCTATTACTCCTTGGGTGCTATTACTCTGTCGTTGTTGTTACTCCTGGAAAATTTTCTAAGTGTCGGATGTTGTTACTCCTTGGGTGTTGTTACTCCATCACTGTTGTTACTCCTAGAAAATTTTCTAAGTGTTGGATGTTGTTACTCCTTGGTTGCTATTACTTCACCACTATTGTTACTCTGCTGGTGCTATTAATCCGTCGCTATTGTTACTCTTGGAGAATTTTCTAAGTGTCAGACACTGTTACACCTTGGGTGTTGTTACTTCGTCGTTGTTGTTACTCCTTGGGTGCTGTTACTTCACCGTTGATGTTACTCAAAAAATTTCTAAGTGTCAAATGTTGTTACACTGCCGCTACTGTTACTCCGCAGCTACTGTTACTCCACCACTACTGTTACTTCGCCACTACTATTACTCCGTTGATTACTCTTCTGTTACTCCACCACTAGGTAGGTCGCCATGTATGTCTCTTTTGACTTTTATGGATTCAATTAAAATATTCCCATGACGAGACATTTATGTGTCATGGACGGTTACATTTAAGTTGAGGGGGGGTGCCTTTATAAGTGAATGACGATGTATTTAAAAACAACATCAATAGCATATCACATATCATTATTAAACCTTGTGCGAATGGTACACTCATAAATCCCATCATTTCGTATAATCATTTCGATGCATTGGAATTTGAATTACGTACATTCGATAACCAATTAGTATTTTCCAATTCATATGAATTAATTAATATAATGATTCGCCATAATCCTTTGCATTTTTCAAAAAATCACCAGCCATTTTCACCACCTTTTACCCCACGTTCCACCATGCTGTTACCATTATTGTTGAATTAGTTGTTGTTACTCTCTCCCCAACAGTCGACTGCGTACAAGTACTATTATTGTTTCTACAACAATGGGTCGGTTGGATGTGCGTCACGAGCCGAAGGATACCATCTTGGTCCGTAACAATAGAGAGGTATGGAATATTTTTGTCAATGCAGGTTGGGACATCTACTTTAACAAATTGTAAGGATTCAGTGAGGGTATTGCAGTGTAATTCGCACTCAATTTGAATGTGAAATGCTCTCGAATCAGAGGGATAGAAACCCCTATTACAGAAGAAGTTATTGTAGAATTTAGTGGATTGCCTTAACAAGGATAGATCTAGTTTTCACGAAGAGCTCCTCTCTTGGAGTTCCTAGAATTATTTTTTTAGGCTGGCTAGAGAGTCATTCAAAAAGGCCAGGGGTATGACCAGAATTCTTTGCTGCATATGTGGGGCAACGTAGCATTTTTTTTTATGAAATACATAACTTGGGAAGGATGACTGACCATTGTGTTCAAGTGTCATTTCAGGGTGTTAGCTCATATTTGATTTCCACAGACAGAAGTCTTTTCTCTGAACATGCCCTTCTTTCTGCTGAAAATCCTATAATTAATGGCACGGTCCACTCAACGTTCGTGACAGATCTTAGCAGTCATCACTAACCATGGGCTGGTTTGAGTATTGGTCATGCATGCATTGACCCAATTTCAAATTCCTTGGGTGATATTTCAGGAATCAATAGAAGAGGAAGTAACAGCTTGTATAGCTACTAGAGAAGAAGAGCGAGATAGAATGGAGGAGGAACTTGTAGAGGAAGAATATATAGACCAAGAAGAGCCTGAGAAGATGGAAATGGAAGAGGAAGAACTGGAGCAAGAAAAGGAGCTTAAAGTGGAAGAAACATTCAGTGCTATAGCCAAAGTTGTTACACAAGAGCCATCCTTGACTGTGGAACCAATGGAAGAAGAAGAACTGGAGGAGGCAAAGGAGATTGAAACAGAAGAGATAGTGAGTGCTATAGCTAAGGTTGTTAGACAAGAACCAACCTCGACTTTGGAACCAATGGAGGAGGAAATCGTGGACATGATGGATGGGATTGACACAGTGATACAATAACCCACTTTCATTAATGGAGTACAAGGGTAAACAATGTTAGCATCACCTGTTCAGGGAACGTTTGATAGGGGTGGTGGTGCCACATAAGAACCGGCACCACCTGATCCGGTCCCTGAGAATTTGGAAAGAATGATCCCTGAGGTTGACACTGTCCCATAATAACCAGTGTCAATTGTGGGACAGGAGTTAACACAGGAAGGAACCTTGGGCGACAACATAATCGTGGCTGATGAAGGGAAGGAACTCAAGGTTGAAGACAAGGCTGAAATAGACCAGGAAGAGAACATCTTCCATTCTCCTTTTTGTGCCACCATACCAAGAGGAGCAAGAGTATCTCGTTCACTCCAACACTTAGAAAAGGAGGTTGTTGTCCCTCCCATTTTGAATTTTGATGGTTCGGTACAGGGTTTAGTCGTTGCTAGTTTGTTGGTCACTGATTCTCAGCAAGGCCATCCCGAAGAATAGATTGAGGAAGAAAACCTTGCAGGAGAACGAGAATGGCGAATGGATGAAGAAGGTGTTGTTCAGTCAACAGATGTCCTAGAGTCCATAAGGGAGGAAGAAAACCTTGCAGGAGAATGGGAACAGTGAATGGATGAAGAAGGTGTTGTTCAGGCAACAGATGTCCTAGAGTCCAAAAGGGAGGAAGAAGCGAATGCTTTTGAGAAAGGGGAACCAGGTAAGGAAAGCCCAATAGTTGGACCAGTGGATACTCCTCCAAGTAATCCACGACCTCTTGGACCAGCTGTAGGGCCAGATGAATTGATTGTTAAGCAGGAATGGATAGAATTGTGCAAACATAGGAGGCTTCCCCTTAAAAAGAGATATCATCTACAGTTTAGAGACATGATGTGGTTGAAAACAGATGTTCGAAGGCTAAGAAGATAGGTGCATTGACTTAAGCAGCAAGTAAGAAACTATAAATGGCGGGCTAAGAAGCCTAAGGTTATGGTGGCCGAAGCAGCAACACAGATAGATGATGTGCCTACAACCTCTACTTCCACCCAAATAGATTCTATCGAACATTTATTCAACGATCGTGAATTCTCTTTAATATTCGAGATTCAAACATAGAAATACACTGCGACCCATTACGAGAATGAGGTGAAAAGGGTCCAAGAAAAATCCTCCCAGGCTATCTTTGAGTATATAGAATGAGTGGACATATTACGGCTGAGGTATGTAAAGAAGTAGCTCAAAGTAGAAAGGTTGCAAGGACAATTGCTAGAATTGAAGGCAGACAAAGAACAGATGTTCAGCCTGGGACAACAGGTAATAACATGTCACGCTCCTGCTTCCAGTTATGCATTGTCCCTTCATGAGCAATTTATTTTCTTCTTTTTGGAAAGTATTAGGAAGGAGGTTAGTCATGTGATCAAGGATATTGTACAGTTCCTTCATATACTAAGAATCGATGACTTGATAAACCAACATCTGATGTGTGAGTTTTATCTGCATGGATACTTCCTGGGCATGGACAAAGAGTTTAACCCAGTCCCATATGTGGGGGACATTTATTTAAGGGCTCTTACCTCCTATACTATCAACCAGATAAATTGGCAGAAGGCTTCTAATACGTTTGAATTGAATCAAAGCACGAAGTCTCTTATGATAATAGGGGAGCATGAACAATCCATGAATATGTATAATAAGCACACCACCTTTTTAGAAATTGAGGGAAATAAAGAACGGATGCTGAGGACACAAAAGTGGTGAATTGACCTCTGTGTCAAACAAATAGTCATGTTTCAAGATGAGGCCCTTGATAATTGTTAGAAGAGGTGGATGATTTCACCTACAGTTGTCCTGAACAGGAAACCTTTTGGGGTGCCAAATTTTACATGAGCACAAAGTTGGGTGCCGAGATATGTGGCATGCATCCAAACATGCAGTTTCCGGTGGATGGGACTCTTGTTCAGGTTCCCCATCATTTCGTTACCAGCAGAGCACTACACCCCAGCATACAATGTACCAAATGATTGGTGGAAAGATGTTGTTCTCATAGAGGGATACAAGCCCCTAGGAACAGATATGGGAGATGGTATGATCTCGCCTAGCTCCACTCTGACTATAGTCGTTCTAACCCAGACCTGCGGAAGGGGCGAGATGCATGAGAGCATGCAGAAGACTAGTTGGGGGAAGATGTTGGGCACCAAATCTGCCTATCTTTTCCTTACATTTTCACCTATCCTTTCATCCTTTTTGCACCAATAATATGCATTAATTGTGATAAAATTACAAGGTAAACCTCCCTTCTAATGTCTCTTGGAATACTTAATTAATGAAGTAAGGTCACGGGGTTTTACCTATGTGAACTACTAAAATTTTTTATTTCTGCAGATTTCGGTTAAAAGGTATCGCATTTGTAGCTCACAGAAGTAGTCCCATGTTTACAACAGTTGTTCGGCAATGTTGCAACAACATAACAAACTCTCAACTACTCCCAGGCTTATTTCAAATATTTATTGTTCTCTCATTCTCGGCAATTAGTTGTTGTTCTAATAGTTGTATATTTTTTGGCATTAGTTGCCAGATTTGGGGAGATATGTCTTTCCCATGTATTGGTATAAAAGGGGTTTTATTCCTGTGAAAAGGGGTTAGTTGTGCAGAGAAAAACATTGTAACAGTTCTTCATATATTAATTGAATGCAAGCAAGTTTGTTGTTCTTCTCTTATCTGTGTGTTAATGCAACCCTGATTAGAGAGCTGGAACCACTCTCTTGATCAGGTGCTGCATATTTTCTTTATGTGTTGTTTCTTCTATTGTGTGTAATCTTCTTATTGCTATTACAACTCTTTAATTAATTGACGTGGATGCCTTTTTAAGTTATGCAATTTATTTCTAATTATTTTTATAGCGATGTTTTGATCCTTTAACTGTGAATCCTTGGTTTATGTTAGATTATAACCTTGCCCCTACATATACCTTGTGCGTTACCTTGAAAAATGTATGCACCCAGATTGATAAATTAATGTGGAAAAGAGTGGAATAGTTTATTCACACATGGACACCAACATTTTGATTCTCCAGGAAGATGATGCCATTAATCGCATGGACGATGAATTTGATTCTCTAGCAGAACCTCCCCTTATAGGTGGTCATATCCCATTTGATGAGATGGTAATAAAACCTCCACCAGAAGATAGGGTCATTGACATATGTAATGGTACATTTGATCAACTAAAGACAAAAACTCGTGTAGGAAAGATGAATATTATTCCTGAATGATCCACATAATCCAGTGTTGGTATCCACAAGGAAGGTGATAACTGCAAACACTAGGAGGAATCCTCGAGAAATTATGACATCTAACATTGATTTTTCCACAACAGCATAGGATAACTCATAGTACATTTTGAATGAGAATGCATGATTGATGAAACATTTGGTTGCAAAGAAGTAATAAGTGGAACATCTCACTTCATAAAATCAACGATTATCTTCCAACTGTCTCAATTATGAGCCCCAATATTGCAACAAGAATATTGCAACTCCCAAGGTTACCAAATTAAATTATCAACTTTGGGTTCATATAAACTTAAGAGGTGTCAACATTATATGTGAAACATGTAATGTGTCCTTCTTTCATTGATCTGCTGCAATGAAGTGAATATCATGAAAACAAGCCTAAACTAATTACAGAAATGGAAATGTTACTCTATTTTCAATAACCAAAAATGATGTTTGCTCAAATGTAAGTGATAACCCTAGTTCCAGGAATGTAAAGGCTCTACTATTTTCACAAATGGAAACATCAGTCCACTTGCAAAATGTAAATGTTGCATTGAAAGGAAACCTAGTGTATGGAATGGAAATAACAATGCTCGAAATAAAAGTCGTAGCTTAAGATGTATGAAACAAAACCTAATATTGAAATAATTCCTCATTCACTACATTTAGGATATATTTTTTCAAAATAGTTCTTAAATTGCTTCATAAAGTAATCATGAAAATCATCATTATGCTCTTCAAGTCATGAATCTATCCACTAACGATAATTGCAAAGGTGCATCACAATGGAGAATAGGCAAGGCTTAAGAGGTATTTGGTATTTATAAATCATGGTTTTGGAGTCCAAGAGCATTATTGAAGGCTAGGAGGGAAAAATAAATCTTCAAGGACAAATCTGTTCAAGTTTGTAGCTATTTTACATGGTGCTACAGGATGTTACAAGATTGCTATAGGATGCCACATGATTGACCTGCTTTTTAGTAGGATTGGGTCCGTGAGAATTATGAGGGTTTAAAAGGTGATATAAAGGTGGGAAATTGTATATTAATGTATATAAATACCATATTAGGATTCTTCTGATATTAGAGCCTCTTAGAGGCCCATCTTGCAGAAAAACAAATGCACACAATATCCTTCAATGACCAAGAAATGTACTTTCGGTGGCATAGTTTTGAGTGCATTGTGTAGTGAGGAGAAAGATGTTGATGATGGTAGGAGGAAGGTACGATGAAAATATTGACCTTTAAAATCAACAATAGTACCATGACACCTCAAAAAATTATGATTTTTATACTTTGAAATGTAGATAATTTCATGGTAGGTTAACTCGATAATGCAATATAAATTAAAGCAGAATACTATAACCTACTTCTACTATCAATTTGTGGAAGCTTAAAGATCGAGCTGAAAAATATAGCCAAAAGAAGAAGAATCAAGGGCACAATACACATGAAAATACTTTTGGGGAAAGCCTCATCTAAAAACCCCACACTATTGTATTATCATACATGGTGGAAATACATAGGAATTATACAAAGCCTTAACTCTCACAACTAGTCAGCTCTTAGTACAATTCTCACACATTCTCACAGGTAATCTTGGCTTCCCTCCAGCCTTCCTCTCTTCCCTCCAAGATCCTATTTCGTTGCGTTGTTCCTTGTGGATGATTATCCTATTACCAAGTGGATGATCTCTTGTTACCAAGTGGATGATCTCTTCCAAAACTGCGCAATCCTCAAGGATTAAATCCTTGGCTGCATGCATGAGTTTTCTCTAAGAGAAAACACATGCAATTGATAGTACATTGTCCTTGACATTAATCTCAACTGGATATTTCTCAGAATAGACATGCACGAGTTTCTGATGAGGGAATCTTTAGTTAACTGGAGTAGCACTAGTTGAGTGCATGCATGCATCAACTGACTGTTAACACACTATTAGTTCCTCAAACAGTTTGGAATAGTTTAATCGGACTTAAATTAGTAAATTGAGTTAACTAATTACAACTCAAATATAACTCAATCTTATCTCAATTTAAGGGATAACTCTTGAATGACTTCAGAAAGACTTCTAACTTGAATTTCTCCAACTAATTAATTTAAAATAAATTAATCAATTATTTCCAAGTAGCTGTTAAGACTAAATTCGATTTTAATTCACAATTTAATTCAAGGACAAATTAAATTGGAATATTCTTATTGCCATATTTCAACACTCCCTCTCAACAAGAAAGGGATTTTCTGCCACCCCGATCCTGTCTCTATGGAACTCGAATTTACACTTTGACAATGCCTTTGTCAAAATGTCAGCGTCTTGCTCCTCTATCAAAATATACTGCAGCAACATGATCCTCTCGACCTATGAAAAGCCACGGGCAACAAATCTTGCCTTATGCTTCTCCACACTACCATCAGAAGCTTGCTTTACCTTGTAAAGCCAATGAGAACTCACAACTAACTTGTTCTCTATTCTCGGAACCAAATCCCAAACATTGTTACGAACTATGGAGTCATACTCTTCCACCATAGCATCAACCCAAATTGGCCGCTGCACTACTTCCTGAAAGGAAGATGGCTCGGCCTCAACACCTTCCTCAGCAAGGGCCATGTATCTAGTGTACCTCTAAAGTTACCTCCTCTGTCTGTGCTGAGAAGATATTGCTCCCACATTCTCTCTTGCATCCTCCAACAATCCGTCAACTTCTCTTGTGCGCTTTCGTCCATCTCTGGAAGGCTCTTCTTAAGTGGATGTCTCCACTCTTGGAACCTTTGCATGTGGCTGCTTCGCATCAGTCTAAGACTTCTCCTCCTTATGAACTAATAGTTTCTCCATAGCCTATAGTTGGAGCCCCCTCTCAAGGGAAACGCACATGGCCTTCTGCTAATCAAACTTAAGATCTCTGCGAACCACTATCCTCCGACTGGTAGGCAAGTACACTCGATAGTTGTGAGGTGTATCAGCGTACCCCACAAGTATCCCCAACTCTATTTTCAGCTCAAGCTTCTTTCGTGCATCCTTTGTCAAATGGAAATATACCGATGAGCCAAAGATCTTGAAGTGACCGATATCTAGTCTCTTACCAGAGAAAGCTTCCTTTGGTGTCTTCATCCCAAGTATGTGATGCGGGCTTCTATTCTACAAATAGACCGTTGTGTTTCATGCCTTAGCCCACAAGTGAAGTGGTAGGCCTTGGTCATGCAGCATTGCTCGTGCTACCCCTACAATAGTTCTGTTCTTCCTCTCAGCCACCCCATTCTGATGTGGGTTATGAGGTGCCGTCAACTCTCGTTTAATTCCTTCCGCTACATAAAAGTTCATAAACTCTTGAGAGACATATTATCCACCGTTATTGATTCTAAAGGCCTTGATCTTCTTCCTTGACTCTTTCTCGACCAAAGCTTTGAAGTCACAAAACTTTGTGAAAGTTTGGTCCTTCTTGTGCATGAAACAAATCCAACATTTACGAGAATAGTCATCAATGAAAATCACATAATACCTTTTCTTTGTTGTGGATTCCGTCGAGAATGGTCGACATAGATTAGTATAAACTCACTCTAAGATAGCCTCTGCTCGACTATCTCAATCATGAAAGGAAGACTTGGTGTACTTTCCCAAGGTATAACCTTTGCATGTGTCAACTTGCTCAAGTTTACCTTTGGGAAGTCCTGTAGATATCTGTTGCATTATCTTCAAAGATCCATGAAGTAAATGTCCCAACTTCCCGTGCCACAACTCACCAATGTTTTGGCTTTGCACCAATTCTACTTTCGTACTCAATACTACACAATCATCTTCCTCTAGTTTATATAAATTCTTCACCTGAATCCTTATCCTCTTGGTCTGACCAATGTCTATGTGTCTTAGGAATACCTTTCCTTTACTGAAGACAACATCATAGCCTTTGTCCTCCAACATCGTGACCGATACCAAGTTCTTCTTCAGTCTAGGCACATACATCGCATCTATCAACGTGAGAGGAGCTCCATGCTCCCTCTGAAAGGAAATCGTGCCCACTCCTGAAACACTATTCCTTACATCGTCAACCATCTCTATTCGCATCTTGAGGTATTTCTCCTCCAAGGCATTGAATAAATTTTTATCACTGATAATGTGGAATGAGGCTCCACTGTCAAGATACCAGACACAACCCATCATCGATGACACCGTGCATGCGATGAGGGTAAAGTCCATTTCGAACTTAGAGGCTAATGCCTCACCTTCCGATCCTTTTGAGGATCCCTTCTTGGATTTCTTTGATGGGAAATTAGTCACATAATGTCCCATATTGTGACAATTAAAGCATCTTACTTTAGACATGTCACCCTTCTTCCCTCCATTAGAAGAATTTGATTTGAAATGGGAAACCTTCCCCTTCCCTTTCCTTGACTTACTTGCTAAGCCTAGGTTTTCTTCATCATCATTCTTGGATGAAGAACCATCTCGTGTACTCCTCCTGATCTACTCCTACATAAGATCCAACCACAATCGTTCCCAATCCAGCAGTTTCTCCCTTCCATTCGGAGAGTCTTGGTAGCTATTCCAACTCTTTGGAAGGCCAAGGAGAGCAAGGCTCACCATTTCATCATCGACGATAGTTATTCCCACACTGCCAAGCTCATCTATGTAGGTGGTGAGCTTGTTCAGATATGTGGAGATAGTATCGTCCTTCTCCATATTAATTATTTGAAGCTTATCCTTGAGCGCCACTTTCCTTTGGTTGCTACTATTCTGGTAGAGGTCCTTCAATGTCTTCCACATTGAAAATGGAGTATCCTTCCCATGGAGACTCGAGACAATATGGTCTCGAACTCCCACAAGGATGATCTGTCTCGCCTTTGCCACACACTTCTTCCACTCATCCAACTCTTGTGCAGTAGTTGAAGCTGACTTTGGAATTTCATGATACATGAATTCCTTCAAGCCATTGTCTTCTAATACAAACTCCATTCTATCTTTCCATGCTATGTAATTCTAGCTACCTTCCAAGGCATACTCAAGTCTCAAGCCATAGAACGCGATTGGCCAACCTTGAAGTATGATATGAATTCGATTTGCACCTACAACCCTGAACTGCGAACTTTGAATTCTCTTCTCAATATACTGCTCACAGCTCCGATACCATGTAGAAAATTTCTACAAATCTAGCTCTGTTATGAAACCAGCTCACAAAAAGATAGAAAAGATAGATCAACGCCTTAGAATTCAGCCTCTTCGAGGGGGAAACCTCTTTTACATTACACAAATGAATGATTCTTTGATGATTCAAATGACAAAACCTCCTTTCTATATATAGGAGTCTAAGGAGTCACAATATAACCCAGTCGACCTAACAATAATAATATAAAGGCACAAAAATAACAATAGAGGGATTCTATGGGGCACAGTAATAACAATATGGGGACAATAGGGGCACAACAATATTAATAAGGGATACAAGTACAATATTAATGGGGTAATCACTAGTATTATAGGGACCTAACATGCCCCTCTCCTTCCAAAAAGTGTTGTCCTCAATGATTGAGTAGTTCTAGATGCTTCTGTATAAAATTCTCATCCTCCCATGTGGAATCTTAAGTGGATAAGTTCTTCCACTTGATGGGATACTCCAAAATTGATCGATTTTGTAGCTGTTGATTTCTTGTTTCTATGACTGCTTCCAGTTCCAATATAATTTTTTCTTCCTCGTCAAGTTCTAGCAATATTTGTTTGAATTGGGAGCTTGTTGCCTATAACCTTCTTTAAACATGAAACATGGAAAACTGGGTGCACTTGAGAAGCTATAGGAAGCTCCAATTTGTATGCTATAATACCAATCTTTTGCAACACCTTGTATGGACCATAATACTTTGGTGATAATTTATTATCCTTCTTAGCTTGCTTGAGGGACATTTGTTTATATGGTTGTAGTCGTAGGAATACCCAATCACCTACATCAAAACTTCTTTCGTTGCGATGTTGATCTGCCTATCGTTTCATTCTATTCTGTGCCAAGACGAGGTTATCCTTTAAGAGCTGGAGGACTTGTTGTTGATGCTCGATGTGATGTTCCATAGCTTGAACCTTAGAATTTTCTCTTAAATATGATGTGATGGACGGTGGCTAATATCCATAAAGTGCCATAAATGGGGTCATTTTTGTTGTTGTATGGAAGGAAGTGTTATACCACCATTCAGCCAGAGGTAACCATTTGACCCATTGTGTCTATTTATCATATATAAAGCAACGAAGATATCCTTCCAAACATTTGTTTATTATCTCAGTTTGCCCATCAGATTGAGGATGATAAGATGAGCTATGAGCTAACTGAGTACCGAGATAAGAAAATAATTATGTCCAACAATTTCTAGTGAAAATGGGATCTCTGTCACTTACAATAATCTTTGGGTTTCCATGTAGCTTTTGAATTGTTTCCATAAATGCAGTAGAAACTGTACTGGATTTAAATGGATGTGATAATGCACAAAAGTGTGCATACTTGGTAAGTATGTCAACTACCACCATGATGACACTCTTTCCCTAAGACTTGGGTAAATCTGTGATAAAATCCATCGAAACCTCCTCCCAACGTTGGCTTGGAATGGATAAAGGTTGTAATAGACCCGGGGTCCTAATTGTTTCAACCTTATTTTGTTGGCAAACCAAACATTCCACCACAAACTTTTGAATATCTGATTTAAGGCCATCCCAAAAAAATTCCTTCTTAACCCTGTGGTAAGTTTTTAAAATTCCTGAGTGACCTCCTAAGGGAGAAGTGTGCAATTCCATAAGAATCTTTTGTTTGAGTTTGGAATTCTTACAGAGGTATAAGTGACCTTTGTACCATAACGAATCATTTTTCCAGCTAAATGTATTAGATGTACTGGAATCTTGTTGTAACTTTCAAATAAGTGCCCACACTTCTTCATCATTCTTCCATTCCTCCCTTGCTTCGTTTATCCAATCTAGTTGGATAATAGAAATGGCGCACAACAATGCTTCCACATCCTCATCCTTTCTTGAGAGTGCATCTGCCACCACATTTTGCTTCCCTTTTCTGTAGATGATTTCAAAGTCATAACCCAACATCTTTGTGACCAATTTTTGTTGCTCTTGAGAGGATAATCTTTGTTCTAAAAAGTATTTAAGGCTATCATGATCTGTTTTTACCTTGAAGTGTCTTCCCATTAGGTAGGGTCATCATTTCTTAAGTGCATGTAGTATTGCCAACATTTCCTTCTCATAAATAGCTTTGTGTAAAAACTTTCCCGTGATTGGACGACTTTCAAAAGTAGTGGGTCTTTCATCTCGCATTAAAACAACACTAATTCCATTTCCTAAAGCATCACGTTCCACAATAAAGGTTTTTGTGAAGTCTGGTGTAGCTAAGACAGGTGCTTGGCACATTACCTCTTTAAGATGTTCGAAGGCCTTTGTTGCTTCTAGAGTCCATGAAAATGCATCTTTCTTCAATAACGTTGTTAGAGGTGCTGCTATTTTCCCATAATTCTTAACAAACTTGCAATAATACCCTGTCAACCCGAGAAATCCTCAGAGATGCTTTATGGATGTGGGGATTTTCCATTCCTTAATGTCTTTAATTTTGCTAGGGTCTACCTTAACTCCTTCGTGAGATACAATATGACCCAGATATTCCACCTCTTGTACTCCAAAGAAACATTTGGATCTTTTTTCATATAATTGTTTCTCCTCCAAGAGTTGTAGCATCCTGTCAACATGTTCAACATGATCCTTCAAAGACTTGTTGTAGATTAGTATATCATCAAAAAATACTAACACAAATTTTCTAAGGAAGGGTTTGAAAATGGAATTCATCAAACCTTGAAATGTAGAAGGTGCATTGGTAAGGCCAAAAGGCATGACCAAAAATTCATAATGACCCTCATGAGTTCTAAATGCTATTTTCGGAATGTCTTCAGTCTTCATTTTGATTCGATGATATCCTGAATGAAGATCCAACTTGGTGAAGTAAATTGATCCATGCAATTCATCCAGTAATTCATTAATGATAGGAATGGCAAAATTATCTTTAATAGTGAGCTTGTTGAGCTCCCTATAATCTGGACACATGCGCCATGATCCATCCTTCTTGTGCACCAATACTACTGGAGTAGAGAATGAACTTTGACTAAGTTGAATTATACCAGCCTCTAGCATTTCTGCAACCATACATTCAATTTCACTCTTTTGGGCATAGGGATATCTGTATGGCCTAATGTTTGGAGGAACACTTCCTAGAATCAGATGAATAGCATGATCCTGTCCAACCCAGCAAAAAACGCATATTTTTCCGTGCTTAAACCGCGGCTGCTCATTACCCCGAATAACCAGCACGAATCTACTAACTTACTCCGGCCGAGTACGGGGACCACCATCACGAATAGGTGGGAGACCTTTGGGAGTCTCAAATACCTTGGAATCATTGTCCAAGTCTTTTTGGAGATCTGGAGAAATGGATGATTTCGATGTGGAAACATCTAGCGAACATAATTGTGCAATTACACCTCTTTGTTCCTTTTTTAAAAGCTTTGTCATATCGTTAGAGCTGATTATCTTTCCGGTTTCCCTGTAATACCCTTTAATTCAACTTCCTTTCCTTCCGTAGAAAATTTCATGAAAAGTTGTTGAAAATTAAAAGCTATTGTACCCAAGGATTGTAGCCATTGGACTCCTAGTACAATATCAGCACCTCCCATTGGAATGGAAAGCATTGGGCTAGTTAATACATATTATCCCATGGATAGCTTGATATTATGGCACTTTCCAAAGCAATTTATCGTTCCTCCATTTGCAACCAACACTTGACACTCTGGTGCTAGATATAGGAACCAATTCAATTCTTTTGCTATCTTACAATGAATAAAATTGTGGGTACTTCCTGAGTCAATCAACACTGTTACCTTTTTCTTCTTGATTTGTCCTTCTATCTTGATGGTTTGAGGAGTGGTAATTCCAGCTAATGCATTACAAGATATGGTCGGATTCATTTCTTCTTTATCTAGGCTTTGTTCCTAGAGTATATCCTCTTCTTTTGACCTTTCTTACCCCTTTTCTTCTTCCTCTTCACAATCTATGTAGAATAATTTCTTCTCAGCACACTTATGACCTTTAGTGTATTTGCTATCACAACTGTAACAAAGCCCTTTTTCTCTTTTCTCTTCCAATTGTTGTGGTGTCAACCTTATAGGTTGTGGAAGACTAGGGGAAACAACACTTCCATCTTTATAGTTGTGAGTGGTATGCTTCCTGGTTGCCATAATTTTGCTTTCCATTTTTCTTGCTAACCTGAATGCCTTCTCTAATGAATCAGGTTCCCAAAGGTGAACATCATGTTGGATATTATCCTTTAAAGTCCCTATGAACACATCAATCCTATGCTCCTCTGGAATATGTTTTACCCTTATGTTCAATTTTTGGAACTCCTCAATGTGCTCCATTATTGAACCCTTTTGTTTGAGACTTATCAATTGGCTAAAAAAAGTGTTTCTTTTTGTATCCTCATAATGCGTTGTCAATTCTTCCGTAAAAATTGCCCAAGTGATAATTTGTTTATGAGAGAAAAGCCATTGATACCATACAAACTAATTTGGTTCCAAATATAAATTTGCAATACATACCTTTTGTGTGTTTTTCACATTATTGAGATCGAAAAATTGCTCCACTTGTAATATCCATGTTGCGGGATCCTTGCCATCAAACTTCCTCATATTGATTTTTGGAATATGGTGGGTCTTCGATCCAAAATTAGAGTCTATGAAATCATTATTAACATTTCTTTTGTTCACATCATGAATTTCCTTTACTACCCTTTCACCATTAGTAAGTATTTCTTGTAGAAAATTTGTCAAATCTGTCTTCAAACCTGCCATGCCCATCTTCAAATCTATCTTCAAATCATCCATCTTAGCTTCCACGTCATTCATCTTAGCTTCCATGTCATTCATCTTATCTCCTACATCTTTCTTTAAACCATCCATCTTAGATTATGTTACTTTTTGTGCGAGTGACATTTGTTGCACTTGGTCTCGTGATTTTGATATATCATGTCGCATTTTTAATTCTTCTTCATAAGTCATGCTAGAGCTTTCAAGTTGCTTACTAGGTGTTTGCATTTTCTTTCCACTGGGCATTAGTTACCGATAATAATGCTCTATTATGCCCTTTGAATTCCTTCAAAATAATTTTTCAAACCAAGCTTAAGCAAAAATTTAAAAAAATCTACACACCTTTTTTTACTTTGTAGGAGCTCGATATTGCCTATGATGTATCTCTATAATTTTGGATCATCCAGTTCTAAAATTGTGATCTGCAGTAGCGCTCTATTTCCTCTTTCCAATGCCACTAGTCTGATCCAAATTGGATTCTCCAAGGAAGAGTTATGCCAAATCTCTCATAGTGACCTGATTACTAGTTCAGTAGAGTGAAATTGTACCATGTGCCACGTGTCCCTATTTTGAATTTTGGCTCTGAAAAATATATACAAGAAACTATAGTCCGTCTTCTTTCTGTACCTTCTTATGAAATTTCAATCTAATGCTCAGAGAGAAAGTTATGACGATTTTCCCCAGGTCACCTGTTTGGAATGTAATTCAAGAGTCTACAAAAAGACCAACTTCCTCAGATCATATCTGCGCAAATATAGCGTGAAAAGCTCTGAAATTAGGACCCAACGTTCAGTGCAATTTATCTAAAATGGGTTTTTTTTTCCCTTCTGAAACGTCATAGAAAAAACGTTATAGTGAAAATGCCACGATGACCTATTTGGAGCAGCGAAACCCTAGAATCCAAAACTCCGATACCAAATGTTATGAAACCAGCTCACAAAAAGATAGAAAAGATAGATCAATGCCTTAGAATTCAGCCTCTTCGAAGGGGAAACCCCCTTTACATTACAG
Source organism: Pinus tabuliformis (assembly GCA_031772625.1). NCBI lineage: Eukaryota > Viridiplantae > Streptophyta > Pinopsida > Pinales > Pinaceae > Pinus > Pinus tabuliformis. The sequence continues at coordinate 1,700,791,262 of CM062819.1, read as the reverse complement.
AAATGAAAGATTCTTTGATGATTCAAATGAAAAAACCTCCTTTCTATATATAGGAGTCTAAGGAGTCACAATATAACCCAGCCGACCTAACAATAATAATATAAAGGCACAAAAATAACAATAGAGGGATTCTATGGGGCACAGTAATAACAATATGGGAACAACAGGGTGTTGTGGGGAAAAGTATCCGACTCGGATGACCCTATCCCTACTCTAAAGGTGACAGTCTTTAGCAACAACTGAAAGTAAAGCTTTGATATTTTCCTTTATGAAAGTACAGAGAGAAGGAAGAAAAGATTAACCAACCTGGTGTCTTTCGCTTAGTCGATCCTTATCCTCTCTCTTTGTCTCTTGTTCCCAGCTCCTTGCTCTCTTTGCCGGTCCAGCTAAACACAGATCCTGCACAGAACAAGAGAGGAAACTACAAGATACATGTACTCATAACTTATGCATGGATTAGAGTGAATCAAATATACATGTAAATACAATACATCAATGCAATACAAGTATATAGGAGAACACGCAAAACTTTATTGATAGAAGTAACAGGGTTCTGAGAAGGTTACAACCAATGATGGCTCCAATCCAGCAGCACCTCCCCAGCAGCAAGAACTCTCCTCTTCACCTCTAATAAAACAATCACCCAATAGCTCTAACTGTAAACCAACAGCACCTCCTTGCTTTACACAAAATTCCAGCCTCCTTAGACCTCATAGAAGAGCTCTATATATAGGAGAGAAGAAGAGAGGATGAGTCAGCTTGAGGCTGGCATAGAGCTGACTAGTGTCCTCTCCCTCTTCAGTTAATCTTCAGTTCTTGAGTCCACTTGGAGATCCTTGCTTACACATGGTGATCAAGTACCTCTTACTCATCACAGGGCGAATCTCATGAACCAAGTGTCAGTTTGGAAGCTTCCTGGGCAGTTGACACTTTGCAGAATGACTGTGCCACTTGGCCAATCTCGCCCAGTGTAGGTAGCCTTCATTAGATTTGACTTCCAGCGCAGGTACAAGGAGGAGCAGTTGCATTCCAGCGCAGATGCTCAGTGGAGCAGCTGACATGATCCAAAATTAGCCTGTTTTGAAGTGTTTTCAGGTGGAGAACTGATTGGAAGTGCTGTTGTTTGATGACCTTGTTCTTTTAGGGGTAAGAACAACATGTTTAGGGACTGAGGATCCCTGTATTTATTGACATTTCATGCTCCATGCTGCGAGGCACAAAAATGTCTATAACAGTTGCCCCCTAAAGTATGAGGCCGTTTATCGGGTGAAATGCTTTATCTAGAGGGTCCGAAGTTCATTCCAGTGCTGAGGAGGCGCCCTGTAATACAATACAATACAATACATTATTTTTCATTCTATTTTCATGATCTAGCTGAGGCGGGCATTCCCATGCTCAGCTTTTATAAATACATTTTGGTACATATGACAGACGATCGTCTGAAGGTAGACTGATAATTTTCCGCTGAAATTATCATCCTTTGAATAGGATGATCATCTGCTGCAATGATGTATATGGCAAATGCTTTTATATTTCCTGAATATATATCGCAGCCCGGATGGATGAAACTAGATCCGGGGTCTTCAAACTCGTTCGATCTTTACTCTAAGTACAAGTTGATCCATGTGAGAATTTCGCTGAAGTCGAACATGGAAAGACATCGCTTGATTACCGGTCAATAATGAAAACCGTTAACAAGCGCGAGAGGAATCACCAATAATGACGATGACCCTCAAGGTACTGCAGTACAATTCACGTGGCGTGAATAAAGGACTTGGCGTCGAACGCCACGCAAAATCTTCTGGTCGAAGGTCATTGATGTATACCTGTCGCCAGAAGTGAGAAACTTGCCATTGAGGCATGCAAGCTTCAAAGTACTGATGGGGTTGTTCCTAGATCAACTTCTTGGATAATGAGCTGAAGTCGACAAGAAGCGATCCGTCAAAGGAGGGCCTTAATGAATCCCACATCAATGACACGGAACGGAGCTAATGATTTTAGTGGAGGTGAAAACAAACTGTGATATATGATTCAGGGTGGCGATTATGAATGGATGAAGGATAATGTATGGCAGTGGATGGGACACGGTTGACACTTTCAGAATGACCCCTCTTGAACATATAACGACACTGATGCGATGGATCGGTAGCATTACCCCAAATGTGGATGGTTTGGCGAGGACCATGGTGATGAGACCGGTGAATGAAACAACCCAACCCGATGTGGTACGGAGGAAAAGTGTCATGTTCAAGAGTGACTTGCTACCAGTAAACTTTGATGTTCTCCCAATTTTTCCTCAGTCATTTCTGACCAGTACCTCTTTATTTTTGTCAAGCTTGAGGAGGATAACATATGCTTGTTCTATAACCTGCCCTTCGGGCAAGCCCATCGCTATGATTTAACGAGCTTAGTGATAGGGAAACTCGTTCTCGTCTAAAGACAAGTTTGTCGCTATTTAATCATTTTAACGAGTCTAACGACAAAGAAAACTCGGTCCTTTTCATTTTTAGAGAGTCTGAAAAGGTACAGAAAGTTAACTCCATAATTCCTTTTTCGTCAGCTAATCCCTTAAGTCCGAAAAAGTATAAAACAATACAGAAGGGATGGCTATTCGGTACTTTTAATGAGCCGAACAAGACAAGCGCTCGATCCTTTTGTGCAATAATCCCTCAGGTCCAAAAAGATTAAAATTTAGAGGAGGGATAGCGTTCCGGTCATTTAACGAGCTGGAAGGCCAAAACTCGGCAAACTTTTCATATTTTACGAGTCAGTGAAAAGAGCTCAAAGAAGACTCGTCTTTTGAGGAACGAGTGATAAACAGGGATAGCAGCAGATTCCAGGTACAGGTTGGAATTTTCCAATCACGGCAGTGTCACAAGGATGGCTAGGTGAAATCACTCTTCGCAGCTGTTTCTCAAAAGAGGTAAACACACAAATGGAAGTGAATGATCGGCCAAATGAACAGTGGAGGTGATGGATGAAAACACGATCAAGGTTCTTATGGCTGATGAATTTACAATCTCAAAAGGTTATTTACCGGGATAGGTTCATTTTTTCCATGAGCTTAAACTCTGGGGGAAACTTTTGCTCACACTTTTCTATTTTTTAACGAGCATAATTTCAGTCATAAAACTGCTCGAATTTTGCGTTTATTTTTTAACGAGCATGAACTATATGCTAAAACTGCTCGATATACCAGTCATAATAAGAACGCCTCCTATGAGATAACTATTTTTTAATGAGCTTTATCTCACAAAGCTATGCTCCAATTTTGGCAAATTTTACTTCTGCCCCACAGGCTTTCTTCATGCAAGGTCGGAAACGGCTAATCCTACGAGTTTAAAGGGTTAGACCTATAGGTTTAAAGGGAGGACCTAAAAATTTAAAAAATAAATAGTCGTCCCTTGCTTGCATTCCAAAAGTTTGCATGCCCCCAGGTATAGGATAGAATTTCGAGGCTGCCCCTCCTCTCTCCTACCTCTGCTTTTCTTTGGGTGTTCACAGTTATTTGTCATCTTGCTAATCTAATGTTAACGATACTTGTCTTCTCGTTATTTTAAGGGGTCTTACGCAGTACTCAGGCTTCCCGTCGGCCCACTTTTAATAAACAGCTATTTGTGACAATAGAAGAACACTACTCAAAGACAAAACATTGGTATTATTGAGGGAGGCTTGCCTCTTTCTTATTATCCGAAGAGGGTTCTATTCGCTGCCGCAAATCAATCTCTTTCTTCGGCGGTGTCTATCATTGGGTTGTCCAAAGATGGTTACCCTCTGTCACAACAATATAGTCCCCTACTTTGTAAGCTGCCCCTGCTTATCCTTCAAAACATATGTTCTAATGGGCGAGGCTTGAATTCAAAGATGGTTACTATTCGTCGCAATAAGGGAATTCCTACTTGGGCAGTGCCCACCTCTTTAGACAAAGGTGAATGACTCTTTTGCCAAACACATAACTTTAACAAAAGAACACTATTCCAGAACAACCCCACTTCCTTCCACGGACGGGGTACGGACTAGTCATATTCTTCTGCGGAAATTCTTCCTTATACCCGGGGTTTCTTCTGCCCGAAGCAGACCAGGGTGCATGCCCCCTGGGTCCTAGTCTTTCTTTCCGAATCACTCGCACTCATCGGGAAGGAGGACTGGGGGTGGAGGAGAATCTTGAGTGAACAGACCATTTAGGAATGGTATTTGACTATTTGCGATGCGAGATCCCGGAAACGAAAGTTGGTCTACGAGCTTGACCACCCTTCCTTCGTGTGGAAAACACATTACTCTAAAGAGTGAGGAGACTATCGCTCCCATGCAATAAATATAGTCGCGTCCAAGGAGTAGGTTATAATCCAAGGGTCCTTGGACGACCATCACGTTCATATTAACGGTCTTCCCTTTCAATGTAACAGGTACATTGGGGAGGATTCCTAATGGTCGACTGGTTCCTTTATCAAAACCTGAGAGATTTCTCAACTCAGGTAAAAGCGCCGGGGAACCCAGTGCTTTCCAAGCAACAGAGGAAAGGATACTCACAGACGCCCCTTCATCAATGATAGTACCAGCCATAATCATTCTATAGATCTAGACAATGATTCTGAATGGTATATTGGCTGGTAACCGGGGTCTGCCTAGTTGATTCCAATCAAAGGATACAACCAGGTTGCTTGGTGGTGGGACCGAATATATGGCCGGATATGACTCTGATGATGTTCCTTCCTGCGATAAAGGAATGGGCGCAATGCCCTGACGCTCATCGGAGTCGGTGCTGATGAAAAGAACTTGGATGGTGTCATCCTTATTCTCTTCAGTGAGGGTGTCGCATGAAGATGACTCTTCGGCGACGGTGTCATTCGAAGATGAAACTTCTGAAGGTAGAACTGGGTCAACTGCCGTTTCGACCTTTAGACTTTCGTCTGGTCTGGATTCAGTAGGTTCATTCTCAATGACCGACACTTCAGCTGACCACTTGAGCGGGCCAGCTGGATTTTCAACTATCGAGGGATTAGGCACGAGTTTTTGGTATCCAGGAGGAAGTCGTAACGGTGATACCGGACGATCTTCCAAAACTCTCTTTGCCTCATCTAAGAATGGACATTTGTGGATGGCATGATTGCCTTCACACAATAGACAGGGTGATCTTGGTCCCCTTCTTCGTCCTTCACTCTCATTAGTTGACGGATTGCAATCAACATGACAACCAGAGGTTGATGCTACCGGATTGTGCAACCTTGGGGACCAGTCCCTTAGTATCCGGGGAATACAAGGACAATCACGATGGAAGTGGATCCCTTTGCAAATGACACATGGCGATTTAGGCCCGGTCGGTGCAGTGTGTGGGTTTTTGTCAGCTTTCTTCTGCTTGCCCCCAGTCGCCTTCGCCAAAGGCTCCTTCTGCTTCTTTTCTTTCTTCTTCTTTTCCTTCTTCTCCTTGGGAGGCTGACTTTTGCCAGCTCTACCTTACGAAGATGAAGGATCAGAGGAAGTATCATAAGAAGTGGAGGGCTGGTGGGTAGTTCTAGATTGTTCTGACTGTTGATTCGACTACTCAGGATTAGTGGCGATCTGGACTACATTGGTTGAAAAGAGCCATACAGGTAGGCCAATTGTCAATCCTGGAAGTGACAATGTTGCCATATGAGGCGCACCAACATCTCCCCAAGAGGAGAAGGGATTTGGACTTCCGCCAAGGTTACTTCCTTGGTTGGTGGGCTCCATACTTTTCAACTGAAAGATCAACGTGGGAATAACAGGTGATTATGTTCCGCTTAAAATAAATTTTATTAACGACGCTTTTAGACACAAACTTGCTTTTTCATGTTTTAAGAGTCGAGAAAAAGCTAAAGATGACTCTAGTCGCCTTCGATGTTTTAACGAGCTCGAAGTGACAAATGCTCGGTTGGACTTTTTCAGTTATAGAGTTTGAAAAAGGCCAAAAGAAACTGCTCTGGAGATCTAGGCAGAGGGTGTGCCAAACCTTTCGCGAAACCACAGAATACGTTTTACGGTACGGGTGGTCGATCTTCGTGAATGCTGTGTTCACTGCATCGCGATCAGTAGGGCGGCCGACACGGTTTCCTAAGGATAAAGGATAAAAGCCTATAGGGGTCTCCCAATATACGCGACGGTACGCGGGAGCACAAGTCCGTGTTAGTGCCACCGACTCTCAGGAGGAATCACCCACCTTCGTAGAGATCGACAGTCACTATGTTTAACGACGCCGGAACACGTCTCTACCTTGAGCTCTAGATGTTTGCGTTATGTTACAAAGCGTTGTTATGTAAATTGGGTTTATTTTAATGTTGATCTTGCTTAACAGTTTGCCTTTCAGGGTCGCCACGAGATGTATATATACAACTTCCTATATGCAATCTAAGATGAGAAGCAAATCTTTTCAATCTTTCAACTTTGAAAACCTTAATCTACTGAGGGAAAAGAAAGACACAACTTTTTCCACAGATCATAGAACACACACTAAAATGCAAATTTTCCTAAATCGTCAAGCACACAGTCAAATGCAAAATGCACAATGCATGTATTTCTTTTCGTTATCCTTAATGTTGATGTAAGACAGAAAGGAAACTGTTGTATAATTTCGAATCTAATTTCAAGTAGAAATAAACAAGCTTGTCCAAAATAAAAAAGACACCTTATGATCGACTTGTTTAAACACAGGAAATGTATAGATTCAAACCATAAAATGAAAAACAAACAAACTCAAACAGCCATGAATAGTAATAAAACTAGCTCTTAAGATCACAAAGACACTTTTACAGTTCAGGATCTAAGAGGTCACAGCTATACTGGTTCGCTTTTCACAATGGGAAACTGTAACTGAAACAAGAAATACTGAAAGAACATTCACAGTTTCATCACACAACTGAGGTGGAATAATGTCAAGGAGAAGTGGTTTACAGCAAGTACAATGACCAGCAAGCAATCAACAAAAATCAGTGAAAACAGGGCCAAGACACAATGGGAAAACTGAGCAAGACAATGGCTAACTGGACCAGCGCAGGCTCTGGTCTGTCAGTTTGACTCTCAGCACAGTTCCCGAAGGGAGTACCTGCGCTGTAATGCAGACTGCCTGTGGACAGCCTGCTCTGGGACACGAGAGTTACGTCTACAAAGTTTTCCGGGTCATAAAAAGCTCAAAAATGCATTGTTTTTGCTGAAATAAAAAGCTATAGGTCAAGTACAGGCTAAGGGATGATCAAGAGGATGAAGATCTATCACAAAGAGTAAAGAGTCTTTTGTAGATAAGCTCTTCAAATCTTGAATTTGCTCAGCAAATGAGCAAGAGTAGCAGACCCTCTACTTCGCTTTTGATATAGTCAAAAGCTTTTCGATTTGGTACTCTTTTCTTCAAGAAATGAATAGCAAAATACTACAAACACCAACAAGATACTAGGCTCCCCAGCGGAGTCGCCAGTTTGTTGTGGGGAAAAGTATCCGACTCGGATGACCCTATCCCTACTCTAAAGGTGACAGTCTTTAGCAACAACTGAAAGTAAAGCTTTGATATTTTCCTTTATGAAAGTACAGAGAGAAGGAAGAAAAGATTAACCAACCTGGTGTCTTTCGCTTATTCGATCCTTATCCTCTCTCTTTGTCTCTTGTTCCCAGCTCCTTGCTCTCTTTGCCGGTCCAGCTACACACAGATCCTGCACAGAACAAGAGAGGAAACTACAAGATACATGTACTCATAACTGATGCATGGATTAGAGTGAATCAAATATACATGTAAATACAATACATCAATGCAATACAAGTATATAGGAGAACACGCAAAACTTTATTGATAGAAGTAACAGGGTTCTGAGAAGGTTACAACCAATGATGGCTCCAATCCAGCAGCACCTCCCCAGCAGCAAGAACTCTCCTCTTCACCTCTAGTAAAACAATCACCCAATAGCTCTAACTGTAAACCAACAGCACCTCCTTGCTTTACACAAAATTCCAGCCTCCTTAGACCTCATAGAAGAGCTCTATATATAGGAGAGAAGAAGAGAGGATGAGTCAGCTTGAGGCTGGCATAGAGCTGACTAGTGTCCTCTCCCTCTTCAGTTAATCTTTAGTTCTTGAGTCCACTTGTAGATCCTTGCTTACACATGGTGATCAAGTACCTCTTACTCATCACAGGGCGAATCTCATGAACCAAGTGTCAGTTTGGAAGCTTCCTGGGCAGTTGACACTTTGCAGAATGACTGTGCCACTTGGCCAATCTCGCCCAGCGCAGGTAGCCTTCATTAGATTTGACTTCCAGCGCAGGTACAAGGAGGAGCAGTTGCATTCCAGCGCAGATGCTCAGTGGAGCAGCTGACATGATCCAAAATTAGCCTGTTTTGAAGTGTTTTCAGGTGGAGAACTGATTGGAAGTGCTGTTGTTTGATGACCTTGTTCTTTTAGGGGTAAGAACAACATGTTTAGGGACTGAGGATCCCTGTATTTATTGACATTTCATGCTCCATGCTGCGAGGCACAAAAATGTCTATAACACAGGGGCACAAAAATATTAATAAGGGATACAACTACAATAATAATGGGGTAATCACTAGTATTATAGGGACCTAACAAGCTCTGATACCATGTAGATAATCTGATGGTAGGTTAACTTGATAATGCAATATAAATCAAAGCAAAATACTATAACCTACTTATACTATCAATTTGTGGAAGCTTAAAGATCGAGCCGAACAATATAACCAGAAGAAGAAGAATCAATGGCACAATACACATGAAAATAATTTTGGGGAAAGCCTCAGCTAAAAACCCCACAATATTGTATTATCATACATGGTGGAAATACATAGGAATTATACAAAGCCTTAGCTCTCACAGCTAGCTAACCCTTAGTACAATTCTCATAGATTCTCATAGGAAATCTTGGCTTCTCTCCGGCCTTCCTATCTGCCCTCCAAACTCCTATTTCCTTGCATTGTTCCTTTTGGATGATTCTCCTATTACCAAGTGGATGATCTCATGTTACCAAGTGGATGATCTCTTCCAAAACTGCGTAATCCTCAAGGATTAAATCCTTGACTGCATGCATGAGTTTTCTCCAAGAGAAAAACATGCAACTAATTGTACACTGTCCTTGACATTAATCTCGACTGGGTCTTTCTTAGAATAGACATGCATGATTTTTTGATGAGGGAATCTTTAGTTAACTCGAGTAGCACTAGTTGAGTGCATGCATGCATCAACTAACTGTTAACTCACTATTAGTTCCTCAAATAGTTTGGAACTAATTTAACTAGACTTAGCTCAGCAAACTGAGTTAACTAATTATAACTCAAATATAACTCAATATTATCTCCTTAATTTAAGGGATAACTCTTGCATGACTCCAGAAATACTTCTAACTTGAATTTCTCCAACTAATTAATTTAAAATTAATTAATTAATTATTTACAAGTAGCTGTTAAGACTAAATTCAATTTTAATTCACAATTTAATTCAAGGACAAATTAACTTGGAATATTCTTGTTGCCATATTTCAACAGGAAAGACTAAAATACCTAGTCTATCAGCTAGTATGTGCTCCAAATTATCTCTCTCAATCACCAAGAAAATTGAGTTCAAATGAGATGGGGTAATTTTTTTTATTAATTAGGATGTAATAATACTCCAATCCAAGTGGAGTCACTCAAATATATCTTTTTTAACATGTGCTAAAAAATAACATAAAATTACAGCTCCAAGAACTAGAAATTCAAGAATCAGTGAGCTAGTTATCCTACTAAATGCCTAACTTGATGAAGTGCAAATTCTACGAGTTATTTTTTTTAAACTTGATTTTTTTTAGGACTCCATCCAAGTGGGAACAAATCAAAAGAGCTTCAGTAGACATGTAAAAATTTAGCAGAAAATTACTGCTATTTTGCTACATGAGACTTCTAGAAATTCTAGAATTGTGAACTAGTAAACCAATCCAAGTAGTTCAATGATGAATGTGAATTTTCAAAGTTGTTATAAGGATGAATCATTCTTGTGACTCTATAAATAACATTTAAAAAAATCACTTCAATCATATAACCAATATATCCTATAGTAAAGGAAGCATGACCACTAAATGGACAAATAAGAGATGCAAGTGAAAAAGAACTGCAAAGGAGATAAAAATATTGTACAATAGGGCTTTGAGGCTCCTAGGATGGCTAAGCCCAACTATAATCAGATTCCTATGAAGGAAACCAATCCTTAGGAGCCAAAAATGACACCAAACTTCATTATTTGAATCAGTCCAAGTACATCCATATTGTAAATGAAAGTAGAATTGCTAAATAACAGGTTTTCTCCTCAAGAAAACTAAGAAATTCATGTCTCAAGAGGCTAATTCAAATTGGTACTTATATAAATTGATGAGAAAGCATCCTACTTGAAAGAAGTAGCTTTCACCTAAAAAATGTCTCAAAAAGTGGATCTGGTTGCCAACAAGAGGAATCTTCATTTAATGCCAGGGAACACATTCCTAGATTTTCTCAGTCATTGTATATTATCCAATCTTGGTCCATATTGTAGTAGGGAGGAAGTCTCTATATTATCTCATTCATAATTTACTCAATATTCTCTCAATAGTCTGCAAAAAAAAAATATTAGGCACATAATATTCAATTATCTCTAAACCTTCCTAATAAAAATTTAAAGCTAAATAAGCATTATTAATTGTAGAAGGAGAGATTTAAGATAGCCTTTATGTGCCTAAGAAAGGTTAGATGGGCCGTAATGTGTGTATAATTTGTATGCCCATCATACCCCCTACTGAATTTGTTTCTCATCATCTGAGCAAACTACCCATCTTCCTGCATTGTTTTTCTTATTTTATACCTCATATGAATTTTCTAATGTTCCACATTGATGTGGATGTAGCTTCCCCTGATAGATGGAATCCAACATGCTCTTCAATTGCCTCCTTTGGCTTTGGCTCAAGCTTTATTTTTGGCTTTTTCCTATCCTTTCCTCTTATTTTTTTCTTTGATTTCTCGTCTCCAATCTCAGCTTCTTTTTTTTCCAAATCCCCCTCCCATGGCTTAATACATTTCTAATTATAATGGAACAAAATATTTTTCTTTTGCTGCTACAAGATCCTAGGGTTCCTTGTGCAGTGGAAGTTGTTGAAATAGAGGCAAATTGGACAATTTGTTCTACAAGGCTGAGGGGAAGGAAAAATTCAAAATGCACTTCTCCTTGCTCAATACACCTTATTCTTTCATCCCACCATGTTTATGACATAAAAACTCAATTAATTCACTGATTTTCCTTTCTAAAATTTAAAATTGTGAGAACTACAAAGTTTTTTCTAATAATTGATGTAATTCCTTAAGTTACTATATCAAATGATGGTGAGAAAAAAATTTACATACACCCTTCCTAGTATCTTTCCTTTGTTATTCAAGGTCTGATGAAAATTTTGGTAAAATATGGGCATCATTTAACACCTTATCAACTTCCAGTAGCATATTATCTCAATCCTGTAACACTTTGTTATGATCCTATAGTAGAGAACTAGAATCCTATACCGACTAATATTTTCATGCGAAGAAGAGGTGGGTCCACGTTTTTATTATTTTACTTTTTTTACTTTTTTAATTTTTTCTTTATTTTATCAATTTTTTCTCTCTTTCCATTGCATGCAAAATAAACTCAAAGTGCTTTGAGTTAACTAAGCTGACCCCACCTTCCCCTTCGCACTTCTTGTCCTCTATTACGACTAAATGATAACAACCTAGTTTCTCAATTCTTTTTCACTTTTTTCTTGTTCCTCTCCCACAAATGTGGGTGTCTTGGTGGAAAACTGAAGTTAATTACTAGATAATGGTGAGGTTGCTTTGCTACTAATTTTGCTATAAAAAATATTTTCCTTCATAAAATTGTAATATTTATTGAGCTAAAATAAGTTCGTAGGAGAGGTTTTGACGATTGCATACATGGGATTTATCCTTGATGTATTTTTGCATGGAATATTGATGTTGAAGTTGTCGTTCTTGATTCTGAAGCTAATGTGTTAATCACTTGATGTTCGCATGTTGTTTCTGAATAGAGGTAATGTCTGATCTGTTGGCTTCTTGAGGTGTCATATTCTTATGCTCGTTGCTCCATGCAATGGATTTACTCTCAGGTTTTTATTTTTTGTACATAAGTGATTGAAGTTTGACAATACAGGTTCTCTAGGAGATGTATCAAATGTTTTTGTTGAAGGTGAACAATGACCCTGTAGTAGCTCTACAAAGGTCTTGTGGCTTCATGATAGCAATTAAACCAGTCCTGAATGCCTCCTTGTTAATTTATTATACATTCTAGTGCTTCCAATTGCTTTCAAGTGCTTTTAACTGTGGTCATTGAGGGTTTTTGCAGACAACTATGGGGTTGGGTCTTTCATGTCGCAGTCACACATACCTCCCTATGATCATGATAACCTTCATACAATGCATCCAAAAACTCTGATAATTCATGCTAAACTCATGGACAAGGATTATAATCTTTGGTTGGGGTGAAAATAATGAAAGGAGTCGTAAAAATGTGGTTTTCTTTATGGACAGAGCAGATTATTTGGGTGGAGAAGTGGATAAATGATGTGTATTATGTGTGATGGTGTTGTGGTGGACTTATCATTTTATCCCCCCATGGAAAACATAAGATCTAAACCCATTCTCTATGTCAATCACAATCATGTAGCAAATATTCGACAATCCTATAACAGAATGTATTAATTCATATATATTGGATTTCCATGAATGTTTTTGAGCATATTGCCATCATCCTTATGCATCTCTCCATAAAACATCTTGGCTAATTGATGAACAAATCCTGAGAAAAATGGAAAATGTATGTAACTTATGGTGGCTAATTTCTTGAAAAAAATAAATTTGAATTCGCTGAAATTTCTTGAGAATGTTACCAGTATCCCCATGCATCTCCCCATGAAACATATTAGCCAATGAATTCAAGGAATTTGAGATATGGTCAAAACAATTTCTCGCCTGTTTATTTTAGCAATCTTGTAGCAGCACAAAGCTTTCCTATACTACCTCAGGACAACGAGAAAAATGAATGGGAAAGGCTTGGGAATGATCGATCAAGGCTTTTTATGGTTAATAAATGGATGAGAGTTATGTGGGGGAAGCTTCCTGGTTCCTTTGAATATGCATGCATTGGGCTTGGAGTCAAATATCCAAGTTGACTAGTTTATTTTGTTGATTTTCCTGCACATTCATCATGGTAAGAAGAACATTTACTATGTGTATTTTTTATTTTTCTCTTTTTTTCCCCTAATAATACTCGTTGCCTTAATGAGGTTTTGAACTAGAAGGTCTACCTAGGTGCCTCAGAGGAGGTTTTCAACCAGTAGGTCTGCCTAGGCGCCTCAAAAGAGGTTTTCCCCTAGGATCTTATTTCTTATTTCTCCTTTTTTGCAACCCATTGACCACCTCATGGAGGTTTTCAATTAGTGAGTCAATCTTAGGAACATCAAAGGAGGTTTTCACCTGAGATTTTTTTTTTTTTACTTTTCTATTCCTATTCTTTCTCTATTTTTTTTTATATTCCTTCGTCCTACTATACTTGAAAAAAGAAAATCTCTTTTAAATATAGGAATACTTCTAATGGAGCCATGTGCACATCAAGATGAAAAATAAAATCATGTGTAGGCTCAAAATGTATGCTTTGACAAGTACCTGAATATTATATACCAACTGATTTGACTAATATGAGATGAGGAGTTATTGAAGAAGAGTGTGTTGCTACAACTTGATGATTGTCTAGAACCATATTTCAATATAGTTGTGATGCCCTTGGTTCACCTGCTCATTTAAACCATCTCATATGTATTTTCTTCCATGAAATTCAGATCTTCTTCTTTTTGTTAATTATTCTCTTAAACACATGGAGTATATAATAGTAATCATAATGAAACTTTCTCAATATTTTATTTTAATGTTTCCTCTCCATAAAATGAAATCCATGATTCTTTGGTCTCCTCATTTGAATCTTCTTTTTCTGAATGTTGTCTGTCAATGACATCAAGATAATCTCTTTTTTGAAATACTCTTCTCAGTCTAAGTTGAATAACATTCAAAACAAGAGGATTTGTTTGGAAGTATTGTACCTCATCATTGTAAGTGAGTTGAGCTACTTCATTGTTTAGGTTAAAAAATGGTGGTACAAGTAGTTGAGTGGGAGTGGACCTTTGAGATGGATGTGGCTGAGGCTGTGGTTGTGGTGGATTTGGATGGTATGGATAGCATGGAGTTGGGTATGGAGGGTATTGAGAAAAATATTGAGGATATTGTGGATTTCTCCCATAAGGTCCTTGTCAACCTTGTTCCCAATACTTTTTTTGGGGTTAAGATGGTCATCGTTTCCAAGGAAAGGGTGTGTTCCAATTACTTTGAGATGGTTGTACATAACCTTGAAATTGTGAATTAGGTTCTGGCATCATACCAGGTTGAATAGGATGCCTTGGTCTTCTTGGAGCTACATAACAGAGTTGCTTTAGTGATTGACTTGCTCCACTGTCCTCTGTGTAAACTTCCTGCAACCTTGATAATGATGGGTAATATTTAGTAACATGTGATTCTACATGGATAACACAAATATAAACATATTCGTTTTGCTCATTTTTTTTCTTAACATTTCTACTTGTTCACTTAGATTTCTAAGAATTTCCTTTTTCAAGTTGTCAAGAAAATTTCCAAGCTCAGTTTGACGTATGAATCTCAATGTTGATTTACTTACTCTTTCCCATCCTCTTGATGCTCTCTTGCATATTTCACAAATTTATTGAAATGATAATTGGGTCTACTCATGAGATCAAGGAGATAAATCCATGTATCCCTAATTGTTCTAAGTAAGAGGGTTTTTAGCATCTAAAATCCTAAATGATTAATTTTTCCCTGTTAACATTATACATGAATATTTCTATTAGATCCTCAAGGATCTCATCTTATTTTTTAGTCACTATAAATATTTATTCTTTAAGGTCACGATATTTATATTTTTTCTAGAAATATATTGTTCATATCATTCCATGATCTTATTTAATTAGTATCTAAACTCATGAACCATTTAAGAGCTCTATCCTTCAACGTTGTCGGAAACAATCTCAATTTTTTATTATTTAATAAGTAGCCATAAGATATAAAATGTATTTCAAAATCAAAGAGAAAGGTTTCTGGATCCTCTGACCTCATACCATGGAAGCTGGGAAGGAAATATGGAGGGATCTTCTTCGTATGAGCACTAATATCAGCATCTTGCATGGAAAATCCAAGAGGATCTTCGACGTTGTCATCATCTCCATCTATTTCTTCGACCCTATATTCCACCTCTTCTTCTTCTACTTGCACAAATGGATAGTGATGTGGTTCTTACTACACCATGTGGTCAAATGGCAGGGGGGTTGTTGGTGTTGGATAAGTATTTCTTGTTTTTATAATTTTTTTTAAAAGAGATTGCTAATATAATGCAATTTTTAATTTTTGAAATAAAAATATTCCTAATGCATTTTCTTTTGCGGGAAGTAAAAGAAATGAATCAACTCGGGAAGAAAAGAATTCATACTTTGATGCCTCCCCGGCAACTGCACCAAAAAGTCATGAGCCCCAGTATTGCAACAAGAATGCTACAACTCCCAAGGCTACCAACTTAATTTCTCAACATGGGGTTCCTACAAACTTAAGAGGTGTTAGCACTATAATTGCAACATGTAATGTGTCATTCTTTCATTTATCTAATGCAATGAAGTGAATATCATGAAATCAAATCCTAAACTAATTGCAGAAATGAAAGTGTTACTCTATTTGCAAGAGACGGAAATGATGCTTGCCCAAATGTAAGTGTTAATCATAGTTATAGGAATGTATAGGTTATACTATTTGCAGAAACGGAAACATTAGTCCACTTGAAAAATGTAAATGTTGGATTTAAAAGAAACCTAGTCTATGGAATAGAAATAACAATGCTTGAAATAGAAGTCCTAGCTTAAGATGTATGAAACCAAACCTAATCATGAAATAATCACATAATAATTCTTTAATCACGTCATTCAATATAGAATTTATCAACTTATTTCATAAGATGCTTCATAAAGTAATCATGAAAATCATCATTACGCTCTTCAAGTCATGAATCTGTCCACTAACCATAATTGCAAAGGTGAATTGAAATGGAGAAGAAGAAGAAAGGCTTAAGAGGACTTTGGTATTAATCAATCATGGTTTTGGAGCCAAAGAGTCATTATTGAAGGCTCGGAGGCAAAAATCAAGCTTCAAGGACAATTCTAGTCAAGTTTGGAGGGCTTTTACAGAGTGATACATGATTGCCTTGTTTTGCTATAAGATTGGATCCGTGAGCATTATGAGGGTGGGAAAGGTGATATAAAGATGGGAAATGGTATATCAAGGTGTATTAAGGCTGTATCAGGATTTTTCCAAGATTAGCACATCTCATAGGCCCATGTTGCACAAAAACAAATGCACACAGTGTCCTTTAATGACCCAGAAATGTACTTTCTATGGCGGAGTTTTGAGGGAATTTTTTCATGAGGAGAACGATGTTAATGATGGAAGGAGGAACATGGGACAAAAATTTTAATCCTACATATCAACAGTAATACATTCACACCACAAATATATTATGAGTTTTATACTTGCAAAGACTAAAATACCTAGTGTGTCAGCTAGTCTATCCTCCAATTTATCTCACTAAATGACCAAGAAAATCGAATGTAAATGAGATGGGGTAAATATTTTTATTCAGTAGGATTTACTAAGATTCCATGACAAGTGGAATAAATAAAAAATACCATTTTTAAAATGCGCTAAAAAATAGAAGAAAGTTACAACTACAAAAACCAGAAATTCAAGAATCGGTGAGCTAGTTAACCTACCAAATGCCTAACCTGATCAAGTGAAAATGTTATGAGGTAAAAAAAATTATTAACTTCGATATTTTTAAGACTATAAAAGTTGAAGCAACTCGAAATAGATTCATTAAAACGTGCAAAAAGTATCAAAAAATTACTACTATTTTCCTACAAGAGACTTCCAGAAATTCCAGAATTATGAACTAGTAAACCAATCCAAGTACCTCAATGATGAATATGAATTTTCAAAGTTGTTCGAAGGATGCATAATTATTTTTAACCTCTCAATAACCTACAAAAAAATGCACTTCAATCTTATAACCAGTATATACTACAACAACAGAAGCATGAACACTAAATGCATAAATAAGAGATGCAAGTGAAAAAGAAGTGCAAAGAAGATAAAGAGATTGTACAATAGGGATCTTAGGCTCCTAATATGGACATGCCCAAGGATACTCATAATCCTATGAATGAAAAAAATCTTTAGGAGCTGAAAATGACACCAAAATTCATTATTTGAATCAATTGAGGTACATCCCTTTTGGAAATGAAAGCAGAATTGCTAAATAACAAGTTTTCTCCTCAAGAAGACTAAGAATACATGTCTCAAGTGCTAATTCAAATTGGTACTTATACAAATTGTCAAGGAAGCATGCCTCTTGAAAGTAGGTAGATTTCCCCTCCAAAATCCCTTAAAAAGAGGATCTGATTCCCAACAGGAGGAATCCTCAATTAATGACAGGGAACAAGTTCCTAAATTTTCTCAATTAGTGGAGGTCTAGGATCTGTCAATAATTTCATCATATCCATTATATTTATTATCCAATCCTAGTCCATCCTGTAGTATGGATTTGTTTTCATTATGGATTTTGTAGTTTCATCTTATGTGTGTTGGTATTGATGTCAACCTTGTAGCATGTCTTGCAGGTGTTATGTCATGTATATGTTTTGATTGGTTGCAACTAGTTGAGCTAGAATTGAGATGGTTATGTTGGCTTTGTTTTCAAATCTTGATGTCAACCTTTTGATGGTTAGACAATGGAATTGATTTTGTTGATGGTGTTGATGTTGATGTTTCTATAGGTGGATGATGTAGTCTACATGTAATGGAGATGATGTTTGGTACACTAGTTGAGTTGACAACTAGTTCTTCGTTTAGGTATTCATGCTTATGCTCATAGAGATGGTGGAAATAGTGTATTTACCTCATGATTTTTATGATGTTGTAGAGGTGTCCTGGTCAGCTCATAGGTGTTTCAACTTGTACATATGTTTGTTGGAGATTGGAGGACTTCTTAGCACTCTTACCAACCTTATTTTCTTCCCTTTTAGGTCAACTTGGTAGTGACACTTGGGAGACATGTTTGGTCCATTTGTAGATGTGTCAGAGGTTGTGTAATAGGTTTGGAGGCATGTACAGGAGTTGAAGAATAGCATCCAATAGCTGGCATATTTTAGGAGCTGAAGGATTGGTATTTTTCTTCATCCGTAGCCCTAGTCGCATGGAGGCAAGTATGTGGAAGTGACCGAAAGGCTCTAGTCACTAGAATATATGCCTGTGGTAGCGACTAAAGGTTCTAGATGAGTTAAACTAGTGTTATGCATGCGACTAAGGATTTTCATGATATTTTCTCTCTGTTCCTCTCGATGTTCAAAAGAAAATTATCATGGAAATTCCCATAAGCTTCTATATGAATCTGTAAGGTTAATAAATGGTTAACTAAGTACTCCAAAGGGTTTGAATGCATTTACTACACAAGTAGTGATGTTAGTGCTTTGATTTTGTCAATTTCTTACACTCTTGATCCTAGCCCCAAGATGAATTTCACCCAACACATTTTATATACATCATTGTAGAGATGATTATTAGTCGGGTTAGGTGGTAGAGTGAATTAGCACATTGGCGAAGTAGTAGAATGCTTCAGATCGAGTTGTGAGGATAAATGTTTCTATGTGTGAGGGAAATGGCAGTGTTTCAGCAAAATTGTGTGATTCAGTAAAAGTAAACTAAAGGAAAAAATTGTGAAGAAGTCAGACTACTAATTCACACCCCCCCTCTCAGTAGTGCTCAAGGGTTTCCAACAGGGGCAAGTCCCTATATTATCTCATTCAGAATTTACTCAATATTGTCTTAACATTCTACCAAAATAAATAATATTAGACACATAATATGCAATTATCTCTAAACCTTCCTAAGAACATATTATAGCTAAGAAAAATATTATGTACATAAGGAGAGATTTAATATAGCCTTTATGTTCCTAAGAAAGGTTAGATGAGCTTTAATTTGTGGCTAATTTGGAGGCCCATCACTCAACACAGTAGAATGGTAGTCATCCATACATGAAGAATCAGGGCCAATGCGGGACACTATGGCACAGTTGTATGATGAAATGATACTTCTACATGAGGTAGTGGAACCCTTAGTTAGTATAAAAAAGAAACCACAAAAATTCCTGAAGCTGCTAAAGGTGGAAAATAGAGTTGTCTATCAAATATAGGAACGGGCTTCCAAATATCTAGATGCTTCTCAAAATTTGGTAAAAAAGAACAATATTGTTGTTGACATAGATAGAGTATAGTTGAGACTCCACAGTCAAAATTGCATCCATGTTGGTGAATATTCGGCTAACACTATAGGACCTTATAGTTGTCTGCACAATGGTTTGGAGTCCTTAGCGTAGAAACATGGGATGCCTTCAGTGGGATCAATTGGAGAGATAAGAGGCATGGATATCATCTTATGAGAAGTAAAGAACTACATTGAGAAAATCAAACAAGTATCATAATATGAAGGCTTGGATATTACTAAGAATATTATTCTACAATATGTCATTGCACCAGCTAAAGTTCACATGAAACTATCATGGTTATCGAATAGTTTACTATCTAGCTCCAAATCCATATCGACAAAAGCATTGGAGTTAAAGATGTCATTTGTAATAGATTTATTGGTTTGAATCAAATTCATTTCTACAGAATTTAGAGCATGGCATTCATACATCACCAATTAGCACCATGAAGAAGCAAATTTACCTGTGACAATTCCCAAAACTTTGTTCCTTTTGAGAACTATTTCAACCTCGGCCTTCCATGCCCTATACCTAGTAGCTCCTTCAAGCTTTCTTTCAATCTTCATGAGGGAAATCAAATCTTTTAAGAGGGAAACCTCGTTTTGAGTGCAAAACTCAGGGAATGGTTTGCACCTTGAGAGGTTTCATCCCTCTCAATACTTGATAAGGACCAAATCTCTCAAAATGCAAATATTTCCTTGATTTTTGCACTAGAAAAGAGGTTTATGTCATGAGATATTTTATCCTTGTTGGTGCTTGGTAGGTTTGGACTTAAAATGGATCTATGGCAGTTCTTTATAATTCTCTCACTCTCTTTATATCTATATATATATATATATATATATATAGATATATATATATATATATATATAGATATAGATACACATACACACACACACACACACATAGATATAGTTGATGTTACTCAATTTTTTCCATCTAATACTTCACTACAACATCTTCTTACAATATCTCCCTATGTTACATGTTGAATTATATAGTGCCTCTTGAACAAAATGCTAGCCTATGGAAGGCTACAAAATAATATGCATATATAATAAACCTTGTTTAGAATATTGGAATGATTGAGTGCTTGTCCCCTTCAATTCACCTATAAATTTAATGTTTCCATTGTGTCGATTAAATATTCAAAACAATATCTTATAAAGTAGTAAAATTTTTAAATAATAAATCAATTTTCTTATACAATTACCTACCATGATACACCAATCAATGCTAAGGTGAGTTGTGTTCAAATTTGAAAATTAAAATTTCATATTTGACAAGTCATCTCCATTATTTTAGGCCATGTTGACCCCTCTAGAATCCCCCCTCCATCACTATAAATTGAGGACTCATCACCTCCTCAGATCATAACTCTTTCATTAAGATCTTATGAGGTTATTTTCTGAGGCTAGGACATTCACACAAATCTAAAGAAAGAGGGCTAGTTTTTAAGGGTTTTGGACTTAATTATTTTATTGAAAACATATCCTTTTTTTGAGGCCTTTTTTTCATTTATGATGTAGATGCACAAAAGTGTATGGATGAATAATATGCAAAATGGTGAGTTAAAGCAAATGTGAGAGACAATAAAGCACAGTCAAGACTAATGAAGACATCCTTTTAGTGTTTGTTCAAACTTTAATCATAAAATTTGATTTATTTTATGGGATATAAAGTAGGGTTCCTAGAAATCTTGTTAGAGATTTTGGGTCGAGAAATAAACAAGAGGATATGAAGTTTTTTTCTGCAGAAACTGCATCTAAAAAATGAGTTCTATTGAGAGATTGGTGATTCCCAAAGTTTTTTCTCACTTTGAAGTACTCATCTCATGCAACGCATCATGAAAAGTGATATTTGGTTAAGAACAAAAAGTATACAAGTGATGTGGAAAATTATGGTCATGGTCTTGAACTCAAAAAAGTAACACTAGTTGTGGATCATAGACGCGGCTAAGAAAACTTTACTAAAGGTCATTGCAACACATGAAAACAAACAAAAAATCATTATGTGAAATTTGTAGTTTTTCTTGTTCCAGTATGCTACATAGAATCGTTAAATTGATCGAGTGATGAGAGTCGTTATTACATACATAATATTAGTTTGTAGTTTAGGTTATTTACATAATATAGAGAGAATTTGACAAGAAAAAGATGGATGAATGGTATAATTCCTTTGAAGAAATGGGTGTGAAGGTGACAAACTAAAACTAATATAGTTGTGGAGTAAGAGAAATCATTTTTCCTAAGTCGTGGTTTATTAGATCAAGGAGATTTGGTATGTTTAGCTCAATCATTCACTCAAAGATAGAGATGTATTGGCTTGAAAATTACTAGGTGTGAAAAAATTGGGTGTATATGTGTTGGCTTACAAACTGTCAACTGTGAGCAAATTAGAAGTATGGTGGATTACTCATAGTACATTGAGTATGGTGAAATCGGTTCTAAACCCTTTTGATCAGAGCATGAATATGTGAAATAGATGCCACCCACTACATTTATATTACACAAAGTAACATATTTTTTAGTTGATAAGGAATGTATTCTATACATCTTAAGTTGCAAGTTGGAACTCACGATGTAAATAGGCAAGTTTTTTATTTTTTATTGATTTGTCACATAGGTAGAATTACACAGTGGCTATTGGAAAAATCTGATAAGTTTGCTCAAAAGTGCCTGGAAATGTGTAATCTATAAAACCTTTATAGCTGTTTGTGAATTCTAGGATAATAACATATCCAAATTTCGATATGGAAGAAGCTAGAAATTCGTAGCTCAAATTTGGATGGAGCCACAAAAAATTGATAATGACATGGAATTAACAAAGGTACTTTAGTGACACATGGGCATTGATCATAGTGTAGAAGTTGGTAAGTGTAATCAATGTGATCTATTATATTCTTTCATATTCTATATTTAGGGTGGTAGGGTGGTGCAAGGTGGAGAGTGAACTTTTGTTCAAGTTGGAGCCAGAAAACACTTCAAGGTGGCAGTGTGGTGCTAGGGCAGGTTGGAGCCTATGCAGGGTGTTGGAGCATCCTTCCAGTTGGAGTTGGTAAATCAGGGTGTCGGAGCATACTTCCAGTTGGAGAGTGGTAAGTCAATGTGTTAGAGCATCCTTTCAGTTGGATCAGATAAATCAGGGGGTTGGAGCCTCCTTCCAGTTGTTGTTGGAGAATATTGAAAGTTGGAACTTCTTGTTGATGTAATCATGAAATACCTATATTAAAAGCCGTCATAAGTTTTTCTATCAGAAGGGTTTCCATCTAACATTTCTTGTGTACTTTCTTCGATGTTGTGGATTGTTGAATGGTGTTGTTGAGTATTTTCTTTGATCTAATGATAATGATAATTACCACTCTATGAATTCAAAATTATATAATTAAATTGAAATATTGATTCACCCCTTATCAATATTTTCAACAATTGGTATTAGAGGCAGTTCCTTTAGCTGCAGCCCAAAAAATGGGAGACAGATATCAAAAGAGCATAAATGGGAAAGTTAAGGAAGCATGAATCCAAATGACCAAATGAATTCTCTGATATTGCAATAGGTTCAAAACCAACCCTTGAGTTCAATGAAACCAAATATGAGGTATGGGAATCTAGAGTGGAAGGCTATTTTAAAGCTCATGAATATGATGTATGGCACTCTGTTGTTTTTTTAAACACATCCATATGAATCTAGAAGACACAACACAAAAGAAATGAATCTCATTCTTAGTTCTCTTCCAGATTCCATGAGCGAAAGTTGAATAATTCTCATCAACTAAAATGATTTGGAATAATTTTCAAAATCTCTACTTAAATAAGCATGAAGATCAAGAAGAAGATGATGATTTTTGTGATTCAGGTAAACTAAGAAACATAGGTCAGAGAATCTGACAATGATGATGAAGAAGTAGTAGTAGTGGAAATGGAGAGAGAAATGATTAGTTATGTTGACGGTGTTGGAACTTCCAACATTCAAGGGATATCCACGATATGAAGTCCCAACTAGACCTCACATCGTTTGGAGTAGGATTCCCAAGAGTGGATGGTAATGTTATGCTTGAACCGTGAAAATGTGCAGAGTGAAGTATGGTAACTTTGGGTAAGAGAAAGTGTGTGACCATGGAGAAAGCCAAGTACGATGCATGAAGGTTTCAACACAAGAAGGGAAAAGGAAGTGTGCCCCTTGGAAGCATGTAATAGTATACAACTTTAAAGGAACACATGAGGATAATGACATCACAAGCTAAGATGCAGAATAGTCCACAAGTTAAAGTGATGAATTAATACAATAACATGCATTCAACAAGATTCATACAAATGCAAACAAAACAGTTCATAAGCATAAGTTAAATAACATATATTGAAAGTACAACAAGAATAGTCCTACTATATTTACAACATATGCATGAAAGCATGCCGACTTTAATTTTATTATAAGCGAAATTTTCATGCATACATACACCATTGACATACCACTAGTCCCAATAGTGGAACATTAGAGTCAAGAACACCTGCTCCTCCAAAGAAGTATACTTGCTCTATGCAATAGAGAATCCAAGGCTCTTCACAATACTCCCAAGCTCCTTCTAAGCATAAACCTAGCCAAAATCTTGGCTCCCAAAAGCCCCTGACATCAGTTATGAGTTTCTAATATAAGAATAGGGGGTGACTCTTCAACTTCCCTTTGTGACCTTTGGACTACCAGCATGACTCTTCATCTTCTTTACAAAATGGATCATTACATTACATCAGGACTCTTCATATTCCAATATTGACACTTGGAATTTCACTTACAACATAATTACAAATAATATTAAATTTTACACTTGTACCCATATAAGACAAAATACGGTAGAGACAACATGATAGCCTAACAAGACAAAACACTATGATGGTTGAGTGTGGGAGAAATCTAGCTCAACAACCTCCACTTGTTGCTTCCTGGTCACATATTGGTGCCAAGAATTAGAGGAATTTCGAGGACTAAAATGGGCCTCCTAAGGAAAGTATAAAATAATAGTGGAAATAATAAAATAATATTATATTACATCATCAAATTTTAGATGGGAAAAGGAAAAAATATATATATTTTCAACTCATATTTTCAAATTATATCCCTATGGGCTTACTCAAATTTCAAGCAACAACACTTGTTGGACGAAAATTTTGATTCCATATCCAAGGAGTACCCATGTTGCATACTTTTGATTGATCCCACTACACGAAAAATGAGAAATACATGAAAAATGTGATTGCAATCACATTTTTCATGTATTTCTCATTTTTTGTGTAGCAAGGTCCAGCGAAAGTATGCAACATGCATACTCGTTGGATGAGGAATTAATTTTTTCATCCAACGAGTACTCCTTGAAATTTGAGTTAAAATCTTAGTAAGGTAATTTGAAAATATGAGTTGAAAAAGTAGTTTTGTTATTTTATTATTTTTCAATAATTTTAGTTTTTTACTCCAAAATTGGTGAATCATCCCCCATGGTTGACATCATCATCTTGAATCCTATTGGTCCTTATAAAGTTTATTTTGGTTGTAAATTTTTCTTAGTAGACCCATTTTAGACCTAAAAATTCCCTAATGCTTGGTATTGTGCAATGACATCTCCAAACTGCGTGATGGTGACTAGCTAGAAGAAGACTGTAGCCTCCCTAGAATCCAGGTAGAATGACTTGGAGCCACTTTTAACATCCCTCTCAAGAAAGAGAAACATTTTTCTAATTAGGATAGGACCACCAATGTAATTTTGTTTGTTCTCTCTGTTCATCTCTAAATCCTCCTTGGCGGCAATATGTCTCAGTTGCTCCAAGTACTCTTCGAACTCCTGCATGTGTGGTCTCTGTGTTTGGATTCGATGAGCAACCCAAATGATGGGATCCTATTTGTTTTCACCATGAGATATAAACTATTGTATAACCATACATATTATGCCTACATATTTCCAATGAACGAGGCAAGACTTGTTTTTCAGAATCAATGTTCAAACTCTTTCTTTCTCTAGCTATGCCTATGGCACTGCCCTTTTGTATCGCATTATCCATTCCTGCATGGTGACAATGTCAACTTGTACATTCCTTTTCACAAACTCTATACTCTATGGTTGAAAATCATGGAAGTGAACAACTTCATTATGTATGGTTATGAGCTCCTCATAGAGGTTCCTCATGGTCTCTCCAAGTGTCGATACTTCACCAAGTATCATTGCTCTAATTTATTCCAAGTAGACCTATTTATAGACCAGGTTATGTGCTATTGTGTCGATCTATTCTATATATTTTGTAGAAGCTTGTAAGTTTTATGCCAATTATTTATTCTTTGTTTTCAAATACTGATTATTTCATCTTGATGCACCTGCAAAGGCCAAGTTGGCTTCGATAATGGAATTTGGATTCTTACTGGTGTCTGCCACTATTACCCTCTCTCCAGTGAATTTAGGTGATGCATGATCATCCAAAAAATTATTTCTCCATGCTTGTACAATTCTGTTATAGAATTCATTGATTGTACAAGTCCATTACCAGATCATCGTCAAGAGGAACAACATCCATTTTTTCTCGGAACTAACTTTAACACTGGAGGTGATGGAGACTAAATGGTGACTTGTGGTGCACTTGGCATCAAGTCAACATCCTCATTTTACGGCTCCAGTTCCAACTCCATACCTGCAACTTCAATTAAGTCTTCAATCTACTGAGCAAGCTCTAGATCCTACATCTGTTCACCCTCCTCCTTTTCTGCTAGTTGGTTCTATTCTTGCTCTTCAACCTATATTGGTGATGTTTCTTCGGCTCTAGCACCTTGCCTTTTTTCTTCTTCCTACTTTTGTTTCTCTTCTTATTCTTTCCTCCTTAACTCTCGTTCTTCCTTCAGTTCTTGTTATGCTTGCTTTAATCTCAGTTTTGATTCCTCCGAGCTTTGTTTTTCTCTCTTCCTCCACTCCACTTTCTTTGTCCTCTGCTTCCTCTTTTCTTTTGTTCCTAAATATGATTTTATAAGGATTGGATCCACTTTCATATTGCATATTTTTTCTCTCCCTAGACTATTAGCAACCTTTATCTTTCCCTTATCACGTATGGGATTGTTTCTTTCTACTAGTGCTACTTCTGGAGTTGTCAGACTCTAGATCTGCATCAAGGCTCTTTGTTGAAAGAGCTTCATTAACTTGCTACGATGTTAGTGTTGACGTGTTTTCTATAAATAGTTGAGTGTCTACATACACTAGAAAGTCTACTAATTTTTTCCAAATTCCCTCCCTAGTACTTCTTCTAGTGGTCTCTTTTGAAGCATCTCCCTCTCGTGCCATGGTAATAGTGACTATTAGATAGAAGTGCTAAAAAAATGTGGTACTTGTGGGAAAGAAAAGAAACTCATGGAAAGAAAATATCAGTCTTAAGAAAATCTTCTTACAAGGCATCATAAAGCAGCAAACTAGGCATTTGACGGGAATGATTGTGCAATTTTCATTGGCAAGAGTGATTGGCTACCTATGAGAACTGCACACTACATAGTCCCAACAACTAAAGATGAAGCTTGAGGCTTGGGACTACGCAATGTGCAGTCCCATCTTGGGCAGAGACTTGGAGAGACTGTGCATTGTGTAGTCCTAGTGGCCAAGCTGATAGGATGACCCCTCGAACTGTGTAGCTGGATCCAACGTGTATTGCACACTGTGTAGTTCTAGATGCAAAGCTTGTGGCTTGAGCCATAGGATTGTGTAGTGCCGAGGTGGGCAAGGAAATATCTGGCCGAAGCAAGTGAATATCTACCCGGTGGAAGTCTGAAAAATGAGTAGAAGTGAGTGATGATGTGAAGTTGAGTGAAAAACTAAGTATAATTAAATCCATGTATATCATGTGCAACAACTAATCAAACAGAAGGAAAATCAAGTATGTGAGGAGAGTTGCCGCAATGATGACCATTGGTGCAAGAAAAACAAAACCAATGTGACACTTGTGAAAGGAAAATGGAAACTTAAAACAACACTTCTACAAGTTAAAACACCAAAAAATATGAAGGGAAATAAGTAAAACAACACTCACACAAGAAAAACAACAAAAAGTAACAGAAAAAGCAGCAAAAGACGACAAAAGCGAAACTCACCCAGAAAAGAGAAGATGACCTCACTGAAGATTCCTTGATCTCCTCAAGAATCCTAGAGCTCCAAGATAGAAAGTGAAAATGAGCTCTAGATGTGTCTATTATATATATTTGAGTGAATTAGGCTTTATGACATGCATGCCTAAAATCAAGGAAAAAGTGACACTTTGCGGAAACTTCTAAAAATATAAATGTGCCACCTTCGGAAAACTAATAATGGATTCATGCTTCCTAGGGATTTCTTTTTACCTTTATTTTTCTTGCTTTTGCAGGGAAACTTGTCATGCACACTGTCGAGAAAGATTGCACAATTCTGAGGAACTAGGAAACTTTCTGGCTTAGTGCATTGCGATGTTTCTGAGGTCGGTGAGGGATTTAATAGTTTATGGGATCAGTGTTGGGCTACCTTCCATGACTGCACATTTTCTAAGATTAAGGTAGACTCTCAGTCTGAACTGAGCAATTCTAATCATCAAGGCTAACTACCTTAAAAGATTATGCAGTTTCTGGAGGCAAGCCAAGAACTGTTGTGTGACCAAGTTAGGAGGTTAGCTTGTGACTTAGAAATATTAGCGAACTGTAGAAAAAATCAAACACGATCACAAATGAAAAAGATAAGTGTCATTCAAATCATGAGTACTTGAAAACAGTACAAGATAGTCTCTCATGGATAGGAAGGAAGGCTCCAAAATCAAAGCATAGGAAACATTTTGGAGGGTGGTTGTAGCCGCTACAGCTATTTCCTAAAGTGATATTAGAAAAAAAAAACAAATAAAATCTTATAGTCAAAGAAAAAATTTCCTTCTTAATAATTCAAGTGCAGGAAGCTGAAAAGAAAGAGAAAAACTTGACAAGTCAATTAGAGGAATTGTTTCAGAAGTACGAGGAATAATTTAGTCAAAACTTAGCAAAATGAACGTGATGTAGCTCCAGATGAAATGAATAGGCTCAAGGAAAAATTGAAGTGAAGGACAAAAGGATATTGAAGGTGATGTTTCTCCAATAAGTCATTTTGAGGTAATCAAGGACAAGGAAGAACAAAGGGTTGATCCTCCTCCAATAAATAATTGTTTTGGAGATCATCAAGGAAATCCATTCCACCGAGGTACCCTAACATATTTAATGGTTACTATTTTTCGTGTGCTAACTTTTGGCATAAGGCTAGGAATTGAAAAGCTTGAGATAGGGATTATTATCAAAGACTTTCTTGAAACTCTAGAAGCATGGTTGCAAGAACAGAAGATAGATATTCTAATTCCTTTGTCAACAAAAAGTAAATGTTAGTTGCTATTTCATTCAAGTACCATAAGTATTGTTTCAAGTGCGACAACTATGGACATATATCTCATAATTATGGATACATTATGGAATCATACATGAAGGACAACTCTAATAATAGTTACAAGAATATTTGGAGAAGAAGAAAAAATAAAGAACATCAAGTGAAGAAGAGTTCCCAATGGTTATTCTCTCAAGTTTTGTAAAGTTGAAAGATCATGATGAATCTATAGGTACAATGGAATATGTGAAGGTTTAGGATGATTAAGTTGTGAAGCTGGTGCATACATTGTTTTCATAAGCTAGCTTGAAGACTCCTTGTCTTATGAATATTGAAGAGGGGAATCTTTGTAGAAGTGGCTGCAAATTTGAAGATCTATCCCTCAGCAGTTGAATGAAAAATGGTAGATGTGAAGAGGTTTTCAGAGTATAAATAAAATTTGGGTATATTAGGCAGCCTTATGTTCAATAGAGTATCATATTAGAAAAGTAAATTCATGGACAAGATTGTGAGTATACTCGTCATAGAGGTAAATATTTTCATTAACTAGTGGAATCAAATATGCAAGCTGTGAGAAGCATAGAAAGTATTGTTGAAATATGGCAACAATAATATTCCAATTTAGTTTGTCCTTGAATTAAATTGTGAATTAAAATCAAATTTAGTCTTAACAGCTACTTGGAAATAATTAATTTATTTATTTTAAATTAATTAGTTGGAGAAATTCAAGTTAGAGGTTTTTCTGAAGTCATGCAGGAATTATCCCTTAAATTAAGGAGATAAGATTGAGTTATATTTGAGTTGTAATTATTTAACTCATTTTAATGAGTTAAGTCTAGTTAAATCAGTTCCAATTTTTTAAGGAACTAATAGTGAGTTAACATTCAGTTGATGCATTAATGCACTTAACTGGTGCTACTCCAGTTAATTGAAGATTCCCTCATCAGAAACTCATGCATATCTATTTGAGAAAGACCCAGTTGAGATTAAAGTTCAAGGAAAATGTACTGTCAGTTGCATGTGTTTTCTCATGGAGAAAACTCATGCATGCAGTCAAGGATTCATCCTTGAGGATTGTGGAGTTTTGAAGGCTTGGTTTTTCTACTTGGTAATAGGCTAATCATCCACAAAGAACAACACAAGGAAATAGGAGCTTAGAGGGTAGAGAGGAAGGCTGGAGAGAAGCTAAGATTTCCTATGAGCATCTGTGAGGATTGTACTAAGAGCTGGCTAGTTGTGAGAGCTAAGGCTTTATATAATTCCTATGTATTTCCACCATGTATGATAATACAATAGTGTGGGGTTTTTATCTAAGGATTTCCCCAAGTATTTTCATGTGTATTGTGTCATTGATTCTTCTTCTTCTGGTTATATTGTTTAGCATGATCTTTAAGCTTACGCAAATTGATAGTAGAAGTAGGTTATAGTATTTTGCTTTGATTTATATTGCATTGTCGAGTTAACATATCATAGATTTTCGACATGGTATCAGAACTAGATTTGTAGAATCTCTACATGGTATCAGAGCTATATTTGTAGAAATCTCTACATGGTATCAGAGCTGTGAATAGTATAGTAAGAAGAGAATTTGAAGTTTGAAGTTTGGGGTTACAGGTGCAAATCGAATTCATACCATACTTCAAGGTTGGCTAATGGTGTTCTATGGCTTGAGACTCGTGTATGCCTTGGAAGGTAGTTTGAATTACATGGCATGGAAAGATAGAATGGAGGTTGTATTAGAAGACAATGGCTTGAAGGAATTCATTGATCAAGAAATCCCAAAGCTAGCTTCAACTAATGCACAAGAATTGGCTGAGTGGAAGAAGTGTGTGGCGAAGGTGAGACAGATCATCCTTGAGGGAGTTTGAGACCATATTGTCTCCAGTCTCCATGGGAAGGATACTCCATTTTCAATGTGGAAGACATTGAAGGACCTTACCAAAATAGTAGCGACCAAAGGAAATTGGCGCTCAAGGATAAGCTTTGAAGAATAAAGATGGAAAAGGGCGATGTTATTTCCACATATCTGAACAAGCTCGCCACCTACAGAGATGAGCTTGGCAGTGTGGGAATAAGTACTACCGATGATGATATGGTGAGCCTCCCTCTCCTTGGCCTTCCAAAGAGTTGGAATAGCTACCAGGACTCTCTAAATGAAAAGGAGATATTGTTGTATTGGGAACGGCTATGGTCGGACCTTATGTAGGAGGAGATCAAGAGGAGCACACGAGACGGTTCTTCATCTAAGAATGATGATGAAGAAAGTCTTGCCTTAGCAAGTAAGGAAAGTAAAGGGAAGGGGAAGGTTTCCCATTTCAAATTGAATTCTTCTCATGGAGGGAAGAGGTGACATGTCTAGAGTAAGATGCTTTAACTATCACAAGATGAGACATTATGCGACTAATTTCCCATTGAAGAAGTCCAAGAATGGATCCTCGAAGGTGAGGCATTAGCCTCTTAGTTCAAAATGGACTTTACCCTCATCATATGCATGGTGTCATCGATGATGGGTTGTGTCTGGTATCTTGATAGTGGAGCTTCATTCCACATGACCGGTGATAAAAATTTATTCATTGCATTGGAGGAGAAAGACCTCAAGATGCGCATAGAGATGGGTGATGACAGAAGGTATAGTGTTTCAGGAGTGGGCACGATTGCTTTTCAGAGGGAGCATGTAGCTCCTCTCACCTTGACAGATGTGATGTATGTGCCTGGATTAAAGAAGAACTTGGTATCGGTCACGATGTTGGAGGAAAAAGGCTACGGTGTTGTCTTCAGTAAAGGAAAGGCACACATAGCCACGGGTCAGACCAAGAGGATAGGGATTCGAGTGAAGACGCTATATAAACTAGAGGTAGATGATTATGCAACATTGAGTATGAAAAAGAATTGGTGCAAAGCCAAGACATTAGCAAGTTGTGGCATAGGCAGTTGGGCCATTTGCATCATGGGGCTTTGAAGATAATGTAACAGATATCTACAAGACTTCCCAAAGGTAAACTTGAGCAAGTTGACACATGCAAAGGTTGTACGTTGGGAAAGTACACCAAGTCTTCCTTTCATGATCGAGACAATCGAGTAGAGGCTATCTTAGAGTGAGTTCATACTAATTTGTGTGGACCATTCTCAACAGCATCCACAACGAAGAAAAGGTATTATGTGATTTTCATTGATGACTATTCTCGTAAATGTTGTATTTATTTCATGCAGAAGAAGGACCAAACCTTCACAAAGTTTTGTGAGTTCAAATCTTTGGTCAAGAAAAGTCAAGGAAGAAGATCAAGGCCTTGAGAAGTGACAACGGTGGAGAATATGTGTCTCAAGAGTTTAAGGACTTCTGTGCAGTGGAAGGAATTAAACGAGAGTTGACAGCACCTCATAACCCACATCAGAATGGGGTGGCCAAGAGGAAAAACATAACTATTGTAGGTGCAGCATGGGAAATGATGCATGACCAAGACCTACCGCTTCACTTGTGGGCTGAGGCATGCAACATAGTAGTCTATTTTTAGAGTGGAATCCTACATCATATACTTGAGATGAAGACACCAGAGGAAGCTTTATCCAGTAAGAGACCAGATGTGGCTCACTTCAGAATCTTTGGCTCATCGGTATATTGCCATGTGACAAAGGATGCACAAAAGAAGCTTGAGAAAAGAGCAAAGTTGGGGATAGTTGTGGGGTTCACTGATACATGTCACAACTATTGGGTGTACTTGCCTACCGGTCGAATGAAAGTGGTTTGCAAAGATCTCAAGTTTGATGAGCAAAAGGCCATGTGAGTTTCCCTTGAGAGGGAGCTCCAACTATAGGCTATGGAGGAACCGTTGGCTCCTAAGGAGGAGGAGCCTCAGACTAATGTGGAGTAGACACATGCAGAGGTTCTAGGAGTGGAGACATCCACTCAAGCAAAGTCTTCCAGAGATGGATGGAAGCACACCAGAGAAGCTGGAAGATTGTTGGAGGATGCGAGAGAGAATGTGGTAGCACCATCTTCTCAGCGCAGATAGAGGAGGTCACTCGAGAGGTACACTAGATACATGACCCTTGTTAGGGAATGTGTTAAGATCAAGCCATATTCCTTTGAGGAAGCAATGCAGCAGGTGATTTGTGCTGATGCTATGGTGGAGGAGTATGACTCCATAGTTTGTAATAGTGTTTGGGATGTGATTCCGAGACCGGATAACAAGTCAGTTGTGAGTTCCTGTTGGCTTTACAAGGTAAAGTAAGCTGCTGATGGTAGTGTGGAGAAGCATAAGGCAAGATTTTTTTCCCATGGATTTTCACGGGTCGAGGGGATTGACTATGATGAGACTTTTGCTCCTGTCGCAAGGTACTCATCTATCAGATCTATGTTGGCACTATCAGCATAGATGGGTTGGAAGATCCATGAGATGGATCTGAAGACTGCATTCCTCAATGGCTAGGTTGAGGAAGAGGTGTACATAGAGTAGCCAGAAGCTTTTGAGGCCTTCGATCATAAGTCGCATGTGTGTCGACTCAAGAGAGTGTTGTACGGGCTGAAGCAAACATCTCGTGCTTGGTACACTAGGATAGACAACTACTTCACCAGGTTGGGCTTCACAAAGAGTGAAGCGGATGCCAACCTATACCACATTGTGGCGAAAGGTAAGTTGTTGGTCATCATACTTTATGTTGATGATCTAATATTGAATGGTGATGATCAGTTAATCATGTCTTGCAAGGAGAACCTTGCAAGAGAATTCAAGATGAAAGACATGGGTCTCATGCATTACTTCCTTAGCATGGAAGCAAGGCAAAAGGATGGGGAGTTGTTTGTGTCTTAGGGCAAGTATGCCAACGAGATACTCAGGAGATTCCACATGGAGAAGTGCAAGCACATGCAGGCTCCTCTAGTAGGTAACTGGAGGAAGGAGGTTGCTACTTCAAGAGAAGTGGTAGAGGCTACTGTGTACAGGTATCTTGTGGGTTCACCGATGTACTTATTGAACACACTACCAGATTTGTGTTATGCGGTGAACCAGTTGAGTCAAGCGATGGTTCAGCCTGCCAAGATGTTTTGGAAGGCAACAAAGCATGTATTGAGATACTTCAGAGGCACATATTAGTATGGATTATGGTATAGACGGATAGAGGGAGTGAACCTACAGGGCTTCACTGATGCAGATTGGGTAGGGAGTCCATCAGATTGGAAGAGCACGTAAGGAGGGATTTTCAACCTTGGGTCAGTGGTAGTTTCTTGGTACAACATGAAATAGAGGTCAGTTGCACTCATCTCGGTAGAGGAAAAATACATGGCTTCAAGTCAGGCAGCATGTGAGGTCATCTGGATGTGGAAAATCCTAGTTGTTTTGTTTGATTAGAGTATGGATCCAACTATGATATATTGTGATAATCAGAGTTGTATCAAACTCCCTGAGAATCCAGTATTTCATGATAGGTCCAAGCACATCAACATCTGGTATCATCATCTCAGAGACTGTGTAGCGAGGGGGATCATGTTGCTACAATATATTTCGACAGAGGAGCAAGATGCTGACATTTTGACAAAGGCATTGTCAAAGTGTAAATCCAAGTTCCATAGAGATAGGAACAGGGTGGCAGATAATCCCTTTCTTGTTGAGAGGGAGTGTTGAAATATGGAAACAAGAATATTCCAATTTAATTTTTCCTTGAATTAAATTGTGAATTAAAATCAAATTTACTCTTAACAGCTACTTGGAAATAATTAATTAATTTACTTTAAATTAATTAGTTGGACAAATTCAAGTTAGAAGTCTTTCTGAATTCATGCAAGAGTTATCACTTAAATTAAGGAGATAAGCTTGAGTTATATTTGAGTTGTAATTAGTTAACTCAGTTTACTGAGTTAAGTCCAGTTAAATTAGTTCGAAACTATTTAAGGAACTAATAGTGAGTTAACAGTGAGTTGATGCATTAATGCACTTAACTAGTGCTACTCTAGTTGACTGAAGATTCCCTCATCAGAAACTCATGCATGTCTATTATGAGAAAGACCCAGTTGAGATTAAAGTTCAGGGACAATGTACTATTAGTTGCATGTGTTTTCTCATGGAGAAAGATCATGCATGCATGCAAGGATTCATCCTTGAGGATTGCACAGTTTTGAAGTCTTGGTTATTCCACTTGGTAATAGGCTAATCATCCAAAAGGAATAGCGCAAGGAAATAGGAGCTTGGAGGGCAAAGAGGAAGGTTGGAGAGAAGCCAAGATTTCTCGTGAGCATCTGTGAGGATTGTATTGAGAGCTGGCTAGCTGTGAGAGCTAAGGCTTTGTATAATTCCTATGTATTTCCACCATGTATGATAATACAATAGTGTGGGGTTTTTATTTGAGGATTTCCCCAAAGTATTTTCATCTGTATTGTGCCATTGATTCTTCTTCTTTTGGTTATATTGTTCAACTTGATCTTTAAGCTTCTGCAAATTGATAGTAGAAGTAGTTTATAATATTCTTCTTTGATTTATATTTCATTATCGGGTTAACCTATCATATATTTTCTACAAGTATGAGGGAGAGAAGCCATCAAATGAAGAAAGTAATATTGTAGGAATACAGATGAATATATTTCATGAAGGGGAGTAACCCTCTTCCATTGATGTCAAAGAGGGAGAGAAAATAGGAAAGGAAGATTAGAGGTGTGGATTTAGTGGCACCAATAGTTGCAACAAGAGTATCTGTGTTACCATCAATGACAAAGGGGGAGATTGTTGAATGGGGTTGTCATTGATGCCAATGTGGCCTTTGAGAATTCGTAATATTTGTTTATGGATTTCATTGATCATAAGCTCAATTCGTCGAAGTCATATGGTTTACTCATTATGCCCCTCTTTTATTGAATATTTTGGATGAGATGATCAATATTTATGCTTACAAGACCATTTTCATTTTATTATGCTCATCATGTCAATTCCAACTGTAGGTGGCACGCCCCATAACTCCTCACACTTGAAGAGATGTGTCTTGGCAAAATTGGAGTTCCAAAGGAGATGTTACAAGTAGCTTATTGATTGGTTTATTAGTGGCTTTTAATTTCAAGAAAATTAAATTAAATTGTCCTAACCAAAATTTGAATTGCAAAACACGACTTTGTTGATGGAAAATTAATTAAAATTGGAAATCAGGTTGGTCTCCAAAAAGTAAATTATTTTGGCTCCTAAAATTTGAATTTGAAAATTAAATTTCATGTTTGATTGGTTGGCTCCATGATTTTAGGCCATGTCGGTCCCTCTAGAAGTCCCTCTCCCCATCACTATAAATTGATTACTCATTTCTTCCTCAAATCATCACTCTTTCACATATATCTTATGAAGTTATATTTTGAGGCCAAGGAAGCCACATAAATTTGAAGGAGGGCTAGTTTTCAAAGGTTTTAGAATTAATTGTTTTATTTAACACATATCTTTTTTTTAGGCTTTTTTCATCATTTCTAAGGTAGATGCATAGAAGTATATGGAAGAATAAGCCAGACAATGATGAGTTAAAACAAATGCAAGAGATAATAAAGCACAGTCAAGACCAAAGAACACAACCTTTTATCACTTGTTCATACTTTAATCATAAAATTTTATTTATTTTATGGGATATAAAGTAGGGTACATAGAGAGCTTGGCAGAGACATCAGTGGAGAAATAAGAAAGAGGATCCCAAGTTTTGCTTTTGTGGAAACAATTTCTAAAAAATGACTTCTATCGGGAGATTATTGATTCCCAAAGTGTTTATGTGCTTTGAATAACTCATCTAAGGTATCACACTGTGAACAATGTTATCTAGTGCAGAAAAAAAATTGTATAAGCTCTGTAGAAAATTACCATGGCCTTGAACTTGAAC
Source organism: Pinus tabuliformis (assembly GCA_031772625.1). Lineage (NCBI taxonomy): Eukaryota > Viridiplantae > Streptophyta > Pinopsida > Pinales > Pinaceae > Pinus > Pinus tabuliformis. Next base: position 1,700,754,613 of record CM062819.1, on the reverse strand, counting down.
AAGTAACATTGATCATGGATCATAGATTTGGATGCTAAGAAATTTCTGTTGAAAATCATTGCAACATTTGAAAACAACAAAAAATCATTACGGGCAATATACAATTTGTCATGTTCTAATACACTAAATGGACATGTTAAATCAATCAAGGGACAAGATTCATTATTACATACATAATATTGGTTTTTAGTTAAGGATGTTTACATATTGTAGAGAGAATTCAAAAAAAAAAAGCCATATGAGTTTCTTTTGAATACTAATATAAGGTTAGACACATTTGGACTAGTTTTCATCGCTCGTATATCTATGTAATATTGCATGGTATAATTATTTTAACGCAATGTGAAAGTGACCAACTCAAATTACTATGATTATGGAGTAAGTGAAAGAAATTTGGTTTAGTTTTTTTGTATTATATGAAGAAGACTTTGTATGTTTAGCTCGATCATTGGATCGAATATAGATATGTATTGGCATGTAAGATTTTCGGTGTTAACCAAGTGGGCATATATGTATTGACCTACAAACTGGTAGGTATGAACAAAGTGGGCGTATGGTGTATTACACATAGTACATATGGTGGAATGAGTCCAACCCTCTTGTGGTCAGAGCATGAGTATTTGAAATATAGATGTCACACAATTAATTTATTTTACACAAAGTAACATATCATTGAGTTGGTAAGGCATGTATTCTATACATCTCAAGTTTCAAGTTTGAACCCATGACGTAAATCAATTATTTTTTTTTTTTTATCAATTTGTGGCATATGTAGAATTACATACTGGCTACTATCAGAATCTGGTAGGTTTACTAAAAAGTTCCTAGAAAGGTGAAATATGTAGAAACTTTATAGTAATTTGTTACTTGTGAGAGCATACCGTATCCAAATTGAGATCCAAAAGAAGTTGGCTGATCATAGTTTAAAGTTGGATGGAGCCAAAAAAATTTGATAGAGAGATTACATTGACAAAGGAAAGTTTGTGACATTAGGCAATGATGATAGTGCATAAGTTGACAAGTGTAACTATTGTAGTCGATCTTATTCTTTAATCTTCTATCTTCAGGGTTGTAGGGTGGTGCAAGGAAAACAGTGAACACTTGAGGGTGGTAGGGTGGTGCTATGGAATGTTGGAGGTTATGAGGGGAATTGGAGTGTCCTTCTAGTTGGAGCTCGTAAATCAGGGCATTGGAGCACCCTTCCAATTCGAACTAGTAAATTGGGGTGTTGGAGTGTCCTTCTAGTTAGACCTAGTAAATTAGGGCGTTGGAGCATCCTTCCAGTTGGATTTGTTAAATCATGGCATTGGAGCATCCTTCCTGTTGGAGCTGGTAAATTAGGGTGTTAGAGCATGATTTCAGTTGCAGTTGATAAATTAGGGGTTGCACCCTCCTTCCAGTTGTTGTTGAAGAATCGTGGAGAATGGAACTTCATGTTGATGTGATAATTAAAGAACCTTATTAAAAGTTCTCAGTAGTTTTTGTCCCGAAGGGTTCCCACCTAAAATCTCTTGTTTATTTTTTTTGATGTTGTGCATTATTGAACGGTGTTTCTAATTATCTATTTTTATCTATTGCTAATGATAATTAATGCTTTGTGAAGTTAAAATTAACTAACTAATTGAAGTGAAATATTGATTTACCCTCCTCTTAGTATTTCCAACACTTGTAGTATGCTAATGATTGGTTCATTGACCTTACATCTTGCCTATTGGATATTACTTTGTTCTCATCTAATGGATCAAATCAATCCTAAGAACCATGTTCCATATGGAAAACATTAAGAAGCACCATGTAGTAACCCAATGATTGACTTATTAAATTACATATTGTCCATTTAAAATCATTTGACGATGTCACATCATATAGCACCACTGAAACATGAATTTATAGCATTGTAACCCATTTAGCTCTCAACTTACTAAATTGTTAATGTCCAATTAGCTCTCAACTTACTAAATTGTTAATGTCCAATTAGCTCAACGGTTGTATGGATTGATCATTCTTTGCATGGAGTTTAAGGGATTTAGATGCTTAGTCTAGTTTTTTTGTTGTGTCTTGATTCATTTTCATAGTGGTATCTTGATTCCTCAACTATATATGGATCTTATACGGATCTAATGGAGGAATCCCAGGGGAAGCATGACCTTTTGAAGATTGATGGGATAGATGTTTAGTTAGGGAATCATTATAGGTTTTGGGAAGTAATTAAATATTTTAAATTTAGTTGGGGAATCAATATATATTTTGGGAAGTAGTTAATTGTTTTAAGTCTTATTGTTTTGATATATGACAGAGGACTTTTCTCCATGGTTAAGGCGAAGTCAATTTCATAGCCTTTTCAAGATTTATGGGATACAAATATCTAATATAGTTGGAGACTAATTATACATTTTTGGAGATATTTAGATTTTTTCAGAGAGACTTTACAATTTAGAATCATTTCTTTTCCTTCAAGATGCTTCATCATAGAGGTAATAGGTAATGGGTGGGTGTGTTAGGTATTGGTTGATTAATTAATTATGGAATATTAAGAAATGTGAGCATAAAAATGTGAAACCTCAACATTTTGGTGATGTCCTTAATAAATGTTGGTACCCTTGAATGATCCAGGGGATCAAATTAGTACTCAGAATTCAATCTGTGTGACAGAGCTAAAAACTTGAACAACTGGAGAGATCTCAGCGATTTGAATCCAACACAACTTGTTTCACTCAAAACTGATATTGTATGCTATCGATATTGTGTTCTGATCGACTTTCCATACAACTAAAATTTTAAAAGTTGAAGTTGCAGGTCGACCCACTCATTGGTCCATACGATGACTAGGCATATGACTAGGTAGGGTGAATGCATGTTTATGAGCCAATGATGGTTTGAAAATTGTCTCATTAAGATTAGTTTGTGGTTGGAGCAATTCAGTTGGTTTATAACTTGTAGAGGTGGTTGAATAGTAAGAGACCATGTGGGTCAATGGGTGGATGCCACGAGCATCCTGGGTTAATGAAAACCCTGAAGGATCCAAAACACGACCTCTACCAGGCAACACATGCCACTTTACCACTACACCACCACATTTCCACTTAACATATAAAGGATTCAAGTGTTATTTAAATTTTATTGGGAAATATTTGGGGGAAGCGGTTTGGGCTAAGCCTTAGCCCTTGTCCACACCCTACACCCATGGGATCATGTTAGAGGGGGCCTTGGGCTAGGTCTTAACTCGACCCATAGTCAAGATACCCAGCACAAGAACCCGTCAGAGCAAAGCCCATGACTAGAGGCACAAAAGTAAAGGGGCCAGCCCTTGGGGGCTAAACTCGGGTCACATGACCCTTCACAGGACCGAGAACATGGGTTTAGCTGGGGGATAGACCCTAAGCACTTACATGGGGGGCCAGCCTTGGGCCATATGTCCATCACATGACCACACAACAAGCGAAAAGGAGCACGCTTGATAGTTATGCACCCAATGTAGATTTTTAGTGACAAACCTTAGTTTTATGGGGCACGCATAACTACATGTCAAGAAGTTGGGAGCCTGTCTAGTAGGGGTAGACGGTTAGCCTCGACTCCTGAATATGTGGCCCCCATACGACCTTAAGTTTCGAAACTAGGCATTAGAGGACAGTTCAATTATCTTATAATTTCACCCATCAAGTGGGATTATAGGTATGATTTGCAAACTAGTTCTGGGTTTGGGGCACTCAAGCCAAATTTTGGTCAAATTGTAGATGACTAGCCATTGAATTTGGGAAAAACTTGTAACACGCATAAATTTCTCAATTTTTGGCCAAATGAGGTGTAGAAAGAGCCCATATGGGGGTTTCTGATAGTTCTGGATCCATTGGAGACATTATTTTTTTTTTTTGAACATTTTAAAACCATGAAAACACACTTTTGAGAACTTAATGAAAGAGGCACTGCATTGGAAGTTGGACCAGAAGATGTAGCCTAAGAGAGGGGTGAAACCCCTTATCATGTTTTGTGTTATGTGTTTCACATATGGTTATTTGTCTTTGTTTGGCTATAAATTTTGGTTAAAAATCACTTGTTTATGTGTTTAGTAAATTGACCCATTACCCAAAACACATACAAATTTTCACTTGCAGTTTGTATATCACATTCCTTTTTCAATTACAAATCACTTGAACAACCAAAAAAACTCATTAACATAGTTAATATGATGGAAAAACGTTCATTGAAATTCAAGAATAGATTACTACTTCTATTCTAACTATCATTAACCATTAAAGAATGAGATAAATCTTCCATTGAAACTATCATTTAGCTAACGATACTCCAAGAACTAGAGTAGGAAATGGCAACTTGCATACAAATTTATAAAATAAAATTCATTGAGTTGGATTTGAAAATGGGCTAAAGCGAATTCATGGAGCTAGATTTGTAAATTGACTAAGTATTTTTGAAGCTGACCAACTTCTTAAGTTTTCCCAACCACTCAATGGAAGCATGTCTGTGGCAATGACCCTCCGAATTTTTTTCCTATGTTAATTTTCGAGCCTACATCAAACTGTTGTTTCAAGCTCCTTTGTGTTGTCATGTTGTTTTATTTTCTATTCTCTTGTTTTATCGTAGTGTCACACCATAAAAAGTTAATATTTCCTAAGAGTCATTGCCTAACCATTAGAAGCGCTTGAGTTAGTTAGCCCATGGTTTGATGAACTCATCACATATATTGACTTAGAAACTTTTCTTGTCACCATGCACACACTCAGAAAACAATCAAAAGCATAGGAAAAGAAAACAAAAGCAATAATATCACTCATAAAAGAAGAAGCACACTCCAAGTTGGTGAATACATGCGCCCAAATTGAGCAAACTCCTTCGGGCTGATGAATTACGCCCTCCTTGAGAGAACTCCTTCATGCCAAGAAAGTGTTCCCTACATGAGTGCACTCCCTCATGTCGAAGACATGCGCTCTTCTTGCTACAAGCATGAGCCATCCTATTGCATGTGGGCACACTCCTCGAAAATAGTAGCCCACTTAAATTCTCTTAACTAATCCTTTCACTCATCGACAAGTGGCGCTCATGCATGAACCAATTTTTCATGTTAACTTCTTTAAATCAACTCAATTAATAATTCATTTACATAATCATTCTGTCTAAGTTGGGTGCATATCTAGGAATCAAGAAACTCTTTATCAACCAACGTTACAAGTAAGTTTTGCATCTGGAATCCTTTTCATGATTTCACTTTCATTCTTGCTTTTTTTGTTGTCATTTCTTGGTTTTCAATTCAATTGCTAGCATTTATGCTCAGTCTTCATGCTGCAAGTGTTAATCTTCTATCACATGTAAAAAATCTTCACATTCTCAACCTTTTCATATTCCACCATGAATACGACAACAATTATATAACCTTTTAGATCTTTCTTCTCCTCAATCTTTATCAACCAATATTATTGTTTAAAATGGTTTCTAAGCTTCCAATGAGTAGAACACACTTCTTGATATTGAAGCCCAATCAGTCTAAAAAATTATGCCTTGAATTGTCAAGTTTTCCTCTTGAATGTATGTCTTCACGACGAAGAATTATGCCCTCCCTCGAGTGCATGAGTGCATCACGAAGACAGGAAACATCTTCCTTTGAACCTTCGACATGCAAAAGTGTGCCCTCCTTGCTTTTGAGGGCATGAGCACACCTAGAAGGCCTAAAGACTTGACATCATCATCCTTCGTCCCTTAAGAGTGAAACATTGCACCCTCCATTTCTCCTTGAGTGCACGATGAAGGCACGAAGGCCCAAGAACTCACCCCTTCAACCCTTCGAAGTGCGACAATGTTCCCTAGGTGATTTTCTCCACTTTCTTGAGCACACGAGCACACTTTGAAGCCATAAATGACCCTGTACATCCCTTTGTACTTTGAAAGTGATCCTTCCTAATTTGTGAGTCTATTTTCTCACTCATACAAGGAAGTTTTTGTTTTCATTAATATATTTACATGCCCAATCACATGTAATGCCTTTTTTTACATGATTTATAGGTATTGCTACATAAGTAGGATGTTTTAAGGTGTGTTTCCACAAATAGGTGTTTGTGCTACAACTATTTTCACTCTATAGTCATATGTTGGAGCCATGTTGCCTCATAAAGAGGCCTCCAAAGAACCCTTTGAAGCAAGCACAAATGAACATGTTGAAGTTATAAAGCCAAGGATTCCCATATATGTAGACACCCTATGCTTTATCGATAAGACTACACGTGTCACATGGAGCAAGATATACAACAAATTCATGTAGGAGATGTTTGATGAGGACTTAGAAGATGTGCATATGTACATCAACATCAAGAAGTCCAGGGTGCATAAGATTACATGCAGATTCACAATCATGCCATGTGTAGAGGTGACTGAATGGATCATCACACATATGGATTACTCTCACCTTGTGCTTCATAATGAGAGTGACATTCAGTTCGCCACCTATTATGGGGAAGACATGTAGACATATTATAAGATGCTCAAGCTAAATGAATATGCAAATTACAAATTATACATGAGATGGGCTACTGTTATGTGGATTTTTGCATCTATGGATAAATACTAATTCCCTACGTAGGTAGTTATACCTAGAACAACAGATTTAAAGTGCTTATCCTTTTTCTATAGATGATAAATAAGACAAGGGCATCAAAGGACCTACTTTTTCTTTAGCTTTCCTTTTGTCTCCTTTGTATGGCTCTCGTCGCTCCTCCTCGAACTTAACTCACTCAAAAAGTACTTGCAAGAATAAACAAAAGACAAAGAACCAATCAAAGCAAGAGATCTATCGACTATAAGTAAATGGAATCAGATACATTCACACATAGAAACAACATATATCAAGATAAGCATATGGAAAAAGGTGTAAATAGCTTTATTAAGTAGAAGGAAGAATTACAACCAAGAAGTCTAATCCATTGTCACTCTTCCAGCTTGGGTTCCAACCAACATCACATCAATAGAAAAACACTTTAGTAGCATAACGATACTTGCTTATAATCTCAATCCTCACACCAACAGTATCTCCTTAAAAATTATCAAAGTCTGGCCCTTGATCACTTGCATGAGTGCTCAATTTATAGGAAAATGGAGGAGGTTTGGTCATAAATGAGGGTATTGAATGGCCTTCCAAACTTAGATTTAGCTTCCATGGAGGAAGGGATGAGAGGATATGAGGTTTCTTAACTCATTCCCTATCCATTTTCAAGCTCATAGGAGATGATAAGTGTGGGAATCTTTTAGATGGCTCCAGAAGATAAGAATATTCCTAGAATCCTATGTGAATTTCACTCAATCTCATCCATCGTAGGTCAAAGTGGGTCTAAGTGCTCTGGAAATTACCCTGACATGGGCCTACCTGCACTGAAGTGCACCTACCCCTATCCAAGCCTGTGCTGGTCACTCAAGGAGGCATTTCTCAAGGGATTCAGACCAAGAAACTCTCACGGAAGGAGGCATTCAAAATGTTGACTTGTCTAGGGCATGTAGAAATTGAATTAGGGGTTGATGAGCCCCAATGGTACTAATCTAAATGATAGGAGTGATGTGCCCAAATGAATCTGTAACAGCTTCCCCCTAAAGCATGAAGTAAAAAATAATAATGTCGAGTGATATGCTTTACGATGTGATGAGGAGGTTCCGAAGTGGATGGTGACCTGCATCGATTACAATACATAATACCATGATATTTTGATTTTTTCCAATGAATTGCTGAGGGAAGGCATACCCATGCTCAACATATAAACTTTCATTACAGGTACATAGATGGACATCTACATATATAGACCCATGATAAGATGACCATCAATGTAAAGCCATTGTATGGATGATTTGGTACATTTCCTAAAATCGCAGCCTGGATGGATGAAACTAGATTCGGGGTCTTCTATCTCATTCAATCGTTCGCTCAAGTATGAGTCTAACCATGCAAATATGTGATCTGAAGTCGAACATGGGAAGGCAACGTCTGATTGCTAGTCAATGATGTAAGCCGCTAACAGACGTGAGAGAAATCACTGATAATGATAATGATCGTCAAGGTATTGTAGTACATTCTGCATGGTGTGAATGTATGCTCTGATGTCGAACACCATACAAAGTATTTAGATCAAAGGCTAGTGATGTCAACCTATCGCTGGAAGCGAGAAACATTCCATTGATGTATGCAAGCGTCAAGGTACTGAAGGGGTGTTCCTAAGTCAACTTCTTGGATAATGTGTTGATGTCGAAAAGAAGTGACTCGTCATAGGAGGGCCTTGATGTATCCCACATCAACGACACTAAATGAGTGTAATGATTTTTGGGGATGGAATGTGACTGACAACACAAGGTTCAGGTATGGAGGTCATGAAAATGAAGGTTTATGAGTATTACAAAGGATGAATTTCAAACTGAGTGACTTCTCTTGAACATGTGAGCGACACTGAATGGATTGGAAATGTTGACCCAAAACAAAAGTAATGGATGGTATGATAGGCCAAGGTATGATGACCATCAAGCACATAACCCAACCCAAATAGTCACACTGATGAAGTGAAAGTGTCATGTTCAAGAGCGACCTGCTGCCATAAAGTGGTTTACCCCTTTTCCCATTTTACCCAGTCATTGTTGACCAGTACCTCTTTATTTTTATCAAGCTTGAGGAGGATAACATATGATTGTTGTATAATTCCGCTCTTCGGGTGAATCCATCGTTATGTGATGTTTTAACGAGTCTAGAGAAGGTGAAACTTGATCTTGTCATGATGGACAAGTTTGTTGCTATTTGATGTTTTAATGAGTCTAATGATGATGATAACTCGGTCCTTTTCATGTTTAGAGAGTTTGAAAAGGGAAAAAAGAAAAATCCACAAGTTATTTTTCGTATATTTGTCTCTCAATTCTGAAAAAGTGTAAAACAATACAAGAGAGAACCTATTGACCATGTTCGGTCAACATATTCATTTTTCGTAAATAATCTATCCCAGCTTGAAAAAGGGTTAAACTTATACTAAGTAGATGTCATTTCCAATCCGTTAATGAGATGAAAAGGACAAGTGCTCGACAATATTTTCATATTTCGAGAGTCTGAAAAGAGCTTAAAGAGGACTCCAAGGGGATTCCCTTTTCAATGTTTAATAGAGATCGAAAAAGAGATAAAAGTATGCTATGTGGTTAAAGTACAATTCATGATTGTGCACGTCAAATTATGTAAGTCAGCTGTAAATCTGTTCAAAGAAACACCAAACGGATTAAAAATACTTGTTTGATTGGTAAAAATAGGTCAATACTATATTTTACTCATTTAATGCTCATGAAATAAACATAAAAACAACAATTTACCATGTTATTTTCACCATTTGATATTTACCATTCAGTTTGTGCTCTGACCTTGTTTTCTTACCTCGATCTTTAGCAGCTAATTGCGAAAGATTTTGCTGATCATTTCTCATGTCGTCTAGACCAGGTAGGAGATCTACCCCTCCTCTTTATTTTTATGTCATTCTTTTACTGTTTCATGCAAGTTTTTAGGGTTTTTAGGGCACCTTGGTTTTGAATTTTTCACCCTCGGATCAGCGCAAGCTTGCATGTCTAAAACTGCACTAGGGAGCACCCAGATAGAAGGAATTCTACATTAAAGTGCAATGTCTCCTTGCCTAGGCTACGCTGGGCAAGTTTCACAAACTTATTTCACCAAATTGACCCAAAATTTCTTCAGTTTTTTGCATGAAAGGGATCCTAACTAAGCTTATGGTTTAATTTTAGGCTTTCATCAGATCAAAATGTCTATTACTTGGCGAGAAAGAGAACATGAAGAATAAGAAATGGTTTCCCTAAATGATTCGGGTACAGTTAAGGTCCTCAAAAACTGTGGGTTGCTCAAATACTTCAAGCTATCCGTAATGAGGCAACAATCAAAACTATTATAGTTCCTAGTTCATACATGCGATCCAACAGATCAAGATTTTCACATAAGGGACAAAGTTGTCCCTATTGTGATCAATGATGTTTACTTTCTTATAGGGTTGTCAAGATGTGGTGCCCCCATATCTCTTTCAGGTTCTTCCTATGGAGGGGAGTCAGTGAGGGACTATGTTCTAAGAATTTTGTCGGCCAAGTACACAACCTAGCAAGGACGGAAAGATAATCATCAAAGATATTCATGATTTTCCTTTGAGAATAATCCTTTTCACCATCGCAAAGTTGGCAGGTAGTGTGACACTTCATCTGGTGAAAAGATCATATGTGCAGTATGCACTTGAGTGTCTTGAGCCAACTTTATTCAACTGGTGCGAGGCAATACTTTCTTCACTGGAAGAGTAGCTGACAAAGGTAAAGAGCGGTAAGACAAAGAAATTTAACTATGGATCACTCTTAATTTCTTTTAACTTGGAGAGAATTCCATTAGTGCAACCCTAGCATGTAACACTGGGTGTAGTTGGTCCTAGAGATCCATGAATGCAGCAGTGTGTCGAATTGATGGCTAGACATGCTGGTCAGTCATCAATTACATTTTCCACTACATTCTTTAGTTGGCTCAATCGAAAACACATTGCAATCGAGGAGCATCCATACTCAGGGATGGATTTTCGTGGAGATCTAGAGTTGAGTTTACTAGTGGGCGATCAATGGGGTACTATGGGTAAATTGTTTTTGACCAAAATGTTTTTTGATTTTTAAGTTTATACATGTTTTCATGTTTTTATGTTCCAATACTAAACTAAAATCATTCTCATGCATGTAGATGTGGCTACTGTTCGACCTATTAGGCACCAACAGGAGGCAGGTGGGCCAGCATGGAGAAATGTTGGGAGAGAAGTTCTCCAGGATTTGGATTTGGCTGAGACAGTGGCAGAGTTGCAGGATCATGTAGAGGGATTAACCCTTGGTATTCTAGATGTTCGATCAAGGAGCTACCTATGAGGATGCAGTGCCATACTATTGTTGTACATGGCTATTGGATGTGGCTCTTACGCATGATATCTCACACAATGACTTGTTATCATGAGAATCACTAGGTCTACTTAGGATTTTTTGCATGCATTTCAAGTTTTTAGTTCAGATGACCAAACATGTCTTGGACACAAATTTTGTAAAAACTTTTAAAAAATATTTTTAATTTTAGATCTTTTATATATATGGTTACGTGAAATCCTATTCAATTAATGATGTGAATTGAAAATTTACTTTTACGTATGTCAGAAATGTCTGTTTAACACATTAATGAATCGGTTAATGTGTTAAAGTTTCTGGAAATATGTTGATATTGAATGTACTCAAAATGTCTTTCCAAAATACAAACTTTAAGGAACATACAAAGAATTGTTGGGTTCCAGATGGTATAAACGTTTGTTAGTTTCAATACAAAGAGTTGTGAGTCGAACCTAATGATGATTCGGTGAATGCCAAGTGAAATGGCATCAAAGAGAAGTTCGGTCAATGCACTATACTCAACGATATTGTTCGTTGATCGACATATACAAATCCCTTGAAAACTCACTAACTCGCCACTTGGAGCGAATATGGCCCATGTCGCAGAAGATAAGTTCTGAGTACTATGATTAGCACCATCGGTGTAAACAACAAATGTTTCTGAAGATTCTGACATCTGCAACAAATGCGAAGAAGATTACGTATCCAAATAAAATCTCTAAAAGACACACTGACACACACACATGCAATTAAAGCATAGATGCAGTGATTTTACTACACTCAATTAAGCATAGTAATGTTTGAGGTATAGCCTATTTCGGGACTGTGATAATGGAATTCCATCATAATCCACCAACTCGTAGGCACCTTTTGCCAAAACATGCTTAACAATGTAAGGAGCCATCCATAGTGGTTCAAATTTCCCTACTCCAATTTCATCAACTCCCTGATCATAAAGCAAGACTCAATGTCCTTTTGAGAAAATGCGACGCTTGACATTTCTGTCGTATTGTGCCTTGATTCGTTTCTTATCTGTCTCGTTAGCCAATGTGGCCTCACGATGGGTGTCATCTAGATGGATGAGTTCTAAGAAACATGCTTCTTCTTCAGAAGTGTCGAGTAACAGGTCAATCGCCAGTTTGAGAGTTGAAATTTCACATTGTATCGACAAGATTTCCTCCAAACCATACACCAACTGAAAGGGTGTGAATCCAGTTGCATTCCTCACTCAGGTTCAATATTCCCATAGGGCAGAGTACATGATTAAATGCCAGTTTTGTTTATGAACCCCTATCATTTTTTGAAGCATCGCTTCAAGACTTTGTTGATGGCCTCAACTTGTCCATTCGCTTGTGGATAATAAGGAGTAGAACTATCATGAAAAAGTCCTAACTTGGAAATTAACTCACTCATAATTTGATTGCAAAAATGTTACCCATGATCTCTAACTATAGCTTGCGGTACACTAAACCGGGCAACCACGTGGTTGAAAAATAAAAGTTTAGCCATCTCCCCGATGTTGTTTAATGTTGGCATCGCCTCGGTCCTTTTGTGAAATATTCAACAGTGACTATAATGTACCCATGCCCCCTGGATGAGCTGGGGTGACATGTCATGAAGTCAATGCACCATTTGGCGAATGGTCCAACAACGACGACATGATGCAATGGTGCAGGTGGTAATCTAGCTTTACGATCATAAATCTAGCATGCATGACACCTTCTGATGGCACTACTAAAATCTTTGAATATTGAAGGCCAGAAGTAACCAGCACGGAGAATTCTCTGCATTAGAGCACGACCAAATAAGTGTCCACCACAAGCACCTGAATGGAAATCATTCAAAACTTTCTCGGCTTCCTCATGAGTGAGGCACCTTCGTAAAATTGTATCGATACCACGACAGTAAAGAGTGTCACCAACGATTAGATAATCTTTGGCTTCATATTGGATACGTTGTTTTTGCGAGCGAGAGGTATCAGGCCGAAAATTTTGGGTTTGGAGATAAATCAGTATATCTCCATACCACGCATCAGATGACGAAATCAGGAACAAAGACTCATCCAGAATTGATGGTTTTGATGTTGAATCAATGGTATTCAAGGGAAGGTCGCAAAGAAGCTCGGTGAAGATTAGATATTTCTTTGATTTTGATTTGATGAATTCCAAACCAAACTCCTACAAAATGACGATCCATTTTGAGTATTTGCCCCCCAATAATGGACATGACAAAATATATGTCATAGGGTTGCAATCTGAAATGGCTGTGGTCTTCCAGAGCAGGATGTAGTGGCGAAATCTCTGTACATCTTGACCAGGAACCAGAGCTAACTTTTCAAGGTAAGAATACTTAACTTCTTAACATTGAGATTGTGACTCAAATAATATATTGAATGTTCAATCACAACTTCTTCTTGAACTAAAAGCATTCCAATGGTTGTATATGCAGCGGTGAGATACAAGAAGTAGTCATTTTGATAATTCGAGGAATATGTTAATGACGCTCTAATCAAGGTATCTTTAAGAGCATCAAAGGAAGCTTGCACAACTTGGTCCGAGTGGAAAGGTATCCTCCTTTTCAATAAATGAGTAAATCCTTTAGCCATTTTAGCATAATTGGGAATGAACCTCCTCAGAAAGTTAGCCTTCCCTTGAAGTCTTTGTAAGTGTAGTAGATTGGACGGTGGAGGCAAGTCAAGGATTGCCTAAACCTTAAGTGGATTGAGTCGAATTCCCTCCTTAGACACTACGAATCCAAGAAAATGACCAGAACCAACACAAAACACACATTTTTGTGGATTGAGTCGTATTTTGTAGTGTCAGCGCCATAAAAATATTGCTCTTAAACGTTGCAGGTGATCAGTCTGCTTTCGTGAATGAGTAGGTAAATTGTCAAGATATGGTTGAAAAATATGTTTGATGTCATGGAAGGCATAATTCATTGCCCTCTAAAATGTTTCCCTCGCATTCTTTAAACCAAAAGAGAGTTTCCTAGAAGCGAATGTGCCCCATGGACAAATAAAAGAAGCTTTAGATTGGTCCTCTGGGTGGATATTGATCTGATTATAGCCAGAAAAACCATCCATAAATAAGAATATTTCGCATCTGGCACATTCATCAATAATCTGGTCGATAAAGGGAGTAGGATAATTGTCTTTTAGAAAAGCCTTATTAACATCCCTATAATTGAAGCACATTCATATTTTCCCTTGTTTCTTAATGACAAGAACAATATTGGAAACCCAATCAATAAGAGGAACAGGGTAAACGAAACCAGCATGCAAAACTTTTTCAACTTCTATTTTAATAGCAACAACCTTCTTTGGATGAATAGGACGGAGGTGCTATCGCACTGGTTTGACATTAGGATACATTTTGATTTCATGTTCAACTATACGAGAGTCAATTCCTGGCATCTCCTCAAATGACAATGAAAATATATCTCGAAACCGTCATCATTGATTGGATGATTCCTTCAGCAGTAGAAAATATACATGAAAAAGGATCGAAGGAAGTACCATATTCTAATGAATGATCTACCCATATTATTGATGAAAATGGATTTGGATTTGCCACACAAGCCAGAAAGATTGATTTCTATGCTACCTTGATAAGGCTTAGCGACATGATTTCATTATGAATATCAACTTCAAAGCTATTGGTAATCTTCCTTAAGTCAGATGAAGTGGAAGATATCATGTTGCAAGTCTCAACTTTTTCCACTTCCGCCAAGTTTGATGGTGATGGTAGTGAAAAAGTACCCATTAGGGAAGGATATTTAAAGAGACCTACACCAATTTTTTGAAGAGATAGCGGGGGCTCGTGTACCAATAGAATGCTTCCAGTAGCCTATGAACTAGAGGTGAAGAAGGCGAGTTGGTCGATAATTGTGATTCCACCCTTACGAGGGAATGCAATTGTATGAAAGTATGTTGAAACCAAAACAGCCATAGCATAAACCCACTGCCTTCCTAGTAAAATGTTGTAGTCAAGGGGTTCTTCAACAACCTAAACTTCAACAATTAATGTTTTTCCTTCTAGTTCGATTTGCAAATTACTGAATATTCCACAAGGCATATATGTACATTCGTCAAAATATTTTAACGTTTTTGGTGAACATGACAAAGGCGGTGAGCCAAGTGTTTTCCAGAAATTCATAGACATAATACAAGCAGATGCCCCCTCGGCAATAATGGTTCGATGAACAAGTTTATTCAAGGCATTTACTTGAATGAGGAATGCTAATTGCGCTGGTAACTGTGGCGTATAACCCGCATGGTTGAAAACCCCAAGATTGGAATCAGTTGGATCGATTCCACCAATTGCTGACAACAAAGCCTGCTTTTGGGAGGGAGAGTTCTAAAGCACCTCAAGCATTGACATAGCAGAAGGTCACTGAGCCAAATATTCTAATATATTATAGTTCTGTGTAGCTCGAGCTCGAGGGTTGAATTTTGATTTATGTACAACTCCCTTAGGGAGTTTTATTGTTAACTCTGGTGCAATAGGTGGTGGAATGGGATCATTCAAAGTTGAAGTCAAAGAGTTATGTTGATCAGCCTGGTTATTCGACGACAAAGGTTGATTTCCATAATCTTTACTCCGAGTTGACACCAAAACTTCAATTTTAGGCTTAGAGGAAGATAACATAAGCACTTGGGAAGTGGAAGCATGGTCTATAGCAACAATATGTGCCTTTGAGTTTGGAAAAGGATCAGTCAATACTGTAGATGTATTAGAAGTCTTCAGAAGCTTTGATACTTTAGAGTAGTGTGGACAATCTCGCATAAAATGGTCATCGTTACATATCAAACATGGGTAACGAGGTTTCCTAGCCAAAGGAGATGAATCAGATGATTTCTCTTGAGGCAAATTATTTTGTTTCTTCTTGTTTTTCCCCTTCTTCTTACTTCCTGGTTGCTTTTCATTATTGCCTTTGTCAGATGACATGACATTGTTTTTGGAAGAAAGAGTGTTATCAAATGCATTTGTAGTTTGATTGGAAATGGAAAGTGTTTTACCAGATGGTCTACCTACAACTTGTGTGCTCGAAGAACCAATCACATCGTCACCGGCACGACAGTCCTTACTTGATGGTGGACGAGGAATAGTGAAAGCTGGTCAGGGTACATTTTGGATCTTGTCATAGAGCGTGCTAGACTGTGTATAAATCAAGTCCAAATATTGGGCACGAGAAATTAATTGCTCTTCAGTTACAACTCCACCTTTCGCCACATCCTTAATGACAGATGGTAGCAAGGATTTTATAAACCACTCAGCCAAAATCTAATCAAGAACATAAGTCTTAACCATACAACAATGATGACACCAATCATGAATATGATCGGAGATATGAGTAGCAGTAGTTTTTTTAAAGTTGTTTAATAGTTCCATTCCAGTCTCATATCGTATGGGTAACTGGAAGTGGGTTAAAAAAGTGGTAGCTAAGGCAATGAAGTTATCAAAAGAAGCTCATCGTAACTCAATCTACCACTTCCCAGTCAGACCAATAAGTGTTATGGAAAAGACATAGTCTAACAGAATTATCATTCAAGAAGTTTTATGAACACCATAAATGAAAAGTCGTGACATGGTTGGACGGGTCTTCTCAAGGGTTTCCATTGAATTTCGGAATATTGGAAGGTAACTTATGAGGAATCACCAGCCACCAAGGTGCATAATGAATTGGGTCATTGGCGAGCCGCTTTAGATCTGGTAATTCAAGTGTTGCAACGAAAGGCAACTATCTATTGAGGTCAGGTTGAGAATATCCAGGGTAAGATGGGATTTCCTAGGTAGTAGGCATTTGCATACCAACATAAGGAATCTGCTGCTACTAACCTTGATAAGGGTAAGTTTGTTGAGAAAATCCAACATAATGTTATTGTTGAGCACCGGGATACATTTTCTATTTTCCAATCCCAGCATAGGCTTGCTGACCAGGACCTGGATAAACTTGTTGCTAACCAAACCCAGCATAAGCTTGTTGTCCAAGTCCATGTTGAGGTTGGTATTGTTGGAATTGTTTCTATTCATATTGGGGCTGCCAAGGATGTTGAAGAAACTATTGTTGTTATTGATACAATGGTTGTTGACTTAACAGTTGTTTCCCAGCAATGTAAATTTGACCAGGTTTTGAATACACTAAACCAGTGTAAGTCTAAGTAATTCCAGTAAAAGGTAAACTAGCCTGAAGTTATTGAACTCTAGACACAAGTGGTTATTGTAAAATTGCCTGAGAACGCTGGATCTATATACTTGAAACTTGGGGGTCTGAGGTTGAAGGGCCAGCTTGCACAGGTTGAGATACAACAATCTAAGCTTGTGACTACTGTAAATCTGTAACAACAGGTGTTGTAGGTATGGATGAGATAGATTGCATAGGTTGTGATGGATACACAAGCCTAGGTTGAATGGGCATGGTTGGCTTCCACTGACAGATAGTCATTCTAGGCTGAACTAAAGATGATGACACACTGACATATGGTTTCCCCTAAAAAAATGGAGGATAAGGAGAATGTGCAGATTGTTGTTCGTATGGGGTAGTCTAGTGTAAAGTGGATACATAGGATGGTAACCAGATGAACCAGCTTGATGTGAACATGATGGGTCCAGTTGTTCGGTATCTATTAATGAGGAACCAGATAAAATTCTAGTAGAAGACATTGGTGAAGACCAAGGGTTAGAAGAAACACCTGAGTGGGTTCCCGATAAAGATTGGTAACTCGATGGGATGGACCAAACACCATACAAGTGTGACTCAGGTGTCGTAGTAAACATCAAAGAGGTTGTGACAAAATATTCTTCTGTAGCCATAACAGATGGTATGGTTTGGGATGTTGACTCCGCCATAGTCAAATGTCCAAATAAGTTTCCTAATGAATCAACGAGTTCCTAAAAGTAATCAGGATCAGAAGGAGCAGTAAAATGAGGAGTATGAGGATATAGATAAAGTCTAGTTCCAAAATGGAATGGAGATCTGGGTGATTCTACCTCAAGTTCCTCTTCTATCGAAATCAAACCAGGCACAAGAATTTCACCATCTTGTCCATAATAGATTTCTGGTATTTATTGCTGAGATAAAGAGGAAGTATCGATAGTTACGGATGTCTGAGGATGTATCGGTTGATCTTCTTCTAGTAAGGTAATAAATTCTAGTTGTTCAACCTCAAGATCCAAATGTTCTGGTAAAAGAACAAGTTCAGGTTGGGCTTCGTGAACAACTTCTGATTGAATAGTGATAAGATGAGGATCAACTTTTGGTTCAACAAATTCAGATTTAGAAGTAATTTCGTGTTGAACAACTTCGGATTGAGAATCAACTTCTTGCTGAACAACTTGGGTTACCATTACACTAGATTTAGTTCTAGTTTCCTCGGGTAATTGTGGAGATTCCACTTCAGTAACAGATATACCAGTAACCGTAGGAGTAACTCGGGTCATAGTGCTTGCTGGTATAGGTGTTTCTGCTAATTCAGATGAAGAACCAGAAGCTTGTGATGTACTAGATCCAGTCAAATGAGACTGCTTCAATCGGATAGGTGTAGCTTCGGGTGATAAAGGTGGTTTACTCGCTGCTCTTCGCGAACAGCGAGGTAAGGGTTGATTTTCCTCCACGATTTTTGATTGATTTTATTATAAAAAAGAAATAAAAAAAAGGGGTAAGGTAGGAAAAAAGGTTTACGAAGCAACGATCAACTGCAGAATACCTCCTGGTGAACCAAGAAGTACGGACAGGAAATCTCCCCAAATGCTGTGTTCAGTGTATCACAGTGTACAAGGTGGTCAAATCGGTTACTTAAGGATGGATAGAAACCTAGTGTTATACTCCCATATATACCCGAAAGTACATGGAGGCCCAATCCGTATTAGCGTTGTCTAAAGCGAAACCGCACAATGAAATCATTCCCATATACTTTACGTACTGTAACACTGCCCTATATACCCGAAGGTACGTCGAAAAGCTATGATATACTCATAGTATCAAACTTGGAATGTATAGCAGACAAGTTAGCGAGAGCTGCTATGTTTTACGACACTTCTCTCACCTAGGACCTATAAATGTTTTGCGTTAGGTGACAATGCTCCATTAGGTTAATTGATGTTAATTTTAAGTTGATCTTGATTAAGTATTTTCCTTTTAAGGTTCACCATGTGATGTATTTTCAATTCCTAGAATACAACTAATATGATAAGCATCCTTTTCATTCAATTTTGACAATGAAAACCTTAGCTAGTAGGGATAGAGCAATCAGATTCTTGTAATCAAAGAGCAACGAACACATTTAATGAAATTTCCATAAACTATTCCTATGAGCACACACAAAATCTTTTAATGCACAATGTAAGTTTTTCTTTTCAATTCCCTTAATGTTGTGATGAACAAAAGGAAACTAATGCACATATAATCAATCAATCTTTTTGCAAGAACGAAGAATTTACGACAGTTCTATTCGAAAGAAATGAATACTTTTATGACAGTTTCTTTTAAACAAAGATTAATCAACTATAAACTAGCTTTGAAAATGAATTGATAGTGATAGAGAAATCATTTAAGAAACACTAAACAATCAAGGAAAAAGTAGGGTTGGCAAATGAAACACAAATTGATTTCAGAGACACAAGCATCATTGACCTTTCAGCAAACAGAAACAAAAGGAAATTTGGAAAAAAATCGACTCAAAGGAGGTATTTTTGTCCTAAGGAGGATCAACACAGCCTTGAATGGGAGAAAATGCACTTCAGAGCACTGCCCTCAAGCCAAGGGTGCTATGCAGTGCTCTGTCTCTAAACCAAACCTGCACTGGTGCCAGAGAGGCTGTCATAGGGCCTTACAAGTACAATTTTCACCAAAAAACACATCAAAAAGGTTGAAACAAGATCAATGGAAGAAATTAAGTTCTACTAGAGTGTACTACGATTAAGGTAAACTACCGGAATGATGATAGTTCCCTAGTGGAGTTGCCAATTTGTTATGTGGAATTTTTCGTCTACGGATAAATACTAATTCGCTAGGTAGGTAGTTATACCTAGAACAATAGATTTAAAGTGCTTATCCTTTTTCTATAGATGATAAATAAGATAAGGGAATCAAAGGAACTACTTATTCTTTCACTTTCCTTTTGTCACCTTTGTATGGCTCTTATCTCTCCTCCTTGAACTTAACTCGCTCAGAAAGTACCTGCAAGCATAAACAGAAGACATTCACACATATAAACATATAAACATATAAATTGAATCAGATACATTCACACATATAAACATCATATATCATGATAAGCATATGGAAAAATGTGTAAACAACTTTATTAAGTAGAAGGAAGAATTACAACCATGAATTCTGATCCCTTGTCACTCTTCCAACTTGGGTTCCAACCAACATCACATCAATAGCATAGCACTCTGATAGCATAACAATACTTGCTTATAATCTCAATCCTCACACCAACCGCTTCTCCTTACAAATTCACAAAGTCCAACCCCTGATCACTTATATGAGTGCTCAATTTATAGGAAAATGGAGGAGGTTTGGTCATAAATGAAGGTATTGAATGGCCTTCCAAAATTAGAGTTAGTTTCCATGGAGCAAGGGATGAGAGGATAGGAGGTTACTTAACTCATTCCCTATCCATTTTCGAGCTCATAGGATATGATAAGTGTGTGAATATTCTAGATGTCTCTAGAAGATAATAATATTCCCATATGTGAATTTTGCTCAATCTCTCCCAGCGCAGGTCAAAGTGGGTCTAAGTGCTTTCGAAAGAACCTTGACATGGGCCTACCTACACTAAAGTGCAGTTACCCCTATCCAAGGTTGTGTTGGTCCCTCAAGGAGGCATTTCTCGAGGTATTCAGGCCAAGAAACTCTCAAGGAATGAGGCATTCAAAGTGTTCACTTGTCTAGGGCATGTAGCAACTGAATTAGGGTTTGATGAGCCCCAATGGTACTGATCCGAATGATGGAAGTGATGTGCCAAATGGATATGTAACAGCTACCCTCGACAAAAGTGATCTTATCAAATCATGGTGTCAAGAGCCTGCCAAGTTTCACCATCGCCAATCCGCAATCTAACCGACAAAGATCCTCACAGATGTATATTATTATTTGATAGCCATGGAGTTTTGGTTGTTTTTGCACAAGAATTTTAAGGTGTTCAAAGAGAATTAGATATATACGCCCAATATGGTTGTGACATGTGACATATTTTTCAATTGGAGGGATATACTATAATATGAATTGCAGTTCCAGGTGGGGCAAGTGAAAGCATATTAACGGGTGGACCAGGCATCAAAACTCTACATGTATGCATTTCTCTTAGATGGAAACTATGCATAGTATGCATTCCAAGGGATGAACTGGAAATAGACCCCTGAGGATAAGTTCTTAGTTTACTTCCACTACAAAGGGATATTAGAACTAAGCTTTAGATGTGTGTATGAGAAATTTTCTTAGAAATTATTTGCGGTTATCTTTCAGATCATATTCTAGATCGATCCACCTTTCATGAATGATCAGGTGAACGAGTCATTTCGACATATCGCAGACTATTTTTCTATGCCTAACAATACATACATCAAATGTGCCATTTGTCATATATCCCTTCATATTATGCTGCGATATGTGACCAAAAAGATGGTCATGCAAGAGGTAGAAAATTAGCTGGACAAGGGATTGTCAGGAATTATTCATAGGAAGAAGAAAGCCCCTTGGCCTATCCTTCCATTGAGGATCAAATTATATGACTTGAAGAGCCACAAGGCAACAAGAATTGAGATATAGGAGTAGGACCATATTCACTTCAACACTAAGTATTTCCATGGATATTATCCTAGGAAAATTGTTAGAAAATATTTTGAAAGGATTGGTCACAATACAGGGTACTCATCAATGTGCACAATAGAAGATGAGAAAATAAAGAACTAGTACAAAAAAACATGAGGGAACATTGAGGGATGGATAAAATTTCACCCTAAGACCAACAAAATCAAGACTACAAATGCGGGATGAGGAGGAGATAACCCCCCAAGCAAGGATAGTAGCTCCTAAGAAGAGGATCAAGTATACTCGACGGGAGAGAAACAAGAAAAGGAAATCCAATCCTTTAAACAGATGAGTTGTTCAACATAGAAGGAGAGGATATCAGCATAAGAAGAAGAGGAGAGGAGGAAGCAGGATGACATTCTCTAGAAGAAACAAGAGGAAGACGAAGAGAGGAGAATGATAAAAGAATAATAGTAGAGGAAATCCTAGGAGGAGGAAGCAACACAGAGATTGGGAGAAGAAAAGTTGAATTAGGATCTAGAAGAGGAATAGTTGGAGGAACAAGATAAAATCCAGCCAATGTAAGAAGAACCAAACAGTCTAGAAGAACATCCCCTCATAGGTGCTCATCTTCTATTTAGAGAGATGGGGATCAAACCTCCATCGGAAGAGAGAGACATGGATGTATGCAGTGGATGTCCGATTAACTTAAGAAGAGTATCATGCAAAAGAGGCAAAGCTACTTCCCCAGGGATCCTCAAAATATAGTCTCAGTCTCTACAGAGAAGGTGATAACCTCCAACACCAGAAGGAACCTGAAATTTATTATGCTGAGAAATGTTGCATTTTCTACAATAACACATGATAATCTTGAGTACTTATTGAATGAGAATATCAGGATGAGAAGATAACTTGTTGGGGTGAAGCAACAGGCAGAACATATTACAACAGAGAATCAATAGTTGTCATCACAAAGAATTAGCACCTTGGTAGTCAAACGTGCAAGAATAATTGGGGCTAATGGAGGACACCATGGCATGATTATACGATGATATGATTTGTTTATAGCAAATGGTTTCTCCTCTTTTTGAAATTCAAAATATGGCATAGGAATAGGTGAAAATCCTTAAGGTAGAAAACAAAGTAGTAGATCATCTTCAGGATTGGGATGTGAAGTATCCATATGCTCCAAAACATTTGGAGAAGAAATATAATATTTCCGCAAAGATTTATAGAGTTAACTTGATACTCCACCACCAAAAATGCATGTGCCTTGGAGAACAATAAATCAGTACTATTGTTGCATATAGTCAACTACACAATGCATTTGAGTTTGTAACAAAGAAGCATGGGATTCCTTCGATAGGTACATTTGAAGCAATTAGAGGTAGGGAGATCATCTTCCTAGAGATCTAGTAATACATCTAGCAGATCAAGTAGGCAACATAATGGAAAGGTTTGGAGGTAAACAAAGACATTACTATTCATTACGCATTTGCACCAGTCAAATCCCATATGAAATTGTCATGGCTATGGAATACTGTACAGTCAACCTGCAATAACATATTGATGGAGGATTTGGAGGTAAAAATGCACTACATTGGGGACTTGCAAGTTCGGGTCAAAGACATCTCCATGGAGTTCAGAGCTTGGCACACATACATTACAAATGAGCTCCATGTAAAAGAAAATTACTTATCCATTTGATGAGTCTTTGTCCCATTATATTTTTGTCTTATATAGACATTGTCTCATTTGTAATTTGTCCTATGTAATAAATTTTATGTAATGAAATCCAAGGAACACGTGTAGAATGTGAATATCCAAACATTGGAATGTAATGAGTCATGTATACAATATGAACAATCATAGAAGTTAAAGAGTGATGAGGAAGCTCAAAGGTCATTTTTACTTGTTATAAATAGCTCCTCATAACTTAAGAATAAGGGCATTTTGGAGGGCTTAGATTCTAGAGGTCTTTCCTTGACTTCTATTGTAAGACATAGGAGATAGATCATTCTTTGGAGAAGAAAGTTGGGGATTTGTGTTCCACCATTGGATACAATGTTTCATATATGTAAAAGTGTACTTGGGATCTTCAACTTTTAATCAGAAGCTCAATGAGTCGTCATTTCTTCATACATGTATCATAAATGTAGTTAGACTATTCTGGTTATGTTTATGGTATATGTTGGTGAAATTGCATGCAAAGTTAATGAAATAATACGCTAGTTAGCTATGACTAATATTAAATGAGTGTTGTTATTCTTTAACAATTGTTTTTTATTATGTGGACTAATCTATAGGTATTCAGCAAGCCTTTCTCCTTCTTTGCGGGTCCCACTTTAGGATAACACTATTATTTTTCTAATTGGTGGCTCATTTCCCTCACTAGTCATGGAAGTATCCCTTGTACACCTTACATTGTGTGTCCCAGAAATCACACATTCTTGCTACCCCAAATTGGTGTTGTGTTCCCTTGTGTTGAATTCTTAACAAGGCATATATTTAAACCTCTCTAACGGTGGTCGGATCGTATGACCAGATGGGACCCATACATAAAATGGTGTGAGGTCTAATTGGGACCTCGCATTGGGTAGATCCCCTTACAATGTTGGTGGCATCCAGCATCGTCAACATATTTGGCGGAAGAAGGAGGTCCAGATGAAAAGCTAAGACTTTGAAGTCTATTTGAGCCTCTTACCTTTAATGGTTTCATTCCAAATCATAGTTCTGAGGTGTTTTTTTGAAGATTTAGATATTTTGATCCCCGCGGACTTTCTACATAACTTGTCACATTATAAATTTAATGGAAATGGTATAATAATTGTACCTGATTACGCAATTTAGTTTGTTCAATTTAGTTTTTCAAGTGGTGTTTATTCTGAAGAAATCCTTGCATGATTGTTTTCCCTTACATTGTATGGTCGTGTGGAGCAATGGTGTTATTGTTTACCCACTTCTTCTGTCACATCTTTCAAACATTTTGTAAATGAGATTTGTTGTCTTTTTGACAATTATGAGTATAAATATGTTATTGATGAAATTGATCAACTTAGAATGGAATGGAATGAATCTCTTGAACATTTTATTAACTGATTCCTATATATTTGTTATCAATTTCCAGATGAGGACTTGGATAGAAGCTCTTGGATGAGAAGTTTCCTTTCTCATTTAGGATGTCAAGGAAATATTTTGAGTCTAATTCACTATTTACCCCTGATCAAAAATAATTTCAATATCCTAAGGAAGAATTGGACCTACGTTTCGCTCCGTGTCTTCCCCCTATTGATGTTCTGTATGTTGGAACTGAATCAATCACTCAATCGAAAGATCAATTCGCTGATGAATAATTAATTTTTATTTCACATCTTGTCCCTAATGGTGATTCGATTTATCTTATCAATAAATAATATCCATATCTTGATATCCCTTCAGTTGATATTTCACCTGTTGATCAAATTGAACCTTTAGATGATCATTGACCATGAGGATTTCCTTTTCTTTGAATTATACAATCATGATCATTCAAGTAATGTGGATGAATGTTTCTTCTTACATGAAAGTTTCGATTTGAAAAAATTTCAAATGGAGCATGATGCAATTATTGAGTATTTTCTTTTCGGTATACCTCATTTTGATCAAGAATTTTACATGCTTATCTTGAATATTTTTGCAGTAATATTGAAGATTATCTTCTATTGAATCTAATTATTTATTTATTGAATCTCATTTTGGTAAGCAGCTAATTGTGTTTCCATGGAATTCAAATCTAAGTTAGGTGAGTAGGACACTTCATCCTACGTTGATGGTTATGTTAGGTTCCTGTCACCTTCATGATATTTGCGATTTTGTTTAGCTCTTGATTCTTTTGCACCATTTTATCACTAATGTCATCACACGAGATGTTATCTCTCTCTTGAGGGATGCTCATTTTATTCACATAAAATTCCTCAACCCCCAAGGGAGGAAATTTAATTTCACTATTGAACTTAAACAACTAAATCCCATTTCAAGCAAATCTCTAATCT
Source organism: Pinus tabuliformis (assembly GCA_031772625.1). Lineage (NCBI taxonomy): Eukaryota > Viridiplantae > Streptophyta > Pinopsida > Pinales > Pinaceae > Pinus > Pinus tabuliformis. Next base: position 1,700,728,901 of record CM062819.1, on the reverse strand, counting down.
GTAATGTAAAAAGAGAGAATAATCTTAACGAATATTTTTCATCATCCATCAAAGAATATATTGTGCACAACAACATGGATTTTGGTCAACATGATAAAATTGCATATGTCATGAATCTATCTTTATTTAGTCTTTATTCTTTATCTTTCCCTAAAGGTTATTTACATCATCCTATTGCAGACTCATTAGAATATTATGTTCAGTCTGGACCCAAGTCTCATGTCCTGCATTTTCATATGATTTTTCAAGTTTTGTATGGTCACAAGCTTGTTAGTTATTACTATTGTGGAATTTTTCATTCGAAAGAGCCATTGGGTGCAATACACCATTATGGTTGCACTTCTTGTTTAATTTTTCCAGTGCAGATGTTTGCACACTTTCTTTGTTTCACTACATTGTTGTTTTTTTCGGTTCTACACGATCACATATTTCATTTCAAAGGTTAGGAGTATCTTTTATGGTGGCACTAGAAATTCTACTTTACATGACCCAACCTTGTACTATTTAGGTTCGGACATTAGTTTGGACATTGAATTCTTGTTGTGTGTTTTAATCTTTCATGTTTCGATTTTATTCTCTTGGTTTCTTTCACTTTGAAGAAAGTCAATTTTGAGTTTCGAGATGACATGGCCAATATTTTTTGAATGTCAAGTTGTAGCAACATGAAACCATTAGACTATCTATTACACTCTTCTGTGTTTTGGTTTACATCTTTTGAGTCAATGATTTTCCGATGGAGAATACGATCCTTTAGCTAGGAAGACGAAAGAAAGCCATGATACCCACATTCATTTAGGATTCTCTATCCTATACTTGGCCTTGTTCATGAATAATATGTCATTTCTTATATATTTGTGTAGAGTAAGATAAGGAAAAAACGATTAGCCATCAAAGAATAAGAGGTTTAAATCTCGTCTCTGAAGGAGCAACCTCTTCTGCTCTCAATAAGTCATGATCCCTCTTCCACTTGATGAAAAATAATAAGTGCTTATGCATAGTCCTATTTTAAAATATAAGAAGATAAATGGTGAAATAAGAGAAAGGCTTCCTGTGTAGGGAGTTGAAGTGACTTCATTGGGGTACTGTCTAGGCTTGCTAGAAGTGAAGAAACATTTGCATTCCTAAATAGACTCCGACGGGGTATTGTCTAGGCCTATTCACAGTAGAGCAATTCCAGAGATGTAAAACTCATACTTTGATTTTTTTTAGTTCACCATTCTATCTTACCCTTACATCGATAGGACAATGATATGGCCCACTTTATGTTGTGTTACGCTGAGTAATGGAATGGAGAAGGCTATATCTTTAATCGGGTAAGAATCATGAGATAATGTAACACACTAACTGAATCAATACTACCTGAAGAAATGAGACTTTGCACCTATAGTGAAACAATTTCAAAGAAGTTGGGGTTCTCCAAGTGTGTTGCCAAGTGTTGTTATTGTGACAATGACCCTCTAAATTGTTTTCCTATGTCAATTTTGGAGCCTACATCAATTAACATTTGAAACTCCTTTTTTTCATCACATTGTTTTATCTGTTGTTCTTCTATTTTTTCCTAGTGTCGCACTCTCCTAAGTCAATATTTCCTAATCATAGTCACCTAACAATTAGAAGTACTTGAGATAGTTAGTCCATGGTTGGGTGAATCCATCACTTATATTGACTTAGAAATTTTCCTTCTCGCCATGCACACAATCAAAAAATACTCAAAAGCACAAGAAAAGCGAACAAAAGCAAGAAAATCACTCAAAAAATAAAAAGTTCACTCGAAGTTGGTGAATACATGCGACCAAATTGAGCACACTCCTTCGGGTGGAAGAAGTACACCCTCCTTGAGCACACTCCTTCATGTCATTCAAGTGTGCCATACTTGAGTGCGCTCCTTTTTTTTGAAGACATGTTCTCTTCCTGGAACATGCATGAGCCATCCTGTTGTATGTGGGCACACTCCTAGAAAATAAGATCCCATTTAACTTCTCTTAACTAATCCTTTCCCTCATTGACAAATGCTCATGCATTAATCAAATTTTCATGTTAACTTCTTTAAATCAAATCATTTAATCATTCATTTACATAATCATTCCATTTGAGTTGGGTGCATAGTTGGGAATCAAGAAATTTTTCAACAACCAATGCTACAAGTAAGTTTTTCATGTCAAATCTTTTTCATGATTTCACTATCATTCTTGCTTTTCTTTCTTTTGTTACTTGTTTTTTCAATTCTTTTGCTGGTGTTTATGCTCAATCTTCATGCAAAAAGCATTAATATGCTGTTGCATGCAAAAACTCTTCACATTCTCAACCTTTTCATATTTCACCATGAATGCGACAGCAACTATATAACCTTGTAGATATTTCTTCTCCCCAATATTACTCATCAAATCTTATTGTTTAAACTCTTTTTTGAGCTTCCAATAGGTAGAGCACACTTCTTGAGCTTGAAGCTCGATCAATCTTAAAAATTACACCTTGAATGATCAAGTTTTTCCCTTGAACACACTTCTTTACCACGAAGAACTATGCCCTCCCTTGAGCACATGAGCACATCAGGAAGACACAAAGAATCTTCCTTCAACCCTTTGGCATGCAACAGTTTTCCCTCCTTGATCTTCAATGCATGAGGAGAGCTTGAAGGCTTGAATACTTCATTGCATCATCCTTTGTCCCTTCAGAGTGCTATAGTGCACCCTCCCTTTCTCCTTGAGCACATGAGCACATGGTGAAGGACCGAAGACCCAACAATTCACCCCTTCGACCCTTCTAAGTGTGACAATGTGTCGTAGGTTTTTTTCTCCACTTTCTTGAGCACATGAGTGTAATGCAAAGCCACGAATGACCATGCATATCCCTTCGTTCTTTGAAAGTGTTCCTTCCTATTTTTCATACCTATTTTCTCACACATGCAAGTCATTTTGTGTTCTTAGTTATATATTTTCACGCCCAATCACATGTAACAACTCTTTGTACACGATTTACAAATATTGATGCATAAGTAGGTTGTTTTAAGATGATATTTTCATTATGAGTGTGTTTCCACAAAAATGTGTTCATGCTACAAGTATTATCACTTTGTCATCATCTTTTGGAGCCATGTTGCTTCGTAAAGTGATTTCCAAAGAAATCTCATAAGAAATCACTGATGAACATGTTGAAGTTATAAAGCCAAACATTCCCATATATGCATACACCCAGTGCTTTATTGATAATACTACACAGGTCAATAGGAGGAAGATTTGCAACACATTCATGCAGGAGAAGTTTGCTGAGGACTTAGAAGATTTGCATGTATACATCAACATCAAGAAGTCGAGGATGCATATGATCACATGCAAATTCCTGGTCATGGCATGTGTAGAAGTGATTGAATGGATCATTACACATATGGATGAGTCTCAGCTTGTGCTTCACAATGAGAGTGGCAGTTAGCTTGCCACCTATTATGGTGGAGACATGCAAACATATTATAAGATGCTAAAGACAAATGAATATGAAAATGATGACTTCTACATCGCATGGGCTACCCTTGACAGAAATGACGTTATCAAATCATGGTGTCGAGCGCCTACCAAGTTTTTTTAGCGCCCATCTGTAGTCTCTCCAACCAAGATCGTCAAAGAAGTATATCATTATTTGATAACCATGTATTGTCAGTTCTTTGGGTGAAAGAACGTTGAGGTGTTTGAATAGAATTGGATATATGAACTCAATATGATGGTGACACGTGGAAGAGCTTTCAATTGGGTGGATATATTTTTATATGTATTACAACATCAGGTGGGGCAGACAAAAGGATATTTATGGGAGTACCGAGCACCATAATTCTATATTTATGCATTTCTCTTAGATGGAATCTATGCATAGTATGCGTTCCCTGGAATAAACTGGAACTGGACCCCTAAGGATAAGTTCCTGGTTTACTTCCACTACAGAGTATTATTAGAACTAATATTTAGGGGCAAGTATGACAAATTCTTTCAGCACTTCTTTGTAGTTATCTTTCATATGATATTAGAAATCGATCCTCCTTGCATGACTGATCAGGTGAAGGAGTCATTTCGAGATATCAAAGATTGGTTTGCAGCTCCATATGGTACATACATTAGATGTTTCAGTTGTCAAAAATCCCCTTATCTTATGCCGCAATATGTGACCAACAAGGTGGTCATGCAAGAGGTAGCCAATTAGCTAGAGAAGGGATTGTCACGAATTTTTTATAGTAGGAAGAAAACCCCTTGGCCTATCCTTTTGTTGAGGATCAAATTATATGCGTTAAAGAGCCACAAGGTGACAAAACTAAGATACAGGAGTTGGAATACCTATATTTCGCCACTAAGGATTTATGTGGATATGATCTTAGGTAAATTGTGAGGCAACATTGTGAAAGGATTGGTCATAATATGGGGTCCTCATTAATATCCACAATAGAAGATGAGAATATAAAGAATTGGTACAACGAAAACATGAAGGAACATTTAGGGATGGAGACCAGTTCACCCCAAGACCAACCATCTCAAGACTTTTAGGTGCAGGAGGATGAGGAGATAACCCCCCAAGCAAAGAATGTAGCTCCTAAGAAGAGGATCGGGTATGACTTGATAGGCCAGAGAAGCAAGAAATGGACATTCAATCCTTTAAACAAATGAGTTGTTCAAGCAAAGCAATAGTGGAGAGAAGTAGAAGAAGAAGAGGAGAAGAGGGAGAAGGATGACTTGAACCAAAAGTAATAAAAGGAATAAAAATAAAGGAGGATGATAGGAGAAGAATAACATAGGAAATCCCAGGAGGAGGAAGAAACACAAATATTGGAAGAAGAAAAGTTGACTGAGGAGCTAGAAGAGGGACAGTTGGAAGAAGAGGATACCATCTAGCCAATGGAGGAAGAACCAGACACTCGAAAAGAACATCCCCTCATTGGTGGTCATATTCCATTTGGACAGATGGGGATCACACCTACATCGATAGACAGAGTCATGGATGTATGCAGTGTAACGTTCAATCAACTTAAGAAAAGGTTCATGCAACAGAGGCAAAGATAATTCCCCAGGGATCCTAAAAATATAGTTTTAGTCTCTACAGAGAAGGTGATAAACTCCAACACCAGAAGGAATCACAAGACTATTATGGAAATAAAATGTTACATTTGCTATAACGGCAGGAGACAATTATGAGTACTTGTTGAATGAGAATGTTAGGATGAGAAGAGAACTTGTTGTGGTGAAGCAATAGGCCGAACATCTTGCAGTAGATAATCAACAATTTTCATCACAAAGCTTCAACACCATCGAACGACAGTCAACCATGTTAGGAATAATTATGTCCAATAGAGGACACAATCGTGTATTTATACGATGAGATTATTCTTTTACAACAAGTGGTGTCTCCTCTTGTTCGCATTCAAATGAAGGCACAAGAAATGGTGAAACTCCTGAAGGTAGAAAACAAAGAAATAAATCATCTTCAAGAGTGGGCTGTCAAGTATCCAGATGCTCTGCAACATTTGGAGAAGAAAAATGTGATTTTCGGAAAGATGGATAGAGTTCAGTTGAGACTCCTCCACCAAAACTACATGCGCCTTGGATAACAGTCGATCAGTACTATTGCTACATATAATCGACTACACAATGTGTTTGATTCTCTAACGTAGAAGGATGGGATGCCTTTGATATGTACACTTGAAGTAATCAAAGGTAGGGAGATCATCTTCCTAGAGATCCAGCAATACATTGAGCATATCAAGCAGGCAACGAAATGGGAAGGTTTGGAGGTAACCAAAGACATTATTCTATAGTACTCCTTTGCACCAATCAAAGCACATGTGAAATTTTCATGCCTCTGGAATAATGTACAATAAACCTTGAAGAACATATTTATGGAGGCATTGGAGGTAAAGATGCACTGCATTGGGGACTTTCTAGTTCAGGTCAAATACATCTCCATGGAGTTCAAATCTTGGCACACATACATTGCAATTGAGCTCCATGTAGAAGAAAATGACTTATCCATTTGATGAGTCATTGTCACATTATAGTTTTGTCTTATATAGTCATCGTCTTATTTATAATTTGTCTTATGTAATAAATGTTATGTAATGAATTCCAAGGGACACTTATGGAATGTGAATAGCTACACATTGGAATGTAATGAGTCATGTATAGAATATGAGCAATCATAGAAGTGAAAGAGTCATGAGGAAGCTCAAAGGTCATTGTTACTTGTTATAAATAGCTCCTCATAACTAAAACATAAATTCTTTTTGGAAGGCTTAGATTCTAAAGGTCTTTCCTTGGCTTCTCTTGTAAGACATAGGAGATAGATCATTCCTTGGAGAAGGCAGTTGTAGCTTTGTGTTCCACTATTGGATGTGTTTCATTTATGTAACAATGTACTTGGGATCTTGCACTTTTAATCAAAAGCTCAATGAGATGACACCTCTTCATACATGCATCATAAATGTAGTTAGACTATTCTAGTTATGTTTATGGCATTTATGGTTTTAATTACATACTAAGTTAATGAATTAATTTGTTTCTTAGCTATTGCTAATATTGAATGATGTTGTTATGCTTTAACGATTGTTGTTTATTATGTGTACTAATCTGCACATATTCAACAAGCCTTTCTCTTTCTTCCCGGGTCCACCTTTAGGATAGTACTATTATTTTTCTAACCAGTGGCTCGTTTCCCTCACCAGTCATGGAATTCTCCTTCATACACCTTACATTGGGAAACTCACAAAGCTCACATTCTTGCTACTCCAAAGTGGTGTTGTGTTTTCTTTTGTTGAATTGTAACCCAGCCATATCTTTAAATCTTTCCAACGGTGATCAGACTGTATGGTCGGATAAGACTCCTACACCGAACAGTGTAAGGTCTAAATGGGACCTCACATTGGGGATATCCCCTTTCAATGTTAGGAGCATCCAACATCCTCCTACAAGTCTAAATGGGACCTCACATTGGGGATATCCCCTTTCAATATTAGGAGCATCCAACATCCTCTTACAATGTTAGCAGCATCCAACACCATCAAGTTACATTAACACTATAGACAAGATTAGGAATCTTAATATCCATTCAAACTTTGAAAGATATGTCATTAATGTAAACATTACTCTCCAAAACCAACCTACCAATAACACATGCATGAAAAGGAAATTTAAAAACATATAAGAAAATAAAATACCCTCTATGGACATACTTTTTCATTTCTTTTTCATTTTGCATACATACTTTTTTGCATTTTCCATGTTATATTGTTATTGGGCCACCTTTTCTACAAGTATGTTTGTCATGTTCACGTTTTAGAATTAATAGCTTGAATGGATGGTATTATAGATTTATCTTTTAATCAAAAGAATAATACATATTCTTTAAAAAAAAAACATTCAAAAATTGAAAAGATTAAAAACAAAAAAGAAAACTTAAAAAATAAATTTAAAAACCTAAAATACAAATATAAAAAAATAGATTAAAAAAAAAATTGAATAAAATTTAAAAATTGAAATGATTAAAAACAAAAAAGAAAATTTAAAAAATAAATTTAAAAACCTAAAATACAACTATAAAAAAAATAGATTAAAAACAAAAAAATTTGAATAAAATTTAAAAAATGAAATACAGATTCAATTTTTTAGAATTGAAAAATTTTCAAAATGCAGACTTAAAATACCAATACCAACAAAAATTTGAAAACTTGAAATACAGACCTAAAATACCAATACCAAAACTTGAAAATTTGTATAATTGGATTACGCACGTAAGTTTCAAAGAAAAATGAAAAATATAAATCTTGAAATACACAAACGTAAGTCTCAAAGAAAAATGAAAAATAGAAGAAAAATGTAAAATAGAAGAAAAATGTAAAATAGAAATCTTGAAATACAGACACAAAAAATTGGAAAATTTAAAATATCAAAGATAAAAAATTTTAAATTTTAAAATATCAAAACTTGGAAAATTCGAAAAATCAAATACAGACTTGAAACAGAAAAATTGAGAACTTCAAATCAAGTACCAATTAGATATGATTAAATTTTAATTAGATGTAATTGAAGAAAGATTTCAAAATTGAAATTTGTGCGGAGGGTGTTTTAATAAATAATTTTTCAAAAGAGGAAAATTGAAGAGGTTCATTTACATTCACGACTCAATAAAGAAAAGGGAGTTGTCTATAATGCGATTTTTTGGAGATTCTGCTGACGGAATCCAGTAGAAAAAATTCAGGTTAAATCTTGATTTGTTGCAGTTAAAATGGTTTTTTAACTGGATTCAGCATTCTGGAAAACCCGCGGAAAGCTTTCATTGTGCAGAAACTAGCTATCAAACTTGCGATTCCAATAAATTCCTGCCGACCGGAAAAACCCGCCAGAAAGACTTTCAAAAAATCGCCTTATACACAACTGCAAAAAAAAGTGAGAAAGGTGACAATGCCGGGAAAACGAAGAAATAAGTATGGAAAATAATTCAATCATCATGTTACCCTTTATGAAATTAATACAGCCTTAAAGTGAGAAAGAAATTAATACAGCCTTAAAGTGAGAAAGTTAGTGAGAAAGTTGACAATGCGGGAAAACGAAGAAATAAGCATGGAAAATAATTCAATCATCATGTTAGCCTTTACGAAATTAATACATTGCAGCCTTTATGAAATTAATACATTGTAACATCAGTAGCCAAAAGGAAAAGAATAAATTAATACATTGCAGCCTTTATGAAATTAATACATTGTAACATCAGTAGCCAAAAGGAAAAGAAGACAACGAATATTTTAGGGAAGGGAACATTTATAGTAAAAAAGATTAAATAAGTTTATTTATAACAATCGCAATGAAAATTGAAAAGAAAAAATATTTATAACGATCATTCAAAGATTTTGACCGGCAATAAGGATTTGAAATTCCAGGTCTCCTCTACACCTTTCGTATATGTTCACTAATCTCGATACGTTATGTTCACGCGCTATATTTTTTTTGATGTATAGCGAGAATCAAACACTGCCCAAAAAGCCAGCATCCCCAGCTGAATACAACTGCCAAACCCATAATCCGAGACGCTCCCTAGACCATAATCCGAGACGCTCTCAGAAATACTGACTGTGTGATCGAAAATATATTTTGACATGTTTCTAGAAGATTTACTTTACTTAGAAGTTTATCATCAAGAAAGAGAGGTATGCAAAGCTGGTTGGGTTTTGATATTCTAATAAAGTCTAATTCATCTCTTTGCCTCAAACCATATATTTCATTAGAGTTGATTAAGCATGTAATAAACAAAAAGAGATAAACTGTAATAGAAAAAGAGATGACGGGTGGCCATGAAATGAAACAAAATGATAACCTGTAACAGAAAAAGAGATGACGGGTGGCCATGAAATGAAACAAAATGAATTTCCTCGTTCATTCAGTCCTTTATTACATAAAAGAGAACACATCCGGCTCCCATAAAAGTGTTGGGCATTAAATGAAACAAAATGACGGGTGGCCATGAAATGAAACAAAATGAATTTCCTCGTTCATTCAGTCCTTTATTACATAAAAGAGAACACATCCGGCTCCCATAAAAGTGTTGGGCATTAAATGAAACGAGACGACACTTCCAAAAAGGAAAACTACAATTTCATAGCGGCTTAAGTGACTCCCTTGTTTATTTAGTTACGTAGCGGCGTACTTAAAAGCCGCTGCCCGATGTGAAATAGCCTGTCCACACAACATTAGCACATGGATTAGATTCATCAGTCACTATGGCAAGGGCTGGAAGTGTTTGAAGAAGAAATATATATAATTTACAGCAGCGAAGGTGGCAGACTAGATGATGGATCAACATCAATAACAAATAGCATCGTGAATAAACGAAAGAATGTGTTAGTCCACAGTATAATGACAGTAGCATCCTACACGCACACCGAAAGGAATTAATTACTAGTGTTTAATATTAAATAGCTTTCATCGATCGATAGAAAGACTTACGAGAACGGCGCTGAACGTCGCAGCGGCGGGGAGGCTGGCGGACGTTGCAGGTTTCTGGAAGGTATGCGGCTCTCTCCTCCGCCTCCTCCTCCTCTTCTCTTCCACGCGATTCGCGCCGGCGGCGGCGCTGATTAGGTGCAACCTCAGGATCCATGAAAAGGTCATCCGTGATTGAATCATAGAATTGAGATTGATCGAGTACTTGCTGTATGGCTCGGCATCGGCATTGTGGAGACATTCTTTCCAATTCCTCGCAGCATCTCTCGGATGGCTGCTCTCTCCGTCTTTGCAAGTAGTCGCGGCACTGAGACAGTCGCTGCGGATCGCAGGACCGTTGATGTTGTTGCAAGCCCTCTCCATATATAATGCCTTCACGTGCATCAACAGTTGGGGCGCCCCACTGAAGTAGGAGGAGAAGGGCTACGCCTAAGCTCGCCCATTTAAGAGCCAGTCTCGTACTGATCGGAGGGGAGAAGACACCCATTACTCTTCTTTCTTCGTTACGTTGAAGGATAGACAATTATATGGAGCGGGAGTGACAAGGTGGGAAGACGACGTGGATCCTAATACTGTATTTATGGAGGCGTGGGAAGGCGTCTCCTTGTACGAACATAAAAGTACAGAACAACGCAACACGAAGAAGAGTCTAGACGAACACATGTAGCGCATGCCTCATCTCACACTCCACGTCCCAACTGAAGCCAGCGAAAGATCGAACGCCTGTCTCCGTTTCCAGTTGCCGTGTCTTTCATTTGGGTTCAGTTGATGTAGAGAACAGAAGAATCTTTCAGCTGTGTACAATCCCTGACTGTGCAGGGTACAGTACTAGCAATGCGACCTACAAATGATTTTCGCAATTTCGAAATAGAATAGTGTAGAGAGGCTACAAATTTGTGTAGGTATGATTTTTGGGAAATTTCAGTTATAGTTCGCTTTGAAATTCAAAAGTTTTAGGTGTTCAGTAAATTTTGATAGCGCTAAATTCATTTTCAATATGAGAAGTAATTAACACTTTTTATAATCATATTTTTAAAAAATCGCTATCGTTAATAAAAATAACTTTATAAACTAATTTGGGACTCTAGTAAACAACGCTAATAGAGTTCTCTAAAAAATAACTTTATAAACTAATTTGGGACTCTAGTAAACAACGCTAATAGAGTTCTCTAAATTCTAAATTAGAAAAACGCTGACCAAAAAATTGATTCCAAATAATCTCTATGTTGGCGACGATAATGAAGTAAAAAGTTAAAGTCTCTTGTTCATTTATTAATCATGTTTGTAAGTAACTCATACTTTACAACTATTCCATTAATAATTTTAATTATTAACATTATTAATTGTGAAAATTCTAAAGTCCTTATTTCTACATTACATCACAGCACATCCCCTCTCCCCTCATGAAGTGTGGTCTACTATCTAATACTTTCCATTTAATCCTTCCCATGCAATAATTATCCAATACTTTCCATTTAATCTTTTCCATCTAATAATAATGTAAATCATTTAATGCTTTCCAATAAAGATTAATATCTATCATTTTTGGAACGACCGTATATAGAGATCCTGAGAAGGATCCATAGTTATATATAAAACATTCATTTTTTTATCTTAACCACCAATTTAATAAAGTTATAAAGTTTTTTTTTTTCTAATATATATTAATAGTAAGGATATAATTATATGATATTAGTAAATATTAGTAATTATTTTAACTTTGTATCTATTAAGAATTAAGAGAAATCAAAATTTTAAAAAGAATTTTTTTTATATGTAAAACTAAAAAAATGATTTGTACATTGAGAGATTTGACCTTTTTCAACATTTGATCATAATAAAAACTCTGAAAGTGCAAAACTTTAGTTAAGGCTTCCACTAAAAAAAATGCAGATTATGTCTTGAGATATTTGATCTTTGTTGGCATTTGATAAATTTGAAATTAAGTTAAATCTATAAAAATTCTTTATGATTCTCTTGTTCTCCCCTTTTATATGTATAAACCTTGATAATACATACAACTAGATATGTGTGGCACTTTTTGATTAACATGTTTTGTTATTATTTTGGTTTAATTCTTTTAAAGTGATATACATACCATAAATTATATATATATATATATATATATATATTAATTTGAATAATAAATTATATACATATAGATATTTTATTTATTTTTGTAAGTTATTGTGTTAATTTAAAATTTCACTTTATAATTTTTTAATTAATTTGAATTGTTTGATATTTTGAATTTCATTTTATATATATATATATTAAGTCAACGTTATTCATATATTTTCTGGTGCTTCATTACCACATCTTTTTATGTTATTGATGTAGGAACATCAACCCCATATCAATGCTTAAAGGCACTACGAAAAATATTCCTAAAGAGTATGGACTCCCTCCACTTTGATTTTATATAAATTATAAATAGTGAAGGTCTCATGCATGTGTCCAAATCCACAAGGAATTTAGGTTGTTAGAAATCTTGATGAGCTAAATCTTTTTTCATGTAGCACATGATAAAGGTGACAAATAATAGGCTGAGGTGTTGAGGAGTTTCTAGAAATTGAGATAGATATTCTGTTAAAAAAATATTATAACAAATCAAAAGTTATATATATATATATATAGAGTTTGAAATAGTTTGAGAAAAGAGAGATAATAGGAAAAGAAAATGCGCAGATAACACAAATCAAGCCAAGCAAACTGTATTTTAGAATTTGATTAATTAAAGCTTATTTACATACTTCAGTGAATATCTTTCTATATGAGTTTACAATGAAGATTATCTATATTTGAATGTTATTTCTGGAATAGAATATGTATCTTATGGCTATTGAATTTTGAGACGAGAATGCTTTTTATTGTATGCAGAAAGAGAGACCGTGTGACTGCTTTAATTCTATATCTCTCTTCTTTATTTCATCGATATGTAAGTTCTATGTGGCGACTTGTTACTGTGATTTCTTTAGCGTATTAACTGCATTTCATAACTCTTGATCAGCGCTTGACTTTTCCTAATTTTCTTCCCAGTTGGATTTGACCGGTCAGGCTTATATTTTGAAAGGTGAAGATTTCCTACAGGCACTCAATTGGATCGATTTATCGTCATTTATTTTATCGTTAAACCGTAGATTCCTTTGCACAAAGGAGTTCTATCAATTGAAAAAATAAAGATAAATTCCATTGCCAACATACTATAAAGTCTGCCGAATTCATAGAATCCAGAACACGGGATAATCTGGCGGTTTTCATATTATGTAAGTTGTTGTGAGTGGACCTAACCCCTAATCCCAGATTATTGGTTATCCAATACTAATCGAACTAACCATAGCCTTGACCACATCCAGATCTGACTATATCTGGGCCTCAAAATAAAATTTGGACAAATGGAAATATGTCTGAATGCGAGGATATCCAAACCGAAAAAAAAAAGTGTTCTTACACGAATCCAAGGCGAAGACAATAATTCGATTCTTAAATGAATTTGAGCTTCTACTATCACACCTTCGAGAACGCACGCTAGCTTTCCCGACACCCACCATCCGCCTTCTACCCATAGTTGCAGAGCGTAGCGAGTCTGTCCTATAGAATGGGTCACTTTATGAATGGAGGTATCGGCTTCGCCTTCCTTCCATTCACAGAGAATATCCTTCTATCCCCAACAGCCTTTCCCAACAGCCTTTCCCCGCACCCACCATCCCCCACAACCACTTTCTTTCTTCCCCCGAAGAGAAACATTCCCCCGAAAAAGAATACTATCCACCATTCCTATTTCTTTCATCAGCCCTCTACTATCCCCAACCTTTTCTTATAGCCTTTCAATCACCCCAACATAATTCTTGACTTTCCTGCCCTACCCAACCTTCTATCCCCAACAGATTGGTTCTCGTGGGCGGGCTATCCTATCTATCCTTATCTCTATCCTTTCTCCTTGAATGCATGAGCATCCTCGGGGGCACCTCATGCAGGCTCCCCACTCACCCTGACCAGCTTAGGCCTTTTGTAGTTCTTGTTCCCTGAAAAAGAAGCAGGCTCGACCATAAGGGAGAGGACCTTATCTGAGAAGGATTGACCTTTCATTCAGGTGATAAGACCTACCTTTCGCCAACCCTACTAGATAGGCCTTTCAAAATCAGACCTTAGACCTACCTTTCAAGGTCAATCTTTCATGAAATAAGGGCTTAGGAGGCCCTTTCAAGGCCTTATTCTCGAACGAAGGAAGGATTCACCTTCAAATAGGACCTTGAAAGGCCTTACAGTATTCACCCCGAACGTGACTTTCAAGGCCTTACTGGGAGCCATGCCTTATGTAAGTATTCCCCGCCTCCTTTTCTTGATGGGCTAAAGTAAGTGTTATGGAGTTATGTCTTCTCTTTATTATCTCTCTAGTTACCGAAATCAATCGATGCGCAAGCAGGCTCGACTATAAAGGAGAGGATGCCCCCGGCAGGGTGAGGACCGGCAGGATGCGTAAGCATGCTCGACTGGCCGCCATCGGCTCGACTGCTAAGGCCGCCATCGTGAGCCTGTCGAACTCTCGACCTATGGGAGAGGTACGTTAAGTGACTCGACTAACAGGACCCTTTAGGGGGCTCGACTGATAAGGAGAGGAGAGGAACGTGGGAGGTCCGTCAGGGTGCGTAAGCACGCTCGACTAATAAGGCCGCCATCGGCTCGACTGATAAGGATGCGTAAGCAGGCTCGACTGTTAAGGATGCGTAAGCAGGCTCGACTGTTAAGGCCGCCATCACCTTTAGGTGCTCAACCATAGGATGCGTAAGCAGGCTCGACTGATAAGGAGAGGACCTTTAGGTACTCGACCATAAGGACCGGAGGGGCTCGACTGTTAAGGATGCGTAAGCAGGCTCGACTGTTAAGGCTCAAGGTGAATGGCTTAAGGTGATTCAGTCTTAAAATCAATCAAAAGAAGAGTTTCATTTTACTTATTTAGAGGGGGACATCTCTTCGCATTAATTGGACCTCAGGCCACGAGCTCACTCATTCAATCTATCTCGGTGCACTCGATCTCGCCTCTGAAACTTGCATTTCATGTAGCGGAAAGAGGGATTGCAAACTGGCACACCCTGACCCCCCGGGGCATTCGCGTGACCACTGCTTATGGATGGAAGTGCTTACTTTATCATAACCACTAGCCTTCAAGAACCACTTGCCTGCTTGCTTTCGGGTATCCCTTTCTTGCCAGCCTGACAACTAGCTATCATCAAGAAGACTATGGAATCAGTACTAGCATGAATTAGCTTAGAGCTTAGAAAAGGTTGCTTTCAGTTATGGCTTGCTTCCCTCTCAAGTCTACCTTCCCTTCTGTCTTGCCCGCCTACCTTACCACTCGCATTAATGAGATTCTTCCAGCGTGAAAATGAAGCACCCGGCTTAGGGTGTTTTTCATGTCTTTGGGCTTAGGGTCTGATGTCTTCCTTCCTGAGGGTCCTTCCTTTTGATACACCTTTGTTCCTATTCCTGATCTGATACAACACCACCTTTATTGATGGACTAAGCCTCCTTTGGCAAAGCATAAATCTAATCCTCCCCGTAGCTGCTCATACCAATCCTACCCGTAGCTACTAACT
The DNA here is from genome assembly GCA_031772625.1 of Pinus tabuliformis. Classification (NCBI taxonomy): domain Eukaryota; kingdom Viridiplantae; phylum Streptophyta; class Pinopsida; order Pinales; family Pinaceae; genus Pinus; species Pinus tabuliformis. The sequence continues at coordinate 1,700,713,339 of CM062819.1, read as the reverse complement.
AAACTAATATTGGCCAAACAAGAAACTAATAGTAACAAATCCTACCCGTAACTCATACTAAAAAACCCCGCTGTAGACACCATAAAGTATCTCAACATGATTCACCACCAGAGGACCTAAACATGATGCATGCAGGCCCGACCCCATAAGAATCCAAGTATATCCTCCCTCCCCTACAGGAGAAGTGAGTGCTGAGTATTGGGAACAAGCTATAGCACTTACTCCGAGCAATTACATCGAAGCACAAAATTGGTTAAAGATTACAGGACGCTTTGGAGAATGAGAGTTTCTATTATTGGGAAATTGTTTTCATTATTGAATATCTGACTCGAAATCAATGGGATTTTTCCAGAATATTCCCAAAAATTTGCTATTTTGTCGAGGAATATGTTTACAATATAAAAAGAATACCTTTTCTGATTCTGGATTGTTGATGGATCTTCTTAATAGGGGTAAAATCCATCCGGATATTTTTTTCATTAATGATCCATGAATAACGATTTATAATGGATGGCCTTTTATATGGGACATACGGAGGAGTATCAATAGATGGATAAATAAATATAAATGTATCTATGGATACATATATATATATTTATTTATCCATCTAGAAACGGTGTAGTGTAATAATCTTTTTAAAATTACAAAAAAAGGCTTTTTTGCATGAAAAAGCCCGTGGTCCATTGAGCACCCTCAAAGATATGTCATAATAGAATTGAACACCTGCCTCAGATTGACTCCCGTATCATAGTCGCTCCAGTCATAAACTAGAAAATAAAGGGAGAAACGAGTTGAGATATATCTCTCGTAAGTTCACTAATTGCTATTGGCAGGTTTCTTATTATTTAAGTACCATAATAAAAGAGGAGAATTCAATGAACTTTTTTCGTCCACAGGAAACAGAAGTAAAGAAAGTAAAGGTCGTAGTGGATATAGATCCTGTAAAAACATCTTTTGAAAAATGGGCCAAACCTGGTCATTTCTCAAGGACGCTAGCTAAAGGTCCTAATACTACCACTTGGATCTGGAACTTACATGTTGATGCTCACGATTTTGATAGCCATACTAATAATTTGGAAGATATTTCTCGCAAAGTCTTTAGCGCTCATTTTGGTCAACTAGCCATCATCTTTATTTGGCTAAGTGGGATGTACTATCACGGCGCTCGTTTCTCCAATTATGAAGCATGGCTGGCTGATCCCACTCACATCAAACCCAGTGCCCAAATAGTTTGGCCAATAGTAGGCCAAGAAATATTGAATGGGGATGTAGGTGGAGGTTTTCGAGGGATACAAATAACCTCTGGGTTCTTCCAGATTTGGCGAGCATCTGGAATAACCAGTGAATTACAACTTTACTGCACTGCAATTGGTGCATTGATCTTTGCAGCGTTAATGCTTTTTGCTGGTTGGTTCCATTATCACAAAGCTGCCCCAAAATTGGTTTGGTTCCAGGAAGTAGAATCCATGTTGAACCATCATTTAGCAGGGTTACTAGGACTTGGATCTCTATCTTGGGCAGGACACCAAATACATGTCTCTCTACCCATTAACCAACTTCTAGACGCTGGAGTGGATCCTAAAGAGATACCACTTCCTCATGAATTTATTTTCAATCGCGATCTTTTGGCTGAACTTTATCCCAGTTTTGCTAAGGGAGTGACCCCATTTTTAACCCTGAATTGGTCGGAATATTCAGACTTTTTGACTTTTCGTGGAGGACAAATTTAACATTTTTATGAGTCGGCACGAACTAGATCGATATCTATATCATATCCGAACTCGAAGTATATTCAGAGTTCACGATATCTAGAGTATATGGAAAAGCAGCAAAAAAAAATATGGGGATATATAATATCAGGAATCTAGGAAATCCTGACCTGAAACAGGAGCGAGAAAGCTGGATCCTAGATTTGAGAAGATTTGTGGATTCTACAAAAGAAAATTTGGGTTTATAGCAGATATATAAGAAGACTGTTTCAGAGGCATAGATAAAGTGAGATACAGGGCATCGAGTAGTCGCTAGCAGGATCAGTGAGAATGAGTGCAACATTCCGGGTTTTGATATCGACTCCTATTGGTTAGGTTGCACAAACAAGGCTTGGTGTAGCCAAGTGGTATCAAAGATGCTCTAGAGAAACCAAGTGGGTTACATTAACTGGTATCAGAGCCTTGGAATATAAATGAACCAGAACAGTCATTAAGGTATCATTGTTCCATGAGAATCCACGACCAAGTTGTTCATCTGTAGTAGGTAAAAAGTTTTGAACAATTGATATTTTTATCGGTTAATGTAACTAATATTCACCGTGCTAAGACATCTTTAGATTTATCCAAATACATTATATATATCTATATTTAAATTTAACCAAATACATTATCCAATAATCCACATATACAACTCACCCGGCCCATTAATAAATAATAACACTGTAAATATTAGTTTCCATAGCACTCCGGGTTGCTTTGTTCATTCAACAAGGAGCTACTGCCGTGGCGGTAAAGTGTAGAACTTGGAAAAGTTGGCCTAGTGGAAATTGTTCCAAGTATGGAAAGGATGGGAGGCAGAGGTCAAGGGATAAATGGACTGAACCACAAATAAGTAATTGATATAAGTCGTTGAAGGCGGGCAGGTACTCTCAGCCGTAAATCATTTCAGAGTGGATGCAAATAATACATAGTAAGAAAATAGCTATGGGGCCAGTTTGTTGACTGGCTACATGTTGCAGAGCAGCGACCATTTGCATCCATCTGTCTAGGTATGACAAGAACGATTATGAACTTAAAGAAGCTTTATTTGAATGAAGATGCTGAATAGAAATGCAAAAAATGATTTAGGAACAGGGTTTGGAGATACAAAGTGATCCCTTTCAATAATGCTCAACCACAAATAAACATTTTGTTCAATGTTGACTGAAAAATTAATTGCCTAGACTGAAAAATATCTTTAAATCTTAAAACCAATAATTCATATAAATCGATGTTTAAACCTTAAAACCAGTGATTCATATAAGTCGCTGAAGGCAAGTAGGTACTCTCAGCCGTAAATCATTTCACAGTGGATGCAAATATTACATAGTAACAAAATAGCTATGGGGCCAGTTTGTTGACTGGACTATGTCAGAAGCACTTCTTGTTGCATGAGTTGCATCAGAAACAACAATTCCTATGTGTGCCTTTTTTAGCCTTCAATCGTTTAACAATCTCGTACTTATGATCTGCAATGACCAGTCAAAATCAGGAAGGATATGGAATCAAACACTAATTAAGGAAATGAAAAAATAAAAGTATCTGAAAAAACACAGAAGTAAAAGATAATTGTTGCTCACCAGGGAAAACACCAGCAAAACCATCACCCTTCAGCCTTCTCTATCAGTTCATCAACTGGCAAAGCTGCAATTGATTAATCTTTGTCCTGACCTAGTAAAGAGGATGATGGATACATGTTTGTACCCATGTGTAGTCGGCAAGCTGTCTCCTTGGCAATAGACAATTGATCTTCTCATGAACATTTGCAAGTAAATAGTTAAATGTTGGCTCGTTGCATTGCAAAAACAGTAGCGAAACTAATGACAGCATAAGCTCACCATACCTATGATCATTTTGACATTTACAACAATAAAATGCCAGGGCCCTACTGGACTCTCCTTCTTGCCCTTTGGAACTTGCTGCAAAGATTTTGAGATAGCTATAAAGATATACATAATCAACAAGAAGAACTTACTGGGAAGATTCAGTGCACGGATAAAGCAAAAGAAGTGATATTATTAACCTGATATGCAACTGCAAGAGAGCGAAGTCCTCGTTCAACAAAGTTGTCAATAACTGTATGAACTCGCCGGTCAATTTGTGGCTTATTATGTGCGAGGTTAAGAATCTAGCAGAAGGTATTTGGTTATTTTAGTTTTAATAGAATGTGTACAAATAAGTTTTGAAGCACTTTCTAAACAATACAACCCATTACCAAGTCTAATGAAGAAGGTCAAACTTCCAAAGAACAATACCTGCTCTAGAGCACGTTTACTAACTTGATGCATTTTCCCTTCATTGTCAATATAAGTTAGAGCTGTTCTCTTGTCAGTTCGATTAAAAGGAAGAAAATGTAGCTCTTGAATGGCTTCCCGCGCCTTTTAGATGCATGGATGTTAAAAGCCACAACAAAAGATACAAATCAGTAAAATAAGCATAGGCCTGCTTATCAACTAAAATTTAATATGATGACGTAAAAAAAATACTTGCCTCCTTAGGATCCGTAAGCATGGCAACAATTGTTGCATCAATGGCATCTTGATTCTCTGTTCTAGATGCTCTTGTAGCCATCAGGACAACACCATCCTTGTCATATCCTTTCGTGAAAACCTATTCATGACAACAATTAGTAATTGATGCTTTTTTGAAGGAAACTAACAGTACTAGATCATCCAATATTACCACGGACCCTAACTAGCCAATTTGGTACAACTGCAGTATCAACAAAAATTATGTATTTATGAAATAAGAGAAAGGACAAAAAAAGAATCAGAAGTCCAGAATAAATACCAACCTTTTGGAAGTGGCCAACTTGGTTTGTACTGTTGACAATATGTGCTGGTTTACCAAAAAAGGTATGGACCCCAGTAGCAATGACAACACATTCAAGTTCACCCTGTTTGCAAGTAGAGCTAGAATAAACCCCATTGCCAGGACCCTTTGTTACTGGTAATGACTGACCACTGAGGGCAGACTACACACATTCAAAAATATTGTCATAAAACGTGGCTCAGGAAAAGTACCAAAACAATCGAAGTTAATCCCAGAAACCATATAAAAGCATACCAAAAATTCCAGTACTTGTAAACAGAAATAAGAAGTAAACAAAAGGATTGGATTAAGACCTGCTCAATCTTTAAAGGATCTCCTTCAAGAAGACGTGCATGCACAGGAACAATATCTCTAAGTTTGATGCTGATTATGTCACCAGGAACAAGCACTGCTGCATCTTCTTCATTCCATTGTCCATCTCTGAGAACTTGTTAAGTTCAAAGTCTTAAGTCATTGACCAAGGAATTTAAAACTGTAGCACCCATGATCTTAAGAGGATTCTGAACATCCAATTGCATGCTTCCCCGCAAAACCAAGGATAGAAAACTGAAAATATGGGGGCTGCCACTCATACAAAAGATAGTGAATAGACCTTGCTCTTTGGATCAAACACTAATTAAAGATATACATAATCAAGAAGAAGAACTTACTGGGAAGTTTCAGGCCACGGATAAAGCAAAAGAAGTCATATTATTAACCTGATATGCAACTGCAAGAGAGCAGCAAACTTGTCAATAGCTGTATGAACTCGTTAGTATTCAAAAAATTTGTTTATATATATGTGAATAAATTAATCCATTAACAAGCATAGGTGTTGTGATTACCATGGAAACTCCATCAGAGATTATAGGCATGAAGTACGGTTTAAACCTCTCAGTCACCAAGAGAATTAACAAGAACCCTCATTAAATTTACCATGGTTCACTTACCATGCTGATAACATATAGAAAATTTAAAGTAATGACCGAAGATGAATAGGGGGAGAAATACCAGAAATTGACTATGAAAATCGCTATGAAAATTAATTAAATGCTTTGAATGAGAGCATGAAAAGACCTTGTAACATAGAAACCCTCAAAGTGATTTTGCTCCATAACCAGTTGACAAAATGAAACTCAACAGAATGCAAGTTAAAAGTGGCATAAGACTAGGGTTTCCAATTTGAAATCCTTACCTATAACTGTATGTTTTGAAGGCAAGGTCACCATATCGCTTTCAAAACATAGAAGTTGACATGCCTGTGACTTAAATTAAAAATAATCGTGTAAAAATATGTATTCAAAAAATTTGTTTATATATATGTGGATAAATTAATCCATTAACAAGCATAGGTGTTGTGATTACCATGGAAACTCCATCAGAGATTATAGGCATGATGTACGGTTTAAACCTCTCACTCACCAAGAGAATTAAGAAGAACCCTGATTAAATTTACCATGGTCCACTTACCATGCTGATAACATACAGAAAATTTAAAGTAATGACCGAAAATGAATAGGGGGAGAAATACCAGAAGTTGACTATGAAAATCACATTGTATACCTGAGTAGTGAAAATAGGAATTCTAAGATAAATGAGTTCATGAGTGTGAGATTGCAAAGGTAAAATTGAGCTAAATGAATTAAATGGTTTGAATGAGAGCATGAAAAGACCTTGAATCATAGAAACCCTCAAAGTGATTCTCCTCCATAACCAGTTGACAAAATGAAACTCAACACAATGCAAGTTAAAAGTGGTATAAGACTAGTAGATCATCCTTGTCAACGCTATAACGAATGGGTTTACTGCATCCCAACATTAACAAGTTGCAATCGTTCGTGTTTTTGCATTCTCTATGCAGACATGCTGCTACTCTTTGGATAGCCAATACATACCAACAGCCTCCAGCTACCTGTAAAAATCTTGGTCTCTTCAAAATGCCTTATTTAAACCCAAGAACCCCAGTTTCCACAATATGCATGATAATGGTTAAAGAGTTTCAAGGAAGAACTTGCTAATAAAAATCTCAATGGATTGCTGTCTGTCTATCTGATTTATTGGTGTTGCAAAATTCTGCATGGGTCATGTATTAGTGGCATAGCTATTTATATAGCAGAATTTTAATCTGGGAAAATTCAAAATTAATATACCTTGAACTCAAAATTCAGTAAACTCTAAGAGAAATTTGCAGCAGACACGAATTTAAACCATAGATAAACATTAAAAAGCTTCCCCTTAGACAAAATCCAATGAAAAATCCAGATATAAGTTATTGAAATGGATGTTATTTAACTTTTCCAAGGTTTTGACTTACATATAATCAAAATTTGTCAAAACAGTAAAATATAATATACAACTCAAAACAACTGCAAGATTTGTAAGAAATAAACAACGCTTATTGAAATTTTTGTGATCTTATTATGGTTTGAAGTGTAAAGTTACATCAGATATTATAAAATATCACAATATACCATAAGATAGTTTATATATAAGTTATTTTGAAAAATTTCTGATCTCAGAACGGTTGGAAGCTTGAACTTACATGGGACGCTATAAAATATCCTATCGAATTCACGGCGAATCCCCACCAAACTGTACCAAAAGTGTAACCTGTTACTCTTTGCATCCGGCGCATGAGGCAGACAGAATGGTAAGCCTTGGGTAGATATTGAAATAAGAATATTAGGAGCAGCATTGTCATAATATAAGTGATTTCTCCCATTTTTATAAGGTCTAGCACAACCAACTAGAACACCACCTGCACAAATAAATAGGCATTCAGTAGCAATAGGAATTAGAATATGATAAAGTCTATGTAGGATTTATGGAAAAGATTAAATAATTATAATAAAAAAACTCTTTATACTTCAAGATAATTTCATCTTTGCGTTCACCTAAAAAGATATCTGGATCTCTATATTTAAATAAAAATCAGAGAATCTAAGAATCTAGAAATATGTAAATCCAAAGACTGTCAATCCAAATGCTCTAAGAATTTAGTAAAATGCCAATGAACACCCAACTGCTCTAGGACTTTAGTAAAATGTCAATCAACACCCAGCTGCTGCAAGAATTTAGAAAAATGTCAATCAACAGCCACTTGTGGAAGTGGCAGTATGACAAATATATCAAACCAAAAGCCTTTGAGAGAACACAATTAATGGAGAGCAATTAAACGAGCATCCCAGACAAGTTTCCCAGATCCCACTACAAGTGATTCCTTTGACACATATGCAAGCCTGAGCTGCAACCAAATATGCCATAAATGCAAGGCATCACTGGTAGAACGCAGAACAGTCACGAGAACAACGAACTTCCCATCTAGGTAGATGCACATTAGGTCTTTACTAATGGATAGAACATAAAAGAAAAGGGGGTCAATTTCCAATACAATGGCACACACAGGAATAATAATCCTATTCCATCTCTGGATGGCTTTGCTTCTAGGGTCCAATACTATTCCAAATATCCGTTTATCTCTCTTCCTTCAGTGCAGGCATGGCTGATGAACTTGGCATTCGGTTGGAAAAATAGAGGAACCTGCATTGGCTTCCCAGTGGAGATGGTTGCTCTTATTACAGCTAATGGAATGGAAAGCTGGAGTTTCTATTTGGGTGCAAGCAAAACACTCCTCTGTTGATGTGCCTCCAGATCTTGACAGGGCAGGAGAGGCCACTACTGCTATTGATTCTTCCCCTGCTCCTTGAGATATATTGCCTCCGGGAGGTGTTGAATTTTCTGTGCCCCTTGAAGTTTTGGAAAGCCATTTGCAAATATACTTCAGGTCCAGTCAGCGCATTCTATTGCAAGATCTTAGTTGCAGCTACTCTATAACTATTTTTCAATCAAGCAGACTAGAACATTGAATATAGGAATTTAGATTACTTACCCTGCAGCTATACTCTTCAAAAAGGATGACATGCTTCTGGTTGTTATACCATTCTATGACATAACGGTTGTTGCAGTGAATAAATTTGCAAGCCAAAAGACTAGGTGGAATCTCAGTCCTGAATCAACACAGAGGAAAAGGATTTAGGATTATATAGCAATCTTGCAAATCAAAGCATTGCGGCCTTTCCTTTATATTCAGGTTTAAACACACAGGAAAAGGATTTAGGATTATGTAACACGTTGTACTTGATGCAGTTACGCAGATCACTCCAGATTTAGTGCAAATGTAGTTAATGCAGGTAGGGCACCAGCGTGAGAGGAATCTGAGAAATCTGTTGAAGTTAACCAGAGAAATGTATATCAGTCATTCTCTACATCACTACTCAGTTGGACGTTTGCAAATTCTGTGGAAGTTACCAGAAATGTATATCAGCCATTCTCTCCTTTGCGCTTTGTAGATTGGAAACCATATGACCACTCTTCAGATTGTAAATTGGAAACCATGTCAGCACTCTTCAGATCTATGGCATATTCAGATGGTGTCTGGGATAAATTCTTTCCTGGTAGTGCTACCAGATTTTACACAAAGCAGTCGCCTTGTAGCATTCGCTTTGAAACTATAACTCTACATTTGACTTTGGATCACATGTGTTTAATAACATGCAAAAAATTTAAGCAAATTGTACAGTTAACAATAAACATAAACATAGGTAAAATAAAATAATACCAAATGCAATACAAACCTCTGTGGTGCCTTGAGGGCAATGTACGGAGCTGTCCACTGATTAGCAAAGCTCTCTTATCATAGCTAGTTATCAGTAGATTTTGTATAGCACTATGCCATAATTCCATCTTCAAACAACATATGTTCATTTTAAAGTCCATATAGTTTGGTGCTTTTTATAAAGTTTACCTAGTATGGTAACATATTCCTTCTAAGTAGTTTGTAGTACTTAATTTAATAGAGGAAAGTTCCATAGTACAACAAATTAAATAAATTATTAATAATTAATAGATCTATACAGGGAAAATAAATTATTAATACTTAATAGATCTATCCTAGGTATGGATTATTTAGGTTTAGCTATTAAAGCAGATATTAAGCTATTGATACTTTGATATATTTAGCTACTAAATCAGCTATTGATACTTGAGACATCTATGCATTTCGATTTTGTAGTGAGATGAGCGTACCATTAAACCTGTTCACCAGGGTTCCAATTCCCTATAATCCAACCCAACGTGTATAGCAGAGTAGCAAAGAGAGAGGAGGCTAGGTTGAAAGTGCTAAATAGTTTGGTGGAATCTGGCAGTTAAGCCCATGGAAGTTCATTTTTGCAATGTAGCATTTCAGTGTATGTATCTGAAACTAGGGAAAATTGGGAAAAAAAACAAATAAGAGATGCCACCTCCAGAACTTCATAGCTTTCAGGCATAACATAGGAAGAAACAGAAATGAGTAACCGATTCAATATACAATTTGTCATTTAACTTCACTGGATAATAAGCACCATGTTTAATCAATCTATGGAACCTTTGGTGTTTGCATTCAACAGCCGTAGATACAAAATTATTGCTCATCTGATGTTGCATTTGTTGTATTCAATGATATAATTTAAACCAAACATGGTACTTTTTAAGATGGAGCAAAAATATAAATACAAAAGGTGGCAAGACAATGTCTGATTGTCAAGCTTCAAGCATGTTGCAGAATGCCTTCCATTTGAAATACAGGACAGAAACAGAAACAGTACAAACACACATGCATAAAGACTTTCCAGCCTTCTTTCCTGAACCGTTACCTACATTACCCAAGAAACAAAAACTAACATAGCTTTCAGGCATAACATAGGAAGAAACAGAAATGAGTAACCGATTCAATATACAATTTGTCATTTAACTTCAGTGGATAATAAGCACCATGTTTAATCAATCTATGGAACCTTTGGTGTTCGCATTCAGCAGCCGTAGATACAAAATTATTGCTCATCTGATGTTGCATTTGTTGTATTCAACGATATAATTTAAACCAAACATGGTACTTTTTAAGATGGAGCAAAAATATAAATACAAAAGGTGGCAAGACAATGTCTAATTCTCAAGCTCCAAGCATGTTGCAGAATGCCTTCCATTTGAAATACAGGACAGAAACAGAAACAGTACAAACACACATGCATAAAGACTTTCCAACCTTCTTTCCTGAACCGTTGCCTACATTACCCAAGAAACAAAAACTAACAAAACAAGATGGCTTACAACAAGCTCATTATGACTAAAATTTGAACCGACAACAGAAATTTAAAATCTTCTCTTCTCGGTTTGAAGTAGCAATGGAATTTAAAATATTGAAAGTACATTTTCTTCGTAAATGAGTGGAAATTGCAAGTTAAATAGTTTTATTATAGTAAGACCATAATATGAAGAAACATATTCATATCATTTTTGCATTTGTTATGTACGTGAAGGCCGCCATGTTCCTGGATTTTGTAATCTGTATAACAAATAGTTAGTTATAATAAAATGATAACATTGTGAATTGAAGAGAGGACATATTTGAGACAAAAGATGTTAAGGCATATGTTGATGTACCTTCCATTTGTTAGTTGACATGTAATAGCTCACTATCTTCATTGAGTGTGAACTTGCTCTGAATTTTGAAGTCACGTAACATGTAAACAGTGGTAGCTTTCTGTTGAAAATATCCCTCATATGACATTGCTTTTAAATCAGGAAGTAAGTCATGTAATAAGGGCTGCCTCATAATGCACTGGACAAAGTTATTTGTAATGGATTCTATTAGAACACTTATACAATTCTTGTAGGTGAAAGGGCAATTATCATTGCATTGTGAACAGAAAATTGTTCCATTGGTTATCACTATGGATGAATTCACTGGGGAGTTACAAATTGCACAAACAGGTTCGAAAGGAGTTGAATATGGATTTGTTGCCATCAGAATACCTTCGACCTGTTTATAAAATATTCAAACGTTAATTTACATTATTACATGGAAAATGCAAAGGTAGTAAAAACACTATTATTGTTATACTTACAGCATAGGTAGATGTAGTTAGTTTTCCGAGATTGTTCAGTGCATTTGTGTTAAGTTCAGTCATGAACGTTGACTTTGATGCCTTGAATATTGTTTCTTTTGTGTTTACCTTTTTTGTTAAATTTTTGAAAAGGATGAGGGGGAAGACTCCTTTCTGCAATTGTTTTTCCATTGAAAGTAAAAATTGTTCATATGTGTCAAACAGTTGCAACTGCAAAAGAGAAATTGTTATCTATTGAAAAATACGAAAAGTAATATGCAAATACATTGTTCGTATGTGTTGAAAAATTGCAAGTGCAAGAGACAAATTACAATAACTATAGACAAATTACAATAAATATATATGTTGAAGTGATGCATGTTATCTACTGAAAATTAGGAATAAGTAACATGCGAATACATGCAGTTGCTTCGTCATTTTCAGAATCTCCATCTTTGATATGGAGTATGTAATGCAATCCAACCCATTTGGCAAGTGTAACGGCTGCAGCGATTGTGCCAATTGGGTATATTTCTTTTTTGTTTGCAAATTGCCTAATGATTGTATTGGGAATGAAGCAATATTCTTTGCAAACTTTAGGTACAGTTTATATGATACTTGATTCATTAAGAAAAATTATTTTGTCACAATCACCACGATCATAAACAGTTTTAGGCAATATCCTGAAATTTGTAATTGAGATGTTGTTGCCTTGCAAAATTTTCTGTTCATGTCGCTCCACTAAATGTGCAGGTACAATTAACGTTATAGTCATCATTCCTTGAGCATCTGTCAAATCAGCTCATAATATTCGACGTGATTTGTTTGCTTTATCAAGGAATGCAGTATAGACAACCATTATGTCTCCAACAAATAGCTGCCCAATTCTATGACTATTGAGATCTTCAATTGATACTTTAATTGGCAGTATCTGTTTTTTCCTATTAGAATTGCTTAGTTAGAAATTGATATAAACATTTCTACAATGCTATGTTTCTCCTAAAAACTGAATAAGTATAAATAGATTAGAGTGTTGTGTTTCATATGCATACCTTTTTGATGTATCATTTTGTACATTTGTTGAATCAAGTTTTGTTGTGATTGTTTCAGTTGGACTAACACAAGTAAATGCACATTTCAATATGATGTGGATATTATCACATGTATTCTGTGATAAGCAATCAATAAAGAAATTATGATATGTAACATGTACATGTCTTCTTGCTGCATTGTCTGGGAGGACTTACTACTAGTGCTTTCTTCACTCGTCCAAGATTTTCTAATTTATATACATTTAAATATACATATGTAAAAAGAGAAGGCATATATAATAAACATTAATATTTTAAATAGAAAATAGCATATTTATATAGTTGTCATACACATACCTTTTCAAAACAAATGGTTGGCTTGCCTTTCCTAATTGAGTTATGCGCTCTATTTCTTCAATTGTTTGTTTTCCTTTTTCAGGATTTATGCTATGTTATAGAATAACAACATATATTTAGTTCGATTTGAAAGAGCATATAGAAGTAAAGAGTGAACAAGAACATTAAAACCATAGAACCATACATATGTAAAAATAGAATGCATATATAGTAAACATTAATATTCTAAATACAAATTGGCATATTTGTATAGTTGTCATAGACATACCTTAGTAAACATTAATATTCTAAATACAAATTAGCATATTTGTGTAGTTCTCATAGACATACCTTTGCAAAACATGCTGTTGGTTTGCCCTTTCTAATTGGGTTATGCATTCTATTTCTTCAATTGTTTCTTTTCCTCTTTCAATATTTATGCTATGTTATAGAATAGTAAGACATATTTAGTGCAAATTAAAAGAACATATAAAAGTAAAAGTTGAACAAGAACAGAAGATCCATAGGAAAGGCAAGGCAAGAAGAATATACTTTGTTTGTTTATGTTCCATGTTGTTCTTTTTTCTTGGTCGTTCTGTTCAATTGAAAAAGGTTTTACTGGCAGAATCTGCATTCATAAATAGATGAGGTCATATCTACAAATTTATGATAGGATGCTTGTGTTGGTTAATTGAAAATTGTGTCTTTGGCATAATTTGCATTGATGAATACACGACCTCATATATGTAAATGTACGATAGAATGCATAGTATGTATGGTGTTATCATTTGGTTTAGTACAAAAAGAATATTGTAATATGCTTTAGTAAAATAGAAATGGTAAAAACAATGAGGTATTGCAAAAATGTCAAAATTTGCAATTTTGTAAACTGTTTCATGTGTATATCATAGCTGAAGGACAAGAGATATTGTATCATGGTCAGACAAATATGTATCCAATATGAAAATTCTATATTTTATATTAGCTAGATTTGCCCAAACATGGTCAATGAATGATTTATGCATGGTATTAGTTTTGTCAATAAGGAAATGAAGATTGTGGTTTTCCATGTAGGTTTCTAGCTGCTTTGTTTTTTGATTGCAATGTACCATATCAATATTGAAGTCCCCTAATATAACTATGATATTGTTTAGATCTAAGTGGCATAAAGCTTTTGCAATGACATTGAAAATATTGTTTAGATTTGCATGTGGCGATGCATATATATTGAGTATTGCAATTTGTAATGCGTGAACTTTTATTTTTGCGAGCAATGCTTCTACAAAGTGCTCTTCAAAATGGGTATGTTCAAGGATAATGATATTTTTCTTTATCAATATCATTACTCCATGCTTAATGCAACTTGAGATGCAATTGAAAATTTCGAAATATTCATTTTCCATACACAATGACATATGTGTTTCTTGTAAGCATAAGATATTAGATTGCATTGTGTCATAATCATTGCATACGTCAGTAAGATGTGCATGAAGATTACGAGTGTTCAATGAAAGAATAAAGATGGATCACAATGATTGTATTGATGAAGAGTCATATTCTAATTGCCATTTTGCAGTGGTTTGCAAACGTTGCATTTCACAATTTACTTTTTGCTTAACCTTAAAATTATTGTGTTTAAGAGGATTAAGCAAATGCAATGATTCTATGTTTCTGACACGTGATAGTGCTGTGTATACTAGGCCATGCACTTGTACTCCAGTAGGGTCGAATGCAAGCTTATCCAAGGTTAAGCCTTGTGATCTATGTATTGTGCGTGCACATGCAAGTTGAATTGGAAATTGTTTCCATATTTTCAATTGGGCCATCTTTGATGTGATAGGCATTGCTTTTGATATTCGCAGTATTGGTGTCCAATCATGTGCTATGTATAAATATACAAATGAGCTAGTTTTCTAGATTGTTGATGACCAATATTAGGGTCATGGAACTTAATCCATAGAACATCAACCTTATCTGTATGGGTATATGCTTTAACTATTCCATCTGCACCATTCACTAGCCCATCTGGTGCATCATAATTGCAAGCATACATTTCAACTAACATGTGCAACTTTATCAGAAGGTGCGAAGGCAAAATAGCTGTATGTTGATGGGTTGGGAAATTGCCGTTATTCTCCTCATTTTCATCAATTGCATTAATTAAAATTTCTTTGCCAGGCATCAGCATTAACATTTTCTTGTTATGCATTGCAAAATCTTTGTTTTTGTAAAATAAATAGGGAAATGTCGGATCATTTGGTACAAGGTGCATGCAACTTGTATTCATATATGTTATATCATCCGATGTTTGACAATTTGTTCGCAATATATTTAACACTGATATGAATCTCTTATTTGTTTGTCGCATAGTCATTTGCAATTGGAAGCACTTGACATTATCCTTCCAGAAATCAAGTGTTATTGTTTGATTGTTGATTCTTGGTTGTTCAAAAATAAGAGAGTCTTGAATAGGTTGTGCTTGATAGAAATCACCACAAAATATGATGTCAATTTTCCCAAAGTATTTGGTTTGGACATGTTTTATGTTTCTGAATCTACTGTCAATAGAATATAAGAACCAACTACCAATCATCGAGATCTCATCTATGAAAACTAGCTGCAATTCTTGATATAGCTTTGATAAGTTGTCTAATACTTCTTTGCTGAGTGAGAACAGCTGAGACTTGTTAAAAGGCATTAGCAATGCATAATGGATTGTTGTTCCACCTGCATTATATGCAGCTTTTCCTTTGTATGCTAATATTATACCTTTTGGTTTCATAGGATCAGTTGTGTTTTGTGAATCATAAATTCGTATAAGCATTTGGAAAAGTGCTTTTGCTGTAAGTGTTTTACCTACGCCTGTTCCGCCTGTAATAAAAAGGTAAATTGGTTCCTTGGGGTTTTTTTTTTTAATTGCAATGTCTTTTACAATTGCTTGTTGCTCTTTGTTCAATATTCTTCTAAGTTTATAATACTCATTGTTCTCCATTAAAAATGGATGGGTAGTAATTTGAAATCCAAGATTGATTTTTTTCTTCATTTCAAACTGTTTTGGAAATTGCAAGTCCGATTGCAAATCATATTCCTCATAATGGGAACTGTTCTCTTGGTTTCGCATATTCATTTGGTTAGTATTCAAAGAACTAATTTGCTCATTTTTTGTAGTCTCTAAATCACCCCATGTTGGATTGATGTTATATGTAAATTTGGCTTCATTGGCTTGAATTGTTTTTTCATGTAATGTATATGCAGAGAGCCATGTAGACAATTCTTGTTTCAATGTATTTTCACAATTTTCAAATGGCATATATAATAATAATTTCTCTCGGCAGAAGTTTTCAATATCATTGTGTTTGTTATATTTGACAAATCGTATAACATTTGGTTTTTTCCTTTTAGATATCGGTGTGCCATCTTTCCTGTAATTTGATACAAATTCTGCAAGGCAGATTTTGCTAATGGAACTTGGGCATCCAATGTAGTAGTCAATAATGGAATGGCAGATAACATCTTCTGAATTATCAGGTTCGTGTTTCAAAAGAATAGGCGGTTTAAGAATAAATGTGCATTCATCAACTAGAGATGTGTTTACAAATATACATTCCCTTGAACTACAACTCAATGGAAATGAAAGTGCTATATGCACTGCTTGTTGAGCTGACATTTGTTGTAGATTGAGTAATGTATTTTCATGTTTACGAATCATTTGCATAGCATCAATTTCATATTTCTGATGCTCTTTGCGTATTCTTCTAAATGCAGTTGTCATAGACTAGTCAATTTTGGTCATATATGAACTACAATATGATGCTGCAGCATATGCATTTAGCACAAATTGTGCATCTGTATTTGCATTCCATAAAGTAGGCATAGCCTTCGCAAAACTGTTATTCCAAATGTGAGAAGGTTTTCGTTTCAGGAAAATTGTTGGTTGCTTTATTGTATGTTGTAATAGTTCTATGTACTCACTTTCTAGTAGTCCTATTTCTAGGAGGAAATTGTCATTGGTTATTGAATCATTGTAGTTTGTTTGCTCCAAGAATGCGAAAAGTGATATTGATTTCTCTATGATTTTTTTATTTTGTGCATTGGTTGGCTCGATGATCATTGTTGATTTCATTGGTGGCATGGGGAAGTTGTATCTGCAGTTTGAATTTTTTCGCTTCTTACAACTTCTTGTATGGTGATGTTTATGCAATTTAGCAACATCTGGGTCCAAATGATCTGTATTACAAGTTATGTAATTGTCAAGAAACTTCTCAATTTCTGAATTGCTTTGTTTTCCATATATTGGAGCATTCTCTATCCATAACAGTCCATGTTCATGTTCAGTTCCTCTATTTTGGAATTCTGTTACGAAATAGTAATCAAATATTTTTCCAAAGAATATAGTATCTTGACATATCAATCATTTACAACATTAATTCTATGTCTATAGTACTGGCTACATGTGACTGGATATTTTCTTGTAAGGTAGTCAATGTCATCATCTTCTAATATATCAATAGCATTTTTATTTGCTTTATTTCTAAACAATGTGACGAGTGTATCTACTAATGGTTTCCATCGATGTTCTGCACTTGTAAATGTCACAAAGAAAGTTGGAGGCCCCAATTGTCGTATCATTGCAAATATGTTTTTCTTAATTTGTTCCAAATGATCAGAAGATATGCGAATGTTTTTGAAATCTATGTATCCAATATCAGATTTCAATAACCTTTTCCAAATTTTCTCGATACTTGACATCTTTTGCTAATATTCTCCTGCCCTTTAGTTGTCCTTTTCTTATTCGTACCCATATGCAAGAAAGCACTTTATCAATTATTATTCGCATTGTCTTGAAAAACAAATTTGTTGTATGATATGAGAAGTCACCACTTGCTTGTAACAATTCCCATTGTACAATTTTTTGGTAACTAAACCTATTTGTGATGTCATGATCACGTGCGTCACCATAAAACAATGTTGGAAAGTTCATTTCTTCTGCATATTTGTCCTTGAAAATGCCTAGTGGTCGTTGTCCTTCAGCAGGTGCCAGTTCAATAATCTTGTCTTGCAAATTGTAGATGCGTTGTGACTCTATTAATACATGCACCAATGTTTCAATATGTGTTTTGTTATTTGCATCACTGTCTGTATCACTTTCATTGTCGCTGCTTGAATTTTGTACAATGTATTCATTATTCTCTTGTAAAGCATGGGCCCAATTCTCATTTATACAAATGTTCTCAGCTTTATAAAGACTTCTAGAACATAG
This sequence comes from Pinus tabuliformis, assembly GCA_031772625.1. NCBI lineage: Eukaryota > Viridiplantae > Streptophyta > Pinopsida > Pinales > Pinaceae > Pinus > Pinus tabuliformis. The sequence goes on along the minus strand of CM062819.1, from coordinate 1,700,695,230 downwards.
TTCATTCAATGCTTTCATGACAATAATTGGACGTACTTTACCTGTTTGGTATGCATTTTTGTATTGCAATCGTCTTTTTAATGCAACTGCAATTTTCATTGTATCACTTAGATATTGTGGCAATGCTTTCTGCACAACGTCCATATGAACTGGTACATTGATAATTGATCCTGTTAAGCCAATTTGTGATCGCCTATATCCCCATTGTCTGATTTGTGCAAATGCAATTCTCAATGACACAAGTCTTTCTTCTAGATCTGAAAGTGTATTTATAGTTGGCAATGAATGTTATGTCTTATTTGTTCAGGTGTTGCAAATTGTGGTAGCTTTCCATTCCTGAGTGCTCTTTTGCAAGGAACACATATGTTTTCATTGTTGAAGGTCCTATTGTTCAATGTCAAATTCATATGCTTTTCTTGCAACTCTATAGTGAAGAATCTAATATTTTTTGCAAAATGCAATCTGGTACAAACTGCACATGTATTCCTAGGCGTGTCTTCGACTTTTTCCATATAAATCTGTACTGCATTTTTCTTGCTTGTAATTCTTGACTTCTTATTAGAAAATGCTTTTTTGCATATGTCATTGCATTTGCGTTTTGTACGTATGAATTGCTTTAGTTTGTGATAATTGAGCCTACGATGCTTAGTTGGCTGCATTTGTTCTAAATGAGATGCTATCTCAAATGCAATATTATTGTTAAAATGTACTTGAGATATACATTGTTGTTTTTCTAGTATATGCTTATGATGCAATTGATTACAATCCTCTTTTGCTTCCATGTGCACTTGTTGAGAATTGTGAACATATTTTTGTATCATTGTGTGGTAGTGAATATGTGATGTATCTGTCCTGAATGACATGATGTTAACAATATGATTGCATGTCGAATAAGCAGAATTGTAACTGACAAAGTTATTAGCAACAGAGGACCATACCTGGATATTGACTTTGAATATCACAGATATCCATTGCAAACAGAATGGTCTGCCTTCTACCTGTCCTTTCTCATATGGCATTTCCATATTTATGAGATATTGTTGCCAGTTGTTATTCATTGCATAGTGTATCACATCAAATACTAGGTATTGTTCTAAACAATGTAATGCATCTCGATTCTTATGCATAAGTGCATTGCAAAAAGATTGCACAATGTAAAGTCGCAAACACTCTGCACCGAATTCTGTTGCTACTAAATAGAAAATTGCATTAAAGAGACTGTCACCACAATTAGATGTCATTTTCTTTGTGATTGTTAATTCATTTAAAAGCATATTATCTGCAATATGCATCCAGTGGCTTTCAATATCTTTACAAATAGGTGATAAGTAGATATTAGACTGGCTGCAAATGCATATTGGAAACTTTTGGTAAACCAATGGTTCATAATGACCACTAACAGGATTTGCATCATGAAAGAGAATGCAATATGGAATTGCATTTTCATGTTGATTAAAAAGCAAATATCTTGTTTTTCTTGTCAATGACCAAACTGCAATTGATATATCTAGCCATTTAGCTAACCAACGTATGCAAAAGGTATCACTCCATAAACCTCGGTCAGACTCCTTTATATTTGTAGATGCAGAACAACGCATTTTATGAAGATATGTACCAATATCATTAACACCATGTAACTCGTATAGGAAGTCAGGTGCTAGTTCATACTCATATGACTCTATTGCTTCAACATCATTGTTGTTTAAGCAAAAAAGAAAGTGTTCTATTAACCCATTTTGCAGTTCATTTGAAGTATAACGAAAATGTAGAAGCATTTCGAATGAGTCAAATAGACAATCTCCTATAGTATATGGAAATGCATTTAGTCTAAAAAGACCATTTCTTTTTAATACAATATCAATGTTGTCAGGAAAAATGCATTGCAATCCGAATTTGTAACTGTCAACATCTATTATTTCTTCCATCATTTGCAATTGCTTACCAGAGTTGCCTTCTGCAATTGTCTTCTACAGCTTTGCAAAAAATATTGATCAAATTAGCAAAAAGTGAAGATGATTGTTTCGAACAAAATATATATATTAAAAAAATAGGCTCTTGCATTATGTTGCCAAACAAATATCAAATTTCTAGCAACAAATCATATTTATAAATAACAAAGAAATTGGAAATGGAAACAGTGGAAAGGCATAATGAAAAAATGCAGCATAACTTTAAGAATATTTCTGCAAGTTAACAAAAGGAATCAGTGGAAAGACAAAATGAAAAAATGCACCATAACTTTAAGAATATTTCTGAAAGTTAACATTATTGTCGATTGCATTTGTGAAATAAAATAACAATAGGTTGTCTATTGAAATCTATATTTTACTACCTAAACATGTTGCCCAATGTTGTATATTGCCTTTATAACATCACTTGGATTGTCATGAGTTATGAGCACTGAAAAATAAGCGATAGAACAACAGGAATTTGAGAAGCTTCAAGAAAAGATGTGAGATGTGAGTTAGCTAACATGCTTGCTTTTAATTTTTGACGATTGACGAAAATTAAAAAGGAAACAAAATAACATAAACTTGATGAGTGGATACCTTAACGTTAACAGAGAGTTAACCTGTTGTGTGAAATTAAGAAAAAACATTCCAGAAATTAACAGTATTGAGAATCATATATCCTGGAAAAAAAAATCTTGAACCTCAAAAACCTAATTTGAATGTTGACAAATTACTAATATTCATGGCAAAAACCTAATCCGAATGAAAAGGAGTTTCTGAAAAATAATATTGTTTGTCATTCTACAAACAATTTGAGGGCATAATTGGTACAGGCATCAGACAATCACAGCATGATCTGTAAAGATTTGGCAGCCTGGAATTTTGCCCAACTATAATTCCCGTGTAATCGTGGCACACAGCAAATCCCGTCCATAACAATCACAGATCTGAACCAGAAACGACGGAGCCTAGGCACAGAAAGAAAGTTTTGTTTACAGTGATGCATTATGTGATGCCAAAGGCAGAAATGTTGTTACTGGATTTATTTTTCAGCACGAAAAAAACTGTATAATTGTAGTGAGCCAGATAAGTAAAACTATCTTATAAAGTGATTTAGAAAATCTGTTATGTATTTGTATATATATATCTACATGTCGAAGTTACTAGACTGAAGGAAATTATGTATCTTCATAAATAATTATATCTACAGGTCAAATGCTCTTAGAGTGTAGAGAATGACAGATTACCATGAGAAATAGTAGGGTAGTCTGCAAATAAATTTTATGAAAATAAACAGGTAGAAGGATAACAAGAATTGGTAAAGGTACCAATTAGAATGAGAAAGCTTGTAGAAAGAAATAATAATAAACCAAATATAGAGTTTGAACGTGGGAATTCCAGCATTAAGAAAGGAAAACGAGTTAGATTATACTAGTATTAGAAATTAGGCTATCGAAGGTGTAAATTCTGTAATGAAAACCATGCAAGTATAAGGGAACAAAGACTTATTCATCTAGAAATACTTTTTCTTTCCAGAATTACTTTTCTTACGGACATTAACACAAAAGCTTCGGCTAAAGTAAACAAATCCTGAATAGTAGTAGGGTCATAGAAGAGCAACTGTTGGGTCCCTATAATACTAGTGATTACCCCATTACTATTGTAGTTATACCCCTTATTTATATTGATGTACCCATGTAGTGCCCATATTGTTACTATTGTGCCACATAGAAGCCCACTATTGTTATTGTTGTGCCCTACAATATTATTGTTATGTAGGCTTTGATTGTATTGGGACCACTTAGACTCCTATATATAGAAAGGAGATATTTTCATTTGTATCATCCAAGAATTGTTCATTTATGTAATGTAAAGGAGGTTGCCCCCTCGAAGAGGATGAATTCTAAGGCGTTGATCTATCTTTTCCATCTTTTCTTGAGCTGGTTTCATAACAGCAACCATATGGTTGTATAACAGCTAGCTGAAAGCATTCACTATACCATAACAGTCATACAAATGCCACACATATAAATATATTCTAGACAGCGATGAAACCCTGAGTTCAGAGAAAACAAACCAAGACAAATAATCTTGATAAATTCCTTTTGCTTAATCATCCTGGGTAATGCGAAGGAACAAAGAAAAGGAAATTATTGAATAAAAATGCTCTAAACAAATTATGAATACTGGAACAACTACAACACGGCAAACACCAACCTCAGAAGTCTCGGATAGGCATTTTTGCAAGGTCAGAAACGAACAATATTATAATACTCAGAACGAACAATATTATAATACTCAGAATGAACAGTTGCGATATAAAACGGAAAACACTAAATAATCTTCATAAATTCCTTTTGCTTAATCATTCTCGGCAATGCGAAGGAACAAGAAAAGGGAACTTATTGAATAAAAATGCTCTAAATAAATTCTGAATAGCGGAACAACTACAACACGGCAAACACCAATCTCAGAAGTCTCAGATAGGCATTTCGCAAGGTCGCAAAAGAACAATATTACAATACTCAGAATGATGAGAGAGTTACAGTAGTTGCGATATAAAGCGGAAAACACTGTATTTTCATTTAGAAATCCCCGATGGGGTTATCAAAAATATAATTACAATTAAAACATATGAATATTTCAAATAGTCACTAACAGTCAATATCGAAGTCTAAAGACTGGCCTCTACAACATATCCTCGAAGGCCGAGCTAGATCACTCTAAGTCCATTAAAAGGGACAGAAATGAACAGACCTCGGCCTTGCAATGTCTTTCCTAACTCAAATACATACCACCATTATGGGTTGGCGAACTTTACATTCAAATAAGGAATTAAGACTGCAAATAAATAACAAGCATGTTCAGAAAAAATCGTTCCCTGGAGTCGAAACTCATCTGCCATAAAACCCTGATAGAAAAACCCTAGACTAATTCAAGTACCCGATAAAGGGGCTAAAATTCCAGCACGATACTTGACGAGTTGAGCAAGTGTTCCTCCAACTCTTCATCCCAGAGTCTGCTTCGTCTACAAAAACCTCCACCCGAACTGGGAGGAGTTCACAATTAGAAGTTTGCATTTTAAAACAATATATAAGTATAAACCGGGAGTTTGCATCTCGTAATGGAAATCAACTTTCATAATACATGTATAAATTGAAAGTTCCCAACGTTGTCGAACTATTGAAGCATATGAAACCTGTTCATAAATTCCTTTTGCCTAATCATTCTCAGTAATGTGAAGGAACAAAAAAAGGGAACTTATTGAATAAAAATGTTGTAAACAAATTCTGAATACCGGAACAACTACAACACGACAAACACCAATCTCAAAAGTCTCAGATAGGCATTTCGCAAGGTCGGAAACGAACAATATTACAATACTCAGAATGAAGAGAGAGTTACAGTTGCAATATAAAACGGAAAACACTATATTTTCTTTTAGAAATCCCTGATGGGGTTATAAAAAAAATAATTACGATTAAAACATATGAATATTTCAAATAATCACTAACAGTCAATATCGAAGTCTAATGACTGGCCTCTAGAGCATATCCGCGAAGGCCGAGCCAGATCACTCTGAGTCCATTAAAAAGGACAGAGACGAACAGGCCTCGACCTCGCAATGTCTTTCCTAACTCAAATACATACGACCATTATGGGTTGGCAAACTTTACATTCAAATAAGGAATTAAGACTGCAAATAAATAACAAGCATGTTCAGAAAAAATCGTTCCCTGGAGTCGAAACTCATCTGCCATAAAACCCTGATAGAAAAACCCTAGACTAATTCAAGTACCTAATAAAGGGGCTGAAATTCCAGCATGATACTTGACGAGTTGAGCAAGGGTTCCTCCAACTCTTCATCCAGGAGTCTGCTTCGTCTACAAAAACCTCCACCCGAACTGGGAGGAGTTCACAATTAGAAGTTTGCATTTTAAAACAATATATAAGTATAAACCGGGAGTTTGCATCTAACAATGGAAATTAACTTTCATAAAACATGTATAAATTGAAAGTTCCCAACGTTGTCAAACTGTTGAAGCATATGAAACCTGTTCATAAATTCCTTTTGCCTAATCATTCTCGGTAATGCGAAGGAACAAAAAAAGGGAACTTATTGAATAAAAATGCTGTAAACAAATTCTGAATACGGGAACAACTACAACACGGCAAACACCAATCTCAGAAGTCTCAGATAGGCATTTCACAAGGTCGGAAACGAACAATATTACAATACTCAGAATGAAGAGAGAGTTACAGTAGCTGCGATATAAAACGGAAAACACTTGAGCCATAGCCATGCCATCTGGTACCAGCCATTAAATTGGTGACACACGAATTGAATGACAAGGGTTTGGATTCGTGGCGACCACGATTGACGACAAACAAACTTGCCATCCTTTGCGTCGAACAACGTGAAGCCGGTAATAAGACTCCAATAATTTTCCGCACCAAAACTTTGCTTAGACTTAGGTTAAAATGCCAATATAATAAAAATATAACGGTCAAACTACTCGGCCAGCGATCGATCGATCGCCAATAGTCCCAGGCAAACACCAATCTCAGAAGTCTCAGATAGGCATTTCGCAAGGTCAGAAACGAACAATATTACAATACTCAGAATGAAGAGAGAGTTACAGTAGTTGCGATATAAAGCGGAAAACACTGTATTTTCATTTAGAAATCCCCGATGGGGTTATCAAAAAAATAATTACGATTAAAACATATGAATATTTCAAATAGTCACTAACAGTCAATATCGAAGTCTAAAGACTGGCCTCTAGAGCATATCCTCGAAGGCCGAGCTAGATCACTCTAAGTCCATTAAAAGGGACAGAGACGAACAAACCTCGGCCTTGCAATGTCTTTCCTAACTCAAATACATACTACCATTATGGGTTGGAAAACTTTACATTCAAAATAAGGAATGAAGAGTGCATATAAATAACAAGCATGTTCAGACAAAATCGTTCCCTCGAGTCAAAACTCATCAGCCATAAAACCTTCATAGAAAAACCGTAGACTAGTTCAAGTACCCAATAAAGCAGCTGAACTTCCAGCACGATACACGACGAATTGAGCAAGTGTTCCTCTAACTCGTCATCCCAGAGTCTTCTTCGCCTACAAAAACCTCCACCCTGACTGGGAGGAGTCCACAATTAGAAGTTCACATTTTAAAAACAATATATATGTATAAACCGGGAGTTTGCATCTAACAATGGAAATTAACTTTCATAATACCTGTATAAATGAAAGTTCCCAACGTTGTCGAACTGTTGAAGCATATGAAACCTGTTCATAAATTCCTTTTGCTTAATCATTCTTGGTAATGCGAAGGAACAAAAAAAGGGAACTTATTGAATAAAAATGCTGTAAACAAATTATGAATACCGGAACAACTACAACACGGCAAACACCAATCTCAGAAGTCTCAAATAGGCATTTCGCAAGGCTGGAAACGAACAATATTACAAGACTCAGAATGAAGAGAGAGTTACAGTAGTTGAGATATAAAGCAGAAAACACTTTATTTTCATTTAGAAATCCCCGATGGGGTTATCAAAAAAATAATTACGATTAAAACATATGAATATTTCAAATAGTCACTAACAGTTAATATCGAAGTCTAAATACTAGCTTCTAGAGCATATCCTCGAAGGCCGAGCTAGATCACTCTAAGTCCATTAAAAGGGACAGAGACGAATAGACCTCGGCCTTGCGATGTCTTTCCTAACTGAAATACATACTACCATTATGGGTTGGCGAACTTTACATTCAAAATAAGGAATTAAGAGTGCATATAAATAACAAGCATGTTCAGACAAAATCGTTCCCTGGAGTCGAAACTCATTAGCCATGAAACCTTGATAGAAAAACCCTAGACTAGTTCAAGTACCCGATAAAGTGGCTGAAATTCCAGCACGATACACGACGAATTGAGCAAGTGTTCCTCTAACTCTTCATCCCAGAGTCTTCTTCGCCTGCAAAAACCTCCACCCTAACTGGGAGGAGTCCACAATTAGAAGTTCGCATTTTAAAACAATATATATGTATAAACCGGGAGTTTGCATCTAACAATGGAAATTAACTTTCATAATACCTGTATAAATGAAAGTTCCCAACATTGTCGAACTGTTGAAGCATATGAAACCTGTTCATAAATTCCTTTTGCTTAATCATTCTCAGTAATCCGAAGGAACAAAAAAAGGGAACTTATTGAATAAAAATGCTGTAAACAAATTCTGAATACCGGAACAACTACAACACGGCAAACACCAACCTCAAAAGTCTCAAATAGGCATTTCGCAAGGTCGGAAACGAACAATATTACAATACTCAGAATGAAGAGAGAGTTACAGTAGTTGCGATATAAAGCGGAAAACACTTGAACCATAGCCATGCCATCTGGTACCAGCTATTAAATGACAAGGGTTTGGATTCGTGGCGATCACGACTTACGACAAACCAACTTGCCGTTCTTTGCATCGAACCATAGCCATGCCATCTGGTACCAGCTATTAAATTGGTGACAGACGAATTGAATGACAAGGGTTTCGATTCGTGGCGATCACGACTTATGACAAACCAACTTGCCATCCTTTGCATCGAACAACATGAAGCCGGTAATAAGACTCCAATAATTTTCCGCACCAAAACTTTGCTTAGACTTAGGTTAAAATTCCAACATAATAAAAATATAACGGTCAAACTACTCGTTCAGCGATCGATTGATCGCCAATAGTGCCAGGCAGGGACTAATAAGAGTCCGGTTTGGTAAGGCATTGCCAAGAGAATTGGATTCTTTGAGAATTGAGATCCATTTTTCTCAAATTTGACACAAATAACATTTTACGAGACATAGTATATTCAGTTAATAATTTAAATGAACCTCTTTTTCCGATACAAAATTTCGTGTGGAATATAATTGGTGAAAAAACACTCAGCTTATGGCCACTCGACATGTGTTTAATGATTAACCTAACATGTAAGAAATTTAATATAAGAATTGTGACAGCTCCTGGTAAGAGAAGTACATTAAAACAATCATCATTACATCATATTATTTAGTACATAAGTTGTTGATGCAGACGTATAGTGTGCAAGTGCAAACACAAAGTGTATTTGGCATGCCGAGGTTAGTCCTATGAATGCTAGACCATTAATAGAACAGATCAAGAATATTTAAGGTAACCACTACAAGAAAAGAATAGTGGCTAATAAACCAAAGAGGTTTGTAGTATAGAGAGTTTAGGGGTAATAAAGCAAAGAGGTTCGTAGTATAGAGAGTTTAGTGGTAGAAAGGTTTGAGAGAGAAGATGAGGGATACAAGAGATTTTGAGATTTTAGTGTCGAGGAGAACTAATACTTAAATCTGGTCTTATGATTTTATTTTAACAGAGTAAAGATATGATAATCTTAGCTAGCAGTGGGCAGAAAAGAACTTTGGTCGAGAACCCTCACAATAGTGAAGTTGTAGAAGAGAGGAAAAAGTGTTCTAGTTGAGGTTGGAAAGAGAAGAGGAAAAAGGATGTCCTTATGGAAGGTGAAGAGAACAAGTCAAGTTCTTGAGATATGAGGAGTGCAACAACTAGGAGTAGAGGAAACTTGAGAGGTTCAAGAGAAGGTGAACCCATGATACTAAAAGGCCAGGCCTAGAATAGAAAGGCTTGGTGAGGTTTTTGTGGAGGCTTATTTGCAGTTTACAGTGAGTATGTACAATTTCATAGAGAATGAGAAAGAGATGACCACTAACTGTCATGCTAAGATTTCAAGTGGAAGCCATATCATAGTAAATGAATATGCTAAAGTAAATGGCACAAGGAGGAGAATGAGTCATGAAGGATTTGATAGAGAGTTTGCTGAGATCATGGAAAGGTTAAGTACAATAATGTAGCTACTACAAGAGAGAATGGACAATAACCAGAGATGCAAATAGAGGATGAAGAAGTGGGTTAGATGGCCTATTGTGCAATTATATGCAAGGAAATTGAGGAAGAATTTTAAGCATAAGTTAAGCGATTGGTTGAAGCAAGAGGAACCCAACGCATTCAAATGTGAAATGGAAATTCATTAATGTGAACTAAGGCAAAGTTCACTCCTTGTAGAGGAAGATGATGACGTTTATAAGAGACTTGTTAAGAATATCATAGGTTTTTTCGAGATTGAATATTATCATGAATATTTGACTACATAAGCATCAAATGAAGCCATAGATCATATGATTTTAAAGCTGATAATTTCTGCATGGTTACATATTTTACAGGTATTGAAGTTGGATATCCATTTGAAGCCATCACAAGTACAAAGGAAGATGAAGGAATTTCTTTTCAAGGCATTGAAGTAGGACAAATTTTAAAACTTGTCATGGATATGGAAGAAAAAGATTGGAATTCTCTTTCAAGAAGGAAAGAGATAAAGTTGTCTTATTTAGGGAATCAAATTGAAGACCATATATAGTTGAATGAAATTTTGAGAGAGAATATTCAAGAATCTATTGTTGAAATGAAGAGGACAAAATTGGCTTGTGAATATATTCATGTGAAGGCTAATGAAGATTAAGAGTAGAACTTAGATGAAATTCTCATGAGGTGTGTTGAAAACATAAGTTGTTGATGGGGTTGAAATCCCTATAAGAGAGGTTAGTAAATCAAGTTGTGTGTATTCAACATGAAAAATTGGAACTAGAGGAAGATGATAGCAAAAATTTCCAATTAAGGACAAAGATAGATAATGAAATCGATGAGGTATGGATGTTAATGGATAAGGTACCTATGAAGAGGCATCTCAAGGTGAAGCAGGCAATTAATAACAATATATAGTTGATTGGACAAAAGTGGATCACTACAACATAAAGTGTGGAAACTTGGAAGAATGAGGATGACAATAAAACTACAACATCTATGGATGAGTGAGTAGCTACAATATAAAGTATGGGATATTGGAAGGATACACACAATAATGAAACAACTAGACAAAAGAACAAGTGGACTACAACAAAATCAAGAATGGGATCATGCTGGATTCTACTGATTGAAGACACATGACCAGGAGGTCATGAATCAAGTTTGGGATCGTGCTGGATTCTACTGATTGAAGACACATGACCAGGAGGTCATGGAATCTTGTACCTGAGGAGTCTAATGCAAGAGCATCAACCCCATGCCAATCAATTTTGCTAGGCCTAAAGGGACCACTAAATTTTTTTCTAAAGAGAATGTATTCACCCCATTTTGATTTTTTATAAATTATAAATAGTGAAAGTATCATATAGATCCAAATATTCAAGATCTAGAAGGAATCTAGGTTGTTAGGAATCTTGATGAACTAGCATTTTGGCCATATGGCACATAATAAGAGTGACAAACAATAGATTGAGGTGTTACTGAAGTTCTAGAAGTTGGGACAGATGTCCAAACAATCTTTTGTTATGTTAGGAAATATTGTACCAAATCAAAAGTTACGTACATATAGTTTGAGAAGAGGGAATATGTATAGTTTGAAAGAAGGATGTGATAGGAGAGGAAAACAAAGAAAGAGGCAAAGGAAGAGAACACCCAAATTGAAAAATCTAGCCAAGCAAACTGTGTTTTAAAATTTCATTAATTAAAGCACATTTACGTACTTCTTGGAATATACATATATATATGAACATATAATTAAGAAGATATATATGTGTATGCTATTTTCTAGAATAGAATATGATGTTGTGGGTACTGAGGTTTGAGTGGCGAGAGTTTTCGAGTGTATGCAAAAAGAGAGGCTATGTGATGGATTTAATTGTGTTCTCTCTTTTTATTTGATGAATATATATATATATATATATATATAGTTCTGTGTGGCCTTGTTACTCGTTGTTACTATTATTGCTTTATCATATGAGCAAGAGTTCGTAAGTCTGGGATAAGCGCTTGAATTTCCTAATTTTGTTCTCAGTTGGTGTTTACAATTCAGGCTTATATTTTGCAAGGTCAATATCTGCTACAAGCACTCAAGTGGATCGATTTATAGTAATTTATTTTATCTTTAAATCATAAATTCCCTTGCATAAGGGAATTGTGTCCATTGTCAGAATGTGACATAAAGTTCGTCGCCAGCGTAGTATAATGTTCATCGAATACACAGAATCTAGAACATGGGAAAATCCTGGGATTTAATATTTTTTTAGTTGTGAGTGGACTCGGCCCTGGATTTCGGATTATTAGTTATCAAGTACCAATCAAATTAACCATAGTCTTGATCACATCCGAATTTAACGATATTCATCCTTAAAAATAAAATTTGGGCTGATCGAAATCTATCTGAATGCGAGGATATATCAGAGTCGAAAAGAAAATCGAAATTCTATCTTAAACGAATACGGGGCAAAGACGATAATCTCTCTTAAATGAATTTGTGCATTTTATAATCGTGGCCTTGACACCTTTAACATTTTTATGGGTTGGCACAACCTCAAAGTAGAATTTATATTATATCCAGACTTAACATCTCTCAGATTATGAGTTGGCACAACCTCAAAATCGAATTTATAATATATCCAGACTTAACATCTCTTTGGGCTTCATAATACCCGGATCTGGCAAAATGTCACACATAATATGACTTGGAAAAATAATCACAACTGTATGTCTTGACAACACCATACGTGGAAGTACAAGAAATATTATGTTTCAAATTTTTTGCTGGCTAAAGGAATGTTCAAGTACCATTATCTTTTACTTCTATTAAAAACACTAGTAAATCAAATTTAAAGTTAATACATGCGGGGAGTTGGTGACTTGTAAATGTCAGGTGTACACTGTTAATAACTAAGGGGAGTTGGTCAGTTGTAAATGCTAGCGGTACTAAATGGTAGGAAGGAAGATATTGCACAATAAATGTAGATTAGAAAATTAACATTGTTTATGTGTGTCTATATTTTAGTTTAATGTTTGTATCATCATAAAATTAACGTAATAATATGTGCTTTTGAGTAATGCTATGAAATAGGGGAGAGATGTCTAATGTTGTGCAGGGACCAATGGTTGTTATAGTATTGGTCCCAAATTAATATTCATACCTACACATAATAAAAGTTGATGTATATGAGTTATAATTATTGTGTTATTCAACAATTCAACCCACAATGTTCAATAAATGACACCCAATCCATTAAATTCAATAAATAACACTCAAGCCATTAAACTTCCCATTAAAATAGATGAAAGCACATGCATCAACCATAACAAATTCCCAGTCATTGGATCACATCCAAATCAATCCAGATCACACATTCAAAATTGAGATATTGCAATCAATGTCAATCCTTGCTACCAATTAAATTCAAGTGCAAAAAACTATAAAAGAAGCTCAACCCTTTCTAAAGTTGCATTTTTAACATTCAAACTATTCATCAATCATCGAGACATACCATCATAAAACATTTCATAGTATATACAGGTTAGTTATTTTAGTTTTTGCATAATTTAATTATAGTTTTGTTTTCATTTCTCCATCACAGAACATTTCACAGTATATCCAGGTTATTTATTTTAGTTTTTTGCACAATTTAATTAATTTGTGAAAATATATTTGCCACAAGGCATGCCTTAAGTTTGTCAATAAACACATTTGCTACATTAGTGGGTTAGTAGACCCATTTACAATGACCAAGCTTCATCCATTCAAAAGAGGAATGTGATCCATGTGTAATTATTCATCAATGAAGAATACTCCTCTTTGATTGAAAGATTCCATTCATGCATAGGAGAGTTATTTTGGAAACTATGAAATGGCATGACTCAAAAGGGAGACATTAGTGGTTGGTGATTGAGTATGGTGAGGAATAGAGGAAAAAGAGTTAAAATTCATTGGGTATAGGCATACATGTGAGGCCTCTTTACTTACAAAATATCCTCCTCAATGGTTGTTCATGATTTCAGGTTGTTATTTTTTTATTGGTGTTGAAGTATAATTTTCATGTTCTTAATCATCCTATTTTTCTACACAACCTATATTGTCATCACCATCTGCATTTTCATCAACATGAAAATTTGGAGGAGAAAGAGACAATTTGGGTTTGGAGTTCTCATCAAGATGGACAACCCTTTGAAACAAATTATTTTTAAAATAAAATCAAACAACATATATCCTTAGTATCTTGATATGCCTTAATATGCTTCCCTCAATTAGGGAAACATATCAACAAATGTCTTCCCACGAATTCCCGGATTGAGACTAAGGCACGAATCCATATCTAGTGCGAAAACAAATAGATCCAAAGTGAGTCATGTAGATCCAGTCTCACCATCATAAGCACTACCAAATCATGTCATGAATAATAGGTGAGTATAAAAAACTTATATAAGCACCTTACTGTTATTATAGTGCACCTTACTGGGTTTTTTTCCCAAGGCAACCTATATAAACTCATGGATACCAATATTGGAAATGGTTGAAATGCACAAAGTCAATATCCATGAACTCATGCACAAATTGTCACAGGAATCCTTGAAATTCACTCAAAACATTCAATTATACAAAACATTTATCTTTGTAGGTTGTAGGTTGCCCCATGCATAAACAACAACAAGAAACCATGAGATCCACACACAACATTGAACTGTAAAACATGTGTCCTTTTATGTTGAAGGTTTCCAGTATTGTGGTCCTAGTCCTATTATTCAAAATTGAATTTAGTTATCAAAGAATACCTAATGCAACATTTTTTGGTGATGTATTTTTGTTGTGCCTGAGACAAATCTGAGGAATTTTCGTTGGGTTCTAGGAGGATTTACTGTGAAATTTTTTGACCGTATTATTAATGCAACACACGACGTATACATAACTTAGTCATGCCTCTTGGTAGCTTCATTCAGATCAATCGTGGCTATTTAGAGACTTGTAGTTGTTGTTGAGCATTCATATGACCTACTCAGAAGGATGATATTACAAATAAGGGTTTCTTGGGTTATTCTTTGTAGTATATCTTGTAAATCATCCCTTGGCATCAAATTATCTATGTTAGAGAAATTAAATGAGACTTAGTTCTGAAACGTTTAATGATATTTTGGGATAAAATATATTATTAATAATGTTGGATTGACTAGGGTTGGACAAAAGTTTCAAATCTCAAATTTAGGTTCTCATATATAGACACATCAACTCGATTATCCTAGAACCTCAATAGAAACTTTACATAGGGAAGCCTAAAGCTTCTTTCATGCTTGGACAATGTTATTTATAGGAATAACAATATTGGAAAAATAATTCTGAAACATTTAATGATATTTTGGGATAATATATATTATTAATAATGTTGGACGCACTAAGGTTGGACAAAAGTTTCAAATCTCAAATTTATTTTCTCATATATAGGCACATCAACTCGATTATCCTAGAACCTCAATAGAAACTTTACAAAGGGAAGCCTAAAGCTTCTTTCATGCTTGGACAATGTTATTTATAGGAATAACAATATTGGAAAAATAATAACCATTCCCATAGTATGAGAATTACTAACCATTAGAAAACAATTGATCGAGTTTTATGTTTGTAAAGTAAGTGTTCATGGACATGAGGCTCAACAATTTTAAAGGAAATTAACATCTCAATCAAACCTTTATTGAGGCAAGCCTGGAGCTTCTTTCATGCCTGGAGAGTGTTGTCTATAGGAATAACAATATTTCAAATTTAGAACCATTCCCACAATAGGAGAATCACTAAACATTACTCTGTCAGGCCTAGAGCTTCTATTGAGCTGCTAAATTCCTTTAAAAAGGCAAGCCTACAACTTCCTTCATGCTTGGATATTGTCATCTATAGGAATAAAAATATTGGCACACATGAGGCTAAACAGTTTAAGTCATAAAACAATTTATAAAATGGGACTAGACGAAATGAACATCTTAACCAGAAAGGGAACCAAGCGTCACTTTTTTAGTTGAAATTCCTCCAACATCTACATCATTTAATTCTAAAGGATAAAACATTTTATCCAAAATATTGATATAATTGAATGCATACAAGAATTTATAGGACAATTTCAACACAATGGTAGTAATTTTCAGAGTGCAAATATAGTCATGGTATTTTAAGTGTATAAAAAAGTTATCAAAAAAATAATTACTGATATATTTGAAGATATACAACAAATTCCTTCTGTAGATTTGATTTTTCAAGGTTACCATAAAAAAGGCATATGTATGAAAAAAAAATCAGTTGTTATTAACATACATGCTATTAATTTCCTGTTAGAAAGAAAAACTATTATTAGCTAGTATGAAAATAGAATTTCAATTATTAACTAAATCCATGTAATAAATATGCAGGTAGTTGCATCTATGGCAAGATTTAGTTATGTTTCTCGCACAAGGAGAAGAGATAGGCAAGTGACCAGGGGTTCCCAGTTGTGATGCCCTTCATTAGATGAGGATAGGACAAATCATGTGAATGTAAACATTGCTCCCAACAATGTTGTTGAGGATGTCCATGTGACAAAATTTGATGATGTCCCACCATGAAACATAGAGACACCAAAAACCATAGTCCAAGGGTAAAGTTCAACTAAGAAGACCAACGCTATAAGAGGTTGGACAAAAGAAGACATTTTAGTTACAATTGATGATATAAAGTTTAATGGATATTCAGTTCGGGCATCTGTAAAGAAGCATGGTATTACTCCCTCATCAATACATTACTATATAAATGGTCTCACTCATACAATACATAGAGGCCCTCTTACAATTACAGCTAAAGAGGAGGAGGTCAAGGTGGTTGAGTGGTGTAAGGAGATGGCCCAATTGGGACATGGGATAGAGTTGATACAACTCAAATACACAATTGCTCAAATCTTTCATGGGAGGCCAAAACCATTCAAAGATGGGTTTCTTGGTAAATCATGGTGGTTTGGTTTTTAAAAAAGGCATCCATACCTTGTATTGCGTACAACTAAGGGCCTTGACAGAGACAAAGGTTTAAATTGTCTCCCTGCAATTGTATGTAAGTTCTATGGCACTCTTTCTAGTGCATATGATAAGCATTCTTATGGTGTAGACCATATATGGAATTGTGACAAAACGGGTTTACAGGAAGGAAGGAATTATGGCATGCGGGTAATTTCCAATAGAGGGAGCTGAAGCATGCCAAATATTTTCTCTAAGAGGAGGGAGTGGATAATTATTCTACATTGTGTGAATGCAATTTATGCTTCATCCCAGGATTTTATCTATTCAAAGGTAAAAATAAACTTACAAACTATATACAAAAGTGTGAACCATATGAATGCATGGTTGCACATCCCCATGCATGGATGACTAAATAGTTTTCTTTTAATTGTCTTTATCACTTTGTTGCATCTGTACTAGGTGGTGTCTCACATGAGAACAAATACCTATTGATATTATATGGCCATGGAAGCCACATTGTTATGAAAATAATTGAGGAAACAAATAACTTAGGTGTCGAATTGTTAAAATTAACCACTCACACCACTCACAGATTGCAATCATTTGATGTTAGTGCATTTGGCCCTTTGAATAACTATTTTAGGTTAGAGCGCGTGGAGAGCTCCAGTATTGCAACAATAATGTTGCAACTCATGGGGCTCCCTTCTTTACATTTATCAACCCAGTAGTTCGTAACAAACTTCGAAGCAACATTGCTATATGCACAAGTACTAGCTCTTATTGTAGGTTGTCACTTGATCAGCTGGCACAAGTTCGCTAAGAGATTAAGCCAACTTCTATGAGTTCTCAGAAGAAGATTTTATTATGATGGAAGAAATCTAACTCTAGAGAGGCTATTCTACTTACAGGAAGAGAATTAAAACTGAAATGAAACTCAAACCCTAGTTTACCCACTGACCCTACTTTTGCAAGAAAAGAGATGGAAACTACTGAAAAGGGTGCCATTAGCTTCTGAAAAGGTAAATTGCATTTACTTAATCTACTTCTGAAGAGAAATGAAAAGAAATCATCTTTTTTTTACTTTTGAGTATTTTTATTTGGAATTATTATGCTTGTGATTTGACTAGTTGTGACTGTGCAAAGGTTTGGTGGCAAAGGAAGGTGGACTTGGCTTTTGCAGACGGTGAGGAAGGTGTGGAGAGGTCCTAAGAAGTCCACAGTACCTTTCTGGAAACTTCCATTGCGATCAGTCTTAAAAAAATGACTCACATGAACTTCTACAGGAGGTTGTAGGGGATCTACAAGAGGTTCTACAGGAGGATCTATTGGAGGAGGCCGAAAGTGGTTTTTGGAGGTTTGAAGGTCAAAAAATGATAAGAGAGGGGATATGAAGGTTGGATGATGGTGTTGAAGGGTCTAGGACTCTGTCAATGAAGATCAGGAATGAAGGAGATGGTTGGATTTGTTCAAAGATCAAGAAAGCAACTTTGCACAAAAACAGAGAAATTAGGGGTGATTGAAGAAGTGAGGTGAATGAGTGGGGAGATCTTGAGAGATGAACTAGTATAGGATGTGCTATGGAGGAATGATAAGCTAGAGTGTTCTACAAGTGAGCTGCATACTTACTTCACAAAATTGACCCAAGCAAGAGCCGAAAAACAAAGTTTTGTTTATTTTGACCTAAAATCTGACCTAAAACTAGAAAAATGTTGAATAGAACTTTCTGAAAAAAAGATTATGTGAGAAAGCCATGGTAAATGAAGATGAAATGATCTAATCAAGTGAATCCAAACTAATATCAACTTCTCCAACTCGAAATATCACACTAGCAATCCATTAGAAAAGCAAAAACAATGTTTTTAGTGGCAACAGTAGTGCCTTGATCTCAGATCATGGTCCCAAGGAGGGAGAAAAGAGATCAAGACTTGCTGGTAGCCTTTTTGTATATTTTTTTGTTACTGCAGCAAATTATCTCAACTTGAAGTAAGAACAACTATTCTAACCATCAAAAGCAACCTAATTAACAAAACAATATTTAACCTAAACAACAGAAATTATCTCATGAATGCAAGCAAAAGCATATAAATACACAGAGGAGGTGTTGGGAACTTGGGTTGGACCCTAACCCAAGAGCTGCAGCCCTCTAGGAAATATCAATGCTAGTTCAAAGCTGGATTCATCTTCATTGATAAAAAAAAATAATAGTTACATCCCAAAATTGTCTGTAAAAAGAGCTCGAAAATGAGTTGAGTACTAAGTTGCACAAAAGTGCGAAAATATATTATGAAATGGCTAACCTACTGAGGCTTGAAGCCTTATTATTTATACAAGTGGGGACTCCCAACAATCCTCCTAAACTTAAGGAACTCGGCTACCTAAATTGAAGATAACAACAGCTCTACTAGACTTGCTCGGCTGCCCATTTGGATCATCATTGTGGGCCTTTGTACTTCGAGATGCTGATGGAAAACTCAAGGAAGTGGTCATTAATGAAGAATACACCCTTATTATAAGTCGTCAACCCTGTTTCCTCGAGTTTGGCTACCAATCTGCTAAAAAATGATCGATCCTTGTCCAAACAATGTCCAAAAAATTGCAATAAACACTCATTAGACTATGTGGCAAAGTGACTATCCCCATTCAGTCTGTTGACATAAATATATTCAAAAACATGCAAAAAACTATTGAGAATGGTGGATTAAATGAAAATAATAGGGAGAATGAGCCCATATAGTTACCCATTTTTGGGGCTCATCATCACCCCCCTGCTAAATGGGTTGCCCATCCTCTAAGAAACTAATCGAGTTCTTCATATTTAATAGCTTTAATAGCTTCCCTAACATCCCAAGCTTCTAAGGTGATGTCCTCTTCGTTGTCATGGAAACCTGCTTTCCTATCCACTTCCTCCCATTGTTTCTGTTCTTCCTCCTCCTTGACCCCTTCCAACAGTCCTAGTAGTAGTGGAGGACTGAAGTTAAGACAAATCCAATTGGCTTTCAAGTTTTGCATTGATTATTTGTATAGGGGCACTCTCACCATCGCCTCCCTCATTCTGGTTAGGGAGTGATACTCCTTGATCTTTAGGCTATGGGACAATGCATTCCATCTTCTTGTCCAAGCATGAAGGCAATTATTTCCAAATAATCTCTAGATATCTTCAAAATGAGTGATAGCTTGTGCTTGCCTATCAGCATAATCAGGGAAAACTTGAGGATTCGTTGCTAGGTGTTGGTGGGCATAAATGAGAGCTAATGGTTTTGCTGGTTCTGCCCTTATCATGAGGGGTTCACTTAGCTCCTTTGTCATGATCTTCTGAATTTCCACTGCTCTCTTTTCTTCATGGCTCAACCAAGAAGCCATAGCCATGAGCTATAGGTCTCCCAATGCAGCATTTGGATCCCATAAATTCATGTCAGGGAGTGCCATATTGTGTAGGTAAAATTCTGCTAATTTGGCTTTATCCTCAGCTGAACTATCATCACATAAATGCATAAACTGATGATAATTTTGGAATGGGATTGTTTCCCTCTGGGCCAATGTTTTAATCTGGAAATGGAGTCACTGGTATTTAAGATATAGTGCATAGGATCTAGCTGTTTGTCTGCACTGCAAGGCCTCCATTGCCCAGATAACCATGCAGGCCATCTAGGCTTCCTTTTCCTACAACTGTTGTTTTAAAATCAACACTTCAGCTGCTACCTCAGATTCTTTTTCTTGCTGTTGTTTCATCAGCATTTCAACATCGGTATGTGGCTCTTCCTCTTGCTGCTATTTTTCTGCTGCTTCATTATCTACTAAGGGACCTTCTTACTATTGATGCCCTTCCAAGATTGGAAACTCGACTCCCCCTTTAGTTTCCTCTTCTTGTAACTGCTCTTTCAGTAGTTCATTTTCTTCCTATAGTTGGGATCTTCTAATGCTCTCTATGTGCCTTACCATGCCCAACTCCCTTCTCAACTCTCTCAACTTATCTTCCATGTGCCCTATATCTTCAACTCCTTTGGATTTAGCAATTTGCATGGGTTCTAACCCTTTCTTTTTCTAATTCAAAGAAAAGAGGCACACAAAAATTTTGTGGGATGTTCTTCCCACATTCTCGCAGATTGTAATAGGAGCCTAAATTAGGCTGAGGGCTTGGTTCAGGTATTTATTTGGCCTTTCCTTCCTCTTGTGATTGTTCTACTGCCTTCTCTTCTAATTTTTTGGTTTCTTTCAGCTTGACCAGTGTCTCCTGTAGAGAGGTTTGAGCTTCCTATAGGACTGCTTTGGAGTCCATCAATTTGATTCTTTCCTTCCAGGTGGAGGTTTTGGGACTCCCTCAATCATAGGTGATAGAGATCTTGGAGGGAGATTCCTCCTTCTTCTCAGTAGGTGCATCCTCAATGATTATGGGTTCTTTTGCTGGTGGTTGGGGTTTGCCCACCTTAATCCTGGTGCTCCTCCTGGCTTTGAAATACATAGTGGTTTGTCTTTTTCTTTTTCCATTTTGTTTTGCTACAGTGCTCAATGCAGTGAGCACAACTGCTGCTTCCCTTGCCAATGTTTCAGGGGATGTTTCTCCCTATTGTTCTTTTCCTTCATCTCCTGCAATCTTTCCTATGTCTACTGTTTTTGCTTTTGTCTTTGCTATCTCTGGTGGTGTCTTCTCTTTTTCTTGATGAGTCCCTGCCTTTCCTGTGGCAGTCTTTTTCTAAGATTTCTTGGGCTTTTTCTTCTCAGTCTTTTTCCTTTTCCTCTTCTCTGTTTTTGAGGCTATCTTCTTTTTTGCCTTAGGCTCACTAGTGGTTTTTTCAAGTTTCTCCTCTTGTTTCTCTTTCTCCTCTATTTTTCCTTCTGTTTGAATATCTGGTGCCTCCTCATTACTGTTCTTCTCAAGTTCCTCTGTCTGCTCCTCCTCTTCACTGCTAGATGGGCTAATGCCCTTAGTCAAAGTTTTGATGTCATCTTCTCTGGACATATTTCCGAAAATTTCCCAAGCTATGGGGATGGTGGATGTGTGTACGAATCTTCTACCAATAGTTTGATGAGCCCATGGTGGGCTAGTTGGTTTGGGACCCCTACATTCAACTTGGTGCCACATTCTATCAAAGACTAGAGGAGGAAATATGGGAGACTGAGTTTCCTAATTGCAGGTAGGTCCATCCCATATCTCAATTCATGCAATAACCTGAAGTGATAACCATAAATTATATTGAACCTCCCTTCACAAGTGATATATTTCATTATTTGGTAGCTAACTTCACTCCATGGAGGAGATAAGCTTGTCCTTCTGACCCCATTTTTATCCTCTAAAAGATGCTCCTCAGGCTGCAAAATGTCTTCTTATCAACCTGTCCCAATGTTTTTTCCTCCTTTCTCCAAGGGAGCCGAAGTGGAAGACATGTGATTCTGCTGATAGAATCAGGTGTAAGCTCTACGATCAGACCCCTGAAATTGACTGTAACATGTGTTTTCGAATGGGGTCTTAAGGACATAAAAAATTCTTCAGTCACCTCCTCATCATATCCATGAATTCTCTCAAACAAAGGCATCCAGTTTGCCCCGGTGAAGAGGGCTACCACTTCGGGTTGCTCATGCAATTTGTTGGATTTCAAAGGTTCCTTTCTCATAAAACCTCCTGGCATGGTGCTTAGTGGTTTCTGAAAGTGCTCAGGTGAGGAAAAGAACAACAATTTCCAAAACCAGAAATAAAGGGATAGTTGAATTTTTTTTTCCTTTCTGAAACCAGAGAGGGAATTTCCCGTGAGCTTCTTCTTCACAACATCAATTTGCAATTTCTCCCTCCTCAAACTGTTTTCACCCTAAATTTTTCTTCTTGGTTTTTGAAAACAAATCAATACTTTGATAGAACAGAGAATATAAAACAATGTTTTTTCTTTAGAGAGTAGATAGACTTGCAAATTCGTTTTTTTTTTTCACACAGGCTCAGTTTCTATGGTTGCATCCTTTTTTTCACAGCAGAATGTGAGGAAGAAAAAGACAGATTTTGGATGCAGAGAAGAAAATGGAGAGACTGTATGGAATTCAGGACAACACAGGCAGAATTTAAAGCTTCACTTTCCTTTCTTTTTCAACCCAATACTATATTTTTAATCCACCACCTTATATAAATATATCATATGCAGAGCAGTTTCCCAAGCCTACCTCTTTTCAAGCTCAAATTTTGACAAAAATCTCGAATTTTCCTTCTGTAGAGCTGCTCTGTGGCCTTCTTGTAGACAATGTTCCTACTCCTGTAGAATCGAGTAGTGCTCCTGTAGAGCCCGATAGGTGAGAGGGTTTTGAAAAACTGGAAAAAACTGGCAGAAAACAACTGGTTCGTTGTTCTGAAGGTGGTAGGTGAGTACTGCAGTCGAAAGCTTCATATATGGAAATGAAACAAAAGGGTGGTGGAGGCTTAGATGGCACAGTAGTTAATTGATGGCATAATCCGCGGTGAGGAGGTGAGGTGGTCGAATGGGTACGTTATCCCCATCCAGACCATTGGTGTTACGCCAGTGTCATTATGGTTCTTCAAGTCACCTGACCACCATCACCTCCCTTACTCCCATTATATGTTTCCACCACTATCGGTTCCAAATGTTTTCTTCTCGAGTTGACATGCCACATGTGCTGACTGCGTATCTGATTGGCAGTTTGAATTGGACGAGGCTCATTTGAATTCCACGAGGGTGTGTGAACTGAATGAGGGTGGCCAGTTAGCTGGCCACCGATTCCTTTTAATCGTGACCATTCCCATAGTTCATGCATTTTTGAAACAATATTCAAGCAATCAAGGAATGTGTTTAGCCACTTACCTACTTAGTCGTTGTTGTGCTATGCATGCTTCGGACTTTGGCACTTCATTTCCTCATTGTTGTTGTTGTTGGTGCTCTGCATGCTCGGCCTTTGGCTTATGCTGATGATAGTTCACTTAGGCTCTGCTCCTTGTATGTTGCATGCATCCTCGCTGCTGACCCTGTCTCTGGAGTATGTTTTTCAAAGGGATCAGCTGCTACAGGAATCTTGCAGGATTTCCTGTAGCTGCTTCTCCTTTTGAAATTCAGGCTGATGTTTGAGTAGGGCTAAAAGAAAAACTGTTGAAGAAGGTCTCGAATGAAAAGAAATAGCAGCTGGAAGGTATCAGGTAGGAATAAGTAAGAACGTTGTTGCTTTATTTGTCATCATTTTTTTGTGTTTACAGAATGAAAGAAACATAATTTCTGTATTTGTTTATGCAGGGAAAGAAAAAACGAGTGGAAATGTGGGTGTGCAGGGATGAAATGGAGAGTTAGGTGGATGGATGGTGGCAGGGAGGCTCACAGGCCTTCTAGACAAATTTCCAACCCTCGGGTCCTTCTCTGAAATTGATTTTGGCCTTTCTGTAGTTTCTACAAGATCCTCTTGTAGAATACACAGAGTTTCCTATAGGATGTGAAATTTTCAGAACAAATGAGACCAAAGCTTTGGAAAGGATAACAATGATGGAGGGATGGAATATGAAGGGTCTATGTGGCCTGGTCGTGTCATTTTCTTGTGTGACCCTCCTGCACCCTGCAATTCATTCAAAAGAAGTTAGGTTTTTTTTTTTTTTTTTTTTTGAGACAGTTGGGGTGCCTCCAAGAGGTTTTCACCCTCACTGCCTGGCCTGGGCACCTCCAAGCAGTTTTCACCTAGGGATCTTTTATTCCTTTTCTATTTTTTCCTTTATTTTTCTTTTTTCCTTTGTTTTTTTATTTTTTCTATTTTTTCCCCTTTTTTTTATACTCAGGGTGTGGGTGGGGTGGAGACAGGGACCTACTCCACTACCAACACTATTTTACCCAGATTCTCAATGAATTCCTTCTTGGAAAGGGGCTTCCTTTAGATCTTCAATCTATGCTCATTGACGAGCATGGGGATGGCTTCTTCATCTATGTTTTGGATAAGGACTGAACCATTGTCATTGCATTTTTCTATTGTATATGGTCCCAGCCATCTTGTCCTCATTTTTCCCTTGAAATCTTTGTATCTCGAATCATACAGTAGCACCAAATCTCCTTGATGGAATTTTTTTTCTTTGAGGTTTCTGTCATGCCATATTTTTCTTTGAAGTTGGACTACCTCTGAGTGGAGAAGGGCCTGCATTCTTTGTTCATCCAATCATTTAGCTGAAGCAATCTTTCCTTTTGTGCATGGCTGATATCTAGGTCCAGCTGAGCTACCATCCTTAATGTGTTATATTCAAATTCTATTGATAGCAGAGCCTTCTTCCCATAGACCTGCTCATAGGGTGTAAACCCTGTGGTCGTTTTCCAGGTGGTGTT
The DNA here is from genome assembly GCA_031772625.1 of Pinus tabuliformis. NCBI lineage: Eukaryota > Viridiplantae > Streptophyta > Pinopsida > Pinales > Pinaceae > Pinus > Pinus tabuliformis. The sequence continues at coordinate 1,700,670,108 of CM062819.1, read as the reverse complement.
ATAGGCCTAGGTGGCCTCAACCAATCGATCTGCCCAATCTTTTCTACTACTGCGCACTACGTTAGTCAAAATCCCTTCCAAATATCTATTAGTGACTTCCACCCGCCCATTTGATAGGGGGTGGAAATTCTATGCTTAATCTTGTGGTGTGTAGCAGGTCTTCAACCAAATTAGAGGTGAATTGACTTTCTTGATCAGTGATTAACTCTCTTGGATAGCCAAACTTGTAGAACGTATTTTCCCTAAAAAACTCAGCTACTTTTTCTTTCTTTGCTGCCTTGATTGCCTTTGTTTCTGCCCATTTTTTCAGGTAATCCGTGCACATAATGATGTAAGATTTCTGTTATGAAGGAGGGTTGATAAGACCCACAAAGTCCATGCCCCACTTGTCAAATGGCTCGAAAGTCACTTGAGGTTGCAGGGGCATCTAATCCCTTGGAGTAGGTTTCCCCATCCTTTGACATCAGTCACATTAGCTGATATGCCTCCTGACATCTTGGTGAAGAGTGGGCCAATAGTAACCTGCTTGTAGAATTTTGAAGGCACTCCTCTTTGTTGCAAAGTGGCCCCCACATGGCCCATCATGACAGGTTAGGAGGATGTCAAAAACTTCCTCCTCCCTGAGACATCGCCTCAAAATCTGATCTAGGCCAAGTTTAAAAAGATTGCCCCTAATCCAAGTGAATGGGGCACTTTTCCTCACGATCTTGCTCTTCTCTTTTGAGGACAGGTGTGGAGAAAACTGTGCTGAAACCAAATAATTTTCTATATCAAGAAACCATGGAGAGATACCTGAAATAGAAAATAGGTGTTTAACTAGTATTTGATCATCCATCATTCCTTCTTCACCTACAGGCAGATCTAGTCTAGACAGAAAATCAACAACAACATTTTCCTTACCTAGCTTATCAACAATGGTCAAATCAAATTGCTACAATAAAAGTAACCATCTAATGATATGAGCATTTACATCAGGTTTATTCATCAAATACCTAATTTCAGCATGATCAGTGTGTACGAATGTTTGATAGCCAGTGATGTAGTTTCTGAACTTGTTTAGGGAATGGACTACAGCCAAGAGCTCTTTTTCGGTTACAGTGTAGTTTAATTCTGCCTTAGACAAGTTTTTACTGACAAAATATATGGCATAAGGAAGCTTCTCTTCAACTTGCCCTAAGGCTACTCTTATCACTTTGTTGTAGGCATCTGTGTGGAAAGGTAGGGCCCAGTTTGGACCTCTTAAGATTGGGGCAGTTACCAGCTTACCTTTCAAGGCATTCAGAGCCTCTTGACAGTTGTTAGTCCATATGAACTCAACACCTTTTCCCAAAATATCAAAAAATGGAGAGGCTAGCTTACTAAAATTCTGAATGAATCTTCTATAATACCCTGCTAAGCCTAGAAAACTCCTAACATCTCTTACCTTTTGAGGAGGTGGAACCCTTTGGATGATAGCAATCTTGTTGGGATCCACCTGTAATCCTTGCTGAGAAATTGTATGACCTAGCACAGTCCCTTCAGTCATCAGGAATTCACATTTTTCAGGACTGAGGGACAGTTTCATTTCAATACACTTGGCTAAAACTCTCCTCAGGTTAGTTAAAGCTTCCAGGAAGTTAGAACCATAAAGGGTAAAGTCATCCATATATATTCCACTGAATCATGAACCAGTTCAACAAATATGCTAAATACTACTCTCTGGAAAGTGGCGGGAGTATTTCACAACCCAAAAGGAAGGACCCAATACGCAAAGCTACCCCATGGACAAGTGAAAGTGGTCTTATCTTATTCTTCTGGGCTGATTTGGATCTGGTTGTACCCGCTAAACCCATCTAGGAAGGAAAAGAACTTCTTCCCTACCAGGCCATCTAACACTTGATCTATGAAAGGCAAAGGGAAATGGTCCTTCTTGGTGGCCTTGTTTAGTTCCCGATAATCTACACAGATTCTCCACTTCCCATTTTTCTTTGGCACTAGCACCAAAGGAGAAACCCATTCGCTGTCAAAGATGGGGTAGATGAATCCTGCATCTAGCAACTTTTGTAGTTCTTCTTTGAAAATGTGCTTAAGGGCTAGATTCATCCTCCTTTAAGGCTGCCTGACTGGTTTGTAATCTTCTTTAATGTAAATTTGATGAATACAGACTAAAGGGTGGACTCCCTTCATCTCCTTATAGCTCCAAGAAAAAGCATCAAAGTGTTTTTCAATAAGCTACACAGTTCTTTCTTTCTCTTGAGAGGTGGATAGGGATGAGTTGATCTTCAAGGTTTTTTCTGGGCTGGCTTCCACATTCTTAAATCAGAGAGAGGTTGGATCAGCCACATAGAGATCAACTAAAGCATTGTCTTGTGTTTCTTCCACCAACTCTTCTAATGGAAACACACTGGGGGTGGATTCTGAATCAAGTTCTCAATAAGATCATGCTCGGTTTGTGGACCCCCCATAGTAGCTTCCACTATGCACAATGGTGTGGAGTAGACTTCATCCTCATCTTCCTCCTCCAACCAGAGAGGTAAGTCATGTTCTAGTAGAGGTTGGGCAGGAGGATATACGACTAGTTGTTTGGACACATGCCCATTCTTGATGGTCATGCTCCAAGCTCGAAAACTGATGTAGGCATCTGCAGTAGCCAACCAAGGTCTCTCCAGAATGAGAGGATATTCAGTGAGCTTTGCCTTCAGCCAGAGAACTAACAAATCAGCAGGGTACTCCCAGGAATCAATAGAGACCATGACATCTTCCACAATCCCCTCAAGGGTCACAGTGGAGCAGTCTGCTAACTTTAGTACTGTTGAGGTCTTTCTTAGGGAACCCTGAAGGTTGAGTTTAAGCATAGTGTCCCTAGTCATCACATTAATGGTAGCTCCTAGATCAATCAAGGTATGGGGGATTATGGTGCCATTGATGTGGACATCGACTACAGGACTACCAGGGTCCAAATATTTCGGACAGATTACGTGCCCCAACATCAGGTCGGATAGTTGTCTTATGACATTCATTGTTGGGGCATCTCTCTCGTGTCTGCTTGGGTGCCTGAAGCACTTCTCCTTGATCAACTTATTGTAGATTAGTACATCTTTTATGGCTTGGAGAAGTGGTATTTTCACACATAACTATTTTAGTTCCCCCAGAAGTTTAGTTTATTCTGGGGTCGGTTGTGTGGTTCTAGTTAGTCTCTTAGGAATGGGTGGAATGGTTTTTGGTTCACTTTCCTGTTTTTCTTCCTCATCATCGTTAGGAGGAGGTTGGCTATCTCGGATAACCTTCCCAGATCGTAGCTTAATCTCCTAAATCTCCACAACATAGGTTGGGCAAGATGTTTCTCCAGTATATACCTACTGGGCCTGTCTGTTATTGGGGTTTTGGTTCACTTGAGCAAGTATTTGTGGTTGTCTTAGGGGAGAAAGAGGTAATGGTTGTGGTTGAGCAGGTGGTGGAGGCAAAAGGGTGGGAGGAGAGTTGTATTGGGGCCTCCACCCCTAATGAGGTGCATTCCACTGAGGTTGTGGCTGAGCGTAAGAGTGAAATGAATGAGCAGCTAGTTGAGTATGATATTGAGATGGATACGACCAAGTAGGGGGTGTGGGCCAAGAAGGATGAGCAGGGGGGCCCCAATAAGGCATGGAAGTGGCTTGATTAGGGTTGTAATGAGTCTGGGATGTCCCTTGCATTCCCTGATGGTAAGGTATGGGTCCATGTGGCCTCCCTTGGTTCATGAAATAGAGTAGTTCAGTGGCTCCTTCAACCCCTTGGTACATAGCTTTAAATCCAGGTAAGGAAGGGCACTGATTTGTAGGATGGTCTTCTTCACAGACAAAACACACTTCTACAGAGTGCAATGGACATTCGTTCCTAGGATGCTTTCTAGTGCCCTTGGGACAAAAGATGGCCAAGGCCCTCTCGGCTTCCTCTTGCTTCCTTTGGATTGGCAAGGTATCCATTTCCATGGAAAGAGTCTGCCTCATCTCGCTCTTGACTTCTTCCATCTGATTCTGAATTTTGTTTTTAAGGGATGAACTAGATAAGGTGGTACTGGCTAAAGGTTGACTTCCCCTACCTCTATTTCTAGCTACCCTAGAATGGTTTCTAAACACAATCTTTATGTCATCATAAGGTAGTTGGTAGATGTCTCCCCGAGGTAGGAAATGGAGGGTATCTAGAAGGTCTTGAGGGACTCCTCTGAGAAGAATCAACTTCAGAGATTCGGGGTCAAGTGTGCACTTGGCCCTTTTATAACTAATTTGAAACCTCTCTTCATATTCTTCTAATGATTCATCACTTCCCATGGTCATTCGGAAGATTTCTTCCTTGGTATCCTTTGACCTACAGTAGTCCCAATATTTTTGTTTAAGGCTTGCTGCATCTGAGCCCAAGTTGCGAAACTATTTCCAGGTAACCCCATGAACTAGTGTAATGCTGCATCCTTGAGGGCAGAGGGAAAGAGTTTCAACTTCTACTCATCTTATGCATAGTCATAGGTTCGACAGAGAACAACGAACTCCAATAAGAAGGTATCAGGGTCTTCGGTAGTCAATCCATGGAAGTGAGGTAAGGCTGAGGGACTTATGATTTTCATCTTTGTGTCTCCATTGGTATCTCGGATAGGAAAGGCACCTTCTATTCTTTCCCCATTTCCTCTAAAATTTTTGTTTTCAGCCATGGTCTTAGGAGGAATGGTTTCTTTCTCTTCTTTTGTTATAGGATCTTCATATATATCTGGAGGTTCACCTATAGATTCTTTTGGATCACTACCACCAAAGAGGAGAGAAGGGTAACTTAGTGATGTGGTGGGGGTGTTGGGTAGGAATTTTCCTGAATTGTCTCTGTTCCTACGAGGCATGAAAGGAAATTTCTTTTTTGGGTGATTTTTGTGTTTCATTTTCTACTTGTACCTGCAAAAACTGAAATGGATTGAACAGAAAATTGCAACTAACTAAAATACCTTACTGAAATGAAAATTGCAGAATTGAAATGAATGTAGGAAATGTCTAATCTCTGCCTGGTGAAATGAAATTGCAGAATTGAAATGAAAGCAAGAAATGTCTAATCTACACTTGTTGAAATTAAATTGCAGAATTGAAATGAAAGCAAGAAATGCCTAATCCACGCTTGCTGAAATGAAATTGCAGAATTGAAATGAAAGCAGGAAATTCCTAATCTACACTTGCTGAAATGAAATTGCGGAATTGAAATGAAAGAAGGAAATGCCTAGCTTGTTGAAATGAAATTGCAGAATTGAAATGAAAGAAGGAAATGCCTAATCTATGCTCGCTAAAATGAAATTGCAGAATTGAAATGAAAGTAGGAAATGTGTAATATACGCTTGCTGAAATAAACTACTTAGCATAATTTTGCAGTAGAAAATAGAAGAAAAGTAGTAATCACAAAATACTCTGACACTTCCCCGGAAACGGTGCCAGAAAGAGTGGTGAGCTCCAGTATTGCAGTAGTAATGTTGTAGCTCCTGGGGCTCCCTTCTTTACTTTTATCAACTCGGTAGTTCGTAACAAACTTGGAAGCGACGATGTTATATGCACAAGTACTAGCTCTTACTGCAGGTTGTCACTTGATCAGCTGGCACAAGTTCGCTAGGAGATTAAGCCAACTTCTATGAGTTCTCAGAAGAAGCTTTTGCTGTGATGGAAGAAAGCTAACTCTACAAAGACTATTCTACTTGTAGGAAGAGAATGAAAACTGAAATGAAACTCAAACCCTAGCAAACCCTAGTTTACCCACTAACCCTAATTTTGCAAGAAAAGAGATGGAAACTAATGAAATGGGTGCCATCAACTTCTGAAAAGGTAAATTACATTTATTCAAGCTACTTCTGAAGAGAAATGAAAAGAAATCATCTTTTTGTACTTTTAAGTATTTTTATGTGGAATTATTGTGCTTGTGATTTAACTAGTTGTGACGGTGCAGAGGTTTGGTGGCAAAGGAAGATGGAGTTCGCTTTTGAAGATGGTGCGGAAGGTGTAGAGAGGTCCTAAGAAGTCCCTAGTACCCTTCTGGAGACTTCCATTGCGATCAAACTTCAAAAAAGCACTCGCATGAACTTCTACAGGAGGTTGCAGTGGATCTACAGGAGGAGGGCGAAAGTGGTTTTTGGAGGTTTGAAGGTGAAAAGATGATAGGAGAGGGGAGATGAAGGCTGGATGATAGTGTTTAAGGGTCTAGGACTCTGTCAATGAAGATTAGGAACGAAGGAGATGGTTGGATTTGTTCAAAGATCAAGAAAGCAACGTTGCACAAAAATGCAGAAATTAGGGCAAATTGGAGAAGTGAGGCGAATGAGTGGGGAAATCTTGAGAGATGAACTAGTATAGGTTGTGCTATGGAGGAATGATAATATGGAGTGTTCTACAAGTGAGTTGCATACTTACTTCTCAAAACTGACCCAAGCAAGAGCCAAAAAATAGAGTTTTGTTTATTTTGACCTAAAATCTGACCTAAAGCGAGAAAAATGTTGAACAAAACTTTATGAACAGAATATTATGTGAGAAAGCTAATGAACATGAAATGATCTAAGAAAGTGAATCCAAACTAATATCAACTTCTCCAACTCGAAATATCACACTAGCAATTGCATTGCAAAAGCAAAAATTGTGTTTTTGGTGGCAACAGTAATGCCTTGATCTCAGATCATAGTCCCAAGGAGGGAGAAAAGAGATCAAGACCTGCTGGTAGCCTTTTTGAATCTTTTTTTGTTACTGTAACAAACTATTTAATCAACTTGAAGCAAGAACAACTATTCTAACCATCAAAAGCAACCTAATTAACAAAGCAAGATTTAACCTAAACAACAAAAATTATCTCATGAATGCAAGCAAAAGCATACAAATACAAAAAGGAGGTGTTGGGAACTTGGGTTGGGCCCTAATCCAAGAGCTACATTCCTCTAGGAAAGATCAGTGCTGGTTCAAAGCTGGATTCATCTTCATTTATCAAAAAAAATAATAGTTACATCCCAAAATTGTCTGCAAAAAGAGCTCGAAAATGAGCTGAGTACTAAGCTGCACAAAAGTGCGAAAATATTTTATGAAATGGCTAACCTATTGAGGCTTGAAGCCTTCTTATTTATACAAGTGGGGACTCCCAACAGTTCTCCTAAACTTAAGGAACTCGGTTACCTAACCTAAAGATAACAACAACTCTACTAGACTTGCTTGGCTACCCCTTTGGATCATCATTGTGGTCCTTTGTACTCTTAGCTGCTAATGGAGAAATCGAGGAAGGGTTCAATAATGAACAGACACCCCTCCTATAAGTCCTCAACCACATTTTCTCGAGTTTGGTTGCCAATTTACTCATAAATGCCTGGTCCTTGTCCAAAAAATGTCCAAAAACCTGCAATAAACACTCATTAGACTATGTGGCAAAGTGACTATCCCCATTCACTCTTTTGACATAGATATATTCAAAAACATGCACAAAACTATTGATAATGGTGGATTAAATGAAAATAATAGGCAGAATTAGCCCATATAGTTACCTGTTTATTGGGCTCATCAGCGTGCTTCATGGATGGTAGAGAATCTAGGGGTTGAGGTGAACAAGTTCAAGCTAGCATAGCTTGTAAGTAAAGATTTTAAAAGGGCTCTAACACCATCAAATATCAAGGTTGTCTATAGGACGACTAGAATTCAGCTACTGAATATGATGCTCTTATGCATGATATTGGTTTCAGCTAGATATTTCATGTGGATGGTAAAGAAGAAGGGCATGTCCAAGCAAATGTTGAAGTGAAATAAGAAGTAAATGATATATTATCATATGGGAGCATATATTATCATATGAATTGTAGTTCTAGGTGGGGGAGGTGGAAGCATCTTTATGGGTAAACTAAGGAACAAAACTCTACATGTATGCATTTCTCTTAGATGGAACCTATTAGCACTCTATAATTTTTTGAGGTTGTAGAAGAAAATCACAAAGGTGACCACAAACCAACTTTTAAAGATTTGATCTACCCCTCCCTACTTTAGAGAGGGCTCTCTCTGTAAGATTTAACCTTTTTGTATTGAATATTCGGCTAGTTATGAATTTTAAGGTTTACTTTTTATTTAAAATTTTGGTTGATAATTAGATTACCATTGGTCTATGGAGTTTGTTACATAAAGTACAGAGCAACTGTAGTGTCTATAGATAGATCTCACATGGAAGGGTAGGAAAATTGAATGGATTCTTTAAAGTTTGTGAAATGGGGGAGAAAAAACATATTAAGATTCACTTTAGATATAGAGCATTGTTACTTGAAATCTATATTTAAATATCAAAAGAAAACATTGAAATTATTTGTAGCTAGGTGCAAAGTGTAGATTTAAACAAATTCTTCCCTTTACTTATCTATTGAATAATTTATATTAGGAAAAAAATATGTGCTATTAAAAAATAAATATAAACACATAAGACAATAGAGGCACTTCACCAACAACTTGACACAAGAATCCTCTAAAAGAGATTTTTTTATTACTGGTAAATACGTTGATGGTTTAGAAATAGACAATAGTTTTCTTTTGTTCAAAAACCAACATGTATTACTTCAAATGATGAAGTATTTATAACTTGTTTACAAAAATATCTTGATTTAAAATATCAAAATTTATTACAAATATCTATTCGTATATTTTGAAACAACATTCAAGATTTTATTAGAAAAAGGTATAAAAATATATTAAATTGTTCTAAAAAATATAAGTTTCCTATGTTTTTGTGTTGTTTCTAGGCATTCTAGTACTGACTGGACCTTTAATCGAGCAATATTGTTTAAGTTGTTGGTATGTGTGTCTCGATGTCCCACTATTCCCGTGTGTTCTATTTGATAACTGTAGTTGTTGAATGAGAAATGGTATTTGTCTTATTGTCCTATATCCATTTAATACTTGTTGATTAAAGTACGTTGAACGTGTCCTCATTGTCTTCTTTTCCTTTAATGTAGTTTTTTATGTTAAAAGCAAGGCAGGGGGACCGATTCTTTCAGATTATGAATGGATACTAGGAGGTGCCTCATCACAGCTGAGGACTGGAGGTCAGGAGATGAAGTGGAGGTGGATCTAGGTTTGAAAGTCAAAGGAATCTTCTTTTCGAAAGGGGGGGTTGCTACAGTGATGTATGAGAGGTGGGGTCTGAAATATGGAGTGGATGACATGTAGCTTTGAGTTTCGAACCCCCTTGAATAATTTGAAACGGAGCTCAGGGGGTCCGAAATTTTCCTCTGTCATTGATCTAGGCAGGTTCGGTCCGAATCATTAAGAGATAAGGATTTTACTTTTAACACACAATCCTTTCCTTATTATAATTGTAGGTTATCCAAGAAGTGAACTCGAAAAAACTTTCTAATTGATTAAATGAAATATTGCATCCGGATAGTGTTTTATCGCAACGATATCAGGACATAGGACTTTACACTCTTCTATAGTATTTCTTCGATAGACCAAAAATGATAGCCCATTAAGTCACGATATATAAAATATCACGTCCGGTCAGGCTTTATTGCAATCGAAATCACAATTGGGGAATAGGGCCTTATGGGGAGAGGAACATGAGATGGTGCGGGAGCCAGGACTTAAAGAAATGGTGGGGACGTATCGCTGGGGTTTATCAAGGGATGGGGATATCGCTATGGGACAGTAATGCAGTATTTTAATGTGTTGCGTTTGCCGGGGGCCGGGAATCATATGCGGAGGGATATCATAATTGGAACGGGGAGTATTATCGGTGGGTTGTATCAGCACGGGATTTATATTAGCGCTGATATATATAAGTGATGCAGGGTAAGGAATGTAGGATGCGATGTGGGGTAGGGAATGTAGGACTTATTGCAATCGCATAGGGCACAAGGGTAAGAGGCATTTCTTTACGGTTCGTATAGTATATGCCGACTGCGGGCTATGGGATATGATGTGGGACTGTTATTGTAATCGGTGGATAGGTAAAGACTTAAACATATGGCAAACATGGACTTTTACGAAATACGATAGCAGGATAGCGCGGGCCCATCCTATATATAATGTATTACATTGTAATACATTACAATGTAAATAATTATGCGGCATGTTTAATACATGAGAAACAGCTAGAGTTTGAATTTTCAAAGGGTTTTAATAAAATTTCAATGTATAACCATAGAAAAGTATGTTGGAAATAATATTGAGAGGGGGGGGTGAATCAGTATTATCAAATTCTTTTCAATCTATCTTTCTTATTTATACTTTGAATAATTCTTCAAATATTGATCATTACTTTGTATGTCAGTATCATAAAATAATGAGCAGGAACAATAAAAGCAAATAGTCACACAAAAGAACACCAGATATAAGGTGGAAACCCAATGTGGGTGAAAACCACCTGCTGCAATATGTCTCTATCTTCTTTCAATTAGAAACTCCTTTTACAATGATTATGTACTGGTGCAGTCCTTTACTAGTACGTAGGCTACAACCTACAGAGAGCTACAACCCTCTCTCATTCTCCAGCTTCTCCTGGAAGGGAGATACAACCCCCTTAGCTCTTGTACTAGCCCAGATACTAGTACGTAGGTGCTAACCTACTGAAGGCTATAACCTTCTCTTTCTTCTAGGGACCACGTTTCATAAATTTTCAGACTGGATCCATGAACATCAATCAATCATCAAGTATATCTGCATCAAACAATCTCCTTTTCCCAATTAGCACTGAATCAAGTAAACACTTCTCTGACAGTTGTACCCAGAACAGAGTAACAGTAACCACACACCAAATTCTGAACCCAGAATACTGCAGCAATAGACAGAGGCAGCTATATCATAATTTAAAGATATACGCTACTTCAACAACCTGAAACCTGCGTGCAGATCTATAAAGGATAATTCCTTCTTTCAAATATTCAGACACTAATTAACCCAGATTGTCAGATTTATAGATCAAGCATGCGCCTCATATAACAGATCAAAATCATGAAAAGATATTATTATTCAAGCATAAATATTATGACGCATCAATAGAACTTATCCTTCTTTATGCGCTAAGGTTCCTCCTTCATTCAGATCCAGATCTGCACCATAACCTAATCACAAATATTTCAGATCTAGCACTTATTAGATATTCAATTTATTCGATGATGCTTTGCCAAATGATCTCCTTCCTCTTTTATAGTCTTAGGCCTTCCACAATACCATGATCCAAAACCATAGGATCAAAAAGCTGTTGGACTAATACCATGAACCAACCATGAAAGTGCGTGAGATCAACACTTTTGGATGCAATACGAGGAGCCAAAACCATAGGATCAAAAACTATAGGACTAATACCATGAACCAACCATGAAAGTGCGTGAGATCAACACTCTTGGATGCAATACCACAGACCAAAACCATAGAATAAAAAACTGTCGGACTAATACCATGACCCAACCATGAAAGTGCGTGAAATTTTCCTTTCATGAAAGGAACTTTTCTCTGCATGAAAGTGCATAAACTTTTTCTCTACATGAAATAAAATTTTCTCTGCATAAAAGTGCGTGAACTTTTCTCTACATGAAATAAGATTTTCTCTGCATAAAAGTGCGTGAACTTTTCTCTGCATAAAAGTGCGTGAACTTTTCTCTACATGAAAATAAACTTTTCTCTGCATAAAAGTGCGTGAACTTTTCTCTACATGAAATAAACTTTTCTCTGCATAAAAGTGCGTGAATTTTTCTCTACATGAAAGAAACTTTTATCTTCATGAAAGTTCGTGAACTTTGTTGCACTATAATTTATCATCTGAGATGAGTGGGTTGCCATCAAGTACAACATATGTATCATAATGCCAACAATCTCCCCCTTTGGACTTGATGGCAACAACAACCAATCACTCTCCCCCTTTGACATCAAGGGCAAAGGGTTATGCTCCCCTTAAGAACATGCTCCCCCTGACTAAAAACCAGATCTGAAAAGAAGAACCATAATCCATCAAACACCATAAATGACCATGAAAGAGATAGAGACGTATTGCAGCAATATTCAGACCAGAATCCATGATCTCCTTCTATACTTCCTCCATAATGCCAACAATGCATGATATGCTCCCCCTGAACCTGTGCCATTCTATCTTTGACCAATCCGCAACCCTGCACATGTACGCATATACTTCAGATGAACCTTGCGTACAACCAACAATCATAAGAGATTCAACAACAAGATGATGCATCAACAACCCCCAGCTTTTGCCTGAGGTATTCAAAGGTCTCCCTCGGCAATGGTTTGGTGAGTATATCAGCAACCCGTTCCTTAGAAGGAACATACTCCAACTTGACCTTGTGTTCAAGCACTTGTTCTCGGAGAAAGTGATACATGATTGGTATGTGCTTGGTTTTTGAATGCATGACTGGGTTCTTTGAAATGTTGATTGCACTTGTATTATCACATAAGATGGAGATGGGTGGTGTACAAGTGATTTGAAAATCCTGCAGGGTCTGCATCATCCAAAGGAGTTGAGTGCAGCAAGATGCAGCAGCAACATATTCTGCTTCAGCTGTAGACAAGGCAATCGAACTCTGTTTCTTCCTGAACCAAGATACTAATCTAGAACCCATAAAGAATGCACCACCACTTGTGCTCTTCCTGTCATCCACGCATCTGGCCCAATCTGCATCAGTATAAGCATGATGTGTGATATCTATATCTCTAGGATACTATAAGCCATAATTTTGAGTCCCTTGAAGATATTTGAAGATTCTCTTTATTGCCTGAAGATGAGTTTCCTTTGGATTTGCCTAAAATCTTCCAACTATTCCCACTGCATGCATGATGTCTGGTCGGGTACCTGTCAAATAAAGTAGACTTCCAATCATAGATCTGTAGGTTGGTTGATGTACTGCTGCTGATTCATCATTTGCACTATGGCTACACCCTGTGACCATGGGTGTACATACTGGTTTTGCATCTTCCATGCCATATTTCTTCAAAATCTGCTTGAGATACTTGGTTTGAGACAAGAAGATCCCTCCTTCCTTTTGTTGGATTTGCAGGCCAAGAAAATATGTCAATTCTCCAAGCAAGGAAATTTCGAATTCTTTCTGCATCACCAAGGCAAAGCTTTGACTCATAGATTCTTCATTGTTGCCAAAGATAATGTCATCTACATACACAAAAAGTATCAACAATTTGTCATTTTCAATTTTTATATAAAGATTGCTATCTGCTGATCCTTTTAAAAAAACCTTGTTGATGAAGATATTTGTCCAAACGAAAGTACCAAGCCCTTGGAGCTTGTTTATGACCATAGAGAGCCTTTTCCAATCTGCATACAAGATTTGGATCATTTCCAAGAATGAAACCATCTGGCTGCTCAATGTATACTTCTTCTTCTAAGTCTCCATTCAGAAAGGCTGATTTCATGTCCATTTAAAATACTTTGAACTTTTGAAAGCTTGAGAGAGCAAGGAACATTCGGATGGCCTCAAGTCTTGCAACAGGAGAAAAAGTTTCTTCAAAATCTATTCCTTCTTGCTGCGCATACCCTTTACAAAAAAGTCTGGCCTTGTTTCTAATTACTTCCCCATTTTCATTCAACTTATTTTTGTTGACCCATTTTGTCCCTATAACATTCTTATCCTTTGGTCTAGGAACCAACTCCCAAGTGTTGTTCTTTTCGATCTGCTCAAGTTCTTCATCCATTTCTTTGACCCAACATTCATCTTTGCATGCCTCTTTTACGTTTTGTGGTTCAGTGGATGAGAGTAATGCCAAATAGCTTGAAGCTTCTGCAATTGTTCTTCTTGTTTGTACACCTGCTTCTTTTTGCCCCAAAATCTGAGATTCTCGATGATTCTTCTGAACGTACCTGGATGGAGTCTTCTCTTCTACCCTTATCTGTTCCTCTGGTGCTTCTTGAGGTTCTTCTTCTTCATCATTCTATGTTTGAGGGCAGTCTTCATATTCTTCGATATTTTCATGATTTACTTGCCTAGGAATGTATCCTTTTTCATCAACCACTACATCAATGTTGTCAACAATTCTTCCAAGTCTTTTATTGTAGCACTTATATGCTTTTCTGTGTGGAGAATAACCAAGAAGAATGCCTTCATCTGCTCTAGGTTCAAGTTTAAAGTTGCTCATTAGTATTCTTAATATAGCATTTGCTCCCAAAGATTTTGAAGTGTTTTACTAAAGGAGTCTCACCATACCAGAGTTCATGAGGAGTTTGAGTGTTGTTCACTCGGAAATTTGTTTTATTGAGAATAACAACCGCAACATATGCAGCTTCACCCCAGAAAGTTATGGGAGTTCCGGACTCATCAAGCATAGCACGGGCAATTTGTTGGACTGTTCTGTTCATCCTTTCCACCACTCCATTTTGCTGAGGAGTTCTAGCTGTAGAGAATTCCCTTCTTATCCCATGTTCTTCATAGAAATCAAAAAATTCATTTCAGGTAAACTCCCCACCTTTGTCGGACCTGAGGCACTTAATTTTGTAACCTGATTCATTTTCAACCAAGGCTTTGAAGGATTTGAATTTTTTGAATGCTTCGTCTTTGTGCTTTAAAAGTCCTAACCAAACAAACCTGCAGAAATCGTCAATGAATAGTATCAAGTATTCTTCTCCTCGAGGTGACCTCGTCCTGAAAGGACCACATACATCTGTATGGACTAGTTCAAGAGGCCTGCTGGCCGATCCTTCCTTCTTCGGGAAGTTGGTTCTGGTTTGCTTACCAAACTGACATGATTTGCATATAGTGTTGTCTGCAATTTTGATATCTGGAATACCACGAACTGCCTGATATTTGCATGCCTTCATTATTTGTGAAAAGCTTAAATGCCCCAACCTCCGGTGCCATAACCAATGTTCATCATCCTTGCTCAAATAGCATTGTTGTTGTCCTTCTTCAAATATGTATAGATTATTTGGAGTTCTTCTACCTTTGATCACTGTTTTCCCTGTATCAAGATCACGAACGCTACATCCATTTGATCGAAATATTACCTTGGTTCCTTGATCGCACATCTTACTGACACTCAGAAGGTTATGCTTCAAGCCATCAACATACAAAACATTTCAAGCTTTGACCTTTTCTTTTAACTGAGCTGTGCCTTTTCCTTTTATAGCTGTTGGAGTATCATTTCCAAAAGAAACTTTCTTTCCCTTTTCTAAAGCAGAATATGATTCAAGTTTTTCTTTATCACCTGTCATATGCTTCGAACATCCACTGTCGATGTACCATAGATTTTCCTGTCCCTCTGCATAAAAGGCTATCCCACATCTTTCTATTTGTGGTTCCTTTATTCTCCATGTTCTGGTGCTTGAGGCTTGTTCCTTTGTCTGCTGAAACCTGCTCCTGCATTCAGAATCTTGATGACCAAATTTATTGCAAATAGAACATTCAACTTCATTTTTAAGAGCCGAAAAGTTGTTATAGGTCCTTTTTGTAATCCTGATCATACTTCTTTGTTTTTGAGCTTCTCTAGTCATGATTGTTTTATATGCAACACATTGAGCTGCTTTGTGACCAAAGTTATGGCAAGAGAAACATTTCCGATTGAAGAAACTTCTGCGATTATCAAATCTAGCGGCCAAATGATTGTAATTTCTATTGTCATCCATTCTTGAAGCAAATTGAGAAGATTTTACCTGTGGCTGGTTGTAGCTTTTGTTCATCCTAAAGATAGATTGCCCCTGGTTTACCTGATAGTCTTTGCTCATTCTTCATGTAATTCATTCCTGCTTTACCTGGTGATCTCCATTGTGCTTTTGCTCATTCCTTCTTGCTGCATCAAGATAACTTTTCGAGGTGGATGCTTGAGATGTTTCTCCATTATACCACAGACCTGTCTTGTTTAGCGGAGAACGCTGTACATTGATGATCTCATCCAGAGTTTCAGATCCTTTGACAAACTTAAGATTAATAGCCTTTGTTTTCTCAATTTCTTTTCTAAGGCCAACAATTTCACCTTCTAACTTTTCAAGATATTTTTCTTTTTCATCAATTTGAAATTGCAGAGTATCAATGATCATATTCTTTTCTTCTATACATGTATTAAGTCTAGAAATCTCTTCATAAAAACTATCCACAACTATAGCATCCATGTAATCATCATCTTCAAATGCCATTAAAATTTTATACTCATTACCTCGTTCATCTTCATCACTATTTGATAGACCATCACTGTCGTCATGAGTGTAGTAGCTTTTCTTATTTGCATTTTGTTTCTTGTTCCATTTGGCAGGTTCCTTTCCTTTGTCAATCTTATCCTTATGAGGACATTTGGCAGCATAATGACCTACTCTTCCACAAGCAAAACATTTAAAAGGTAGCTTACCTCTGAACCTTCCAGTACCCCGTTGAAGATTTCTGACAAAATTTGATTCTTCTTCTTCTTCTGGCACGTGAATTGATTCATAGTAGTCTCCTTTGCCTGAAGCCTTAAAAGCAACTTCTCTCCTGTCTGATGGACCTCCTTTCCTCATTTCATAAGCAGTTATAATTCCGTGTAGCTGAGACATACTAAGAGTTCGTAGATTTTCCTTTTCTTCTATTGCAGACACTTTAGATTCAAACTTGGGGGACAATGATCTTAGGACTTTTTCAACCACAACAGCCTCTTTTATTTCTTCACCCAAGTTTTTCATACAATTAACAATCTCATCTACCCGAAGGAAATAGTTGGCCACACTTTCATGATTATACATTCTGAGATTCTCATACTGAATCCTGAGGGTTTGAAGTTTTGCACGTTTTACCTGTTCATCTCCTTCGTAGCTCAAAACGATCTTGTCCCATATTTCTTTTGCGGATTTATATTGCATAACCTTCACAAATTCAAATTGAGATAGACATCCTAGAAGAGTATTAACCGCCTTTGGATTTGTTTCATATTTCTTCTTCTCAGCTGAATCTGTAGGAGTAGCTGATGGAAAAGTATACCCTATTTCTATAATGTCCCATACTTATGTACCCAAAGATTGAAGATAGGAAATAACTCTTACCTTCCAATATACGAAGTTTGTTCCATCAAAAATTGGTGGCCTGATTGATGCTTCCCTCTCGTAGTTGCTCATGATGTTAGATCTTCCTCCAAGCGATCAAGCTTCCTTAGAAGGACCTGCTCTGATACCAATTGTTGGAAATAATACTGAGAAGGGGGGGGGGGGGGGTGAATCAGTATTATCAAATTCTTTTCAATATATCTTCCTTATTTATACTTTGAATAATTCTTCAAATATTGATCATTACTTTGTATGTCAGTATCATAAAATAATGAGCAGGAACAAGAAAAGCAAATAGTCACACAAAATAACACTAGATATAAGGTGGAAACCCAATGTGGGTGAAAACTGCTGCAATATGTCTCTATCTTCTTTCAATTAGAAACTCCTTTTACAACAATTTTGTACTGGTGTAGTCCTTTACCAATACGCAGGCTACAACCTGCAGAGAGCTACAACCCTCTCTTGTTCTCCAGCTTCTCCTGGAAGGGAGCTACAACCCCCTTAGCTCTTATACTAGCCCAGATACTAGTACGTAGGTGCTAACCTACTGAAGGCTATAACCTTCTCTTTCTTCTAGGGACCACGTTTCATAAATTTTCAGACTTAATCCATGAACATCAATCAATCATCAAATATTTGCATCAAACAACCTCCTTTTCCCAATTATCACTGAATCAAGTAAACAATTCTCTGACAGCTGTACCCACAGCACAGTAACAGTAACCACACACCAAATTCTGAACCCAGAATACTGCAGCAATAGACAGAGGTAGCTAGATCATAATTTAAAGATATACACTACTTCAACAACCTGAAACCTGCATGCAGATCTATAAAGGATAATTCCTTCTTTGAAATATTCAGACACTAATTAACCCAGATTGTCAGATTTATAGATCAAGCATGCGCCTCATATAACAGATCAAAATCATGCAAAGATACTATTATTCAAGCATAAATATTATGACACATCAATAGAACTTATCCTTCTTTATGTGCTAATGTTCCTTCTTCATTCAGATCCAGATCTGCACCATAACCCAATCACAAATATTTCAGATCTAGCACTTATTAGATATGCAATTTATTCCATGATGCTTTGCCAAATGATCTCCTTCCTCTTTTATAGTCTTAGGCCTTCCACAATACCACGGTACAAAACCATAGGATCAAAAAACTGTTGGACTAATACCATGAACCAACCATGAAAGTCCGTGAGATCAACACTTTTGGATGCAATACCACGAGCCAAAACCATAGGATCAAAAACTATAGGACTAATACCATGAACCAACCATGAAAGTGCGTGAGATCAACACTCTTAGATGCAATACCACGGACCAAAACCATAGGATCAAAAAATGTCGAACTAATACCATGAGCCAACCATGAAAGTGCGTGAAATTTTCTCTTCATGAAAGGAACTTTTCTCTGCATGAAAGTGCGTGAACTTTTTCTCTACATGAAATAAACTTTTCTCTGCTTAAAAGTCCGTGAACGTTTCTCTACATGAAATAAACTTTTCTCTACATGAAATCAACTTTTCTCTGCATAAAAGTGTGTGAACTTTTCTCTACATGAAAATAAACTTTTCTCTGCTAAAAGTTCGTGAACTTTTCTCTACATGAAATAAACTTTTCTCTGCATAAAAGTGCGTGAATGTTTCTCTAAATGAAAGAAACTTTTATCTTCATGAAAGTGCGTGAACTTTGCTGCACTATAATTTATCATCTGAGATGAGTGGGTTGCCATCAAGTACAACATATGTATCATAATGCTAACAAAGTGGATACAGACATGTACAATGATTTTTGGGATATGAACAAGGGGGAAAAGGGTTTTGACTTAGGATTTTAGGAACTTATTAGGGGAAAATGGATTTTAAAGGGAATGAGGGAATTTATGAGGGAAATGGGGGAGAGGTTATGTGGGTCTCGGCTAGAGTTAAAACCATATCGCATATTCATAATAGTGTAAATGGGTTTTACAAAGGAAAGATGAAAACATGATTTAAATTATAGCATATTCTTTTGAATTCAAAACTTTGTTCTGGCTTATCTTTCAATCTAGAATCAGATTTGAGCGCAGGACATACCATTGCAAAGCTGCTTCTAATTAGTTTCTGATGAAAACACCTACATTATGATATGATACAAATATTGTTATGCAAAAATATCCTTAAATATTGATACTTGGGGTCACTTTGGAAATAATTTGCAAGATGAAATAATATTTACAACATCTCAAACATAATAATGATCAATTATAATCAAGCAATCCTATAAAAATTATAGGACCCTAACAGTCGTTCCAGCTAGGGATGACACTCCCTAGTGAAGTGTCAAGAACATTATAGACTAGTAGCCTGATTCATTGCGCTCACCCCAAATCTACAACCTATTCTGCCATGAAAAACTATGTGACTGAAACTTTTAAATTGAAACCAAAACCATTCTACAAATTGAAATTTGAAATACACACTGAACTAAAAATTGTACTGCTATCTGAAACTGAAACTGATAATAATGCTTGAAAAGGATGCTCAAAGTGCTGAGTTTATTTGCACACTACTACCTACTCTATATTTTTGTAATCATGCTAAATAAAATTATACAATAGTGTCAATGAAGCCAGTCAAGTAGCTCCTGAATAAGTG
Source organism: Pinus tabuliformis (assembly GCA_031772625.1). Taxonomy (NCBI): domain Eukaryota; kingdom Viridiplantae; phylum Streptophyta; class Pinopsida; order Pinales; family Pinaceae; genus Pinus; species Pinus tabuliformis. The sequence continues at coordinate 1,700,650,505 of CM062819.1, read as the reverse complement.
GACTGCTTGACTTCTTGTTGGTACAACCAAAAGGACAACTTGATTTTTTGTCCATAAATTGAAAGTTGTAGAATGCAATAGCAACTGTTGTTGGATCTGATAATGAAAATATGATTGAACACTTGAGTTGAAAAGAACCTCCATGTAGTTTGTTATAGGATAAGTAAAGGCAAGATTAATTAGCTTACCTTGCAGGCTTTGATTGACTGATTAAGCATGGAAGCTTTCATCAGTTGTATTCTCAAGCTTAAACCCTAATTCCCACTATTCAGTTTCAGCCTTATGCTCGAAAACAAGAATCTCATCAATCTGTAAATCAAAAGGCAATACAATCTCCTCTTGTTTTGGAGAAGGAAGATTTTCTAAGAACTGTTTAGGATCTTGGAAACTATATGACTGAATCTGAAAAACCAAAAGTTTAATACCCTTCTTAAAGCTTTCATCAATTAACTCAAGAAAACAAATTTTACCTTTCGGGGAATTTTTTCTCATTTTTAACAATGAAACAAGGTCATTGAAAAAGCTCCATAAATTTTAAAATCCATTAACGTATCCCTGAATTCTTCTAAAACTTCACCATATCTAGGGTTTACCACATACCCTATCATGTTGCTTAGCAATACATCAGATCAATATGTAGTGGAGTTTCCATGAGTTTTCTACAAATTTGGATTCTTTAACAGTGGGGTCACCCTAAAAACTTTGAAGCTTTGGATGCTTGAACATGGAGTCGCCAGGTGAATGACAACCTTCTTGTGTTTGATCACTATCCACCATCAGTAATCAGATTTGGAACTTGATATGATTTTCTGAGGAATATGAAATGTTCATCCTGATTATGGTCAAAGAATGTTAGCACTCTATACTTTTCTAAGGTTGCAGAAGAAAATCACAAAGGTAACAACAAACCAACTTTGGAAGCTCGGGTTTAGCCTACGAGCTTCAGAGAGGGCTCTCGTTGTAAGATTTAACTTTTTTGTATTGAATATTAGGCTAGTTATGAGGTTTAAGGTTTGATTTTTATTTTAAATGTTGGTTGATAATTATATTACCACTGGGCTAGGGAGTCTATTACATAAAGTAAAGATCGATTATAGTGTCTACAGATAGATCTCACAGGGTAGGGTAGCCAAACTGAATAAATTCTTTAAAGTTTGCGAAATGGGGGATGAAGAATAGATTAAGATTCACTTTAGATATAGAGCATTGTTACCTGAATTCTATATTTAAAGATCAGAAGAAAACATTGAAATTATTCATAGTCGGGTGGAAAGTGTAGATTTAAACAATTTTTGTCATTTACTTATATATTGAATAATTCATGTTAGGAAACATATATGTTCTATAAACAAAGAAAGATAAACACATAAGATGATAGAGGCATTTCACCGACAACTTGACACAAGAATCTTGTGAAAGAGTTTTTTGTATTATTGGTAAATCCACTCATGGTTCAAAAATAAAAAATAGTGTTCAAAAGCCAACATGTATTACTTCAAAGGATGAAGTATTTATAACTTGTTTATGAAAATATCCTAATTTAAAATAGCAAAATTTATTACAAATATCTATTCGTATATCTTGAAACAGAATTGAAGATTTTATTACAAAAACGTATAAAAATAGATTAAATTGCTCTAAAAATATTAGTCCCCAGCGTTCTGGTGCTATTTCTAGGCATTCTGGTAGTGATTGGACCTTTAATCAAGCAATGTTGTTTGAGTTGTTGGTATGTGTGTCTCGTTGTCCCACTATTCTAGTGCGTTTTGTTTGATGCATGTAGCTATTGAATAAGAAATGATATTTATCTTGTTATCCTCTCTCCATTTAATACTTGCTGATTAAATATGTGGAATGTGTCCTCATTGTCTTCTTTTCCTTTACTATTGTTTTTTTTTTGTTAAAAGCAAGATAGGGGGTCCGATTCTTTCAAACTATGAATGGATATCGGGAGGGGCCACATGTCAGCTGAGGACTGGAGGACATGAGATGAAGAGGAGATGGAGCCGAGTTTCAAAGTCAAAGGAATCTGATTTTTAGAGGGGGGGTGCTACAATGATGTATGAGAGGGGGATCCAAAATATGGAGAGGATGACACATATGTTTGAGCTTGGACCCGCCCCCCTTGAATAATTTGAAATGGAGCTCAGGGGGGTCTGAAAGTTTCCTCTGTTGTTGATATGGGCAGGTTTGATCTAGGTCGTTAAGAGATAAGGATTTTACTTTTAACATGCATCCCTTTCCTTATTATAATTGTATGTTATCCAAGAAATGGACCCAAAAAACCTTTCAATTGATTAAATGAAATATTGCATCCAAACAGAGTTTTATCGCAATTGCATATAGATGGGGGACTTTAGACTCTTCCATAATATTTCGCTAATGGACTGGATGTGATATCTCATTAAGTCACGATATATAAAATATTGTGTCTCATCCGGATTTATCACAACCGCAATTGAATTTGGGGAACAAGGCCTTATGAGGGAGGGGCACTTGAGATGGTTCGAGGGTTGGGACTTAATGCAGTGGCAGGTACCTGTCACCGGGGTTTATCCCAGGATGGGGATATCATTGGGGGACTATGATGTGATATTTTAATGTGGTGCGGTTGCTGGGGGCCGTGACTCGTAGTCGAGGGGATATCGCAATAGAAGTGGGGAGTATTATCGGCAGGTTGTAGTGGTGCGGGAGTTATAACAGCGTTGATATGTATAAGCGATGCGGGGTAGGAAATGAAGGACTTATCGCAATTGCATAAAGGAAAAGGGTAAGGGCCATTGATTTACATTTCATATAGTATATACCAACTGCGGGCTATGTGATATGATGTGGGACCATTATCGCACTCGATGGATAGGTAACGACTTAAACATATGGAAAACGGGGACTTTTGTAAAATGCGATAGCGGGATAATGTTATCCTATCATATATATAATGTATTACATTATAATACATTCCAATGTAAAAAAGTATGCGACATGTTCAATATATAGGAAATGGCTAGAGTTTGAATTTTCAAAGGGTTTTCAAAAAATTCCAATGTATAACCATAGAAAAGCGGATATAGAGATGTACAGTGATTTTTGTGATATGAACAATGGGAAACAGGGTTTTGACTTAGGATTTTAGGAATTTATCAAGGGAAAATGGATTTTAAAGGGAATGAGGGAATTTATGAGAGAAATGAGGGAGAGGTTATGTGGGTCCTGGCTAGAGTTAAAACCATATTTCATATTCATAATAGGGGAGATGGTTTTTTACAAAGGATAGATGCAAACATGATTTAAACCCTAGTATATGCTTTTGAAGTCCAAACTTTGTTCTGTCCTATCTTTCAATCTAGGAATCGGATTTGAGCACAGGATATAGCATTGGAAAGCTGCTTCAAAGCAATTTCTGAGGAAATCACCTGCATTATGATCTAATCGAAACATTTTTATGCGAAAATATCCTTAAATATCGATACATGGTGTCGCTTTGGAAATAATTTGTAGGATGAAATATTATTTACAACATCCTAAACATAAGAATGATCAGCTATAATCAAGCAATCCTATAAAAATTATAGGACCCTAACAGAATATATGCATAGTATGCATTCCCGGGGATGGATTGGAACTAGACCACTGAGGAAAAGTTCTTGGTTTACTTCCACTACAGGGTGCTATCATAACTAAGATTCAGAGGTGGGTATGACAAATTGGTTGAGCACTTCTTTCAGATGATATTTGAGATCGATCCACCTTTCATGAATGATTAGGTGAAGGAGTCACTTTGAGATATTCTAGACTATTTTGTTTCTCCTAACAATACATACATCAAATACTTCAGTTGTTAGATATCCCCTCATTTTATGCCGTGATATGTGACCAACAAGGTGGTCATGCAAGAGGTAGCAAATTAGCTAGACAAGGGATTTCCATGAATTCTTCATAAGAGGAATAAAGCCACTTGGCCTATCCTTCCATTGAGGATCAGATTATATGACTTGAAGAGCCACAAGGAAACAACAACTTAGATACAGCAGTAGAACTACCTTCACTTCAACACTAAGGATTTCCATGGATATGATCCTAGGAAAATTGTTAAGAAACATTGTGAAAGGATTGGTCACAATACATGGTACTCACCAATGTCCACAACAGAAGATGAGAAGATAAATGACTCTTAAAACAAAAACATCAAGGCACATCTAGGGATGGAGACCATTTCACCCCAAGACCAAACAACTCAATACTTTTAAGTGTAGGAGGAGGAGTATATAACCCCCCCAAGCAAGGATAGTAGCTCTTAATAAGAGGATTAGGCATTCTCGACATTAGAGAGAAACTAGAAATCGAAAGCCAATCCTTTAAACACATGATTTGTTTAGCAGAGCAGGAGAGGAGATAAGCATAAGAATAAGAGGAGAAGTGGAAGTAAGTGGAATTTCTTTAGAAGCAACAAGAGGAAGAAGAAAATAGGAGAATGATAGAAGAAGAATAGTAGAGGTAGTCCCAAGAGGAGGAAGCAAAATAGAGATTGTAAGAAGAAAAGTTGGCCTAGGATCTAGAAGAGGAATAGTTAGAGGAAGAGGATGCCATCCAGCCAATGGAGGAAGAACAAAACACTCCAAAAGAACATCCCCTCACAGGTGGCCATCTTCCATTTTGAGAGATGGAGATCACACCTCCATTGGAAGATACAGTCATGTATGTATGTAGTGAACGTTTGGTCAACGTAAGAAGAGGAGCATGCAACGGAGGCAAAGATACTTCCCCAAGTATCCTCAAAATACAGTCTCAGTCTCTATAGAGAAGGTGATAACCTCCAACACCAGAAGGAATCTGAAAGTTAATCTAGTAGAAAATGTTGCATTTTCTACAACAACATGAGATAATTCTGATTACTTGCTAAATGAGAATGTCAGGATGAGAAGAGAACTTGTTTGGGTGAAGCAACAGGGGGAACATATTGCAACAGAGAATCAACAGCTATCCTCACAAATATTCAGCATCGTCGTAGTCAACCGTGCAGGAAGAATTTAGGCTAATGAAGGACACCATGGCATGGCATGATTAAACAATGAGATGATTCATTTCTAGTAAATGGTTTCTCCTCTTGTTGACATTCAAGACAAGCCATGGGAAATGGTGAAACTCCTTGATGTAGGAAAAAAAGAAGTATATGATCTTCAGGAGTGGGTTACAAAGTATTCAGATGCTCCACATCATTTGGAGAAGAAATATATGATTGCCGCAAAGATGGATAGAGTTCAGTTGGCACTCCACCACCAAAAATGCATGTGCCTTGGAGAACAATTAATCAATACTATTCTTTCAGATAATCAACTACGAAATTTGTTTAAGTCTCTAAAACAGAAGCATGGGATGCCTGATAGGTACACATGAATCAGTTATAGGTAGGGTGATCATCTTCTTGGAGATCCAATAATACATCGAGAAGATCAAGTAGACAACACAAGGGAAAGGTTTGGAGGTAACCAAAGACATTATTTTCTAGTACGCCTTTACACCAATCAAATCACATATGAAACTATCATGGCTATGGAGTAACCTAAAGTCAACCTCCAAGAACATATTGACAGAGGAATTGGAGGTAAAGATGCACTACAATGGGGACTTGTCAGTTCAGGTCAAATATATATCCATGGAATTCAAATATTGACATACATACATTACAAATGAGCTCCATGTAGAATAAAATGACTTATCCATTTGATGATTCTTTTTCCCATGATATTTTCGTCTTATATAACCATCATCTCATTTGTAATTTGTCTTAGATAATAAATGTTATGTAATGAAGTCCAAGGGACACATGTGAAATGTGAACAACCACACATTGGAATGTAATGAGTCATGTATAGAATATGAATAGTCATAGAAGTTAAAGAGTCATGAGGAAGCTCAAAGGTCATTGTTACTTGTTATAAATAGCTCCTCATAACTCAAGCATAAGGGATTTTTGGAGGGCTTATATTCTAGAGGTATTTCCTTGGCTTCTCTTGTAAGACATATGAGATAGGTCATTCTTTGGATAAGAAAGTTGTGGTTTCATGTTCCACCATTGGATACAATGTTTCATCTATGTAACAATGTACTTGGGATCTTGCACTTTTAATCAGAAGCTCAATGAGTTGACACTTCTTCATACATGTATCATAGATGTAGTTGGACTATTCTAGTTATGTTTATGGTATATGTTGGTGTACTTGGACACTAAGTTAATGAAATAATTCATTTCATAACTATGACTAATATTGAATGAGTGTTGTTATCCTTTAACAATTGTTATTTATTATGTGGACTAATCTGCAGGTATTCAACAAGTCTCTCTGTTTCTTCTGGGATCCCACTTTAGGATAACACTATTAATTTTCTAACTGGTGGCTCATTTCCCTCATCAACTGTGGAAGTATCCCTCGTACACCTTACATTAGGTGTCTCACAAAGAACACATCATTTTTGCCCCAAAGTGGTTTTATGTTCTCTTCTATTGAATTTTAACCAAGTCATATATTTAAACCTTTCCAATGATGGCCAAATCATATGACCAAATGGGATCCCTATATAAAATGGTGTGAGGTCTAATTGGGACCTCACATCAGGTTGATCCCCTTACAATGTTGGTGGCATCCAGTACTGCCAACATCTTTGGTGCAAGAATGAGGTCCAGATGACAAGATAAGCCTTTGAAGTCTATTGGAGCCTTTTACCTTAATTGGTTTCATCCCAAATCATAATCCTAAGGTGCTTTTCTGAAGCTTTAGATCTTTCAATCCCCACCGACTTTCTACATAATGTGTCATGTTATAAATTTGATGGAAAGGGTATAGTAAACATCCTTGATTACATGACTTAGTTTGTTGAATTTTCTTTTTCAAGTGGCGTTTGCTCTGAAGAAATCCTTGCATGATTGTTTACTCCTACATTATATGGTCATGCGAAACAACAATGATATTATTTACCCATTGCTTCTATCACATGTTTCAAACATTTTGTCAACGATATTTGTCATCTTTTTTACAAATATGAGTATAAAGGTGTTATTGATGAAATTGATTAACATACAATGGAATTTAATGAGTCTTGTGAACATTTTTTTGACCAATTCATACATATTTGTTATCAATTTCCAGATGAGGACGTGGACTGGCAGTTCCTGGATGAGAAGTTTCCTTTCCTAGTCAAGATGTCAAGGAAATATTTTGAGTCTAATTCATTATGTCCTCCCAATCCAAAATAATTTGAACATCCTGAGGAAGAACCAAACCTCCCTTTCGCTATGTGTCTTCCTCCTTTTGATGTTTTGTATGTTGAACCTGAACCACTCACTCAACTGGAAGACCAATTCATTGATGAATAATTAATTTTTCTTTCACATATTGTCCCTAATGGTGATTTGGTTGATCTTACCAATAAACCATCTTCATATCTTGATATTCCTTCAATTGATCCTTCACCCATTGATCAAATTGAACCCTTCGATGATCATTGACCCAAATGATTTTCTTTTCTCTAAATTATACAGTCATGATCATTCAAGTAATATGGATGAATATTTCTTCATTACATGAAGGTTTCGATTTGCAACAATTTCAAATGGAGCCGGATGCTATTATCGAGTATTTTCTCTTAGGTATAGCTCCTTTTCATCAATAAGATGACATTATTATCTTGAATAATTTTGTAGTAATATTGAAAATGTTCCTTCTATTGAATCTCATTATTTAACTATTGAATCTAATTTTGATAAGAAGCTAACCGTGTTTCCATAAAATTCAAAGTTGAGTCAGGTGTGTAGGACACTTCATCCTATGTTGATGGTTATGTCAGGTTCCTGTCACCTTAATGATATTTGTGATTTTGGTTATCAATTTATTCTTTTGCACCATTTTATCACTAACGTCATCACAAGGGATGTTATCTCTCTGTTGAGGGATGCTCATTTTCTTCGCGTAAAATTCTTCAACCCCAAGGGGAGGAAATTTAATTTTACTATTGAAATTCAACAACTACATCCCATTTGAAGAAAATATCTAATATTTAATGTACAAACAGAGAAGAATCTTAACAAATATTTTTCATCATCCATCAAAGAATCTCTCTCGCACAACAACGTGGACTGTGGTCAACCTGATAACATTTCTTATGACATGAATGCGTCTTTGTTTAGTGTTTCTCCTTTATCTTTCCCTAAAGGTTATTTCCATAATCCTATTGCAGACTCATTAGAATATTTTGTTCAATATAGACCCATGTCTCGTGTCCTGCATTTGCATGTGCTTTGTCAAGTTTTATATGGTCATAAGCCTTGTAGTTATTGGATTGCAGGTTTCTGTGGAGTGGTTTTTGAGGGATTGAATTGGTTGTTGAGGATTTTTTCATTTGAAAGAGCAGTTGAGTGCAATACACCATCGTGGTTGCACTTCATGTTTCCATTTATCAGTGCATATGTTTGCACACTTTCTCTATTTCATTGCACTATTATTTTTTGTGGTTCTACACGATCACATATCTCATTTCAGACGTTGAGAGTAGCTTTTATGGCTGCATTGGAAATTCCACTTTACATGACCCAACCTTGTACGGTTTAGGTTAGGATAACATAGGTTGCATGTAGTGTGATGCATTGAATTGTTTTGTGTGTTTTCATCTTTCATGTTTTTATTTTATTCTCTTAGTTTATTTCACTTTGAATAAAGTCAGTTTTGATCTTTGAGATGACATGGATAATTTTTTGTGAATATGAAGTTGTAGTAACATGAAACCATTTCATTATTTGTTACCCTCTTCTATGTTTTTGTTTACATCATTCGAGTCCATGATTTTCCGATGGAGAATATTATCCTTTATCTAGGAAGCTAAAAGAGAGCCATGAGACCCACAACTATTTATGATTCTCTTTCCTATACTCAATATTGTTCATGAATAATATGTTCTTTCTTATAAATTTGTGTAGATTAAGATAAGGGGAAAACTTTTAGTGATCAAAACATAAGGGGTCTAAATCTTGTCTCTGAAGGAGCGACCTCTTCTGTGCTTAATAAGTCACGATCCATCTTCCACCTATTGAAAAATAATATGTTCCTATGCACAGTCCTATTGAAAAATATTAGAAAATAAATGGTGAAAGAAGAGAAAGGCTTCATGTGCAGGGAGTTGAAGCGACTTTCTTGAGGTACTATCCAAGCTCCTTATTAGCAAAGCAACGTTTGTGTTCCTGAAGAGACTTTGATGGGGTACTATCCAGGCCTTTTGGCTGAAGAGCAATGCAAGAGATGTAAAAATTATACTCAGATTTTTTTTAGTCGCTATGCTATATTACCCTTACTTACATCAATAGGATAATGATATGGCCTGATTTATGTTGTGGTACACCGAGTAATGGAATGGAGAATACTATATCTTTAACTAGGTAAGAATGGTGATATAAGGTAACCAACTAACTAAATCAATACTTCCTGAAGAAATGACACCTTGCACATATAACGAAGCAGTTTCAGAGAAGTCAAGGTTCTCCCAGTGTATCGCCAAGTGTTGTCATTAAGACAACGCCCCTCTAAAACTTTTTCCAATGTGAATTTTGGAGCCAACATCAATTGTAATTTCAATTTCCTTTGTGTCTTCACATTTTTTAATCTATTTTTCTTTTGTTTTATCCTAGTGTCGCACCCTCCTAAGTCAGTATTTCCTAAGCATAATCACCTAACCATTAGAAGCACTTGAATTATTTAGTCCATGGTTGGGTGAACTCATCACTTATCTTGACTTAGAAACTTGCTATCGCGCCATGCACACATTCAAAAAATACTCAAAATCACATGAAAAGTGAACAAAAGCAAGAAAATCACTTAGAAAAGAAAAATTTCACTCTAAGTTGGTGAAGAAATGCTCCCAACTTGAGCGCACTCCTTCAGGTTGAATAAGTAGGCCCTCATTGAGTGCACTCCTTCATGGCTAGCAAGTGCACTCCTTTTTTTCTAAGACATGTGCTCTTCCTGGAGCATGCATGATCCATCCTGTTGCATGTGGGCACACTCCTAGAAATAAGGATCCCACTTAACTTATATTAACTAATCCTTTCACTCGTCGACAAGTGGCTCTCATGCATTAATCACTTTTTAATGTTAACTTCTTTAAAAAAAATCAGTTAATCATTCATTTACATAATCATTTCATCTAAGTTGGCTGTACAGCTGGGAATCAAGAAATTCTTAATCAACCAACGCTACAAGTAAGTTTCGCATGTCAAATAATTTTCGTGATTTCATTATCCTTCTTGATTTCCTTTCTGTCGTTTCTTGTTTTTTCAATTCTATTGTTGGCGTTTATGCTCAATATTCATGCAGCAAGTGTTAATCTATTCTTCCATGCATAAACTCTTCACATTCTCGACCTTTTCCTATTCCACCATGAATGTGAAAACAACTATAGAACCTTGTAAATATTTCTTCTCCTTAATCTCAACCATCAAATCCTATTTTTTAAACTTATTTCTAAGCTTCCAATAGAGAGAGAACACTCTTTGGTCTTAAATCTTGATTAGCCTTGAAAATTACACAGTGAATGATCAAGCTTTTCTCTTGAGAACACTTCTTCACCACGAAGAACTGTGCCCTCCCTTGAGTAAATGAGTAAATCAAGAATACATGAGGCATCTTCCTTCAACCCTTTGGCATGAGACAATTCACCCTCCTTACTCTTCAATGCATGAGCACACCTCGAAGGTTTGAAGACTTGAATGCATCATCCTTTGTCCCTTCAGAGTGTGGCAATGCACCCTACCTTTCTCCTTGAGCGCATTTTGAAGGTTCGAAGACCTAAGAATTCACTCCTTCGACCCTTCAGAGTGTGAAAAAGTACCCTTGGTGTTTTTCTCCACTTTATTGAGTTCATGAGTGCACTACAAAGCTGTGAATGACCTTGCACATCCCTTTGTTCTCTGAAAGTGTGCCTTCCTAGTTTGCATACTTATTTTCTCACACATGCAAGTCATTTTATGTTGTCAGTTATATATTTTCATGCCCAATCACATGTAATGGATCTTTTTACATCATATACAAGTATTGTTGCATAAGTTGGTCATTTTAAGTTTATCTCGTGAGTATGAGTGTTTCCACCAACAAGTGTTCGTGCTACAAGTATTATCACTTTGTCTTCATCTTTTGGAGCCATGTCACCTCATAAAGTGATCTCTAAAGACCTCTCAAAAGTGAGCACTACTAAACTTGTTGAAGTTACAAAACCAAAAAATCCCATATATTCATATACCCAGTGCTTTATTGATAAGACTACACATGTCACATGGAGCAAGATATACCACACATTCATGCAGGAGAAGTTTTTTAGGGACTTAGAAGATTTTCATGCATACATCAACATCAAGAAGTCCAAGACTCATAGGATCACATGCATATTCCTGGTCATTCCATGTGTAGAAGTGATTGAATGGATCATTACACATATGGACGACTCTAACCTTGTCCTTCATAGTGAGAGTGGCAATCAACTTGCCACCTATTATGGTGAAGACATGCATACATATTATAAGATACTCAAGACCAATGAATATGAAAATGATGAATTTTACATGACATGGGCTACCCTTGACACAAGTGATGTTATCAAATCATGGTGTCAAGATCCTCAAAGATGTATCCATATTTGATAGCCATGTATTGTCGGTTGTTTGGGCACAAGAAAGTTGAGGTGTTCGAAGAGAATTGGATATATGCACTCAATATAGTGGTGACACGTAGCATAGCTTTCAACTGGGTGGATATATTTTCATAGGAATTAAAGCATCTGGTGGGGTAGACGAAAGCATCTTTATGGGTAGACGAACCACTTTTTGCATTTCTCTTAAATGGAATCTATGCACAATATGTGTTCCCAAGAATGAAATGGAACTAGACCCCTAAAGAGAGGTTCCCTAATTTACTTCCATTGTAATGTTTTATTAGAACTAAGCTTCAGAGGAAAGAATGAAAAATTAGTTGAGCACCCCTTTGCAGTTATCTTTTAGATGATATTCGAGTTCGATCCTCCTTGCATGTCCAATTAGGTGAAGGAGTCATTTAGAGATATCACAAATTGGTTTGCAGCTCATGAGGGTACATACATCAGATGTTTTAGTTGTGAGATATCCCCTCATATTATGCCGCAATATGTAACCAACAAGGTGGTCATGCAAGAGGTAGGAAATCAATTGGAGGAGGGATTATCAGGAATTATTCATAGGAGGAAGAAATACCCTTGGCCTATCCTTCTAGTGAGGATCAAATTATGTGCATTAAATATCCACAAGGCAATAAAAACTGAGATACAAGAGCAGGACCACCTACAATTTTCCACTAAGGATTTCCATGGATATGATGTTAGGCAAATTATTTAAAAACAATGTGAAATGATTGGTCATAATATGGGGTACTCATTAATGTCCACAATAGAAGACGAGAATACAAAGAAATGGTACAATGAAAACATGAAGGAACATCCAAGGATGGAGACTAGTTCACCCCAAGACCAACCATATCAAGACTTACAAGCATAAGAGGAGGACGACATAACCCGGCAAGCAAGGAAGATAGCTCCTAAGAAGAGGATCAGGTATGAATCGATAGGCCAGAGTAGCAAGAAATGTAAATATGATCCTTTAAACACAAGAGTTGTTCAAGCAAAGTAGGAGTGGAGAGAAGTAGAAGAAGAAGAGGAGAAGAGGAAGAAGGATGATTTTCTCTAGAAGCAATAAAAGGAATAAAAGAGAGGAGAAGGATTGAAGAAAAATATTATAGGCAGTCCCAGGAGGTGGAAGAAAAGTAGAGATTAGAAGAAGAAAAGTTGACTCATGAGCTACAAGATGACAGTTGGAGGAAGAGGATACCATCTAGCCAATTGAGCAAGAACCAGACGCTCGAAAAGAACATCCCCTCATTGGTGGTCATCTTCCACTTGGAGAGATGAGGATCACACCTCCATCGACAGACAGAGTCATGGATGTATGTAGTGTAATGTTCGATCAACTTAAGAAGAATATTGTGCAACAAAGGAAAATATACTTTTCCAATGATCCTTGATCCAGGTGGACGTTGGTGGCCACCCACCTATCCCACTTGGACCCCGAAAACTGTCTCTTTTAGTTTTCCAGTTTCCTTAATTGTAGCACAATTTACTATTTTTAGCAGTTTTTCAAGTTCTAAACTTCCGGAGTTGTTTTGAGGCCCTAAATGACTTTTTTTTTGGAAATATACTCCCGACGTTTCTTTTGCCTAAAATCGTATTTTGCTTCGTAGTCCTCCGAGATATCTCTCCAACGGGTTATCATGCGCGTCAAACAGAGATAATATGACCAAGTCACGACCTCGGGAAGTTGGCTATCCAACTCACCCCAACGAGGCCCATAAACTCTTGGTGTTACATCTCCTCGGGTTAGGGTTTTGGTTGTTTATGGTTTTCTCTTATTGTTCAATAATAAAAAGGCCTTTGAGCATCATTGTAGGGTAGTTCAGAGGCATGTAGCCGCCACATCTCTTCTCAAAGATAAGCTACCATCGCCCTAGTTGTTGTATTTCCATTTCTGTTTGTAAGCATATTTTAGTATTTTACATTAATGAAACGAAGTATTATTTCCACTGCATCTATGTGTTTATGGTTATCTCTATAATTTGTTGCGTTCCTGTTTCCAGATGAATCCTCAAAATCCAGCCTTAGTCTCTATAGAGAAAGTGATAACCGCCAACACCAGAAGGAATCTCGGGGCTTTTATGGCAACAAATGTTACATTTGCTACAATGAGACAGAGGACTTGTTGAATGAGAATGATAGAATGAGAAGATAACTTGTTGTGGTGAAGCAATAGGCAGAACATCTTGTAGTAGATAATAAACGATTGTCATCGCAAAGCTTCAACACTGTCAAATGGAAGTTAGCCATGCAAGAATAATTGGGGTCAATGGAGGACACCATGGTGTGGTTATATGATGAGATGATTATTTTACAATAAGTGGTGTCTCCTCTTGTTGGCATTCAAAAGAAGGCACAGGAAATGGTGAAACTCTTGAAGGTAGCAAAAAAACCAATAGATCATCTTCAAGAATGGGCTACCAAGTATCCGGATAATCCGCAGTGTTTGGAGAAGAAAAATGTATTATCACAGAGACAGATAGAGTTCAGTTGAGACTCCACCACCAAAACTACATGTGCCTTGGATAACAGTCGATCAATACTATTGCTACATATAATCGAATAAAAAATGTGTTTGAGTCCTTAAAACAGAAGCATGGGATACCTTCGATAAGTACACTTTAGGAAGTCAAAGGGAGGGAAATCATCATCTTGGAGATCCAGCCATGCATTGAGAAGATCAAGTAGGCAACAAAATGGGAAGGTTTGGAGGTAACCAAAGACATTATTTTGTAGTACTCCTTTGCACCGACCAAGGCACATATGAAATTTTCGGGACTCTAGAATAATATACAATCAACCTCTAAGAACATGTTGATGGAGGCATTGGACGTAAAGATGCACTACATTGGGGACTTTCTAGTTCCGGTCAAAGACATCTCCCTGGAGTTCAAAGTTTGGTGCACATACATTACAACTGAGCTCCATGTAGAATAAAATGACTTATCCATTTGATGAGTCTTTGTACCATTATAGTTTTGTCTTATATAATCATCGTCTCACTTGTAATTTGTCTTATGTAATAAATGTTATGTAATGAAGTCCAAGGGACACGTGTGGAATGTGAATAGCCACACATTGGAATGTAATGAGTCATGTATAGAATATGAACAATCATAGAAGTGAAAGAGTCACAAGGAAGCTCAATGGTCATTGTCACTTGTTAAAAATATCTCCTCATAACTCAAGCATAGAGGTTTTTTGGAGGGCATAGATTCTAGAGGTCTTTCCTTAGCTTCTCTTGTAAGACATAGGAGATAGACCATTCCTTGGAGAAGCAAGTTGTAGCTTTGTGTTCCACTATTGGATATAGCGTTTCATGTAGGTAAGAGTGTACTTGGGATCTTGCACTTTTAATGAGAAGCTCAATGAGACAACACTTCTTCATACATGCATCACAGATGTAGTCAGACTATTCTAGTTATGTTTATGGTATATGTTGTTTTAATTACATCATAATTGAATGAACTAATTGGTTGCTTAGCTATGGCTAATATTGAAGGAGTGTTGTTATGCTTTAACTATCACTTTTTATTATGTGGACTAATCTGCAGGTATTGAACACATGTTTTTCTTTCTTCTCGGGTCTCCCTTTAAGATAGTACTATTACTTTCTAACTAGTGGCTCATTTCCCTCACCAGTAATGGAATTCACCCTCATACACCTTGCAATGAGTCACAAAGCTCACATTATTGCTACTCCAAAATAGTGTCGTGTTCTCTTGTGTTGAGTTGTAACCAAGGCATATATTTAAATCTTTCCAAAGGTGGTGAGACCATATGACCGGATAAGGCTCCTACACCAAATGGTGTGAGGTCTAATTGGAACCTCACATCGGGGAGATCCCATTGCAATATTAATAACATCAAGCATGCAAACACTGTATTAACACTATGGATAAGAAGATTAGAAATATGCATATAAATTCAAACTTTGAAAAGAAGTAAGTCATTAGTTTAAACATTACAATAAGTCATTAATATAAACATTACTCTCGAGAGCCAACCTATCAATAACACATGCATGGAAGGAAATTGAAAAAGATATCTAGAAGATACCCTCTATGGACATACTTTTTCATTCCTTTTGCATTTTCCATATATATTGTTATTGGGTCACTTTTTCTAGAAGAATGCTGGTCATGTTCTCGAGTTAATAGCTTGAATGGATAGTATTGTCGATGTATCTTTTAACCAAAATAATAATACATATTTAAAAAAAGGTTAAAATTTTAAAATACAGATATAAAAATAAATTGAAAAAACATATATATATAGTAGGGTTATATTACAAAATTTGTATAGTTACATTACACTTAAATTTCAAGAAAAATTAAAAATTGAAATACAGATTCAAAAACTGAAAATTGAAAATTTGAGAACTTGAAATACCAATACCAAAAAATAAATTAAAATGTAAAAATTGTATGGTTAAATTACCAAATTTCAAGAAAATTAAAAATTGAAATACAGATTCAAAAACTGAAAATTGAGAATTTGAAAACTTGAAATACCAATACCAAAACATAATTTAATGTATGGTTAAATTACCAAATTTGTGTGGTCACATTACACCCAAATTTCAAGAAAAATTAAAAATTGAAATACATATTTAAAAACTGAAAATTGAATATTTGAGAACTTGAAATACCAATATCAAAAACTGAAAAATTGTATAGTTGGATTGTGCATACATACCTGAAATACGAATACCAAGTATTAATTTAAAATGTAAAAATTGCATGGTTACCTTACAAAATTTGTATAGTCACATTACACCAAAATTTCAAGAAAAATTAAATATTGAAATACACATAAGAAAAATTAAATATTGAAATACACATTCAAAAACTAAAACCTGAAAATTGAAAATTTGAGAACTTGAAATACCAATACCAAAAATTGAAAAATTATATAATTGAATTATGCATACAGGAAATACCAATACCAAAAAATAATTTAAAATGTAAAAATGGTATGGTTAGATTACATTACAAAATTTGTATAGTTACATTACACCCAAATTTCAAGAAAAATTAAATATTGAAATACAGATTCAAATACTAACAACTGAAAATTTGAGATCTTGAAATACCAATACCAAAAATTGAAAAATTGTATAGCTTAATTATGCATACAGACTTGAAATACCAATACTAAAAAATAATTTAAATGTAAAAATTGTATGGTTACATTACAAAATTTGTATAGTTACATTAAAAAATAATTAAATGTAAAAATTGTATGGTTACATTATAAAATTTGTATAGTTACATTACACCCAAATTTGAAGAAAAAATAAATATTGAATACAGATTAAAAATTGAAAATAAATATTGAATACAGATTAAAAATTGAAAAAAATGTATAGCTTAATTATGCATACAGACTTGAAATACCAATACTAAAAAATAATTTAAATGTAAAAATTGTATGGTTACATTACAAAATTTGTATAGTTAGATTAAAAAATAGTTTAAATGTAAAAGTTGTATGGTTACATTACAAAATTTGTATAGTTACATTACACCCAAATTTGAAGAAAAAATAAATATTGAATACAGATTAAAAATTGAAAATAAATATTGAATACAGATTAAAAATTGAAAATTGAAAATTTGAGAACTTGAAATACCAATACCAATACCAAAAATTGAATTTCAAGAAAAATTAAATATTGAATACAGATTCAAAAACTGAAAATTGAATATTAGAGAACTTGAAATACCAATACCAAAAATTGAAAAATTGTATAGATGGATTATTCTGAAAAATTATATAGTTGGAAATTGGAAATTTGAAATACACACTTATGATATCAAAATTTGAAAATTTAAAATATAAAAAATTCGAAACATCAAATACAGACTTGAAATAGAAAAATTGAAACTTCAAATACAGACTTGAAATAGGAAATTGAGAACTGCAAATACAGACTTGAAGAAACAATTAGATATAATTGGGAAAAAAAAATTGAAAAAAGATTTCAAAATTGAAATATTTGCGGAGGATGTTTTTAATATTTTTTTCAAAAGAAAGAAAATTAAAGGGAGGATCATCGATATTGATGACTCAATGAAGAAAAGTGAGAAAGTTGACAGTGAACCAATTAGATATAATTGGGGAAAAAAATTGAAAAAAGATTTCAAAATTGAAATATTTGCGGAGGATGTTTTTAATATTTTTTCAAAAGAAGAAAATTAAAGGGAGGATCATCGATATTGATGATTCAATGAAGAAAAGTGAGAAAGTTGACAGTGCGGGAGAAAAATAGATAGGCATGGAGAATAATTCAATCATCATGTTAGCGCTTATGAAATTAATACATTGTAACATCAACAGGCTTAAGGTAAAGAATACAACGAATATTTTACAAAATTGTGTTAGCCTTTATGAAATTAATACATCGTAACATCATCAGTAGGCAAAAGGAAAAGAAGACCACGAATATTTTACAAATTTGCATTAGAGAGAAAAGGAAGGGAACATTTATATTACAAAAAGATTTAAATTTATTTATGACTATCGTAAAGAAAATTGAAAAGAAAAAATATTTATAACGATCAGTCAAAGATTTTGACTGGAAATAAGGGTTTGAAATTCCAGGTCTCGTCTATTCCTTTCCTATATGCTCACTAATCTCGATAGGTTACGTTCACGCGGTACATTTTTTTTGATGTATAGCCAGAAGCAAACACTTCCCAAAAACCCAGCATCCACCTTTTGATGTTGTTCCGAGGACTTAACGAGAGTCATTCGTAACTCGTGTTACATAGGCATTTCGTTATGTTTGTATTTTCGGATTGTAATTAAGATATTTTAACAGGTTTCCATTTTTCTAATGAAAAGATTTACACTTTACTTGGCAGTGAATAATCAAGAAAGAGAGATAGGCGAAGTTGGATACTAGATATTCTATTAGTCTAATTTCGCTTTTTTGCTTCAAAGCATAATAATTATTGTATTTGAGTTCATTAAGCATGTAGTAAAGAAAGAGAGAACCTGCTTTGATGGTGACCATGAAAGGAAACAAAATGAATTTGGAATTTGGTCGCTTATTAGTTCTTTATTAAGTAAAGGGAACACATGCGGCTACCATATAAATGGTGGGCATTAAATGAAATGAGACGACTCTTCCAAACAAGAAAACTACAATTTCATAGCGGCTTAAGTTACTCCCTTGTTTATTTAGTTACGTAGACACAATATTTATATTTTCTGGTCTTCGTGCACTTAAAAGCCGCTGCCCGTTGTGAAATAACCTGTCCACACACTATTAGCACATGGATTAGATTCGTCAGTCAGTATGGATTATAGCTTGTTTTAAGAAGAAATATAAATAATTTACAGCAGCGAAGGTGACAAACTAGATGATGGATCAACATCAATAACAAATAACATCCTGAATAAATGAAAGAATGTGTTAGTCCATAGAATAATGACAGTAGCATCCTAGATACAGCTACAAGAATTAATTCCTATTCATTAATATTAAATAGCATTCATCGATCGATAGAAAGACTTACGAGAACGACGCTGAACGTCACAACGGTGGGGAGGCTGGCGGACGTTGCAGGTTTCTGGAAGGTATGCGGCTCTCTCCTCCGCCTCCTCCTCTTCCCTTCCACGCGGCGCTGATTATGTGCAGCCTCAGAATCCATGAAGAGGTCCTCCATGGTTGAATCATACGATTAAGATTCATCGAGAACTTGTTGTATTGCTCGGCATCGTCATTGTGGAGACATTCTTTCCATTTCCTCGCAACATCTCTCCGATGGCTGCTCTCTCCATCTTTGCAAATAGTCGCGGCACTGAGATAGTCGCCCAGGATCGCAGGACCGTTGTTGTTGCAAGTTTTCTCCAGACATCATGCCTTCACGTGCATCAACAGTTTGGGCGCCCCAGTGAAGGTGGAGGAGAAGGGTTACTCCTAAGCTCAACCATTTAAGAGCCAGTCTCGTAGTGATCGGAGGGGAGAAGACGCCCATTACTTTTCTTTCTTCTTTACCTTGAAGGATAGACAGTTATATGGAGCGGGAGTGACAAGGTGGGAAGACGAAGTGGATCCTAATACTGTATTTATGGAGGTGTGGATCCTAATAGAAGTGCAGAACAAAACAACACGAAGAAGAGATCGAGAATCGAGACGAACACGTGTAGCGCATGCCTCATCTCACACTCCACGTCCCAACTGAAGCCAGAGAAAGATGGAATGTCTGCCTCCGTTTCCAATCGCTGCGTCTTTCATTTCGGTTCAGTCGATGTAGTGAACAGAAGAATCTTTCGGCTGTGTACAATCCCTGACTGTGCAGGGTACAGTACCAGCAATGCGACTTACAAATGATTATCGGAATTTCGAAAAAGAATAGTGTAAACTCTAGAGAGGCTACAAATTTGGTACGTATAAATTTTTGTTTAATAATAATTTCGATAAATAAAATTTAAAATTCCAATTTTTTTTAATGGTGTTAATCTATTTTTAATATCAAAAACAATTAACGCTCCCATAATCAAATCATATTTCTTGAAAAAAAAAATCACTATTCCATTATAATCTTCCACATCACCTTTTTCCAGTGGGAAGTGTGGTCTACTATCCAATACTTTCCATTTAATCTTTTCCATCGAATAATAATGTAAATCATTTAACACTTTCCAATAGAGATTAATATCCATTATTTTTGGAATGACCGTAAATAAAGGGATCTAAGTTGGATCCATATGTATAGAAAGTATTCACTTTCTTTTATTTTCAAAACCGATTAAATAAGTTTATAAAGATTTTTTTTTAATATATATTAACAATAATGATATAAGCACATTTTTTTTTAGAAATTACATTAGATTTGTTTTTAATATATATTAACAAGCACATTTTTTTTTAAATTACATAAAAGAAATTTTTGGCTAATACATTTCAAACCACCAATAAGTGTAGTTTTGGATGAAGAGGAAGATAATGGCAAAAGCTTAAATAGAAAGCAATATAGAGAGATAATTTCAAGTAACTACTATATTTGAGCAATAATTTTTAAATTATGATATTAATTTGTTAATTTATTAAAAAAAATATTATTAAGTAGCTTTTGAAAAATAATATTTAAATTAATTTATTAAAACCTAAAATGATATTTAAATTAATTTAATAATAATAATAATAATCAAAGTCAAAATCTGGTCGTGATGATGAACGACACTTGTTGGTTACGGGAAAGGCTTCGCTTAATTCATTATAGATCACAGAAGCATGAATACAAAAAAGTAATGATATAATTATTTGATATTAGTAAATATTGGTAGTAACAGAGTATAGATCCATCTTAACTTTGTATCTATTAAAAGAGAAATCAAAATTTTAAGGAAAAAAGAAACTTTTTAAGTGCAAAACTCAAAGAATGCTTTGCACATTGAGAGATTTGACACCTCTCAACACTTGATAATAATAAAATCTCTCAAAGTACAAAATTTTATTGAAATCTTCCACTCGAAAATATGATTATGTCTTGACATATTTGATATTTGATATTTGTTAGCATTTTGTAAATTTGAAATTAAGATATATCTATGCAAATTATTTATGATTCTCTCTCCCCTTATATATGAAACACTTTTTATTGACATCTTTTGTTATTATTTTTGTTTAATTTTTAAAAGTAATATGCCTGCCATAAATTATATATATTTCCTTTATAATTTATTGTGTTAATTTGAAATTTCTCTTTATAATTTTTTAATTAATTTAAATTGTATAATGTTTTGAATTCCATATATATATATATATATATATATATATATATATATATATATATATCCTGATGCTTCATTAAAACATTTTATGTTATTGATGTAGTAACCCATTAATCAATTTTTCCGATACTATGAATATGGACTCCGTCCATTTTGATTTTATATAAATTAGAAATAATGAAGGTCTCATACATGTATCCAAGTTCCAGCAGGAATTTATGTTGTTAGAAATCTTGATGAGCTAAAATTTTTGCAACGTAACACATAATAAGTGTGAGAAATAATAGGCTGAGGAGTTTCTAGAAATTGAGATAGATGTCCAAATAATCATTTGTTCTATTCAGAAATATTATAGAAAATCAAAAGTTTTATATATATGTATGTATACTTTGAGAAAATGGAGGTGATATGAAAGGCAAATAGAAAATGCCCAGATAACAAAAATCAGGCTGTGTGGGTTAGAATTTGATTAATTAAAGCACATTTACATATTTCAGTGAATATCTTTATATATGAATTTACAATGAAGATTATCTATATTTGTATGTTATTTCTGGAATAGAATATGTATGTTATGGCTATTGAGGTTTATTGAGGACAAAGTTCTTGATTATATGCAGAAAAAGAGACCGTGTAACTGGTTTAATTATATTATCTTTCTTTTTATTTTCATATATATATATATAATTTCTATGTGGCGACTTGTTACTGTGATTTCTTTAGCGTATGAACAACATTTCATAACTCTTGATAAGAGTTCGACATTCCTAATTTTGTTCTCAATTGGATTTGACCAGTCAGGCTTATATTTTGAAAGGTGAATATTTTTTACAGGCACTCAATTGGATCGATTTATGGTCATTTATCTTTTCCTTAAACTGTAGATTCCTTTGCACAGAGGCGTTTTATACATCGACAAAATACAAGATGAAGTCCATTGCCAACCTAGCATAAAGTCGGTCGAATTTATAGAATCCGGAACATGGGATAATGTGGCGGTTTTAATATTTTATAAGTTGTCGTGGGTGGACATAACCCCTAATCCCAGATTATTGGTTATCCAATACTAATCGAATTAACCATAGCCTTGACCACATCCAGATCTGACCATATCTGGCCTCAAAAGAAAATTTGAACAAATGGAAATATATCTGAATGCGAGGATATATCCAACCCGAAAAAGAAATTAGATCAGAGACGAATCCAAGGCGAAGACAATAATATGATTCTTAAATGAATTTCAGCTTTGACATATTTAACATTTTGAGGAGTTGCACGACCTAGACCCAGATTTATATCATATTTAAACTCAGTTTATTCAGGGTTCACGATATCCGCAGTCTACGGAAAAGCAACAAATAAAATATGGGGATATATAATATCAAGAATCTAGGAAATCCGTACTTGGAACAGGAGCGAGAAAGCTGGATCCTAGATTTGAGAAGATTTGTGGATTCTACAAAAGAAAGTTTGGGTTTATAGCAGATATCTAAGAAGACCGTGCCAATGGCATAGATAAAGTGAGATACAGGGCGTCGAGTTGTCGCTAGCAAGATCAGTGAGAATGAGTGCACCATTCGGGGTTTTCATTTGGGTGTGCAATTATGTGTTGGACACGAGTCTTGAATATTGACTCCTATGGGTTAGGTTGCACAAACAAGGCTTGGTGTATCCAAGACGTATCAAAGATGCTCTAGAGAAACCAAGGGGGTTACATTAACTGGTATCAGAGCCTTGGAATATAAATGAACCAGAACAGTCATTAAGGTATCATTGTTCCATTGGAAGCCACTAGCAAGTTGTTCATCTGAAGTAAGGTAAAAAGTCATGAATAATTGATATTTTAATCATTGTGTTATTGATTCATTAATGCACTGGGTTATATATGTTTATTTTTGGATTTAACCCAAAATATTATATATGTCTATCTTTAAATTTAGCCAAATACATTATCCAATCATACATATACAACTCACCCCGCCCATTAATAAGTAAATAACACTGTAAATATTAGTTTACAGTAACAGTCCGGGTTGCGAAGGCATTCCCAAGAGAATTGGATTCTTTCAGAATCGACATCCATTTTTCTCAAATGTGACGCAAATAGCTTTTTACGAGACATTGTATATTCAGTTAAGAATCTAAATGAACCAATGCTTTTTCCGATACATAATTAGTGTGGAATATAATTGGTGAAAACACTCAGCATATGGCCACTCAGCGTATGTTTAATGATGCACCCAACATGTAAGAAATTTAATATAAGAATTGTGACAGCTCCCGGTGAGAGAAGTACATTAAAACAATCATCATTACATCAGATTATTCAGTACATAAGTTGTGGATGTAGACCTATAGTGTGCAAGAGCAATTAAACATTAAAACAATCATCATTACATCAGATTATTCAGTACATAAGTTGTGGATGTAGACCTATAGTGTGCAAGAGCAAACACAAAGTGTAATTGCCATGCCTAGGTTATTCCTATGAATGCTAGATCATTAATAGAACAGATCAGGAATATTTAAGATAAGCACTCCAGGAAAAGAATAGTGGCTCATAAAACCAAAGAGATTTGTATCAAGTAGAGGTAATAGAGAGTTTAGTGGTAGAAAGGTTTGAGAGAGACTCCACAAAAGGCATACAAGAGATTTTGAGATCTTAGTGTTGAGGAGAATTAACAAGTAAATTTGGTCTTATGATTTTATTTTAATTTAGTAAAGATATCATAGGTAGCAGTAGGTAAAAAAGAACTTTGGCAGAGAGAGACCTTGCAGAACACAGGAAAAAGTATTCTAGTTGAGGTCAGAAAGAGAAGAGGAAAAAGGAAGTCCTCATGGAAGGTGAAGAGAACAAGTGGAGTTTTTGAGATGTGAGTACAGTGCAACAACGAGTAGAGGAAACTTGAGAGGTTAAGGGGAGGTGAACATGTACTACTAAAAGGCCAAGCCTAGAATAGAAAGGCTTGGTGAGGTTTTTGTTGAGGTTTATTTGCAGTTCCCAATGAGTATGTACAAGTTCATAGAGAATGAGAAAGAGATGACCACTAATGGTCATGCTAAGGTTTCAAGTGGAAGCCATATCATAGTAAAAGAATATGCTAAAGTAAATGGCATAAGGAGGAGAATGATTCAATAGAAATTTGATAGAGAGTTTGCTAAGATTATGGAAAGGCTTAGTACAATGATGTAGCTAGTACAAGAGAGAATGGACAATGACTAGAGATGCAGATATAGGATGAAGAAGTGGGTTAGATGACCTATTGTGCAATTATATGCAAGGAAATTGAGGATAATTTTAAGCATAAGTTAAGTGCTTGGTTGAAGCAAGAGGAACCCAAGGCATTCAAATGTGAAATGGAAATTCATTAATATGAACTAAGACAAATATCATTCCTTGTAGAGGAAGATGATGATGTTTATAAGAGACTTGTTAAGAATATCATAGATTTTTTGAGATTGAATATTAACATGAATATTTGACTACATAAGCATCAAATGAGGCCATATGGCCTTATGATTTTAAAGCTGATAATTTCTTCATGGTTACATATTTTGTGGGTATTGAAGTTGGATATCCATTTGAAGCCATCACAAGTACAAAGGAAGATGAAAGAATTTCTTTTCAAAGCATTGAAGTAGGACAAAGTTTAAAACTTGTCATGGATATGGAAGAAAAAATTGGAATTCTCTTTCAAGAAGGAAAGAGACAAAGTTGTCTTATATAGGAAATAAATTTGAAGACCATACATAGTTGAATGAAATTTTGAGAGAGAATATTCAAGAATCTATTGTTGAAATGAAGAGGACAAAATTGGCTGGTGAATATAGTCATGTGAAGACTAATGAAGATGAAGAGCAGCACTTAGATGGAATGCTCATGAAGTATGTTGAAAACATAAGTTGTTGATGGGGTTGAAATCCCTAAAAGAGAGGTTAGTAAATCAAGTTGTGCATATTCAACATGAAAAATTGGAACTAGAAGAAGATGACAACAACAGTTTCCATTTAAAGACAAAGATAGATAAAAAAATTAATGAGGTGTGGATGCTAATGGAGAAGGTGCCTATGAAGAGGCATATCAAGGTGAAGCAGGCAACTAATAACAATATATAGTTGATTAGACAAAAGTGGACACTACAACATAAAGCCTAGAAGCTTGGAAGAATGAGGATGACAATAAAACTACAACATTTATGGATGAGTGAGTAGCTACAATATAAAGTATGGGATCTTGGAAGGATAAAGACAATAATGAAACAACGAGACAAAAAAACAAGTGCACTACAACATAATCAAGTTTGGGATCCTGGTGTATTCTACTAATTGAAGTCACATGACCAGGAGGTCATGGAATCTTTTAACCGAGGAATCAAATTCAAGAGCATCAACCCCATGGCAATCAATTTTGCTAGGCCTAAAGGGTACAATAAATTTTTTTCTAAAGAGAATGTATTCCCCCAATTTTTATTTTTTATAAATTAGAAATAGTATAAGTATCATATAAATACAAGTGTTCAAGATCTAGAAGGAATCTAGGTTGTTAGGAATCTTGATGAGCTAGCATTTTGGCCACTTGACACATAATAAGAGTGACAAATAATAGATTGAGGTGTTAGTGAAGTTCTAGAAGTTGGGATAGATGTACAAACAATCTTTTGTTATGTTAAGAAATATTCTAGCAAATCAAAAGTTACATACATATAGTTTGAGAAGAGGGAAGAGTTATGTATAGTTTGAGGACAAGGAGGTGATAGGCGAGGAAAACAGAGAAAGAGGCGAGGGAAAATGTTTTAGAAAATCAAAAGCTACATACATATAGTTTGAAAAGAGGGAAGATGTATGTATAGGTGAGAAGAAGGACATGATATGATAGTGTTGGCTAGTTGAATTGTTTATTGATTAAACATTCAAGTACCACATTAATTGTCAACCTGGGAAAGTCTTTTTATTCCAAAGGCTACCGCGTACTGTATGTACTTAATCCTAAAAGTATTAAAAAGCTGTAGTATACGTAATCCTTACGCTAAGTTATCACTGTACTGATAAGATGAAAGTAATTAATTAAGATTACGAATCTGAAAAGCGAAATGATGGATGCTCTGTTGGCAGAGGATCAGGACCCTATCCTCTAGGTGAGGACGTTCAGCACCTGCCTCTGTAACCAGATTGCTAACACACACTGCACTCTAGTTCACTGGTGAAATATCCTTGCACAACTTCAAGCAATGAATGAAACAGAGTACTAGCAAAACGGAAATACCAGAGGTAATGCTACAGAATCCAAACAGAGTACCAACGGAAAGAAACTATCACACACTTACACACTTTGACAGAAAAGTAAATGGGTGAATCTTGTGAGAAAGGCGGGCCCAGTCCCTCTCACAAGATTCCCCAGAACACAAAGGTTAGATTAAGTGCTCAGAACAATCTTCTATTCATCTGCCAAAAGATTCAAGTACAATAAAGTTCAGACTTGCTGATGTCTCTCAAAATCTCCCTTACAGATTACACATTAACCCCTTCTAATGTGGATGTCTCCCCTTTATAGAGGAGACATCTATTACAATATATTGTTACAGTTCATTCAGTTAACTCATTTGATCAAAAATAAGAATTACAGACCGTTGTTACAACAGTATAACAACATATTCTTTCTTAAGTTCTGGCTGTTACACAGCTGGTAACTGTCTTCGACCGTCTTCTTGGGATCTTCACATTCCTTTGCCGTTTCCCCATGTTGTTCCTGATTTAAGCAATGGTAACTGTGTTCTACCCACTTTAGATAGTTGCAGATCGTGCCGCGTCAGCGTTCGTCAGATAGTAGCCAGTTCTTATTCCCAGCGGTTGCAAAATAGCCTGCTTTAGATAGTTGTTGTTGTTGACTGTAGCAACTGCGTAATTGCTGCTTCTGGTGTTGCAGTAACTGCGTAGTTTCTGTTTCTGGTGTTACAACAACTATAAATTATAATTCCTGCAAGTTTAAGACAATTACTTGGCAACTTAGTCAGCTTTTCAAAGATAAATATAAAGATACTCACGAATATGCAATGAACAATTAAACATATAGATATGCGGAAAGTTACTTCGTACCTTGGGGAGATTAAGTCATTATGTAATCAAAGCTTACAACTTATGACTGAAAAGGATAATATTATGGCAAAAATATAAGGTCAAAATAGGTCAATTCTGAGTCCTAACATCCCCCCCAACTAAAGAGATTGCATGTCCCCATGCAATGCCTACTCTGAGTCTGAGTCGGAGTACTGGGATGAACAATGTATATTACTGAGACAATAGTTATAGGAAGTGGCATCAAACTTCTTCCTGAATCCACAGGTAGTCTATATTTGCCTCCATGCTATTGCTTCTTCCCTGCTAGACAATCCAAACTGTCCTTTATATTGTTCACCAGACAGCCATAAAAGTGGAAATCTAAATCTGTAACCTATCCAATTTTCAGCACAGTGCTGCATGCAATTAACATAATGAGGTACCCTTGAGAGTGCCACCTGCAAATTAGGTGGATTATAAGGGTGATATTCCTGCCTCTCCTTGGGGCAGTTTTCCCAAAACAGTTTGTTTGCCTTGACAACCAAGGATGCCTTAGTCTTTACATAATGCTGACAGTCTTTCAGGACCATTGCTTGCAGTTTCTTAACATGGTCCTTCATTTCAGGATCACTTACCATTCTCAGGTTTTGTGCAATAAAGGTGGCTGCGTTCTGCGGTTCAGCTCTAATCCACAGAAGACAATTCTGTTCATTATGCTGAGCTGAAGCAAAGGTGTTCTGCCATATAAGTTGATTAGCTAAAAAGGAGATAAAGGCTCTCAGCTGTATGTCGCCGACTACAAGTATCATATTCATATTTCTTTCTTCGGACATGGCTTCATTATGGAGATAGAGCTCGCATAACAAATGTTGATCATTTTTAGGTGCCTCTGCAAAGGTTTGCATAAACTGCTCTGACGTAACTACCTGATGAGGTCTACCTTCTTTGACAGCCTTTATCTGCAAAAATGTGAGTCTTTCCCTCAAAAATGTTGCATAATTAAAAGAGGGTTTCCTTGTAGCAAGTAGTCTTTGGAACAATTCAAACATCTGGGTCAATCTGGCTTTGAGTTCCTTGATTTCTTTATACTGGGCTCTGCACTGCTCAAGTGCTTCCCAGTTCTTGTATGCGTGACTAAACCAGATCCCTTTTTGCTGTTGGAATGCCTTGCCTTGCGACTGCTCATATTCCCTCCACCATTGTCCCTTTAATGCTTGAAAACTATCTATTTCTGTGCATACATCAGTAACGGAGGGAAGCTCTGTCTGTGTAAAGGCATCCACAAGGATAACCTGCTCTGTAGGAATAGTCTGGGATGATCCAACATGTTTTTCTTCATTTCTGGCTAGTGTCTCCTCTTCCTGTTGTACTGATTCATTTTGTTCCATGGTGATTTGGGTTGGCCGGGGTGAGTCTGTGCCTTTTTCCTCATTTCTGTCTTCTTCTTCTTTTTCCTGATTTTCTTCTTCTTCTTCTTTGTCCTGATTTTCTTCTTCTTCTTCTTTTTCCTGATTTTCTTCTTCTTCTTATTTTTCCTGATTTCCTTCTTCTTTTTCTACTTCCTTGGCAATTTGAATAGAGCTGGGTGAGTCCGATTTTTCTTCATTTCCTCCTGAAACTATTTCTTTTTCCTTCATAACAGTCTGGGTAGGCCGGGGTGAGTCTATACCATTTTCCTGATTTTCTTCTATTTCTTCCTCTCGTTCCATGACACTTTGAGTGGGCCGCGATGAGTCTGTGTTTTCTTCTGCATTTCCTGATTCTTGTGAAACTACTTCTTCCATAGTAATTTGGGTAGGCCGGGGTGAATCTGTATTCTCCTCTTTCTCATTCCTTATTTCTTCCTGCATAATTTCTGGGGAACTTGCTGGTTCTTGTGTGTCAGCAAGCCCTTCTACTTCTTCTTGCGCAATCTATGGAGAACTTACTGGTTCTTGTGTGTCAGTAAGCTCTTCTGTTCGGACCTGTGCAGTTTCTGTGGAACTTACTGGTTCTTGTGTGTCAGCAAGTTCTTCAGTTTGGTCTTGTGCAGTTTCTGGGGAACTTACTGGTTCTTGTGTGTCAGTAAGTTCTTCAGTTTGGTCCTGCATCTTCTCTGGAGAGCCTGTTGGTTCTTGTGTGACAACAGGTTCTTCTGTCTGCACTTTTTCTAGAGAGCCTGTTGGTTCTTGTGTGACAACAGGTTCTTTTATTTCAGCAGAGGATTGCGGCATTTCCGTCTGTGTAATAGCAGGCTCTTTTGTTTCATCAACAACATCAGATGCTTCCTTCATTGGCTCTGCCACTACCTTATATCCTGCTTGAGTGTATATTTCACCACAATTGGTACACACATATTCATTATCCATACTTTTCTCTGCTGCAGACGCTACTCGTGCCAAAACATGCAGGCTGAATTCATTCTGATATGCTTCCTTAACCCTTATTATTTCCTCCTGATAGTCCTGAATCTGAGATTTCAGGAATTCAATTTCTTCCTATAGGGTAGGGCAGGTATGGTAGGCTAGTCCTGCAGAGCAGTAGATTCCAATGGAGGGAGCGGTTGTGTTTCGTCATTCTGATCAGTATTCCCCACAGGTGGTTCTTGTGTGTCACCTGGGCTAGTGGTTGTTTCTTGTGTTGCAGCCACTTGGTCACTATTACCTTGGGTGTCGGCAACTGGTTCTTGTGTGTCAGCTGCCTTAAAGTATGATGTCACGAAGCTATGAACACTCTGCATCTCATCTTCCGAGGGTGAGGGAGAGGAGTTTTGAGGACTGGTGGGGGTTCAGATTTTTATAGTGATGGGCGGTGAACTGGGGGAATTAGGAGATTCGGCTGCGACTGATGACCGTGTTCTTCTCTTTGGTAGAGAAGTAGGGAATTCAGGCGTTTTTCTCTTTAGGCTAGCTTTCTTTAGGATGGGGACAGTAGCCGGAGTAGCAGGTGCCTTAGCTGAAACCCTAGTTCTCCTTCTTTTCGATGGGGTTCTCTTTTCCTGCTGCCTTTTTCGTTTAAGCAGGGTAATAGGGATATTGTCATCAGAGTCATCAGTAGAAATACCAAGTATAGGAATGGAAGGATTGGTTCCTTTGGGAGATGGGGTTGTTCTTGTGGCATTCTCAGCAACTTGCGGGGGTGTTTGCTGGATTTGTTCAGGAATCTGCTTTGCTTGCTGAGGGTTTTCTAGAGGGATTTGTTCAGGCATATCCTTCGTTTGCTGAGGAAGTTCTTCATCTTGCTGAGGTATGTCCTCAGCTTGGTGAATAATTTCCTCTTCTTGGTGAGGAATTTCATGTTCCGGCTGTTGCATTTCTGCCTCCTGATGGGGATTACTGGGGGGTGGAGGGTTATTTAGAGCGAGGGCTCTATTAATCAGTAGTTGGGCTAAGCGGTGGTGTTTTAAGGAAACTAGTGGATGCTTCGCTTTCACAGCATAACGTGACATATTTTGGAGACAACCCAATAGATAATATGGCATGTTTATTAACTGACCATTTCTCAAATGATTTAACAGGACGAAATCGTGCTGGTAAATTACCTGGTAGCGGCCTTCGCACGTCAGATATTGCTTGACAAATTCAGCGACTTTCAGCCACGGTTGAGGTAACGACCGAAGTGCTACGCCTCTGCCTTTGGGCTCTACCTGCTCGCCTGGTCGGAGAAAATCCTGCTGCGCATTAAGAATCAGGTGCTTTCTGCTGAACCATCGTGTGCCATTAGTTGGTAGCCCGGTAACTTCGGCTATGATTTCCTCCATGACTGGAAATTGAATTCCCTGGACGACACATAATCCTTCTGTTAAATTGCATGCGAATTTAAGGACTTTCTGCTCGTCAAACTCCGGATGTCTCCTGAAGTACTCTATCCATCCCGCTTGCAAGAAAATTTGATAAATCTCCGGAAAGAGTTCAAGGACTGCTGTCGTGCGAGGCTCATGTGTAATGAGGGTTCCTCCCATAGCTGTTGTTTCAGTAACTTTCAGAGTTCAGAGTCGAGCTTCCAATTTCAGTTCAGAGTAGAACGTCGCAAATGGCAACATGCCATGATAGGGTGGCTTTTACATATTACCGGGAGAGTTAAGGGTGGCGGTAGTTGGCATAGTATGTCATTATGAGAATTGCTTTGGTAATCCCCCCCTCCTACGTGTCAATGATATGATTGGAAGTACAATGATTTGATAGTCCTATCAAATTCTCCGCATTATCTATTATTTAATGTCCATACATAATCATGCGTACCTTTGTATTTTACCTTTTTGATTGCTGCGTCAAAAAGTCTTGTCTTGTCTTGTGCTGGATCATAATGATTACCGCAGATCTACAAGCATGGGAATACCGGTGATTTGTAATGATAATGACGGGAAGTGATAATAGGGTGTTGTAATAATCACAAGAAGTGGTATATTTTATCAAAATTTGTTCCTTGGGGCTGAAGTGGTAAGACTGGTGTTTTCGTACGTGAGGGAATTTGCTAGGAAAGATATTCCGTGATCGGGAAGTGATGTTTTAGCACCAGGATTGGTGTTGCAGCAATGGAAAATTGTTGTTATGGCAACAGGGAGTGATGTTAGACGTTTATAAAAATGGGAAATGTGTTGGGGAAATAGGAATGGTTTTGCAGCAACAGAGAATGGTGTTGCAGCAACGGGAGTGGTGTTGCAGCAACAGGGGATGGTGTTGCAGCAACAGGAAATGGTATTGCAGTAACAGGGAATGGTGTTGCAGCAACGGGAGTGGTGTTGCAGCAATAGGGAAATGGTGTTGCAGCAACAGGGAAATGGTGTTGCAGTAACAGGAGTTCCGAGTCCGCAAAGTAATTCCTTTGAAACTTTTGTTCTCAGCTACTTCGCAGGCCAAAATATGCAAAATACTGAAATGTAATATCGCAATCCTTGGCAGGATTTATTAGTTTCTTAAAAAAAGAATATCTAACCTAAAAAATTACATAAATAATAGAAACTCAAGTGCTTTGAGGGACAGCAAGTTCCCCTGGAAAAGAATACTGCTTTATTTAGTCATGTAATCTGTGCATACTAAAATATAGACTCTTTGATTAGATGGAGGATTAATGGGACCTATAAAATCTAATGACCATTTCTCAAAAGGTTCAAGAGTTACATGGGGATTAAGTGGCATTTCATCCCTATGGTTAGGCTGGCCCATTCTTTGACAGTTGTCACAAGCCTTCACATATTTTCTAGCATCTTTAAAAAGTGATGGCCAATAATAACCCATTCTAAGTACCTTGTGTGTTGTTCTTTTGTCTGCAAAATGTCCTCCACAAGGGCCATCGTGACAAGCTTTCAGTATATCATAAATCTTGTCTTCCCCAATGCATCTCCGGATTTCTTGATCTATTCCTGTGTGGAACAGACACCCGCTTATCCAGCTGTACCTAGCACTTTGCTGGATGATCTTTCTTCTTTCCCTGTGTGATAGGTGTGATGGTAATTTTCCTGCAACTAGATAATTGGCAATGTCTACATACCAAGGTGAGTGAGAAGATACTGCAAATAAATACTCATCAGGAAAAGAATCATCTACTGGAGCATTTTCATCAGTTTTTAAATGAGAAAGGAAATTAGCAACTACATTTTCTTTACCTGGCCTATCTACAATTGTGATGTCAAATTCCTGCAATAGTAATAACCATCTGGTAACTCGGGCATTTGTAACTGATTTATTCATTAAATACTTAATGGCCGAGTGGTCGGTATGCACAAAAGAAGTGTAGCCAGTAATATAATGTCTAAATTTGTTGATAGCATAAATAATTGCTAGAAATTCCTTCTCAGTAACTGTGTAATTTAGCTCAACTGGTGTCATGTTCTTGCTGATAAAATAGATGGCATAGGGGAGACTGTTTTCTTCCTGACCCAGGACAGCTCCAATTGCCGTGTCTGAGGCATCAGAGGAGATGTGAAAGGGTAATTCCCAATCAGGTCCTCTCAAAATGGGAGCTGCGGACAACTGATGTTTAAGTTTATTGAATGCATTTTCACAATCATCAGTCCACTTAAATTCAACATTTTTCATTAACAACACAAATAGAGAAGAAGCTATTTTGGAAAAATCCTTAATGAATCTTCTATAATATCCAGCATGTCCTAGAAAGCTTCTTACATCAGTTTGTGTTTTGGGGATAGGGAGGTTCTGAATCACCTATATTTTAGCTGGATCGACTTGAATCCCTAAAAATGAAACAAAGTGACCTAATATAATACCTTGATTCATCATCATATGGCACTTTTCAGTGCTTAAAGCAAGGTGTGCTTCTATACACTGCTTAAGTACTTTTTCAAGATTTTGCAGTGCATCCTCAAAGGTCACTCCATAGGGAGTAAAGTCATCCATAAATATTTCCAATGAATCATTTAACATATCAAAAAAGATCCCTATTACCGCTCTTTGAAATGTTGCTGGAGCGTTACACAGCCCAAATGGAAGTACTCTGTAAGCAAAGGTCCCCCATGGGCTAGTAAATGTGGTTTTGTCCTGGTCCTGGGGTGCAATCTTAATCTGATTATATCCACTAAACCCATCCAAGAATGAAAAGAATTTCTTACCTGCTAAATTATCCAATACCTGATCAATAAATGGTAAAGGAAAATGGTCTTTTTGGGTGGCTTTATTCAATGCTCTGTAATCCACACATACTCTCCATTTCCCATTTTTCTTGGGTACAATTACAAGTGGGGAGACCCACTCACTATCAGATATGGGGTATATAAATCCTGCATTCAAGAGTTTTTGAAGTTCCTCCT
Source organism: Pinus tabuliformis (assembly GCA_031772625.1). Lineage (NCBI taxonomy): Eukaryota > Viridiplantae > Streptophyta > Pinopsida > Pinales > Pinaceae > Pinus > Pinus tabuliformis. Next base: position 1,700,616,268 of record CM062819.1, on the reverse strand, counting down.
TCACAATTTCTCTAAGGTTGGGGTTCATTCTTCGTTGGGGTTGGCAGACTGGCCGGGATCCCTCCTTAATATAAATACGGTGAGTGCATAGTTCAGGGGAGATCCCTTTCATGTCTGTGTAGTCCCATGCAAATGCCTCTTTATTTTCTTGGAGTAACTTTATTAATTGCTTTTTTTCATTACCAGTCAAGTCAGGATTTATATTTAATGTTTTGCCAGGTTCAATTTCAATTGTTGTACTTTTGGAAGGGTTGCCTACTGCTGTCTGAAATAAGTTTTCATCTTTCATGTTCTGCTGGGATTCAGATTCTAAGATTGCAGTGAAGTGATTATATGTTTCAGGGCTGACTGAAGAGGGTTCAGAAATAAAGCTGCTGATTAGTTCATCTTCGATGGAGTCCTTAAAAGTCAAAGCTTGTCTAATAGTTAATATAGGTTGGGTCTCTTCATCCTCATAGTCTACCCATACAAAATTGTCATTATTAATCATGGGTGTAGCATGAGGATAGAGGGTAAGCTGTTTAGTTTCCTGTCCATTAGAGATGGTCATTGATCCAGATCTACAGCTGATGAAAGCATCTGCTATAGCCAACCAAGGTCTCCCTAGAATCAACGGATGACCCCCCAACTTTGTTTTAGTTTGTAACACCACAAAGTCAACCGGGTAATTCCAGGATTCTACAGAGATTATGAGATATTCAATGACCCCTTCGGGTTTAATTGTAGAACGGTCGGCCAACTCTAAGATAGTTGAAGTTTCCCTGATAAAGTTTTTTAACTGGAGCAATTATGCTGTTTCGAGTGTCATAATATTTATTGTAGCTCCTAAATCTACTAGGACTTTAGAGATAAAGGTTTTTCCAACCTGGACTGTTACTGTAGGGTGACCAGGGTCACCATACTTTACAGGATAATCTTTTTCGGTCATTAAAGCAGTTAATTCTCCCATCACATGAACTGTGAGGGGATCCTTAGCCTTCCTTCCACGCTTTTTTATACAAATGTCTCTAATAGTTCTAGCATAAATAGGAACATCCCTTAATGCTTGCAATAATGGGATTTTAACATACAATTTCTGTAGCTCTCTTAAAAGGTTAAAGGTAGGTTACTCAGGTGTTTTAGTGAGAGCCAGCCGTTCAGGGAATGGCGGATCTATTGTTTGATCATTATTATTATGTGTTGATTCTGCTGTTTCAGCATTATTGTTAGTTGGTTTCTCTATTCTAACTTCTTCTTTGTCAGAGTCAGTAATATCATCTATAATGGGTTCAACAGTTCTCCCTGAGCGAAGATGAATATCATTACATTGCAGGGGAGAGACAGGCTGATTTTGAATGTCAATAACTTGCAGGGCTTTATTATTTGGATTGGGGTTAGGTTGCACAGGCAGCTGTGGTCTCATTGCCTGGTTATTCGGAGGAGTATTGGATGGTAAGGAAAGCGACTGTTGTTGTTGAGGAAATGGTATCTGTTGGGCTGCCCAGTTTGGATTCCATTGATTAAAATACGGTTGCTGGGGAGCCCAAGGATTCCATATAGTGGGATCAGGAAAAGGAAGATTTGGTTGCTGCACAAGTGGAAAATTCATTGTATTAAAGGGTGGGCACTGCACTTGGTTCATGGGTGGGTAGTTTGTTTGAAAAGGAGAGTTATTATTCCAACGATTGAATGTTGTGTTAGAGCTCATACCTTGTCTTTGTGGCCATTGCCTCCTCTGTGTCATCAGGTACACTGCTTCAGCCTCTTCTTCGGTTGACTGCAATGCTGCTTTGATTCCAGGCAGAGAGGGGCATTGTTGTGTTTCATGGTCCTTCTCGCAGATTGTGCAGATAGGTATCTTATCTAGTGGGAATTCTCTGAGTGGGCGTTTTTCTCTGCATTTGGAACAGAAAATAGCTAGAGCAGCTTCTGCTTCCGCCTGTTTCTTCTTAACCTGCAGAGCATCAATTTGTGAAGCAAAAGAACTTAGCATCTCAGTTTTAAATTCTTCCAATAAGTTACCTATTTCAGCTCTTGTTGCTCCTCCACTGGCTGACTTCTGAACTCTTGAATACACATTATCTCTGCTTTTTGATCTGCCTACTTCTCCCCTTGAACATCTCATGCAGAGATTAATAATTTCATCAAAGGGTTCTTTGGAAATGTCCCCTTTTCCAAGCATGTTCAACATGTCCAGGCAGTCATCTCTTACCCCTTTTAGCAATATGGTTTTCAAGATATCTTTACTTATATTAGGATGATCAGACCACTGCAGATTATACTGTAATCTTTCCACAAAATCTTCCAAATTCTCGTGCTCTTTCTGAACCATTTTAAACAATTCTTCCTTCCTTTCTCTTGTCCAGCAGTAGTCTTGATACTTGGCCAGAAATCCCTCTTTCATCTGGTCCCAGGTGGTGATTGCCTGAGCTCCTAAGCTCATAAACCACCTCAACGCATTCCCTTTTAGTGTTGCTGGAAACAGTTTTAGCTTCTGATTACGACTTATATAATAATAACTTCTACATAGTATGTCGAATTCAAAGAGGAATTCATCCGGGTCTTTAGAGGATAACCCATGAAAGTTGGGTAATGCTGAGAGTGGAATATTTTTCATGGGGGTTGTTCCTCTCGGGAGCTCCCCAATAAGGAATTCCAGGGTAGAGAGCAAATTTTCCCCTCTTCCTTCTGTTCTGTTATCCTCGATTGGTCTTTTTCCTGAATCGCTTGCTTTATCTTCTGTCTTCTATTTCTTCAGGTTCTTCTACCGGTTCCTCAGTGTATTCTGGTACTTCCACCTTCCTTTCAGGTCCTATTACTTCCTCCGTCTGTCGGTCTGTTTGTGAGGAATACTGGATCTGAGGTCTCCGGGAACTTGTCCTTTGTGATGTTTCAGCCTTTGAGATGATTTCGTCAATATAAGTTTTTCTTCCTCCTTTGCCGCCTGTGAAATTAGGTTTATTGCGTCCTCTCATGCATCTGTTATTCTCAAAAAGAAATCATTAATGCCTTTAGAAATCTCTAGTTGCCTTCCTTGGCAACGACGCCAAAATGTTGGCTAGTTGAATTGTTTATTAATTAAACATTCAAGTACCACATTAATTGTCAACCTGGGAAAGTCTTTTTATTCCAAAGGCTACCGCGTACTGTATGTACTTAATCATAAAAGCATTAAAAAGCTGTAGTATACGTAATCCTTACGCTAAGTTATCACTGTACTGATAAGATGAAAGTAGTTAATTAAGATTATGAATCTGAAAAGCGAAATGATGGATGCTCCGTTGGCAGAGGATCAGGACCCTATCCTCCAGGTGAGGACGTTCAGCACCTGCCTCTGTAACCAGATTGCTAACACACACTGTACTCTAGTTCACCGGTGAAATATCCTTGCACAGCTTCAAGCAATGAATGAAACAGAGTACTAGCAAAACAGAAATACCAGAGGTAATGCTACAGAATCCAAACAGAGTACCAGCGGAAAGAAACTATGACACACTTACACACTTTGACAGAAAAGTAAATGGGTGAATCGTGTGAGAAAGGCAGGCCCAGTCCCTCTCACAAGGTTCCCCAGAACACAAAGGTTAGATTAAGTGCTCAGAACAATCTTCTATTCATCTGCCAAAAGATTCAAGTACAATAAAGTTCAGACTTGCTGATGTCTCTCAAAATCTCCCTTACAGATTACACATTAACCCCTTCTAATGTAGATGTCTCCTCTTTATAGAGGAGACATCTATTACAATAGATTGTTACAGTTCATTCAATTAACCCATTTGATCAAAAATAAGAATTACAGACCGCTGTTACAACAGTATAACAACATATTCTTTCTTAAGTTCTGGCTGTTACACAGCTGGTAACTGTCTTCGACCGTCTTCTTGGGATCTTCACATTCCTTTGCCGTTTCCCCATGTTGTTCCTGATTTAAGCAATGGTAACTGTGTTATACCCGCTTTAGATAGCTGCAGATTGTGCCGCGTCAGCGTTCGTCAGATAGTAGCCAGTTGTTATTCCCAGCGGTTGCAAAATAGCTTGCTTTAGATAGTTGTTGTTGCTGACTGTAGCAACTGCGTAGTTGCTGCTTCTGGTGTTGCAGTAACTGCGTAGTTGTTGTTTCTGGTGTTGCAGCAACTGCGTGGTTTCTGTTTCTGGTGTTACAGCAACTATAAATTATAATTCCTGTAGGCTTAAGACAATTACTTGGCAACTTAGTCAGCTTTTCAAAGATAAATATAAAGATACTCACGAATATGCAATGAACAATTAAACATATAGATATGCGGAAAGTTACTTCGTACCTTGGGGAGATTAACTCATTATGTAATCAAAGCTTACAACTTATGACTGAAAAGGATAATATTATGGAAAAAATATAAGGTCAAAATAGGTCAATTCTGAGTCCTAACAGAGAGGAAAAAAAAGAAAGAGGTGAGGGTAGAGAACACGCAGATTGAAAAAATCAAGCCCAAAAAATTGTGTTTTAAAATTTCATTAATTAAAGCACATTTATCTACTCCTTTGAATATATCTATATATGAAATTAGAATTAAGAATATATATATATATATATATATATATATATATATGTATGTATGTTATTTCTGTAATAGAATATGTATGATGTGGGCACTGAGGTTTGAGTGGAGAGAGTTTTCAAGTGTATGCAGAAAGAGAGACTATGTGATGGGTTTAATTGTGTTCTCTCTTTTCATTTCATGAATATATATATATATATATAGATATATATATATATATATATATATATATATATACATATACATATACATATACATATACATACACATATACATATAAAGTTTTGTGTGGCATTGTTACTCCTTGCTAATATTATTTATTTACCATATGAACATGAGTTCGTATGTCTTGGATAAGTTCTTGAATTTCCTAATTTTGTTCTCAGTTGGTGTTGACAATTCACGCTTATATTTTGCAAGGTGAAGATCTGCTACAAGCACTCAAGTGGATCGATTTATAGTAATTTATTTTATCTTTAAATCATAGATTCCCTTGCATAAGGGAATTATGTCCATTGTTAGAATCTGACATAATGTTTGTCACCAATGTAGTATAATGTTCATTGAATACACAAAATCTAGAACATGGAAAAATCCTGGGATTTAATCATTTTTACGTAGTTGTGAGTGGGCTTGGCCCTGGATCTCAGATTATTAGTTATCAAGTACCAATCAAATTAACCATATTCTTGATCACATCTAGATTCAACTATATTCATCCCTTGAAATTAAATTTCGAGCCGACCAAAATCTATCTAAGTGTAAGGATATATCAGAGTCGGAAGATGTAACAACAACTTCAAGAGAAGTGCCTACATTTAAAAGGTCATTCTATGAGCTTCAAAATCCTAACAATGGCGCTAGCGTTTGAGTTAATTCAGGGGAATTATAGCAGATGGGAGGTCATATGGAATTCTAATCGCGGCGCCTGGAGGTAGTTGTCAGGACACGGAGGGTAGCTAGAGGTTAGCTGTCACTAGGTATGGCTACATTGGGAACGATGATGATGGTAAACGGGGGTATAGGGAGAAAGGAACATTGAGGTTGGTTTTATTTTATTGCTTGTTTTATTGTGTGTTGCCGATAGTAAGTGACTGCATGCGCCCACAAAAGGAGAAAACACTTATCATTTTCTAGGGAGTCTCCAAACAACAAATAAGGCGAGAAACCATGGTCAACCAAAGAGACTCTGTTGATCTGGATCCCCAACCTAGAGACATTCTATCGGTGTGGGGATTGGAAGTCATAGAGTAGAATATAGAGAAATACATTCATCCAGCTGGACTATCAAGTGCGAAGAGGCGACGCTTGGGGCAGGGATGTTGACAGGGAAGATATTTAGGGATTCTAGAGGAAAGCTTATGCATGTGAAAACATGAGAGATGGGGAACATTCAAGGAGCAAGACGGGAGGTAGGAATATTTATTTTCGTTTATAGGTCGCATAGCGGCAGAAGCGAGCAGGAACCAAGTAAGTAATATGTCATCTAGTTTTTTCAAAGAATAAGTTTTCTTCTCGGGTGGGCTAGAAGATATTGTCATTAGCTATGGGATCAAGGGAAATGAGGGTTTAAAATCCTTTATGCTGGAATATTTTGGACCATCGAAATCCATAAGGGGGAAACAACTGGACAATACTACTACATGTAGGAGTCCTCTGCATTTGCGAAGATGGGAGGTTTTCCACCAAGAAAGAAGCCTCTTCTCGGAGTTTCTAGGGGAAAAGGGATGATCAGAGGGATTGAGTAGCTTTCAGAAGCTTTCGGAGGCCGAGGTGGGGGCTAACTGTGAGCAGTAGGGAGGATAATTCGTTTCTTTCTTTCCAATGGAGCAGAAAGGGTTTAAATAGGCAGAACACTATTCGAAAGTGGGGGTGATACCTCACCCTATGGGAGAGGATGGCTAGATAGGGGAACGATTGTTATCTGGCCACAAAAGAAATTGGATGGAGGGGCATTCAGATCTGCTCCTGATAGTAGGTACCAATGCAGAGGAGAACTTACCAGGGATTGGGGAAGGTGGAAGACATAGGAATACAGGGGAGAAGTGAAAGAAAAATAAGTTGATTAAGAAAAAAGAGATTACCCCAAATCTGGTTCTAAGAGTTGACCTGCAGATCGATGAAGCAATGGAGGTGGAAAAAGTTACATTGGTCAGGAGGCCAAAGGTAAAAAAATATTCAGCAAATACATAAAGGAATGGACTGCTAAGACTTGGAAGGAAGAACTCCACCAATCTTTCGAGGTATCAACCCTAGACACGGGATGGTTTATGATTAAAATCACCAAGGGTGAAACCCTTGAATGGGTTTTGGAAAGGAATTGGAGCTTTGGGAAAATCCCAATTTTATTTAAAAGATGGAATCATTTATTTGATGCTCAAAGAGAGAAGGTGGACAAGATTTCGGTATGGGTGAGGCTTTCGAGTTTACCTCCACACTTTTGGATGGAGTCAATCTTCAGAGAAATTGGGAATACGTTGGGACAATTCTTAGAAGCCGACATGTCTTTCCTACATACTAGAGATAAAGGATTAGTAAGAATTCTGGTAAGTTTAAACCCAATGGAAGAGTTGGCAGAGGAAATTTACCTCAAATATAAGGATTTAACCTATACCCAAAATATCGATGACAAATGGCTACCTTTATGCTCTCACCAATGCCACAAATATGGTCATCTTGCTAGAGTGTGCCCTCTAGGTTTCAGAAGAATACGAAGGAAGAAAGGCGAGTTGGGGATGGCAGAAATAAATTAGGAGGAGAAGGGGGATAGGAAGGAAGAGGAGAAGATGCAAATGGAAGTTAATGAATCAAAGGATATGCAGATATAGAAGAGACTTGTTCAACAACAAGAGCTTTATGGGAAGACGACCTGGCAGAGACAACAGTAGGTGAAGAACTTGTTTCTACGATTCAGGTGGAGGGTATGGATCTAGAACCTATCCCTTCTTTTAATTCATCCTTTTTGTCTATACTTAATTCATTATCAAGGCCTGGTACTTCTAGGCTGTTGACGTCGGAAAATCTACCTGTTGATTCTATAAATGAAGCACTTGATAGCATTACTACTTATATCCCTGAGATTAAACTGAGCCATACTTCAGTGTCGAGCCTTGAGACTCCTAGTCTTTAGAAGCCTCACTATAACTTTAGGCCTCGAGAAAATAAAAATCTTCCATGGGAAGCTGTGGGGGGCTTGGGGGTCCATTTGAGTTGGGTTGGCCCTCGAAAATCTAGAGGAAGGAAGTCAAACATATCAAAGGCTGAATTAAGAGAAAAATATATATTGCTGATGGGAAACAATTATCTCTTTTAGGGGTTCTTAGAGCAATGCAAAACTCCTCCCCTAGTTCCAAATGATTATAATTTACTTTAATTGTCGAGGGTTTTCTAGTGCTACCAAAAGACTAGCCCTAAAGGAATTAGTAAAAACCTATGATCCAGATGTGTTAATGTTGCAAGAAACCCTAGGATCTGGAGAGGATATTAGTGGGGCTTTGAAAAAAATGCTTTTAGGTTGGATTTTTCAGTATTTCGATGCTAAAGGAAGATCCAGGGGGGTGGCGACGGGAGTTAAAGAAGGAAGACTGAAGGTCTTAAACAATTGGGGACTAGATCAAGCTTTGGGAGTAGAAGTATAATCATTGGAGCTATGCACAAACTTATTACTTCTAAATATATATGTGCCTTGTCAGGACAGGTTCCCTTTCTGGAATATCCTTTTTTATAAATCATTTATGGAAAACCCAAACTTGGTGGTAGGTGGGGATATGAATTTCTTGTTCGGTCTCTCGGAAACCTGGGGAACTTCAGCTCATGTTGACCCTCTAGCAGACTTCTTCATGAACAATATCAGTTCTAGGAATCTTATAGACACCCATTTGATTAGGTCCATGCGAACTTGGAGAAATAGGAGAATAAAGGAAGCTAGGGTGGCAAAGAGGTTGGATCGTTTTCTTCTGAGAGAAGAAGTGGTGTCTAGACTTCTAGTCTTTAAACATTGGGTAGCGGTAGGAGGAGACTCAGACCATATCCCTATCTTGCTAGAGATGAAAGGCCCAAATAAAAAGCTTGGCGCTCCTTTCAAGTTCAATCCATCATGGCTCAAGGATTAATATTTCAATAATCCTTTCAAATCCTCTTGGAGGACAATGGTTGATTATCAGGGCAGGGACAAAGCTTATTTGTTCATGGAGAATCTAAAACGTATGAAAATGACAACCATTGAATGGGCTAAAATCAAGAAAGTCAAAGAAGATGCTTATCTAAAAAATATAGGAGAGGATTTAGACTTACTGGAGAGCCCTGAGGTGGATGGATATGAGTCAGCAAAGAAGAGGGATAGGATCAAGTAACTAGAAACTAATCGAAGGAAAATTTTCACACATAGAAAAGAGAAGTGGAGACTAAAAAGCAGAGCCATTTGGTTGTCAACTGGGGATGAAAACTCAAAATTATTCCAGAATTATTCCAAAGGCCAGAAAAATATAAACATTATTTGTGGTCTAAAATCAGAGGAAGGCACCCCTGCAAAGTCTCTTAAGGGTCTGCCCCTCCTTGTAAGGAACCATTTCAAAAAAAAAATTAAAGCCACAACTGAGGTGTCAATCGCTGAGGTGATTAGGATTTCTCAAAATTTCCCAAGGTATATAGAGGAGGAGGAGAAAAATGTTATCATGGGGGAAGTGACTATAGGGGAGGTCGAAGGGATCTTAAGGTCAATGCAGAAGAATAAGAGCCCAGGTTCGGATTGATGGACTATGGAGTTCTTTCAACATTTCTTTAAGTCCATTGGGGATTAACTTATAGGGGTGGTCGAGGAATCTTGGGTAAAAGGAATGATATATGAACCTTTTAATGCTACCTTTTTGGCCTTAATCCCTAAGACGGACGAGCCTTCATCTTTTGAGGACTTCAGACCTATCTCCCTGTGTAATTGTATTTACAAAATTATTGCAAAAGTAATAGTTGTCAGATTGAAACCTTTTCTCTCAAGGAACATGTCAAAAGAGCAATTCGAGTTTCTAGATGGTAGACAAATCCATGAAGAAATGGGGTTATCATAGGAGACCTTACATAGCTCAAAAAGAGTCAGAGAAAAGGAGAAATTGTAATCATAGGAGACCTTACATAGCTCAAAAAGAGTCAGAGAAAAGGAGAAATTGTAAAAATCGATCTCTCAAAAGCATACGATTGAATTAGCTAGCTTTACACTAGAATTCTCTTGACTCACTTGGGGTTTAACATTGGATTCATAAACTAGGTGATGGGATGTATGACAAACATTAGCTTTGGAGTCATGATCAATGGGGTTGCCACTTCTTTCTTTCAAATCAAGAGGGGCCTTTCTCAAGGATGCCCTCTCTCTCCCTTACTCTTTCTCTTAGTAGTAGAGGGACTAAGTCAAATGATTTTAGAAGCAAGGAGAAGAGGCGATATAAAAGGCATTAAAGTGGTTGTCAATATTAATATATCTCACTTGTTTTTTATGGATGACATACTTCTCTTCAATGATGGAAGTAGGAGTGAAACCCATCAGTTAAAAACAATCCTTGATATATTTCTAAAAGCCACTAGAATGTGCATTAACATACAAAAACATTCTTTGATAGTTGAAGGTTTCACAAGGGCAGAGATTAGAATGATATCAGAGGATCTTCCCTTTGAGGACAACTTCAAATATCTAGGGTTCCATCTAAAGCCAGATACATACAAGATATAGGATTGGTATTGGTTGGTGGCAAAAATTTAGAACAGGGTAAAGAACTAGAGCTACAAATGGTTGTCGAGAGCATGAAGTTTGGTGTTTATTAAGTAAATGCTTATGGTGATCCTGGCTTGCTAGACTGCTTTAATGTGGGTTCCCAGAGGAATTATCACACGCATAAGGAAAGTCTGCAATAGATTCCTATGGGCCAGTTCAAAAGAGGACTCAGTTCTCCCATGGGTGGCTTGGGATAAAGTGGCTAGACCAAAGGAATGGGGAGGGTGGGGTATAAAATACCTTTTAGCTTTCACCCCATATTTAGCAAAAAAATTGGGATGGAGGCTTATTTCAATGGAAAAACTATGGACGTCGGTGGTCAAAATGAAATATATTAATCCAATCCTAATTGCTGGGTGGCTTAGAAAGACGGAGAAGAGATACCCCTAAGCCTCTGTTGTGTGGAAAGCAACACTAGAATCAATCGAGATAATTGAACAAGGGATCTCCTTACATGTTGGGAATGGATAGAAAATAAGGCTAGGACAAGATCCATGGGTTGGATGACATGAAGGATATGCCCTATCTTAGGATATCATTGAATATTTGAAATCGAGAGGCTTTTATAACTTGTGCCAAATATAGAAGGTAGGACAGCTAACAATCTGGCACCAAGCCTGACAATTAGGGGAGGATCTACAACTAGATCACCAATGGTTTCAAGAATGGCAGAATTTTATCAAGGAACTTTAGAGATCGAATGTATGCCTCAAAAATCGTCCAGACACGCTGCGATGGGTTCATACTCCCACGGGAAAATATTCACCAAAGTATGGATACAACAATATAATTTCAAAGAAAGGATGGGCCGAGATGGAGTGGTGGTGTAAATCCATCTAGAAATTAAAATGGCCAACTAAACCAAGATTTTTTTTCTGGTGTATGTTAAGGAATAAATTACCAACATGGGATAATGTTTAGAAAAGGAATAAGATGGGACCAGGCTGGTGCTTGTTATGTAAGAAAGAAGAGGAGTTGGTACAACATTTGTTCCTAAAGTGTCCTTTGAACAAAAGAGTATGGGATGAGACTTTGAGGTTGACAAACAAATACTAGAGGTGGCATGGAGAAATTACTAAAGAAGTGTGGAAAAAATGGTGGAACGACACTCAGGTGGAAAATTTAAAATTTTTACCTTTAATAATATCATGGGGCACTTAACTGGCCCGAAATAGGAGTATACTCAAGGACTTGGAACCTTCTAATGAGCACATTGCGATTGAATGCGCTTAAATTATGAGAGAATCCCCTTACCCAATCCAAAAATAAAAGAGAGGGTAATAGGGAGGAACAGATCAAGGGAGATAAATCTTGGGAATATTTTATTGGTGACTCTAATCATTATAATATATGTGGGGCAGGAATATTCATCCACACAAATGCACAAAAAAATTTAAAAGCCTCAGTGGACCTTGGAATAGAAACCAACAATTATGTTGAACTTCAAACCTTAAAACTCTTACTGTGCTCGCTTATACACATGGGATTTTGATCGGTTCAGATTTTCGATGAATCTCATAATGTTATCAAATGGTTTATTGGAGATTTGAGATGTCAAAATTATATGTTGATGCCCTTGTTAGAAGAAGTTTTACATTTGAAATAATATTTTAATTGTATTACTGTGTGCAGCATTTACAGGGAATGAAACAATGTCACAGACCTCCTATCTAAGGAGGGTTTTCAACAAACTATGGATGTCCGGAGCATAAAAGAAACAGACATAGATATGATCTGTGTGTTGGATCAGCCACCTTTTTGTGCTTTGAAGCTCTATTTCCAGTTTATTTTTGTCTTTTTTATGGTTCTCAGTACGAAACTATCTTTGGATTTTGATCGATATGTAAACATGGTTTTTTAGGAAACAAATAAAATCCTAGTTCTTTACTATGGTTTTAATTTTCTTGCAACATGATAGTAATTGTTTCAGTTCTTGTTTGGGTTTTTTTCCTTACATATGAGGAGGCTCGGAAACTAGAATCCACGCTTATTTGCATATATTGGGGTGGGATAAGTATTCCTTTTGCTTACCAGCCCTGTTTTACACTCTATGTTTTGTGATGAACATATAGTATATCGAATGATTCAGTGCATATACTATGTAACTTTTTATTGCCTTAATAGAAAGTTTGAAATTTTCTCTGGAAAAAAAAAATATCAGAGTCGAAAAGAAAATCGGAAATCCATCTCTTAAACGAATACAGGGAAAACACGATAATCTATCTCTTAAATGAATTTGCGCCTTTTATAATCTTGGCTTTGACACCTTTAACATTTTTATGAGTTGGCACAACCTCAAAATCGAATTTATATTATGTCCATACTTAGAATATTTTTGGTTATGAGTTAGCACAACCTCAAAATTGAATTTATATTATATCCAAACTTAAAATCTCTCTGGGCTTCATAATACCCAGATCTGGCAAAAGGTCATGAATAAAATTCAGGGATTTATAATATTGATTGGAAAATTAATCATGACTATATGCATTAACAATATCATACCGGAAGTATAATACATATTATGTTTTAGATTTTGTGCAGGGTAAAGGAATGTGCAAGTACCATTGTTTCTGACTTCTACAAAAACACCAGTTAATCAAATTTAATATTAATACATGCAGGGGTTGGTGACTTGTAAATGTCAGGTGTATAATGTTAATAACTAAGGGGGGTTATGAGTTGTAAATGCTAGTAGTACTAAGTGGTACAAAGGAGGATATTTCACAGTAAATGTAGATTAGAAAATTAACTTTGTTTATGTGGCCATATTTTGGTTTACTGTTTGTATTGTCATAAAATTAATGCAACAATATGTGTTTTTGAGTAATGTTATGACATAGGGAAGATATGTATAATGTTTTGCAGGTACCAGTAATTGTTATATTACTAGTCCCGCCAAGCCACCATAAATTGAGAGATGTGCAACCAATATTTAAACAAAATATAGAACATTAAGTGAAAATATCTTTTAGTTTATGTCCATAATTTCCCAAAATTGACTAGGCTCATAACTGTCCATAAACAATCTTTTAAATATCAAGAGTACAAAACATATTATCCCAACTTGAAAACAAATAAAACCATAAATCCTTCCAAAATTGTATATTCAAAAAGTCTAAAGTACCCATCACTTCAACCCCCACTGAACTGAACTAAAGCTTTGTATCCCAAATGCACATCCATACCTAATCATAATAAAAGTTGATGTATGTCATCCATAATTATTGTGTTATTCAACAATTAAACCCATGGTGTTCAATAGATGAAACCCAACCCTTTAAATTCAATAAATAAACCCAAGCCATTAAATTTCCCATTAAAACAAAATAAAGCGCATGGATCAACCATAAAAAATTCCCATTCATTGGATCACATCCAAATAAATCCATATCACACATTCAAAATTGAAGTATTGAAATCCATGTCAATCGCTTCTACCAATTAAATTCAAGTGCAAAAAACTATAAAAGAAGTTCAACCCTTGCTGAAGTTGCATTTTTAACATTCAAACTATTCACCAGCCCTAGAGACATACCATTACATAATATTTCATATTATATTCAGGTTAGTTCTTTTAGTTTTGCATAATTTAATTATAGTTTTATTTTCATCTCTCCATAACAAAACATTTCACAACATATCTAGGTTATTTGTTTCAGTTTTTTTGCACAGTTTAATTGATTTGTGAAAATATATTTGCCACAAGACATGCCTTAAGCTTGTCAATAAAATCATTTTCTACATTAGTGGATTTGTAGAACAATTTATAATGAACCAAGTTTCATCCATTCGGAAGAGGAATGAAGTCCATGTGTAATTCTTCATCAAGGAAGAATACTCCTCCTTCATGGAAAGATTCCATTCATGTATGGGAGAGTTATTATGGAAAATGTGAAATGGCATGATTCAAAAGGGAGACAATAGTGGTTGGTGATTGAATATGGTGAGGAATAGAGGAAAATAGTTAAAATTGGTTGGGTCATAGGCATACACGTGAGTCCTCTTTACTTACAAAATATCCTCCTCAAAGGTTGTTCATGATTTCAAGTTGTTCTCTTTTTTGTTGGTGTTGAAGTGTAACTTTCGTCTCCTTAATCAGTGTATTGTTCTACACAACCAAAATTGTCATCACCTTCTGTATTTTCATCAACATGACAATTTGGAGGATAAAGAGGCATATTGGGTTTGGAGTTCTCATAAAAAAAAACAACCCTTTGAAACGAATTATCTTTTAAAATAAATTCAAACAACATATATCCTTAATATCCTAATATGCCTTAACATGCTACCCTCGATTAGGGAAACATATCAGCAAATGTTTTCCCACGTAGTCCCTGATTGAGACTAAGGCACAGATCCATATCTAGTGCGAAAGCAAATAGATCCAAAGCGAGTCCATGTAGATCGAATATCACCACCATAAGCACTACCAAATCGTTTCATGAATAATAAATGTGTATAAAAAACCTATATAAGCACCTTACTATTATGACAGTGCACCTTACTGGGTTTTTTTCCCAAGAAAACCTGTATAAACTCATGGAAATCAATATTGGAAATGCATTTATACCGAAAATGGTTGAAATGAAGAAACTCAATATCCATGAACTCATGCACAAATTGTCATAGGAAACCATGAAATTCACTCAAAACATTCAACTATACAAAAAATGTATCCTTGCAGGTTGCAAGTTGCCTCATGCACAAATAATATTGGGAAACCATGAAATCCACACACAATACTGAATTGTAAAACATATGCCCTTTTATGTTGCACCTTTACAGTAGTTATTGTCCTAGTCCTATTATTCAAATGTGAATTTAGTTATTCAAGAATACCTAATGCAACCCTTTTTGGTGATGTATTTTTACATGCCTGAGATAGATTTGAGGCATTTTAGTTGGGTTCTAGGACCATGTTATTAATGAAACTCATGACCTAGACACAACTTAGTCATGCCTCTTGGTAACTTCATTCAGATCAATGATGGCTATTTAGAGACTTGTAGTTGTTGTTGAGCATTCACATGACCTACTACGAAGGATAATATTACAAATAAGGGTTTCTTGGGTTATTCTCTTTAGCAAATATTGTAAATCATTCCTTGGCATCAACTTAGCTATGTTATGCAAATTCTATGAGAATTGGTTCTTAAACTTTTAATGATATTTTGGGCTAATATATATTATTCACAATGTTGGACTGACTAGGATTGGAAAAAAAATCCAAATCTCAAATTCAGTTTCAAATCTTAAATTCAGGTTTTCATATATAGACACATCAACTCGGTTATGCTAGAGCCTCAATAGAACCTTTACATAGGGAATCCTAAAGCTTCCTTCATGCTTGGATAGTGTTATTTATAGGAAGAACAATATTGGCAAACTAAGAACCACTCCCATAGTAGGAGAATCACTAACCATTAGAAAGAAATTGCTTGCGTTTTATGTTTGTAAAGTCAGTGTTCATGGACATGAGTCTCAAAATTTTTAAAATAAATTAACATCTCAATCAAACCTTTACTAGGCATCCTAGAGCTTCCTTCATGCCTGGAGAGTGTTATCTATAGGAATAACAATATTGCAAACTTAGAACCATTCCCACAATAGGATAATCACTAAACATTACTAAGGTGGGCCTAGAGCTTCTATTGAGCTGCTAAATTCCTTTAGCTAGGTAAGCCTACAACTTCCTTCATGCCTGGATATTGTTATCTATAGGAATAAAAATATTGGAAAACATGATGCTAAACAAATTAAGTCACAAAACAATTTATAAAAAATAACCAGTCCAAATCAACATCGTAACCAGAAAATGAACCAGGTGTCACTTTTTTAGTTGGAATTCCTCCAATGTCTACATCATTTTATTACAATGCATAAAACATTTTATCCAAAATATATATTGATATGATTGAAGACATACAACCCATTCTAGGATAATTTCAACACAGTGGCCAAAATTTTCCAAGTGCAAATATAGTCATGGTATTTTAAGTGTATAAACAAGTTATCTAAAAAATAATTATTTATATATTGAAGACATACAACAAATTCCTTCTGTAGATTTGATTTTTCAAGGATACTGTCAAAAAGGCATCTGTATGAAATTTTTTAAGTTCCTATTAACATACACGCAATTAATTGCCTATAGGAAAGAAAAAATATTATTAGCTTGTATGAAGGTAGGATTTCAATATTGTTAACTAAATTCATGCAATAAATATGTAGGTAGTTGCATCTATGGCAAGAGTTACTTATGTTTCTTGTATAAGGAGAAGTGACAAGAAAGTGACCAGGGGTGCCTACCTGTGATGTCCTTCATCGCATGAGGATAGGACAAATCATGTGAATGTAAATAATGCTCCCAACAATGTTGTTGAGTATGGCCATGCAACAAAATGGTATGTTGTCCTACCATCAACCATAGAGTCACCGTCAACCATACTCCAAGGGGAAATTTCAACTTAGAAGATCAACGCTATAAGAGGTTGGACAAAAGAAGACATGTTAGTTGCAATTGATGATATACATTTTAATGTATATTCAGTTCGAGCATCTGCAAAGAAGCATGGTATTGCTCCCTCATTAATACATTATTGGATAAATGGGCTCACTCATACCAAACATAGAGGCGCTCTTACAGTTACAACTTAAGAGGAGGAGGAGGAGGTGGTTGAGTGGTGTAAGGAGATGGCCCAATTGGGACATGGACTAGGTTTGATACAACTCCAATCCACAGTTGTTAAAATATGTCAGTGGATGCAAAACCCATTCAAAGATGGTTTTCCTAGTAAATCATGGTGGTTTTGGTTTAAAATAAGGCATCTAGACCTTGTATCTTGAAAAAGACAGATCTTTACATTTTCTCCTTGCAATTGTATGTAAGTTATATGGAACTATTTCTAGTGCATGTGATAAGCATGCTTATGGTGCATACCGTATATGTAATTGTGACAAAATAGGTTTACAAGAAGGAAGAAACTATGTCATGCACGTAATTGCCAATAGAGGGAGCCAAAAGATGCGAAATATTTTTCTTCAGAGTAGGGAGTGGATAACTATTCTATGTTGTGTCAATGTAAATGGTGCTTCAATCCTGGGATTTTATCTATTCAAAGGTAAAAATCAACTTAAAAACTATAGACAAAACTATGAACCAAGTGCATGCATGGCTACACATCCCCATGGATGGACGACTAAAGATTTTTTTTTTAAATTGGCTTTGTCACTTCCCTACATCTATACCAGGTGGTGTCTCATATGAGAACAAACACCTATTGATATTAGATAGCCATGGAAGCCACAATGTTGTGCAAACAATTCAGGAAACAAATAATTTGTCAAATTGTTAACATTGCCCGCTCATACCACTCATAGATTGCAATGCTTGATGTGAGTGTGTTTGGCCCTTTCAAGAACTATTTCAGGTCAGAGCATGCTTTATGGATGGAAAAGAATCTAGGTGTTGAGGTGAAAAGGTTTGAGCTAGAAGATATTGCAAGTAAAGAATTTAAATGGGATATGACACCATCAAATATCAAGGTTCGCTTTAGGAGGACTAGAATCTAGCCATTGAATTATGATGCTCGTATGCATGATACTGGTTTTATCTAGACATTTCATGTGGATGGTAAGGAAGAAGGGCATGTCAAAGCAGATGTTAAGTGAAAGAAGAAGTAGATGAATAGGAAGATGTGGTTGTCGCTGATAATACGATTTCCATCTCTTAAGGACACTTATATAATAATGATGATGAAGGTGTAAGTGAAGCACAATATTATCATGAACCAATTGATAGTAACATGTAGGTTTTTCTACCAACTGAAAAACATGGAACTTTTGTTGTTGGTATTCTTAATCACTTTGTTGAACATGCAACTAACAATGACAATGTAGTTGAAAATGACATTGTTTATATAATTTGCACTAGGAAGAAAAAATGACCAATTCACATTGTCAAGCCAAGTAACCCCACCATCATGGCTAGAAGAATCCATGATTAATTTGAACAAACATAGTGTCTTAAGGACCAATGAACATGCCTTCACAACTAGGAGAATTGAACAATGAAATTGTTCATTTTTTTGTGAATAATAGATCAATGGAAGAAGATAATTCACATAGTGGGGCATCATATGAAGAGAAAAATATAGTTCAATCACTTGTCCCAGATATCAAAAGACAAGTTTCAAGCAATGACATGCAGGTGGTAGGGAAGAAGAAGTTACTTGGTTAGTTCCTAAAGCTACCAGTAGAGAGAGTGTCAATGACAAAAAAGTAAGGAACACCAAGTATTCTTTGTTAGGGCCGAAGTTCATAGCTAGTCACCTCGAAAGACTATATAACCCTATTATTTTAGTCTGAAAAAAAGAAAATTGGAATTCAGGAATTAAAATAGAAAAATAAGGATTTAGCCAACGAGAAGTAGGCATCAAGGATTGTTGCAACACAATGTCGAGCAGAGGAAAGGCTTGAAAGAGAGGAAGTAAGGCAAGATAATGACTATCAAAGACAAATGGAAAGATACAAAAATGAAGCAAGAAATAATCAACAAATTCTTGAAAAGGAACAAGGGATCACTGTTATGGTTTGTTAGAGCCTAGATTGACCTCAGGCTGAAGGGAGGCAATTCTAGGGTAACCACAAACCAAGCTTAACCTCATAGCTAACCCTACCAAGTTAGGAGAGGGCTCTCTCCTTATGAATCTCAGTCAAGATGACTAGATCATGAACAAGATTTTATGTTAGGTATAGTAGCTCAAGGGTTTTGATTGATTTTGTTGGTGTTTTTGCAAGATTAGGAGGAGCTGGGCAATTTTGGGTCTGGGAAACTAAGGTAAAATCGCAGGGGATGCTATGGGGCAAGGTAGGTATGATCTTTAGCACCTTAAAGCTTGATCGGGTGAGAGGATAGACTGGTGAGGAGCTAAGAAGGGCTTGAGCAAGTCAAGAATCCTTCCAAAACAGATGAAAACTTAAACTACTATTGTTTTCCCAAGGTAGAGCACTAAAACCTAATGTATTCCACCTATCTGACTTGAAAACAACCAATCAGAAGAGATTACATGAAAGAGGCATACATAAATAACATGATAAAAGATTAACAGAATAAGAAACACATGTTAAAGGCCATACCACAGGAATCCCATAAAAATAGCTGCAAATTTATTAGCTTCCTTCCAAAACTGCTACAAAATGATATGTGTTCAGTACATGAGCATCCAGTTGAATCCAACCCTTGCAAATGAGAAATAAAATATATAATATAGACATTGCAATCCCTCATCTCAAACATTAGGGGTCGAAACCATGAGAAGAGGAGTTGTTTCAACCATTTCCAAAAAAGGACCAGGAATATAGGCAGTCAAACAACTTGCCTCTATAAGTAGGGAAACTGATTCATTTGCCTCAAAACCACCTCTAACTAATGAATCGACCCTCTAACACTATTTTACCATTACATTTACATGCCATGTCATCAATTACATTACCGAAATCATCCATGAGGAGAGAGAAATCAAATTCACAGTCAAAACAAGCGAATTTTGATTTTTTGAGCAAAATGGTGAAAAGTGCAGTGCCATTGGTCCTAAGCGCAACGCCACTTTCCACCTGATTTTGGAGCTCTTCCCCTTAGCAAAATTGAGCCCATGATAGCTCATTAGAAAGGTCTTCAAGTCTAGCTTCTAAAACACCTATAATTTTTGAATTTTGAGGTCATTTGCCCCCTCAAAACTTGAATCTCCCAAGACTGCTTTTGTGTGTCCAAAAAGAGGGAGAGAGGTCATTTTTGGTAGTTTTTGGACCTTTTGGTGACCCAGATTTGCTCCAAAACTTCTAAAAATTTCTAGGGTGCATGTCCTCATCATCTTGAATCCAAAAATTCAAACCTTTTCTACATCTAATGCTCCAGGTAAAAGCTGGGAAAAATTTCTATGTTATAAATTTCAAATTTTCAAAACTTAAAAAACTTCTCAAAATTTGCCCAAATTTGGCATGGAACAACACCATCAGCTACTTTGATGGGCTAGGGAGGCTTCAGCCAACTTCTTTGACCTATCTTGCTCTTTCTTAGCCTCTAAGGCTCTCCTCAACCTAGCTTTTAGCTTCCTAATCCTCATATTACAAATTTTGTTGCGGGTCATGTAATGGTAGGCCATTGTTGAGCACTAGAAAAAGGTATGCAATTGCCACTTATTTCTTTATCTTTTCCTTTAATTCATAACTTCTTTACATTCTAAGATGGTCATATGATAAAGGATTATGATAAAATTAAGGGGAATTGTGATTGATGTAAAATGATTAATTATTGTCTTTTTTTTATGCAGAAGGTGAAGAAAATGGAAAATCGCCATTTCGAAGGAAAAGATAAGGCAAAACCAATTGTTTTCCCTTTGATAGGGAACTGTGTCTAGACGAGGAAATCGAGATCAGAGCACATGGGCCAGGAAAAGGAAGAATAAGTGCAACATTAGTGCAAGAGGATGAAAAGATAACTGAAGATTAAAGATATGGTGAATCCCTCAGGATCCTTTGATCATAAGGAATCACTACCTCAAGGATATCTTCATTTCTGGTATTCCTGCCTGGCCATTATAAAAAGGGATAATTCTGCTAGCCCAAGTAGCAGAATATTGTTGATTTATGGAATTAACTGTCGTATTCTGAACTTTGATCATCGACTCTCTTCAAAGAGCGATAGATGTAACTTTGTTTTTATGATTAATACATAAACTACGTTGTTGTGCCGTTATTTGATCCTGGAGTAACCACAACAGTGCATCGTTGGTGGCTAAGGGCCCGGCCCTAGTGGATCACTTGCTTTCTGTAGCATTATTTTCTGATTACAAGTCGTGTGCAGTTTGATTTCCTTTACTTGCTTTATTTAGTGAAGTTCTGTTCCTGAACATTTCTTACTTTGTTATATTGAATTCGTAATTGAATATTAAGATTATTATTTGCAATTGAAAATATTATGCTGTTCATTTTGAAATAATAGCGAACACTGACTAGTGCTGTCTAGTTCCTAGATTGGAGATCTTGTCTTTGACTGATTTTCATTTGCATCAGTTTACAAAGGAAAGAGTTATCATTACTACATCCTTGGCTGATGATTGTTGTAGTTTCTTAAGTGAATGATCTAGTTACAAAGCATATAAGTTTCTTGCCATTACATTTAGAGTTTGTTTACTTTTGTAAAAGCACTATACTACTAGCATCACTCTTGAACAAGTGACCGCCTCGGACTGAGTACACTCTTGAGATAAAAAATCGTACCTAGATCGATGATTAATGTAGGGTAAATAGAGGTTTAAAAGACCCTTTTTACTACTCAACATTTTGGCACCGTTGCCAGGGAGAGTGTAGCCATTTGTTTCTTTCGAGGAGAGAGTAGTGTAAGTACCTGCTAGGAGAGAGTTGGATTTTAAAAACGAAAGGTAAGAACTTGCGTATGGAGCATGTAATAGCCTTACTCCCCTGCCCGCTTTCCTGCAGATTTGTTGTTATTTTGGGTATAAATAAGTATTTGATTTGTGTGCTTGACTAAGCAGAAGAAGCCTGAAAGGAATATTAAAACACTACCCAAGCCTGATAAAGCTAAGGGGCCAGTGACCCAAGTTGGCCGATTGACCTTTATAGATGAAATCCTTAAAAAATTAGAATCTCAGCTTTTACTAGGACCTAGAGAAGCTGCTTCTAGACAACCTACTAGTTCCCTTCAGGCCATAGAATCACCATCTGTAGCCTTTGCTGAGGTGCATAGCCAAACAGAGGAGAAATATTTTCAATAAATTGAGAATTCTAGCCCAAAATCATTACAAGAATGGAACCTTAGTAATCTTTATGAAGGAAGAGGAAAAACAGGGGAAACTGAAGAACCAAGATCTCCTCTTGGAATAGTTCAGCTATTAAGCAGCCCAGATAAGGGAAGTGTTGTAAAAATCACCCAGAACAAAACTGAAGAACCTGAAGAGCTAAAATCCCCCCAAAAATTAGTCCAATAAGGAACTCTGATCATCCCAGACAAAGGAAGTTCTGTTAAGGCCATTCCCGTTAAGGTCATTCCTGCTCCTTCTAGCTAGCTTAGGAATACCCTCCTATAAATCCCAAAAGGTTATGGGCACATATTTGACCAAATGGCACAGAACCAACAAACCCCCCAAACCTCCACACTGCAATATCCATTGTAGATACTGCAGTTAATGCACCTATGAAGGCCATTCCTCTCCAGCATATCCATACATTCCATGGACTAACATCGGAAGATCTAGACACATTCTTCTTTAAATTCAATGTGTTGTGCAAGGGGTACGACTATACCACGAATCCCCAAAAGCTGAAATTATTTCCCTCTACATTAAAAGGGGTTGCTTTACGATAGTTTATGGGGTTAGGTGGAGGTGTCATAAATGACTGGGATCAGATGAGAGATGCCTTCTTAAAAAAATATCAGGATTAATGTAGGTTTAGAGAGTTAAAAGATGAAATATTTCAGATGGTAGCTAGAGCTAATGAGACATTAGAAGAATATGTTGAACGTTTTCAGTATAATCTTCAAAGATCTCGTTATGCATCATTACCCTTACTTGAAAAAGTATTAAAAACAACATTAATTAAAGGCATGATGGAGCAATGGGTTGAAACATTAAATATTATGGGAAAAGGAGACATTTATCAAGAAAATATTGCTGACATTATTGACTTATGTATCAAGAGCTCATGGGGCAGCACAACGCTAAAACCAGTGGAACATGACAGGTTCACAAGGGACAACAAGATCTCTAGAGAAGGAGTAACTCGCGCAAAATTGGAAATTTATGGAGAATTTGAAAACTGATATATTGGGGACTCTAACAATGCAACTCGATATTATGCAAGCGAAACAGAAAGAAGCAAAAGTAGAGCAAAATCTAGCAATATTCTACCCTAGATGCCGAAAGAAACACAATCACAAAGAGTGCCCACTGAATGCAATTCAAGTATGTGCTATCTGTACAAAAGACTACTCTATAGAGAACTGCCCCTTACTTCTTGGTTTGAAGGCAATATACAAAGAAGTAGAAGAAGAATCAGAACTGGTGTACCTACTCAATCAACGTCGTCAATGGCAGTCGCGACAATCAGGTATGTCCTCCGATCTGTCTTCTTCTTTCCAGCCTCCGCAATATCATGTTCAACAATATAATACAATTTGGAAAAATCAACCTCCCTTCTCAAATTGGTCACAACAACCATATCCTTCATCATCTCCAATGCCGAATCAAACAAGGCAATCTAATTGGCCTAATTTTCCCTACGCTCCACCATATTGGCAAAACAATCCATATCCAACACAATGGTCCCCTCCCACTTCGCAGAGTCAAGCCTGGTAGACAAACTATCAAAGACCAATGAATCAACCAGTAGGAACCATTCCACTCCCTTAACTTACACTACTAGTGCCATATGTACTACAACGAAATCCCCAGTCCACATTAAGACCGCAACTCCCAGCCCAACCCAACCCGGTCCCAAATAATAGATCGGTTCAATCTGTCCAAACAATCGAAACAACAGAACTAGAAACCAATCTAAGGGAATGCAACGACCTTCAATTAAGGTCTAGGCGCATTATAGAAACCCAAGGAGATAAAAATGTTCAAGTTAAAAATCAGTTATCCGCAGAACAACCATTACAAGAAGAAGACGTGGTCAGACAATAGACGCGTGACCAAGCAACCACATCTTCTCCCCCATTCCTAGAATGATTAATCATACTGCGCCCTATAGAACATCCTAACTTTGATATTATGGGAGAACTAAAGAATTTGTATATAAAAATCCCACTCCAACAAGCTATCCAAGATATCCCAATATATGAAAAAACCATTAAGGAGCTATGTATAAAAAAACCAAGGAGGAGAATAACATATAACCCAACAATCCAAGTAGTTGGCACTCTATCTGATCTGTTATCAGGAAGAGAAGCACCTGTCAAATATGAAGACCCAGGAAATCCAATAGTGACAGTGCAAATCAATGGACAAACCTTTTCAAATGCCTTAGTTGATTTAGGGGCTGCAGTTAATATTTTAACAACCACCACTTGTCAAAAACTAGGCATTACATCAATAGAACGAACCTCCACCTTATTAGAACTGGCTAACCGATCAGTAGTCAAGCCAGAAGGTACACAACATGATGTCATGGTATTCGTTGATTCCTGGGAATATCTTGCCGAATTTTTGATAATAAACCCCAAAAACCAACTCGATGGACACCCGTTAATTTTAGGCAGACCTTGGCTTGCGACTGCTAGTGCTTACATTGGCTACCGACAAGGCAATGTGGCCATAACTGTAGGGAGCAATATCAAGAGTCTAGCTCTATACCCTCTAGCCTAGCCAACTGTAACAATAATAAAAACTAACAAACATCCTGTATCATACCTCACAGAAAACATTAGGTCCCCATTAACCATAGAAGATGCCCTCGATTTTAAAGATTAAACAGAGGATGATGTTATTAACAACTTCATTAACCAAGTTGAATCCAGATCCCATGTACAATGTCACATGATAGAGGCAGCATTTGACAATGAACTAGAAGAAGATCCTCTCAAAGACACTGATGATCAAATAATACCCACTACCTGTGTTTCAAACAGCAAAACTATAGAGATTGAGCGAAGAAAAACCTTAAACATCAATAATAACCTAACTCCTAAACAAGAAGAAAAGCTGGTCCAACTACTGAGAAAATATAAGGAAGCTTTTGCATGGGACTATCCGGACATGAAGGGAATCAATCCCCAACTATGTACGCACCACATTTATATAGAAAACGATGTTAGACCCGTTCGCCAACCCCAACGGAGGCTCAACCCTCATCTAAAAGATATTGTGAAAGCTAAATTACAAAAACTTTTGGATGTAAACTTTATTTATCCGATCTCTGATAGCAAGTGTGTCTCTCCACTAGTAGTGGTGCCAAAGAAGAATGGAAAGTGGAGAATTTGTGTAGATTATAGAGAATTAAACAAAGTGACGCAGAAAGACCACTTTCCCCTTCCATTCATTGACAAGGTGTTAGACACATTAGCAAGAAAGAAATTCTTTTCTTTCTTGGATGGCTTCAGTGGATACAATCAGATTCAAATTTCCCCTGAAGACCAGGACAAAACTACTTTTACCTGTCCTTGGGGAACATTTGCCTATAGAGTCCTAACCTTTGGCCTATGCAATGCCCGTGCCACATTTTAGAGGGCCATCGTCATCATCTTTTCAGATTTAATAAATGAAGGGCTCGAAGTATATAAGGATGATTTCACACCATACGGAGATGATTTTGACCCAGCACTAGAAACATTAGAAAAGGTGTTGCAACGATGTATTGCCACCGGGCTCTACTTGAGCCACGAAAAGTGCTATATGATGATGACTGAAGGACTCATCCTAGGTCATTATATCTCACAGGCTGGAATACAGATAGATCCAACCAAAATTCAAATAATCTTGCTAATACCTACACCTACCACACAGACAGAGGTACGCAATTTTCTGGGATTTTATGGTTATTATAGGAGATTCATAGAACATTTTTCTCAAATAGCTACACCTATATATGCACTGATAGGGAATTTTGATATTTTTTGGACAAATAAATGCGACCGTGCTTTTGAGGATCTGAGAAAGCTCATGTCAACAGCCCCAGTGCCTAGAGGCCCAAATTGGGACCTACCATTTCAAATTTCATCAGATGCTTCAGGCATGGCTATTAGAGTAGTCCTTGGGCAGGAAGAAGAAAAAAACCATATGTAATTTATTATATTAGCAAGAATTTGTCTCCTAGTGAGCTAAACTATACTGTTACTGAAAATAATTTTTAGCTCTAATACATGCTATAAATAAATTTAGGCATTATATCACTAGATATCCTGTTGTTTTATATATAGATCACTCTTCCATAAAATATTTAGCAAATAAACCTATTACAAATGGTAGAGTAACAAGATGGTTGATTTTATTGCAAGAATTTGACATCACAATAAAAGAACGACCTGGGAAATAGAATCATGTAGATGATTTTCTCTCATGAATACCGAAGCCAGTGGACGTAGCAACAGTCAAAGATTAATTTCCAGATGAACATTTATTTGTTGTTATTGTCAAGACACTCTGGTATGCTAATGTTGCAAATTATTTAGCAGTAGGCAAATTACCAAAGCATATGAACCCCAATGAACGAAAACAAATTGTGCAACGTAGTACCCGATTTTCTTGGATTGGGGGCTACCTATTTCATACAGGCACAGATATGAACATCAGAAGATGCATCCGTGAAGATGAAATATTTGACATTCTGAAAGCCTGTCATGATAGACCGTGTGGTGGACATTTCGTGGATCGAAGGACCGGTCACAAGTTTCTGCAAACACAATATTACTGGCCCACAATCTTTAAAGACGCGAAGAATTTTTTTCAAGCTTGTGACAGTTGCCAAAGAGTAGGACGCCCTAGACAGTTCGACGAAATGCGTTTAAACCCATAGCTAGTAATCAAACCATTTAAGCATTGGGTGCTTGATTTTGTTGGTTCGATCAGCCCATCATCAAATCAGAAAACATATATTCTGGTGGCAACAGAGTATGTGACCAAATGGGTTGAAGCAGAGGCACTTCAAAGAGCTACAGAGGATTCTGTGATTCATTTCCTGTTCCAAATATTTGTGCGATATGGCCTCCCAAGAGACATAATCACAGACGGGGACCACAGTTTGAAGGTAATAAAATCGGTGTAATGTTAAAAAATTATCACATTCAACACAAATTTACCACTTTATATCACCCATAGGCAAATGGTCAAGTAGAGAGCACGAATAAAGTAATAGAGGCAATATTAAAAAAAACCATTGCGTCACATAGATGTGATTGGGCTTCAATATTGTTGAAAGCCTTGTGGGCATACCGAACAACGTGGAGAAACACCAATGGTTATTCACCATATCAGCTAGTATTTGGAAAGGAACCCATCTTTCCAATAGAGTTCGAAATGCAAACATTAAGAATAGCACAGGAGGTCGGTCTGGACTTAAATGACGCCCAAACTAACAGATAACAGCAAATTAATGAGCTAGATGAAATTAGGCTCTCATCTCTTCAACGCACTACATTAATCCAACAACAGAGAGAAAAATGGAACGATGCCCTGATCAAAAGTAAAATCTTCCACAAAAGAGATTGGGCAATCCTATACGATTCCAGGTTTCAGGATTTTCTAGGAAAACTTCAGACTTGATGGTTTGGACCGTATGAAATCTAGAAAGTGCACAACAATGGCACTATTACTCTGACTACTATTGACGGATCTAGACATACCTTTAAAGCAAATGCCCACCGAGTGCCACTGTACCATAAACTGCTTACTCGGGAATCCTTCTACCAACAACTCTGGAAAGATTCTGATATGCAGATTCTTGCTGAGGAAAAGAATTCTTCCTCAGCTTTGGTTCACTAAGTAAATTCATTGCTTTTAAATTTTGTACATAACTTTTTCTATTATGCTTGTATAAATTACTTTCTGTACAGATTTTTGCATTTCTGCATTTTTTTTACATTTTGTTGTTCCTTTCCGAAGGAACAACACTTTCGCCATTTTTTTGTTCCTCTCCGGAGGAAAAACACTTTTGCATTTTTCTGTTCCTTTCCGAAGGAATAGCATTGTTTCTGTTTTGCTATTCCTTTCCAAAGGAACAACACTTTTGCATTTTGTTGTTCCTTTCCGAAGGAACAACATTTTCGCCATTTTGTTGTTCCTTTCCAAAGGAACAAAACTTTAGCATTTTGTTGTTCATTTCCGAAGGAACAACAGTTCCACCATTTTTTTGTTCCTTTTCGAAGGAACAAGGGTTTTGCATTTTGCTGTTCCTTTCTGAAGGAACAACATTTTTGCCTTTTTGTTGTTCCTTTTCGAAGGAACAACACTTCCACCTTTTTACTGTTCCTTTCTGAAGGAACAACACTTTCACGTTTTGTTGTTCCTTCCGAAGGAACAACACTTCTGCATTTTCGCTATTCCTTTTCGAAGGAACAACATTTTCTTTTTTTGCTATCCATTTTCGAAGGAACAACATTTCCGCATTTTCGTTATTTTATTTCGTGCTTGGTTTATTTACTGTTCTTATTAAGGAACAACTATTGTTCCTCTTAAGGAACAACAGTTTCGAGTATGTTTTTTTCTTTTGTTTGCTATTCCTCTTAAAGGAACTGCGGTTTTTGTGTGCAAATATTCTTTTTCTATCCCTCTAAAGAAACAACAGTTGTTCCATCTAAAGAACAACTTTTTTTGAGTGCATTTTTCTTCTTTTTGTGTATGTGTGTGTTTCACCATTTATAGGATTTTTGTGAGTGATGTTTATTTGGGGCACAACTATACATTTATGCAATAATACAAAAACTAGAGGATACTGAAATCAGCAAACCAAAGAAAAATCATTATCTTTAAAGAATTTTCTTTGAATTTATAAGAGAAAATAGGAAAGGACACAACTATTTATATCACTTTGTTGTCTTTGTTTTCACTAACACCAATTTGATTGATTATTTTTATCATGATGGTTATTTCTAAATCCCCATAATTCTCTTTGATCATTATTATTGAATAAGAATAAGTACATATTTTCCTTTATCAAGATGTTCAAACTTCTTCCACCATCCCTACTCTTGAGGAGTGTTGAGCCGTCCTGTGTATATAAATAGGAAAGTGCTATATAAAAAGGAAAGAAGAAAAAGAAAAAATATATATCTATATGATTACTAATATGATTTGTCAGATGAAGGATAGGGGTCTCATCAAGAGCCAACCTACCATGATCATAAGAAAGAAAGTGAATTGGCATTCCCACTATGGCCACCACACTAGGGATATGATCCAAGAGGCACATCAGAAAAATAAAAAGTCCTTAGAACAGGAGGTCTCATCATGAGCCGGCTTGCCCACCTTTCACTCCTTCTTGGTGAATGGCATTGTGATTCATCTAGTTACTAAGCCAGCACAATGGCCTCCATTCTGACATCGCACAACACTTTCCTAGGCATACACAAAGGATTATGGTTTCAAGGGTGAAATAAGCAACTCTATCAAGGTTATAGACACCTGTGGGCAACAGAGCTCTGTTGATGGTATTGAAGTCATATTTTTCATACACCAATATTCATTATAAACACTTCTTCTTATATCTTTATATTGATTTCAAATGAAATTATGTTACATAAACCTTTCGAACCTTTTATACATGAAAATCATTTATAAATCAATCATAATGGTTAAAGTGGATAATGACCGCATAAGAACCTTTACTTACGTCAGCTATCCTATCCTTTATTTTTTGCATCATATCAAGGCATTTCCATATTTATTAGTGATTTCCATCATAAGCCTTGATTTCATTAATCCACTCATTTTTGTAAACATGTCATTGATCTATACGATGTTCCTTTATTCTACTATTGATTGCAGTTCAGCATGTTGCTCCTTTATTTTCTAGCTAAGGATGGCCTATCACGTTTTAGGGGGGCACGGGTGATCTCCATAATTCACTGGCATACATGTCAACTCATTATTTGGAGGTATTATAATTCCATCAAATCTCGGGAATAGCAAGTCTAACGATATTGTATTTCCCAATATGCATGGCTTGCTGTTCCAAAACCATTTATGTGTTTTTCTCTATAAAAATTAATAGTGAGCTAAAGTTTGAATAGCTTACTATTCCATCATCTTCTCTGCGTTTTTTTAACAGTGAGCTAGAATTTGAACAACTTGATGTTCCATCATTATCTCTGTGTTTTTTACAATGTGCTAAGCTTGAACAAAATGGGAGGCAGATCAATTCGCAGCAAGCCACAGGTGTTAATGGTCTCTGACGCTGCACGTGAAATCTTATTAATGGAAGGATGGATAGCCTACTTTAACCATCTACAACAATCTAACGAGACGGTGGCAATTGAATTTCTGTAGAATTTGGAGGAAGATCATTCCATGGTGAGGGGGAGACAAATAGTTGTAACATATGAGATAATTGCTAAAGTTTTCGGACTGCCAACTGTTGGACAAGTATGGGCGCTGAAAAACATGAGACTACAAGATTCTATAACCATCTTCCGAGGCAAAGGACAAAGCCTTACTGTTAAAGGAAAAGGAGTTCTGTCTGCAACCTTGGGAGAACCTTGGGCAGAATTGGCCAGAATTATCCAAAGCTACATCACTTGCGATGGCAGAAAAGACGTGGTAAGACCACGCCATCTGAAACTGTTAGCTGTATTAAAACAAAAATGTGTTGTGAATTTGCCTGCGTACTTAAATTTTTTATTGCATGATGCTGCCTGAAGTATAAGAAAATATCTTCATGTAGAATCAGTAGTTAGTCATCACAATTTAATTCGACTGATAGTCAGTTATAGTCTCGCCCAACAGCAAAGTAGTTGGGAAGAATTGATTCTCTCAATATATGGGGGATTGGTCTTGCCAGCCCCGAAACGAAAATGCATTGCTAGCACATCAATCAGGCCACAAAAATGAAGACAATCTGTCAGATTGGGAAGAAGCAAAGGAATACTCAGAAATTTTGAAGGAAACAGTAGCCAGTTTGTAGAAATACATGACTTAGAGGACGAGCAACCACCACAACTTGAAGTATGGGAAAATGAAGAAGAATTAGAAGAAAATGAAGAATAGGAACCAGAAGAGGAAACTAAGCAATCCAGTCAGGAAGAAGGGGAGGATGCAGAGCAACCCAGCGAAAGCCCATTGAAAAACCCTCTACAAGAAGACAAATTGGCCTAAATCTTAGCCAATATGGGCGAGTATGTCCAACCTCATAGCACACTCAACCTTGATACTGAAGAAGGGCTGCAGGAACAATTTGTTCATGATAAGAATGCATATGAGGAGATGTGTGATGAGGAGGAAGAAGAAGGACAATCTCAGGAACACTCTGCTCCCCGTCAGAGTACACCCGAAGAAATGCATGATGAAGAAGAAGCACAAGAAGAAGTTGCCCAGGAAACAGTAGAACAAACCAAGATTTCTTCCCCTGAAAAACCTAATCAGCAGGATGAGAACACTGAAGAAGTGTTCCAAGTAGGAAACATGGAAATTGGCCAAGGTGGGGATACAATCTCTAAAGTACAAGCCCAGGCCCAAGAAAAGAAATAGTTGTTCCTTCTATAAAAACAAATGAAATCAAAAAGTTGCGAAAGGAACCACAGAGACTACTTAATGTAATTAAACAAATTTAACAAAAAATAAGGGTCGTAAAAATGGGGAAAAACTCAAAAAGAACCCCTGGAGCAAATGCATCCACCCAGGCGAAACCCCATAAAAATAAGGTCAAAAGGACTTAAGTCAAACCCATTATTCAGGACCACAAGGAACAACATGTAGCTGTTACAAATGTAGAAGCACAAACCAAAAGCACACCAGTCTATGATAAGAAAGTCAAGATAGAGGCATTGTCCTCTAGCATCACAACCAACCGAACAGTGTGTGAGAAGGAAACATAGACTATAAAAACCAGATGTCGCAATAAGGAGATCCAGGTAGATCTCCAGCCCAAAAATTTCATGATGGATAATGACCCGAGGATAGTGAAACTTCAAAACGATCTAGCACAGGCCCAACAAATGATAGAAAAGCTCACAGAGAAAAATTTTCCTTAGGAGAAATATCAGAACTTACAACAGCAGGTAAAGAACATCAATGCATCGGAGAGAAAGGCCTTCGATGGATGGTGAAGGCCAGAGGAAAAAGTTAAAAAGGTAACCAATAGACTAGACATAGTTATGAATCAAATGGATACCTTATGTTCTTTGTATACTGATGTTCTAGCATGTAGGGCACCTGCCAAAAACTATGCTTTGTTTTTGATGGAAAGTTATTTACAATTGAAAATTAAGGTTGTCAAGGAAGGGGTGCCTATAGAGATAAAAACCATTGATGATTTCATAAACTGTTGTAAGCATTACGGGTTGAATGTCCAGCGATTGTTATGTGAGTTTTATTACATAATCTTGTTTTGGATGGAGAAATAGAAAAGAACCCTAGGCCTTTTGTGGGTGATATCCAACTTCAATCCTTCATCTCTTTTGCTATCAACCAGATAAAGTGGATTAAAGCCTACAATATCTTCCAGAGATAGGAGAATGGGTTAGATCTGTGGGTAAGGGGTGAACCTAGAAACCCATTGCAACTATGGAATAAACATAGAAGCTTAATGAGAAAGAAGGATGTGATCCAGACACTTGGACCCATTCACAAAGCAGTTGTCTAGTAAGGGGTAGAATACTTCCTAGCCATAGTAGCAGCCAAATTCTGATACAAGACTTCCAATTGGAATATCCAAGACAGAGAGCCTTTCAATTACAAGAATTTTAAGCTAGCTGCTGATCTCTTGGTTACCTATGGTGACCTCATCTTGAGAGAAGGTCCATCACGGTTAGGCTGTAGGTTGCGAATTCCAATCATTTAGTATCCTGCACCAGGATATAGAGCCCTATATGAATTGCTTGAAGATCAGACAGGGCATGTTTCTGAAGTCTTAGCTAGAAATCATTGTTTTAGACCACTAACTGAAAGTCCTTCTCCAGCCTATTCCCTAACTACCTTGCATGTCAATTACAATGTTTTCATGAGGGCGTTAAAATGGGTAAGCAGGGGGGTGTGTTGAGCACTAGAAAAGGTATGCAATTTCCACTTATTTCTTTATCTTTTCCTTTCATTCATAACTTCTTTACATTCTAAGATGGTCATATGATAAAGGATTATGATAGAATTAAGGGGAGTTGTGATTGATGTAAAATGATTAATTATTGTTTTTTTTTTTTATGCAGAAATTGAAGAAAACGGAAAATCTCCATTCCGAAGGAAAAGACAAGCAAAACCAATTGTTGTCCCTTTGACAGGGAACCACATCCAGATGAGGAAATCTAGATCGGAGTGCATGGGCCAGGAAAAGTAAGAAGAAGCGTGGTATCAGCACAAGAGGACGAAAAGATAATTGAATATTAAAGATATGGTGAATCCCTCAGGATCCTTTGATCCTAAGGAATCGCTACCTCAAGGCTATCTACATTTTTGGTATTCCCGCATGGCCATTATAAAAAGGGACAGTGTTGCTAGCCCAAGCAGTGGATTATTGTTGATTTATGGAATTCACTATTGTAATCTGAACTTTGATCATCGACTCTTTTTAAAGAGCGATAGATGTAACTCTGTTTTTACGATTAATACATAAGCTTCGTTGTTTTTTTGTTATCTGATCCTGGAGTAACCGCAGTAGTGCGTCCCTGGTGGCTAAGGGCCTAGCCCTAGTGGATCACTTGCTTTCTGTATCATTATTTTATGATTACAAGTTGTGTGTGGTTTGATTTCCTTTACTTGCTTTATTTAGTGATCTTCTGTTCCTGAACATTTCTTGCTTTGTTATATTAAATTTGTAATTGAATAGTAAGATTATTGTTTGCAACTGAAAATGTTATGCTATTCATTTTGAAATAATATCGCATTGTCTAATTCGGATATTGCTATTCATTTACAGATTAACATTGTTGTTCATTTACAGATTCACATTGTTGTTCATTTACAGATTGGCATTTTTGTTCACTTAGCTACGGTTTACCTATAATTGTGATTGCTATTCATTTGGATTACTGTTCCATTATCATCGCAATTGTTATTCCCTTATAACTGTGGTTAATGCTTATTATGCTAAAATAAGGTTACTGATTCAATCATTCTAGATTTTCTATGTGTTTACATTCGATTAAGCTTTTTTTTCAATATTTCGTAGACTTACTTAGGTTTGTTGTTCCTTCCTTAGATTGTTGTTCAATTCATTTATTAGATAAAGGTTGTTGTTCGATTCCTTTCAGTTAATATTGCTACTTAATTCATTCCTATAGATTAAGATTTGCCTTTTCAATAAATTAATTGATGTTCATTTTCTGTTAATTGAATTGTTATTTCCAGCATTTGCTTTGGTGTGAACAAAAATATCTACAACTGTAGTATCATTGACTACTGTTGTCTAGTTCCCACATTGGAGATCTTGTCTTTGATTGATTTTCATTTGCATCAATTTACAAAGGAAAGAGTTATCATTACTACATCCTTGACTGATTATTGTTGTAGTTTCTTAAGTGAATGATCTAGTTACAAAGCACTTAATTTTCTTTCCATTACATTTAGAGTTTGTTTAATTTTGTAAAAGCACTATACTACTAGCATTACTCTTGAACAAGTCACTGCCTCAGACTGAGTACATTCTTGAGAGAAAAAATCATGCCTGGATTGATGATTAATGTAGGGTAAATAGAGGTTAGAAAGATCCTTTTACTACTCAACAACCATGTGTTGGAGCATTTTCTCATCCCTGTTGGCCTTTTCAATTAGTCCTTCAAGATGTATGTTGACCCTCTCAAGCCAAGTTTCCCTATCATTTTCAATCTCTTGGTCAATAGGAGTAAATGTGACATGAGCCTCTTTAGCCATTTGCCTGTTTGCATTGATCATTTACAGCTCCATGAGGACTTGCTTGTCACCCAATTGCTTGTTTTTCTGTTCTAAATACTTGACAATGAACTTGGCTCTCTCTAAGTTGTCCACCAAAGCTTGTATTTGAGCTTCCTTTTCTTAAATGATGATGTCTTTGATAGTTTTTTCATCCTGAGCTTCCAAATCAATGATGCCAACTTCATTATGAATAAAGTGTTGCAGTGGCTCCTCATGCTCAATCAGGTCAAAATCTCTTTCCTCCTCATCACCAAGATCTTCCTCCTGTACTTTTTCCTTGCCTTTGCTCAACTGCTCAACTTGTACCTGTTTTCTCGATGTAGAAGGAAAAGCCCCTTCCACACCTTGTGGAGATAACATTTCCTGTGGATTGATGATGAAGCCAAGGCCCCTTCCACACCTTGTGGAGCAAACACTTGCCTCGTAGCTGCAAAATTTCTCCTTGTGCCTCTCTGATATGTTAAGTACACTGGCACCTCAGCAGTTTTGGTTTCCTTGACCTCTTCCCTTGTTTCTCCATGGTTAGAAGGCCCACTTTCTTCTTGATGCACTGCTGAAGGGATC
This sequence comes from Pinus tabuliformis, assembly GCA_031772625.1. Taxonomy (NCBI): domain Eukaryota; kingdom Viridiplantae; phylum Streptophyta; class Pinopsida; order Pinales; family Pinaceae; genus Pinus; species Pinus tabuliformis. The sequence continues at coordinate 1,700,580,872 of CM062819.1, read as the reverse complement.
TGTGGACCTTTGAACATCTCATGAGCAATGAAAGTCTCCTACGGAATGTTAAGAAGACTGAGATGGTGAAGAATAATGATTTTGATCAAAGAGTAATGATATATGTCGTTCAACTACTGAGGGTATGGTTTCTTCTGCACAATGTAAGTTATTTTATCAATATTTCTAAATAAGAAATATGGGAGATTCATCGTTTTTACTCTGGTGAAGTGCATGAGGAGTTTGATATGGTATGCCTACAACCGGAAGAATCTGCCTTCACAAGTGAAATACTTGATGATAATCGTCATCAAAGGAACATACATGTCCTCCAAAAATTTAAAGGGGAAAAGCCTCTTCACCTGGTTTCTGTATTGAGGCTTGATTTAAGGCTCATAGTAATCCCTAGCAAGGTCCTGACTCTTGTACCAATTTTCACCAACATTAGGGATTCTAGTGGCCTCTGAAATGACAGTTGGTGATATTGTGAAGGTTAATCTGGAAAGTGTCACCTCATTGTTATGTAAATGAGCCACAAAAAGTCTAGCCAACTCATGGTGAAACTGAACTCTTTCCACTAGTTCATAAAATTCAAAACATGCTTGGTGTCTGAAACAAGAAACTGCATGTGGGAAAGCCTGTAATTCTCTCAAACTAGTGGGCTCCTCTCTGATTATTTATCCTCCTTTATTAGGCTTCCTCTGTTACCTATGCCTCTCCACAGAACTGTCACTAAATGTCTCCTCCTCATATTCAAAGTCACTGTCTCTATCCATGTTTCCCTTAGTTTGCACAGTGTGATAATGTATGGATGGTGTTATGGGCAATGGCTTGGAGGAATGGGTGCAAATGAAGGTGTAGGCAAAATGTATGAGGGAGGGGGTTTGGGAAGTGATAAGTGAGTGATAGAGTGTGAAAGCAATAGTGGGAATAAGGGTTTTAGCTTATGAAGTGAATGGTAGGAAAACTAGGGTTTTATAATAGAGATTAGGGTTTTAATTTTAAGGATGAAAGACCAAGAAAATTTTCACATGAGCACCCTAAACAACAAGAGAGATGACAGTACTTACTTGCCAAGAGGAAATTTGGAGGAAATTTGGTGAAATTTGGAGGCTTGGAGCGTTTTTGGGCTTTACTAGTCAAAGCGCGGTGCCGGTCCAAGAGTGCAACGTCCATGTTAATTTAGGCTGTGCGAAAATGCCAAGAGCACGACTCCAGGCTATGAGCACAACGCCAGGCCAAAACCTCCAAAAGCACAATGCTTTCCTCTATTTTGCTCAAGGATTCTTAGAAATCATTTTTTCCTCCCTTCTTGGCTCTTTGATTTTAAAAAATGACACAATGGCATGAAAAAGGAAGAAAATGAGTTTATATATGATCACCTTTTGAATTTTTCTTTTGAAAAACCCACTTTTGTAATGTCTATTTGTCTTTTTAATACTTTGTTTTCCATGCTTGTTTTCTTTTTCTCTTGCAGGTGGATTGATGCTCAAGATGACTTGATTTTTTGGTAGTAGCAGGTACTTGACAACATCACAAGATGCTGAGAAGCAGCAGGGAACAAATATTACATATGAGAAGATAAAATTACATCATAAATGAAGATAAAAACAATAATACTCTGTTTTCACCTCAAAACAAGTTTTGAGGTGAGAACTACATTCAGCTCTCAAGCTGATAAATTATGACTTTACCAATCATTATTGGCCTCCTCATGTCCTTGCTGATCATTACTGGCATGTAATAACTATATTTGACCATGGTGGGACCCTAAGACCTAATGAGACCAAACCCTAAGACTTAATGTAATAAACTGTAGAATGAACATGAACCATGACTGAAATATATGAAAGAAGATCAACAAGTATAGATCATGATGGGAAAACTGAAGTAAACCCTACCATCAGTGAATCCTTGACCTAATGGAATGACTCATTAGTATGGGACTCTTACTATGAAATGAAAAAGAGTAGATTTTGATCACTGATGGCAGTGTGAAGACACTCACATTAACATGGTTGACAATGATGTAAGCACAATTGATGAAACCAGGATGATGTCACATAGGTTGGATCATATTGTAGTTAATACACCATTATTCCAAAACCTCATAAACATTCAAGTCCCTCACTATAAAAATGGAGGTTTTCCCACTTGCTTTATTCCTACCAGTATAAGTTTCAACTCTATGTATGTTCATTAGACACCTCCACTTAATGTAGGGGCCAATATCGCAAGTGTGAGGTATGGGTACTCAATTCCTCCAAGGATGCGAGGGGTAAATTGGACTTAATAATGTGGAAACAATCCAACACATCATAATCAACCATTATTAGGTAGGCCAACAAATCCAAGATCTTTCACTTCACGGATGCATTTAGAATTGCATATAACAAAGCATATTACCCATGTAACTTAAACCAAATGAAAAGAAGCGAACACACATAAGAAAACATGAGATCAAAGATACAATGGTTTGATTACGTAGTTCACCCAATGTGGTATACGTCTTCAGGCCTTGCTCAACACTGGGGAGGCCCTCTTTTATTAAGTGGCATCAAGAAAATCAAGTACAAGAAGCTTTACAAAAATGACCCTTATACCTCCAATCAGGATGATGGCGTAAAAATGGATAGCTTGACTGAAGATGAAGATGTCACCACTGAATAGATGGAGAAACATCGTGCAAAAATGACTATAAGCTTGTCAAATTCTGATAAAGTCACCTCATGCCCTCTAGGGAATCTTCAAGGAATCTTTGTCAATGCTTTGCTTAGGGTTCTACACCCTAGATTTTCTCCTGGTTCTATATGAATCATAGTTCCACCCTCCTATTTCCCAACCTCCTACTTTGCTCACTCTCTCAGTCGAATGGTGTGAAAGGCTCTTAATTATATGTTTGGGCGGATTTACCAACATAGGTCATTGGCCCCTCGGTAAATCTCAGCAATGTGAGGTGGGTGGCTCAGCGTTCAATCCCCACCAAAATCCATACCTGGAATAGCATGTATTTTGTTTAAACTTTCATCATTTTCAACTTTGAATTGTTTATTTGGGGGCGCCCGGGAGACGGGCCGACTAGGCTGATCGAGTAGGTTCAAGCCTTGCCACCCTCACATTGTAACACATGGAATTGGTGCATCCGGGTCGACCAGTGGGTGGCCCTCCCCATGTAATATTATATGATATATTCGGTGGCATTTGGTGTGGGTGGTGACCCACCGACCCTTTTCAGGTTTTATTTATAATTACTACAATTAACCTCTAGTAGGGGTGGCAGGAGTGGCAACATGCCACCTTTAAAATAGTTTTTTTTTTCATTTTTTATAACAGAATGACCATTTTTTATTTTCTCGAAAGTAAGGGTCACTAGGAAGCTTAATTATTTTAAAAATTCACTTGTTCTAATGGTTAGATTTCGTGTGTTGGGTCTCTTTCAATCCTCCTTAAGCCTGCCACTTGTCCAACTTTGACAAGCCACAACTTGACCATATGATCTCAGATTTGAGTGTCATTTGCACTATTGGAATCAAGGGGAAGAGCACTACGACTTGGTCCTAGTTTTAATTCCCTCTTAAGACTTTAAGTTTTGAGCTATTTTCAAGGCAATTTGTATTTCTAGATCATCCTAGATCATTCCTCCCCACTAAGGATATTTTTGTCCTCCAAAAGAATGACCACATCCTGCACATTGTCAGCGTTCTCGTCAAACCACACTCTTAACATTTGTATTGCATGAAAATATAGTACACTCTTTGAAATCACATACAAACCACACATGAATCAAACAACCCCATACTTGCCAAGAGTTTATAACACACTATTTGGTTAAGTTTTACATAATGGAAACAAATACCCTAGCTACTCACAAAAGGCAAAAAACATCACGGTTTCTTTAGTAAGCGATGGAAAACACATCATCACTTTTACAATTATTCGTAACACATGATTTACAAATTATGGTTGTGACAAGCTATTATATCTAGCAAAACCATCTCTTACTGAATAAGGCAGACCACCATGAATGTGGTGGATTCAATTGTTGAACATCTTCACCAAATGATTTCCTCATGGGTGCTTTCTAGGCTTGCATAGTCTGACACACGACGTTCTAGTGTCCATCCTCATTGCAGTAACTACAATTATTATTTTTCCTCCAAAATTTCTGGATCGTCTTGGAACAATTTCTCTTGGTGCACCTTGGATAAGCGCTCATGGAACCCTCACCATCATTAGAGTGCAATAACTACAATTATTCTTTTTCCTCCAAAATTTCTGGATCGTCTTGGAACAATTTCTCTTGGTGCACCTTGGATAAGTGCTCGTGGAACCTTCACCATCACTAGAGTGCTCGTGGAACCCTCACCATCACTTGGTGCACCTTGGATAAGTGCTCGTGGAACCCTCACCATCATTAAGGATATTTTTTTCCTCCAAAAGAATGAGCACATCCTGCACATTGTCGGCGTTCTCGTCAAACCACACTTTTAACATTTGTATTGCATGAAAATATAGTACACTCTTTGCAATCACATACAAACCACACATGAATCAAACAACCCCATACTTGCCAAGAGTTTATAACACACTCTTTGGTTAAGTTTTACATAATAGAAACAAATACCCTAGCTACTCATAAAAGGCCAAAAACATCATTGTTTCTTTAGTAAGTGATGGAAAACACATCATCACTTTTACAATTATTTGTAACACATGATTTACAAATTATGGTTGTGACAAGCTATTATATCTAGCAAAACCATCTCTTACTGAATAAGGAAGACCACCATGAATGTGGTGGATTCATTTGTTGAACATCTTCACCAAATGATTTCCTCATGGGTGCTTTCTAGGCTTGCATAGTCTGACACACGACGTTCTAGTGTCCATCCTCATTGCAGTAACTACAATTATTCTTTTTCCTCCAAAATTTCTGTAATATCCCTCCCCTTAATAATAAATAATAAATAATAAAAATAAAAATAATAAATAATAAATAATAAATAATAATACAAAAATAATAATTAACAATAAAAATAATGAATAAAAATAAATATCTAATTTAACATTAATTTAAGTGAGAGTGACACTTACCTAGCCCAATAACCATGATTTTAATTAACTAACTACAAATTGAATGAATAGTGCTTACCTGTTTACCTGTGGTCGAAGTAGGCTTACCGCAACAAGGTTTTGGGGACGACTCTCCACCCAACCGTAGGCTCGATTGTGCAACGTCTTGCTACAACTGGCCACCCCCGAGCCCTTAATCAACGTTCTACTGCCAGTGACTCCTAGGTCTTAGTATACCATTCTCCCAAGAGAATGAAAGACAGAATCTCGGAAAGATGGAATGCCGGAATCCTCTCATCTTCCTCACCATCTATTAAATAGAACAAAACATTGGAAGGGGAAACACATGCACACACTCCATGTGTCTGCATGCAACTTTTTTTTCTTGTTTTATTTCTTTACTTTTCTTTTGATTTTTAGCTTTCTTGTTTTATTTCCTTCTTTTTGATAGTTTTCTTGTTTTATTTTTATTTATTCTTATTTAGAGCTTTAATATGGTTATTACTATTTATTTCTTTTTATATAATTTTTAATATATATTATTTATTATTTAATATTTAATATTTATGATTTATTATTTTTATTATTTATTATTAAGTGATCTATTTATTATTATTCATTATTTTTATTGTTAATTATTATTTTTGTATTATTTTTATTATTTATTATTTAAAATGATAATTGTTAAGTGATGTATGTAGAAGTCAAAACCCTCATGCAAGTAAATTAAGCATGATATAAATTAAATCAGGATGACCTAGTGTTTATATGCAATTGCATATAGCGATATTGGAATCGGTAAAACAAAGGGTAAATGGATGTAAAAGCAAGGGATTTTAATTTTGAGATAGATGATTTAAATAATGATTGTATAACTAGTAATATCTTAACAATGAATTTCACCAGAATTTCCTTGGGGAAGGAAGAAAATAGGACAAGAGATTAAGACTCAAGATGATGAGGCTCATGTGAAATTTAACAATGTATTTAGATAATTATACCTATGGTGTAAATGGTCAACTTCTTAGTTGAAAGAAGTGGAAATGATTATTGAAAAGCTAATTGGTGTCATGATGAAAACATCACACTAATAACATTGATGAGATAACATAAATCCTAGATGGATGTTGAATAATCTTAGTTCATAGTTGAATGTTTGTAAAGTAAATGAAATTCATTTTTCTAATGAATCATGATAAGAATGCTTATAGAGTATTATTCTATATTTGATAAGTATTGAGATGTTTCTCATATTGATGATGTTTCATAATATGATGGTATGAGGGTGATCATGCCCACGTGGTTCATATTTATATAGTGGTTACAATAGTGATGATGTATACTTATGATGAGGAATCATGATGTTATGTCAAGGTAAATTGACATATTCATTTACTACGTGATGATAGGTATTTAATGTTGAAAACTCATGATGGATATGATATGCATAATGTGGGCATAGGAATTATGATGCTATAATATGAGGTTTATTGACATGTGGTTCATTTATTATGTGAAGTCATGATATATTTTTATTGCAAATATGTTGATGTTATAACTTATGATGGTATTTCATGAGGTGAAGCATGTGATACTTCCGTAAAAATTTATGACATGCATGAGCATGTAGTTCGTTATTATTCATAATGTTACGATTAACAATGATGAATGTTACATGATGACATGCAAGACTTGGCATGTGGATTATTTTCTATGATACTATGATGGTATAGCTAATGCATTGGTTGCATGTTGAGGTGTAATGATTCACAGGACTCCACAAATGGACCGAGAGGGCCGGTTTATTTGATGATATTGTGCGAGCCCATACGCACGAGGGAGAATAAGTAACACCATATGGGTTGGGGACAAACTCAATCAACACTACATATGCCATTGGTTCCTTTGTCTTGTGTATAGCTCTTGATGGATAGCTCTAGAAGAGCTATGGGACCATCTTGAGGAGGCCAAGTGCCTGATGTTCTAGGCTTGGTGCCTGTTATTGGATTGGGATGCCAAAGTCTGGAAGGGATGTAAAGGACTTCGATGCCTGGAGTTGTGCGCCTTAGTAGTTGTGGAGGGAGTGGGCCAGCCTTGCCAGATGCCCGGGGTCATTGAGTACTGGACCGGATGCTTGCCTTGGGGTAGATAAGGTCTGAGTCAGGCGCGAGCCTTGGGGCCAGCCTTGGACTAGGATACAGACCGGGTCAGGCTTAGCCTGGTGCCGAAAGTGGGAAAAAGGACAGAGATTCCTTGAGATTTCCTGGGGTGTTGGGGACTTTCGATGCCTGCTAGTTATATTAGTTCAGTAGAGGGTGTTGGCAACATGAAGTTAATAAATAATAAATAATAAAAATAATACAAAGATAATAATTAACAATAAAAATAATGAATAATAATAAATAGATCACTTAATAATAAATAATAAAAATAATAAATCATAAATATTAAATAATAAATAATATATATTAAAAATTATATAAAAAGAAATAAATAGTAATAACCATATTAAAGCTCTAAATAAGAATAAATAAAAATAAAACAAGAAAAATATCAAAAAGAAGGAAATAAAACAAGAAAGCTAAAAATCAAAAGAAAAGTAAAGAAAAAAAACAAGAAAAAAAAGTTGCATGCAGACACATGTAGTGTGTGCATGTGGTTCCCCTTCCAATGTTTTGTTCTATTTAATAGATGGTGAGGAAGATGAGAGGATTCCGGCATTCCATCTTTCCGAGATTCTGTCTTTCATTCTCTTGGGAGAATGGTATACTAAGACCTAGGAGTCACTGGCAGTAGAACGTTGATTGAGGGCTCGGGGGTGGCCAGTTGTAGCAAGACGTTGCACAATTGAGCCTACGGTTGGGTGGAGAGTTGTTCCCAAAACCTTGTTGCGGTAAGCCTACATTGACCACAGGTAAATAGGTAAGCACTATTCATTCAATTTGCAGTTAGTTAATTAAAATCATGGTTATTGGGCTAGGTAAGTGGCACTCTCATTTAAATTAATGTTAAATTAGATATTTATTTTTGGACTGTTACAATTTCTGGATCGTCTTGGAACATTTTCTCTTGGTGCCCCTTGGATAAGTGCTCGTGGAACCCTCACCATCACTAGAGTGTGATGAAGTGATCTCATCACCTGTCGTTGGTTGGTCAGTGGATGTCTTAGAGCATTCCCCAACTTCCTTTCTGAGATATCCAAGTCCTTCATAATGAGGCAATTCTTCCACTATGATGGAGTTCGAAATGCCTAGTTCACTAATGTTGAGGTCATTTCCTTGATAACCTATTTTCTTCATCAATTTTGATCCAATTCCTATAGTATGTCTCTCAAAAGCAGCGAAATCATCACCATAAAAAGTACATGAAATTGAAGAATCACTTTTTACCTCAAGCTTGTTATGCTGCAACTTTTCTAAGACATCCTTCTTAGCTTGTAACTGATGTCGCATTCTTTGTTTTTCCTTCTCTCCTTCTTGTAGGAGTCCCCTTTGTTGAACATTCTCCACCTGAAATCTTTGGTTGATTTCTTCGAGTTCTTGGAGCCATGCCACATTTGGTTCCCTTTTCATCTTTGGTACAACATCTACTAAAGTATTTGTCTCATCACCTGAATTGGAACCCAAGTCGATAGGTCCCTCTGCTGCAATCCCAAGAGCTACGAACTTCATTTCATCACCTAAGTCTGATCCCAGGTCAATTTTTCCACCACCTAAAAATACCACAATTGTGATCTTCTCATCATCGTCAGATTCATATTCTTGGTCTTGTTGCATGTTTGCAACTATCTTCTACTTCCCTTTTATGTTGTTCCTCTTAGGTCTCAATTCTAAATGTATTTTCCAGTAGTTCTCCTTATCATGCCCTTTTTTCTCACAATGAGTAGAAGAGGGCTTTGCTCCTCTTCTCTTAGATGTTTTTGTCCTCTTTGGGCAGTCATATTTTTCATGCTTCCCATTATTTTCAAGATGTACAACTTTCACACTAGCTTCATCAAGAGACTTAGGTTCAAATAATAACAATGAATGACACAAATAATTAAGCAAAGAGCCAATATATTTCATCAATGTCCCAGAAGTGTCTAGTGGAACATTCAATTCTAATTCTTGTTTTCTAAACTCCTATGTAAAATTCTAAACAATTTGAGCTTTTCTTTGCTTCAAATGTTTCCATTCCATCATGGTCTTCTGTCTATAACCCAATGGATAAAATTTTCCTCCTAAAGTAGAAATGAACTTAGACCAAGATGAAAGAAGTTTATGACTACTCTTACCACCTTGTTGCAATTTTCCTTCCCAGGAGATGAGAGTCGTTCTACTCAATCGAAGGGATTCTAGTTGGATCTTGACTTCATCCTCTTTGATTTTTGTATGCGGCATTACACTTCAACCTATCTTGTCTAGTTATCTACCTTTTTTGCATTAGATTCTCCATTGAAAATAGGTAAATCAAATTTGACATCTAGCTTAAAAAAAGGATTTTTAGATGCATTTCTCTGATGCCTATTAGAGTGATGAGAAGAAAAAGAAGAAGAATTGTCACTAGAAGATGGAGAGGAAGGAAGCTCTTCTCCATCGCCTCCATGATTTATTGATGGATGGTCATCTGGATGCTTCTTCTCGGGCTTGATTATCTTCATACTCTGCAAATAGATTGTCAACTTTCTCTGCCATGTTGTATAAAACCTTGTGATAGTTTCACTCTTCTTCAATTTGAGCTTCCTCATCTTCCATGTTGTTTCTTCATGGTGCACGCCCCACTCCAGGATCAAAGGACTTAATTTTTATTTCATCACTTTGGAGGTTGTTGCTAGTTAGCATTCACTCATGCAACTCGCGACAACAAGACCTGCTCTTATACCAAAATTCATCCAATATCTTTCACTTCACGGATGCATTAAGAATTGCATATGGTAGAACATATTAACCATGTAACTTAAACCACATGAAAATAAGTGGAAAAGAATAAGAAAACATGATATCAAAGAAACAATGGTTTTATTATGGAGTTCACCCAATGTGGGCTATCTCTTCAGGCCCTGCTCAACAATGGAGAGGCCTTATCTTAGAAAGTGTCATCAAAGAAATCAAGCACAAGAAACTTTATAAAAATGACCCTTATACATCCAATCCAGATGATTGTCTAAAAATGGAGAGCTCAGATGAAGAAATAGATGTCACCACTAAATTCCTAGAGAGCAATTGTGCAAAAATGACTATAAACTTGTCAAATTCTAGCAAAGTCACCTGAGGCCCGTTAGGGAATCTTCAAGGAATATTTGTTGATGCTTGGCTTAGGGTTTTGCACCCTGGATCTACTCCTCGTTCCGCATGGATCATGGTTCTACCCTCCTTGTTCTCGACCTCTGCCTTTACTCACGCTCTCAGTCGAATGGTGTGAAGGCTCTTAAGTATATGTTTATGAAGATTTACCAACATAGGTCATTGTCCTGTTGTTAAATATTGCCAATGGGAGGTAGGTGGTTCGGGGTTCAATCCAAACCAAACCCCATACTTATAATGGCATGTATTTGCTTATACTTTCATCATTTTGAACTTGGAATTGTTTATTTGGGGGCGCCCAGGAGGTGGGTCGGTGAGGTTGGTCGGGCGAGTTAAAGCCCCACTGCCCTCACATTGTAACACTTGGTGATACCGGGATATCCTGCTTACTCTCACAGTGTGCATGTAAAGTGCATCAGCACATTTGTCCCAGGTATTTTAACACCCTAAGGAGTCAAAATCTTCCCCTCCAATGGTTAAGGTCCCCATTAATCAACATAGGCTAACTCCTAGCCATATATACTTATCGGGACTTTAATAAAAATTCAAGCCTCCATTTAAGACTTTATTAAAGTCTTTCATTAAACCCTTCCTATCGGGACTTTCAAACCCTCATAACCTTCGTTACCCCTTAAACATGTATATATAACCTTTTCCTTTCTTAACATTGCTTATATATAATTAACACGTAAAAACCTTCCATCGACGTTATTTCCTTATAAACCATTACAAAGGAAATACCCACAAAACAAACCTTTCCACTTTAGTACGGCCTTGACACGCTTCCTGAGGTTCCAACTTTATCACAATCAGGGATCGGCTCCTCCGTAGGTCACATTAATACACACCTCCTTCGCATCTGATATGCGATTGAACTGTCGTACTTCAAACTTTATAAACTCATGCTCATAAATTCATTGGGTCCACACCCATCAGCCCTTCGCATTATCATGTGTTGCTTCCATACCCTGATCCCCGATCGACCAACTTGCATATTAAACCTCCACCATTGATCTACTCTTAGTAGATCCGATGGCTCACATTTGCTTCGGGTTGATAACACACATGGGGGTTAACCGCCCGATAAAGTGGTTTCCCCTCACTCCTCCACTGGTACGTGTCCTCTGATGAGTGGAATCAGAGTCAAGTCCTTGATACCACTTACCACTGCTTTGCCACCTGAAATACCCTTCGAGGTTATAAATCTGCCTTTTCACTGCGTTAACTCCTGCACTCTTTCACATGCAATGACCATTGGTCTACTCCATCGGTCAGTTCTGATAGTTCCTTTAGGTTTCTTTGTTGTTTAATTTGGACCGTTGATCACTGAGATCGAATGGTTACTATGTGCGAATGCCTCACTTCTCCACTCATCCCTTTTACTTAGACTTACACTATTTTCATTGGTTGCTCTGCGACTTTGGGGTTTTCTTCAGGGTTTCGGGTTTTCACTCTTTCGCTTCCTCAGAGCTTAACTCTGTGAATTCTCCCTTCGCTTCCTCTCTAGATATTCCTCTGATTCTTCAGCTGGATTCCAATATCCCTAATGACTCCTCTGAATCATTCTATCCTCTCTGCGCATTCTATAGAACTTTTTCTATAACCCTATTATAGAACCTGCGAATTATTAACTTACATGTAATACAATCAATCGATATTCATCCCACACATCCATACAGTTCTGGAATAAATCTTTGTATATATAAATATAAAGAAGTGATTACATATCAGAGATTTTCTATCTCCCATAAGCTTGTTCTTCAGTATCAGTGGCCTCCTCCCCCTACTCTGCCAGTAGGCTTAGATTTATACTAGAAAGCTCTGTTGAGCTAATTCTGGTTCCCCTCATAAATCTACTGAACTGACTCCTAAATCCTCTATTTCCACTTGTAACTTCATTTAATTCCTAAAAACTCTCTCTCGTTCCTCGAATAATGAAATTGCTTAAGAGTTATAATTGACTTTTAACTCTTTTGTCTTTATTAACCACTCATGTTCTCATTTATTCGAGAGCACTTACAAAACATCTCACATTATCTTATTAATTCCTATTCTATGCACTCAAAAGCCTAAATATTACATTAATTTATCACTTAGTGAAACCAACTTCCCTAAAACACATGACACCCCATGTCTACTAAAATACAAAGATTTTCCTATGGGTTGAATGCTACTGCATCAGACTGCGAAAGTAGAAAATATTCATGATCTCCTGATCATGTGTCTTCTGATCTTTGTCTTCCTGGATCCCATACTTTGTTTTGTGATTGCCCAAATGCCTTGTACCTTTACTGCTGCTATATGTCTGATGTCTTCTACTCCATCTTCTTGTTCTTGTCAATCAAGTTCAAACTCTGATTTATCATGCTTCTTGCTGCTACCATTTTCCTCCATTTGGAATGCTTCATCATCAGCTGCCACATTTCTTCAATCTTTGTCTCCAGTACATCCTTGGACTGGTCTATACTTTTCCACTTACTTCTGCTTCTTTCTCTTTGTTTCAGGTTTTTGCTGTTGTCCACTAACTCTTCAAACTATTGTTGGTACTTTAACTTTGTAGTTACTCGTCTACTTCTTCTTCCACTTTTGCTCTTGCTCCGACTTTTGATATGCTTACTACCTCCCTTTCATCCTTGCCCTCTTTCATGATTATTTTTGTTTGCACCAAATCATGATTTTCCAGCGTTCTCTCCAACAATTGAGCATCTATGTTCCATGGATTAAATTCTTCCATAGAATCTTCTTCATTCATCTTTATTTGGCTGCTCATCTATGCCAAATTTCCTCCAGCATCTGCGCCAAAACCTGCAATCACAAAACACTTGTTAAAATAAAAAACATAAGGCTTTTGTGTCTTATCTTCCATTGGAAACAATTCAGTTTGTTGCTCTGTTTCTTTCTCCTCGGTCAGCACATCAGTATGAGGTTTTGAATTCTCAAAAGAACTCATGAGACTATCAACCTATCTCTCTACCACGTCATCTTCTCTAATGATGTCTTCTTGTTCTTGTCCACCTAGTGAACTCCTTCTTTTGTAATCACACTCTCATACTCTGAATTTCTCAGCAAATATTCCAACAATGAAATTTATTTGTGACACTTCATAAGTATTTCATCATCACTTATGTTTCTTGCATTTATACAAAAATTATTAGTTTGGAAATCATAAGGTTCAATAGTCTCAACTGTTGCTTCACATATCAGCTCTTCAAACTTAATTTCATCTCCTTCTTTCATAAGAACTTTCTCCTGTGTTGTCACATCTTCACACATCCATTCATTGTTAAGTTCTTTCTGCTGCAATAAATCATTGCTTCTCTCACTTAAGAGACATTCTACCTTGTCTTTTACTCCTGAGTAGCAATCTTATAAAATATACCTTTCCATACTTCTAAAAGCATCAAGAGATTGCTCATTCTCTACAAAACACTCTTTTGTTGGTGTTATTTCTCCCAAGGTTAAATCCTTTGCATAGGTTTCTTTCTTCTTAACATGTTTCAGTAGATGTCCTTCTTTCTTACTATTTGTCTCAATAGTTTCCATGGCTATTTCCACTGTGCCTATCATCATGATGAATTGATGATCCTTTACTATGTTTTCAGCTAACATAGTCTCTTCTTCAAGTTTGTCTTTGATCTATTGTTGTTTACCTTCTCCAAGATCTATCTGTGTCTCACCATCTGCATTAATATTGTCCTGCATTTGTTCTGCATACACAGACAAACTATTAGTCTTAAAAACATAATACCCTATGGTCCAACTTGATGTTTCAACCATCATATCTCCTTGTTGTTCTAAATCCTTCATATGATTCAGAAATTCTTCGATGGTCTCTTCTTCAATCTCCTTAAGCCCTTCACTTGGCTGCTTGATATCTTTCCCAAACTGTATATGAGACCTATCTATCTCATCTTCTTCCAGAACAGAATTTAGATTATGCTTGTCTTCTTCCTCCTTTACATGTTTCACCTATAAACATACACAAATTGTCAGATTTAAAGCCATGTGACCCTTTGGCCTCACTTGAAATTTCAGTCTTCAAGTCTTTATCTTCACTTTCTCCCAGAATTTCTCCCTGTTCTGGTTCACAAATGGTCTCTTAAATTTCCAACTCAGCTTCTTTGAGTTTTCCTATCAACCACCTCAATCTCCTTTGATGTATCCTACTCTGCAATTTATGCCACTTCACGGGCTTCTTCATCAAGACCCAACCTAGTCTCTGGCTTTCCTCAAGTATTCTCCTTAATGCATTGAGCTGTTCTTTTAACTCTGTGATCTCCTTGTCAATTTCCTCTTAACTCATCCTCTTTCCATTTTCCTTGGCATCCTCTTTCTTCATCTTTCTTCTATTGTGGTCTTCCTTAGAACCTCTGCTATGACTATCGGTAGTCATCTTCTTCTTCTCTATCTTCATGAGCTCCTCACTCACTCACTATGAGTTGCATTAAAGCCTCTGCAACAACAAGTCCTCCTTGTTGCAACTTACCTCACCAAGATTTCCTCTGTACTTGGTCTTTTGGCAATCTCTTGGTTCTCTGTCTCTGGAACCTCCTTTGAGCTCTTTTCTCTGCTCCTTCTAGGCTTCAACTCATTTGAACTTCTCAAGAACACAACTGTCCTCTTGTATTTCAATCATAATGAAATACTTGGTTCTGAGAAGCAACAGATGGATGGGATGAACCATCTCTTCCTTCACTTAGAAAGTCTTACCAGCTCCCTTCATCCCTCAACAATTCTACCCACATCCTCTTTGGAATTGCCCCTGTGATCTACAACAATACTTATATAGTAACAAGTCTCCTTATTGCTACATATGCCTCAGTAAGCTTCTCTTCTTTGAGCTCAGTCTTTTAGCATCTCTCTGGTTCTTTCCTCTGGAATCAATTCTGCACTCCTCGCTCTAGATGTTGCAACCTTCTCACCTTTATCTTTGCACTAATGTAAAAACACACATTCTCACATCAAAACAAAACATATCACCTCACCTTCAAGATCTAAGCATGATCTTGTTTCACCATTCAACTTGTATCTTGAATCGATTGTCCTCTGTCTCTTGCATCTGCAAGTTCTGCTACACATCCCCTCTGTGTGCCTTCTTTCTGTCAGCTTAGAATCTGATCCTTCCTTCCCTACATAAACATCTTTGACACATAACTTGTTCTCAATTCTTTCACATAGAATTTCTTTGTTCTATTTTAACACCAGTTGTTTCAATTACAATTCTGCTCTGATACCAAAATGATGCCAAGATATTCCGCTTACACCCATAGTATGCATGTAAAATGCATCAGCACATTTGTACCAAGTATTTTAACACCCTAAGGAGTCAAAATCTTTCCCTGTAATGGTTAAGGCCCCTATTAATCAACATAGGCTAACTCTTAGCCATATATACTTATCGGGACTTTAATCAAAATTCAAGCCTCCATTTAAGACTTTATTAAAGTCTTTCATTAAACCCTTCCTATCAGGACTTTCAAACCCTCATAACCTTCGTTACCCCTTAACAACATATATATAACCTTTTCCTTTCTTAACATTGGTTATATATAATTATCACGTAAAAACCTTCCATCGGTGCTATTTCCTTATAAAACATCACAAGCGAAATACCAACAAAACAAGCCTTTCTGCTTTAGTACGATATTGATATGCTTTTCGAGGTTCCACCTTTATCGCAATCGGGTATTGACTCCTCCGCGGGTCACATTAATACACACCTCCTCCGCATCTGATATGTGATTGAACTGTCAGGATTCAAACTTTGAAAACCCGCAATCATAACTTCATCGGGTCCACACCCATCGGCCCTTCGCATTATCACGTGTCGCTTCCATACCCTGATCCTCGATCAACCAACTTGCATATTAAACCTTCGTTGTTGATCTACTCTTAGTAGATCCGACGGTTCACATTTGCTTCGGGTTGACAACACACATGGGGGTTAACCGCCCGATAAAGCAATTTCCCCTCACTCCTCCACTGCTACGTGTCCTCTGATTAGTGGAATCAGAGCCAAGCCCTCGATACCACTTACCACTACTTTACCGCCAAAAATACCACTCGAGGTTATAAATCCGCCTTTTCGTTGCATTAACTCCTGCACTCTTTCACATGTGATGACCATTGATCTACTCCATCAATCGGTTCTAATAGTTCCTTTAGGTTTCATTGTTATTTAATCTGGACCGTTGATCACTGATATCCAACGGTTACTCTGCGTTAATGCCTCACTTCTCTACTCATCCCTTTTACTTAGAATTACGCTATTTTTGGTTCCTCTGTGATTTTGGGTTTTCTTCAGGGTTTCGGGTTTTCCCTCTTCTACTTCCTCAGAGATTAACTCCATGAATTATCCCTTCACTTCCTCTCTAGATCTTCCTCTAATTCTTCAGCTAGATTCCAAGATCCCTAATGACTCCTCTGAATCATTCTCTCCTCTCTGCGCATTCTATAGAACTCTGTCTATAACCCTATTACAGAACCTGTGAATTATTAACTTACATGTAATACAATCACTCAATATTCATTCCACACATCCATATAGTTCTGGAATAAATCTCTGTATATATAAATATAAACAAGTGATTACATATCAGAGACTCTCTATCTCTCACATGCTTGTTCTTCAGTATTAGTGGCCTCCTCCTCCTACTCTTCCCGTAGGCTTACATTTATACCAAAAAGCTCTGTTGAACTAATTCTGGTTCCTCTCCTAAATATATTGAACTGACTCCTAAATCCTCTATGTCCACTTCTAACTTCATTTAATTCCTAAAAACTATCTCTCATTCCTCAAATCATGAAACTGTTTGAGTTATAATTGACTTTTAACTCTTTTGTCTTTATTAACCACTCATGTTCTCATTTATTCGAGAGCACTTACAAAACATCTCACATTATCTTATTAATTCCTATTCTATGCACTCAAAAGCCTAAATATTACATTAATTCATCACTTAGATAAACCAACTTCCCGAAAACACATGACCCCCTATGTCTACTAGAATACAATGATTTTCCTTTGGGTTGAATGCTCCTGCATCACATGGCAATGGTGTGGCACACCTGATGTAATATTATATGATATATTTGGTGGGGTTCGGTGGGGGTGGTGACCCACTGACCCTTTTTGGGTTTTATTTATAGTTAATACAATTAACCCATTGACCCTAATATATATATATATATATATATATATATATATATATATATATATATATAGATATTTATTTCTTTTTTTATAATAGATAGATCATTTTTATTTTGTCGAAAATAAGGGTCACTAGGAAAATTAACTATTTGACAAATTCACCCATTCTGATGGTCGGATTCTGTGCACTAGGTCCCAGCCAATTTGTTGCCTCCTTAAACCTGCGACTTGTTAAACTTTGACAACCACAACTTGACTATACAAACTCAGATTTTAGTGTCGTTCACACCATCCGAATCAGGGGTAAAAGCACTACGACCTGGTCCTAGTTTTACTTCCCTCTGAATACTTTGATCTTTGATGTATTTCCAAGGTCATTTGTATTTCTGGATCCTCCTGGATGACCAACCTACTTGGCTCAAGCAAGAAAATCAACAATTTTGGACACTAAAGATTCTCGAGGCCATCAAGAATAGGGGTGTCATGTGCTTTTTTTGTAACCACATTATGATGTGGATTTTGGATGGATTGCCTCTATTTCTTGTGACATGAGGATTTTGGCTTATAACCTAGCTCATTTTATTCCATACTGTTTGTGACATTGCTACCAAAATCCATTTCAAAGGAACATTGATAGTATTATAATGGATAAACCTTACCTAATAATGCAAATGGGATTTTTTATTATGCCTCTACATACCAAATGATTTACAACACACTTATACCTGAGTTGCTAATTAAATGGAAAATGAGGGAATAATGAAATATTGAACATGTCACTTCTTATAATATGAAAATTCCGTAAACAGTGAACGATAAAATTACTAAAACTTACACCTCATATCAAACCTCATTTTCTATGATATATTCGTAAAAATAAAGTAAAAGTATCAAAACCTTTCTATCCTCATTTACTGTGATAGGAAAATGAAAGGAAAACTATCAAACCTTTCTTTCCCAACAGTGATACATCTTGAACTCTGAATAGAAATATTGAAAGTAGAGAAACTATAAAACCTCATTCACTGTGATATCTTCCTAAAAGTAAAAGTAAAAGTATCAAAACATTTCTACCCCCATTCACTTGATAGGAAAGTAAAAGAAAAAGTATCAAACCTTTCTATCCTAGTAGTGATACATGTTGAACTCTAAATAGAATTACTCAAAGTTGAGAAATTGTAAAACCTCATTTATTGTGATATATTCATAAAAATAAAAGTAAATGTATCAAAACCTTTCTATATTCGTTTACTGTTTTAGGAAATTAAAATAAAAAGTATCAAAAATTTCTATCCCAATAGTGACACATGTTGAGCTATGAATAGAATTACTCAAATTAGAGAAATTGTAAAGATGCCTAAGGCATTTTGAAGACAAACATATGAAAATTCTTGAAAAAAGAAATTAACTGTAGATTGAAATGAATACCCTGGAAATGAGATAGAAGAATAAAGACAAAATAGCAAGTTGAAGGCAACAATTTCAAGGGTTGTGGCAACCTCCAAAGTAGAATATCAGCATATCAATCAATCTCAAACAACAATGTCAATTAAGTTGAGCAAGTTTTGCCAGATTTGAATAAAGGAAGTTGAGAAATTGTAAATATGCCTAAGGCATTTTGAAAATAAACATATGAAAATTCTTGAGAAAATTAGTTAACTATAAAATCAAATGAATACCGTACAATTCTAAAAATGATGGGATAGGAAAGAAAATGTATATTGAGTAAGAAATAGGATAATTGAGGGCAAAAATATTTTGAATCACATTCTGTTTTAAACAAACAAAATTTTGATTGGAATTTGGGTTAATGTAAAATTTGTACGCTAAGAAATATTTTGGTGATAATCACATAAGATAAAATTTTGTTGATGTGTTTCGAACCAACTAGTGTGGTTCATATTTTAAAATTTTCATTTTTAAAATTACATCTTATAAAAAATTTTGAGGTTTTTGAATCGAGAAAATACACTGCACTAAATATTATTAGGTTTCCTAATAAAAAACTCAAATTGAGAAGAAAATCATGCCATTAGCTGATAACATTTTAGTTTGGTGTTTATATTTTTAACTGGGATTCATATAATGATTGACATAAATTTTCTAGAGTTTGATCACTGATTTGACTTTGATTTTCCAGAGTCTTCTAATTGATTTCACTTTTATTGTTCCATCAAATGATTTATAGTCAAAGAATAGAGATAGATACATCTCCAAGTATCATACCCCATGAAAATTCTGGATAAACATATAGATACTGTGTAAATAAGATGCAGAAATGTATTTGAAATTAATGGAAATGGACTTCTTAGCTAGTACACTAGTTCCTACACAACGCAACCATCCTAGAGAACTATGCGATGAAATGAGAATAAGTGGACTCCAGAAACATTGGAAATATGGAAATCTCTCAAGGTTGACATGTTGGAATGCACATAAAGGCATCTAAAAAATCATAGAAGGGGAATTGGCTTGGAAAACTTAAAATAAAAACAAAGATCCATTTATGTGCAAAAAAATTATGATGTTGGTCTGAAGGAAGAACAAGGAAATTTGGCTAAGCACGGGTTTATAAAAGGGATTAAACATAATGAAAATCCAACATGTAATTATAATTTGTGGCACGTTGTGGAGCAACCAGATAGAAAAAACATAATTTACAAAGAATATAGCAAACAAATTTATCAAAAACCCTAATTTACAAGCAGATAACAAACAATTTTTTGCAAATTTACAAAAACCCTATAAATTTTTACAAAAGGCCCATGAATTTTCAAAGAAATCACTGAATGGACTCACATTTCTAGAATATTAATGAATGTGTTGACAAACATAGAGATAATGGGCATGAAGGATTAAACCACCATATTCTGGGCATTGTAACCAAAAATAGCAGATGGAGAACAGATAGTAAAACCCTAATTTGCAATGTAGATAGCAAACAAATTTATCAAAAATCTTAATTTACAACCAATGAACAAAAAAAAATTACAAAATTATAAAAACCCTATCAATTTTACAAAAGCTCCATGAATTTTCAGAGAAACCACCAAACAGATAAAAGGTCCCATAATATGGATGAAATGTGTTGACAAGCACAGAGATAGTGGGGTGGTGGGACTAAAATAACCATATTTTGTGCATTGTAAAAAACAATACCAGATAGCAAACATATATAAAAACCCTAATTTACAAAGCATATAGAAATTTTTTTATTGAAAACCCTAATTTACAAGCATATAACAAACAATATTTACAAATTTACAAAAACCCCATGGATTTTTAGAGAAACAGTTGAGTGGGCTAAATTCCTATAATATGGATGGAATGTGTTGACAAACATAGAGATAGTGGGTTAGTGGGATTAAAAATCCTACTAGATAGCCACTAAGCCCAAAAACACCTTTGCCTCATTGTTGAACACCCTGGCAACTCGCCATACATTACCTACAACCAAAACCCAACATACCTGCAACACAAAACACAACAAGTGTAAAAAAACATTAAAGTGACATGAAAACCAAGAATGTTTTATGTAAAATTACAAGGGTGGCGAACTTACCTTCATATTAACCCACTGGAGTGTGAAACCTCAATATCTACCATTGAACCCACTCAAACCTTGTAAAGGGTTGACATCAAACAAGTTTACAAAGCATTGTTACACCACAGACATGTAGAAACAATCCATAATAGGCTAAATCGCACACAACAACAAAATACACCCTTAACAACCCATAAATTAGTGCTCACAGAAACAAATACATGGAAAGGAAAAGACGGAGTAGTAGGTGAACAAGAAATGGAGGTCATCTGAATAATAGTCAGGGCCGCAGGACGCCCAAACACCAGACCTGAACAAAAAAATATTGAACCCTAAACACTAAACGACAAAAACTCTAAACAGTAGAGCAAAGTGGCCCTTTGGAGGCAAATCTTTATTTCCCACCTACCACGATAGTTGGGAGGCCCAGTCAACCATGTGTCATACAATTGATGTGGTGACTATGTGACCTTGTATGGACGTAGTAGGGAGGGTGTGCAACAACTAGCATTCATCCCCTATATTTTATAGTGTGTTTCCTTATAAGTTTAGATTCTGGAGTGAAAATAAGTGGGTGCTTGAAAATGTCTTATTGTGCTTGTAAAAACAAAGTGTTGCTAAACCTTTGTAAAGTCATGTTTTCACTCTGATCCAAGGAGTTGAAGTCTCCATTATAGTTTTCAAAATGCATTTTTGATTTCATCATATATAATCAAAGCTTGTTTGTCTAAAAGTTCATTTTGGAAATTCATTTTTTAATTTTACTACACATTATTTTGTGTTACTTTGTTCTTCACTACACATAATTTCTGATTTTTTACACACTATGTTTTTACTGTCAAGTTAAAACTATTTTTTTTCAATTGAAAAAAACATACTACCTTCATTACATAAAAAAAAGGATTTACATATTTCTATGAGAATTTAGTTGTTCAACTACATATTTCATTGTGTAGTAGTGGCATAAAAGAAATAGACGTGCCAACAAATAGTGACCTGTGGTAAAAAAAAAGAGGAAATCTAAGCAAAATTGCCTGAGTACATCAGAGCATGACAAAATATAATGTAAAAACTCCATATGTCTTACAGAGCCTCAACAAGTGGTGCCTATGAGTAAAAAAGGAAAAATAAAACTTAGTTATTCCACAAAGGATCTCACTTCTCTGATCACTTCATCAATAAGCAGATCAAAGAAAATCATACCAGATTGAAGAGAGCTCCCACATTTAGAAAGAACATTTTCCACCATATTGTTCTCCCGGTACGCATGTAGGAATGAGATGTCTCTGAAAGTAGATAACAGGATCGAGATATTTTCCATCCAATGGTGGAGAGATGGGACTTGAAGAAAAGCATTCCACTGAGCCCATTAAATGGCAATGCTAGAATCCACAACAATAATGAACCCATCAATTACGATCAAAGCTATACATTAGAGGGCTCCCCATAGTGCAACCACCTCTACCGTGAAACAAGTACCACTCCTTCCATTCCAGAAGTAATGTAAATAACATTTAGGGTAAATCTTCATGGAGACCCCATACCCACATCTACCCTTAGAAAAGACTCCATCAAAGAAGAATATAGGGAGAGAATCCCCTAGATCCTTGAAAGAAACAGATGGGCATGGATGCTCTAGTGATCCATGCAAAAATATCAGTTAAGAAGGAAACAATCTTGAGGCAAGTGCCCAAGATATTAGGGGTACATTTTCAAAGATGCAGGAATTCTTGGAATGCCAGATTCCCCATAAGATATATAAAGGGAGGTTTATGCATGTTTTTATTTGAGAAGACCAAAATCAGAGACAAGAGAATATAGAGGATCTATCTGCCTATGTGTATTTTGGGACGAATACCCACTTCCTTGGAGACAACAATGGAAAATGGACATAACAAAAATAAATGAAAGCCATCTTTTGCAATGCACCCACAATGACTGCAATAGCCAGGCCCCTGGTAGCCTCACTTCAATAAGTTTTCCCAAGTGAGAATATGATTGTGAAGGGTCAACTAGAGAAAATATTTGAGCTTGATAGGTGCCTCCCATTTACCCATGCACGTTTTCCAATAATGAAAAGAATCAGTTCTATTATTACCCGATATATAAGAGTAAATTTTACTGATAGAAATACCACCCCCATATGATCTACATCTCAAAGCGAGCTTATCCTCCGTATGAGACAAATAAATCTCAGCATCACCAAGCTTGAGCATGTAGGATTCCCATTCCAACTCAAGATTATGAGGCAACCCAATTTCCCATGAGTATGACCAATAGTATAAGGGAGTAAAGAGGGGGACCTTGATTTCATATTTCCTAAGGTAATGCTGTCGTGCTGATGGAGAGAGCCAATGATTTGAGGAGATAGGATATGGTATCCCATGAGGCCTTTCATTATATCTAATCCAACTTAAACCATCATGTCACTACCCACCAGCTAGTAGAGGTTTCCACAAATCCACAACTTGGCTAACATTAGGCTTCGCCATATTTGAGAAATTTTCCCACTTGCGCGTGCCCCAATAGCCACCCAGTCTGTTATCTCAAAATCAAGCCCTGGAAGGCTGCAGACCAGGAAGACTTCAAGTAACTGTTTCAAACCAATCTTTTAGCTAAGGCTTAGCCTCCTTAGCCTGAGAGGGCCCTCTCAAAGGGTTGAAGGTTTTCAATTATGATTAAGATGTCTAACTCTTTGTGAAACAAATAGGAATGAAGGTGGTGGAATCAAAATTAAAAAGCATCCATTGGGCTTATGGTGTCATATGTCCTTTAGCATTAACAATAGAATTGGCTTTCCAATAAAATCAAGGCATTTAGATTTCAATACAGTTATAGTACATCAAACACAAAGAGGACAGTTTACAAGTATGTGAAGGAAATTAGAACACTGCAAGTGATTTCTAAGTAATCAAATACTCATAAGACTGTAGGCAACATGAAAAGACAACAACAAGAACACATACATTGAAATCTCGATGATTCTTGAGCAACAGAAGCTAGTACTCTATTACCAAAGAAACAAAGTTTTTTCATAAGCTTAATAACAGAACTTTTTACATAAACTTCCAACCCTTATTACATTTCCCTTTCTCCTATATATAGACCTGGCTGAGATTCCTCCTTAAACATTAGGGGAACTCAAAATCTACTTCTAAAGACACCTGTTTAACTTTTAACTATCTATTTAATGTAACAAACTTCAACTAGACTTTTTAGAGATCTAAATCAAGTAGGATTCTAACTCCATATTATGCTAATAATAGCCTTGATTAGAATCGTTTTCGTTCTTTGACATCTATTCCCCTTTTAGTTTGGTTGTGATGGATGTTCAAGGCTCCATGTTAGTTTTCAATGTCACATCTTTTCCATTTCCCTGAAACATAGGAAACTACCCCTGTTTATCGGTCTTTGGTTTGCCTCAAAATGTTCGAATCCCAAGAAGCATGCCCTTTATCTTTGATTATCCAAAATAGAATAGATTTCCATGTCCTTGATGTGTTGTCCACCCTTTTAATGTGTGAAGGAAAAAGTTATTCCAAGCTGCTTTGATATATCTTGAACTGTGGTAAATGTGTTCACTTTATGACAAAAAATTTAAAATTGAATTCGAATACATATTTTCTCCACCTAACTTTACCTGGTTGAATGTTGATAGCTTCAGATGATGCCTTGTATGCCTTGTAGATATTCCCTTTTCAAAATTCCTACTTATATTTCAAAACTGGTTGACTGAGATTAGAATGTGTAGCTTCAGCAGTTTCGTAGTGCGCTACGAAACTGCTGAGCTTTATTCATCACCTTCAGCAGTTTCGTAGTGCACTACGAAACTGCTGTGTGGTTTCAAAAATCACAGTTTCAACCCAAAATTTTTCCATTTTGAGCCTTTTACTATTTAAGAATTCTTTCAACAGCTCCTAGACCTTTCAAAACTGAATGGGAATGTTTGATTCTTCAATAAAGATTATACCAAGCAAAACCATCAAAACTTTGAAACATAACCTTACTTGAAGTGACATTTCTTTATGGAGATTCTTTTCACTGGCTCAACTGTATCTTTAAGTCTTCAATTTGTTTCTTCATTACTTTTATCCTAGACCTGAGGTTTGTATTGACTTTTATGATAAATTGAGCTTCATTTATTGCAGGAGTAGTCCAGCTACGGAATTGAACACTAAAATCAACCACTTAAGGAATTTGAAATGTTTGGTCCTCCCACCGAGCTTGCATTTGGTTAAAATAAGCTTCCTTAAGTGCAAATTTTCTAGCAGCCTTTTTCAGTCTATCAATTTTGAAGTTGGCCAATCCCAATCTCTTTTTCAAGTCTTCTACATTACCTTCTTCTTGAGTGGGAACTGTTTTTCCTTTATCCTTTCTTTCATGAGGTCGCGTCACCTCTCCTGTTTCATCTGCTCTTGGTGGCACCTCCTGCACTTGTTTGAACTTCCTTGTTATGGGTCTCCTGGGCTTAAAAAAAAATTCATCAACTTGATCATCAAACTTGAGTTTCTTTGAGGCTTTGACCCTCTTAACCTTCTCTTTTCCTAACTGAATCAAATCATCTTGAAATAGTGGGGACTCTTCAATGTCAATTGCTTGCAATAAATCGTTTAAGTCTCCCTTTGAAATAGGGCTTTCTTCAATACTCACTGAATTACCTTTTTCTTTAGCCACCTGGCTCCTAGTCTTTCTTCTTTGAATTCCTTCACCTGTGCTTGATTCATGTACAGTTTCTTTGACCTGAGTTTTCTCTTTAATGGATTGCTGGGGTGCATCCTAAATAGTCAGTGGCCTGGTAGATTCTCTTACTTGCTTCCTTGCCTTTAACTTTGAAAACCTCTTAGCTCTTGTTTCTGCTTGAGGACCGGTTGTTGTTGAAAGATCTTTTGTAGCTTGAGGGCTGAGACCGATCATGCTCTTGAAACCGGACATGAATATGAATGTGTCCCAGTCTCTGCCTACCCTCTAGAGCTCATGCAGAACAATCAACTTAACCAATCCATGGTGGAACAATGAAGTATCGCAGGCTTCTTTTCTTCGTTGCACCTTGTCACACATTTTACTTAAGCTGTGGAATAAGTAAAAAGGTAGGTCAATAGATGTTTTCCCTATGAAATGCAACAGAAGTTTAAAATGGTATGAATACACTTTGTTATATCTCCCTTCACAGGTCAAGTACTTATGTATATAGGTAAGCAAATGGGCATATGATTCTTTGACATAACTTCTAGGAACAGACTTGCTCAAATCTAAGTTAATGAACTCCTTCTTTAGAAATTCTTTGCATGGGTTCATGTCAAATTTGAAATTCTTGAACCAATTTTCTTGCCCTCTTGGAATCTCTGTAACTGTGGACATCATGTCTGGTGAGACCTGTAATTCGAGCATACCAACCTTTGAGTTTAGTCCTGTGAAATTCAGGGAAAATTCCTTAGTAACTTGTGCATGACCTCCCTGGAGCTTCTTGCAAAAATTCCAACATCCAGCTTATTTAAATGCATGCTCGACTTCTCTGTTCTTCAAGGTTATGTCTAAACCTTCAGGCCTGTTTCTTAAAAATTTGCCTGACCTATGATCTTTCCCTTTGCCGATCCCTCCATGAAGATTCAGTGTAATGGAGGTTGAAAATGCTAGCGCTGCTCAAACTCCAATCTCTGCCTTGCTTGATAGCTGCCTCGCTTGATGACAATATTTTCAAATTGAAATCTTGCAGACTTGTTTCTCATGCAAGGCATACAATCATCATTAAGACTGTACATACCTATCCTTTCTTGGAACTTGTATTCCGTGTGTACCAACGTACCTAGTGGTTGTAATAATGTAGATAAGCGGTTGGACATGATATGTGGAGTGCATAAACTGATAATGAATGACGCAGCCATAGATTAACTTGACAGATTTGATAGTTGGGAAAGATTCGCTACGGAATTCACGAATCTCCGATTTCACGGCGCGGTCAATGTAAATTTTGAATTATGCGCTACGAAATCACCTAAAATGTATCGCGCTACGAAATCACCTAACAGACTTTTGTGTTGCGAAACTGCTAAAAGGATTAATGCGCTGCGAAATCACTTTAGAATGGTTACATGTGCTACGAAATCACCTAAAAGGCTTTGTGGTACATAGTAATTTTTAAACCAAACTAACACATGTCTATGAGACCGGTGATGAATCAGAATGACCAGTGATGAAGGAGAATGCATACTTGACTCAACACCCTCTAAGCTTAGACTCTAATGAAAAACAAAAATCAAACTTAGACTAGCACCGACCTTTGTCATCAAGCTAGTATGAGAAATTTTGGCATTAGAATTCTTAAGTGATAACACAGTCTTCCAACCATATATGTTGTAGGTATTCTCCCAAGTAATGTATTTCCATATACATTGATCATTAAAGGCCCTCCATAAGCTTATAGAGAGAAGAGACAAATTGAATCTCTAGGAATCCTTCAAGTCCCAGTGACCTATCACGAATGGTCTAGTAAGGGTTCCAAGGAAAATAAGGTGAATTTTCAAGAAGTCTCCTGCACCAGACTGCAAAACTCTAGCAATGAAAACGTTGATTCTACTAATGGTCATCAAAGGGAGGTGAAACAGATTCATCTAGCAATATAAATCCCTTACAAGATCAACTAGATCAATCTCACTCTGACCTACGTCATGGTGTCTATTACTTTATCCTTCACCTATCTATTAATATTCATTATGGAGAAATCTAGAGATAAAACAGAAGCAAGAAATCTAGAAGTTAATATCTATAACTGAGAAATCTAGAGCTAAAATAAAAGCGAGAAATCTAGATCTTATATTAGAGAATATTTTTTTATTCTACAAAAGAAAATTTGCGTGTATATTATATATTTAAGAATACTTTGACAAAATCATAAATAAAGTTAGATACAGATTTGTTGTAGCTACTGGAACACCCTCCAAAATTTTGGCTTACACTCAAATTCAGAGCCTTCCTTGGCCTTTTTCATTGTTGTTGCAAACACTAGAGCTCATTTCATGATCTTTCTCACAGTTCTTTGGTCCCTTTTGCATGTTGGTTTAACACTACAACAAAAAATGCCTTTGTTGAGGGTTATGCTTGTGACAGACCTTTAAGGTCCATCACCAATGTCACATATGGCGATGGTCCTTTAAGGCTTGTCACCAAAGCCATTTTCAGTGACACTTTTGGTGAGGGTTGTTAAAAGTCCATCACTAATTCTCTCTTTGGTGACACTTCTAGTGACGATATTTTATTGGCCCTCACCAATGCTCCTTTTGGTTACTTTTGGTGACGGTAAAAAATATGTTCATCATCATTGATCATTCCAATGAGTTTTTGAGGATGCTATGTGCATGTTACTATACTTTTGGTCAAAATATAATGAGTTTTTTGGAGTCTTTTTCATTATGTGTTCAATGCAATAGTGGTTAGAGTTAGTTAAT
Source organism: Pinus tabuliformis (assembly GCA_031772625.1). Classification (NCBI taxonomy): domain Eukaryota; kingdom Viridiplantae; phylum Streptophyta; class Pinopsida; order Pinales; family Pinaceae; genus Pinus; species Pinus tabuliformis. The sequence goes on along the minus strand of CM062819.1, from coordinate 1,700,552,399 downwards.
TTGTTAATAACTAATTAGTGTGGATTATTTCCCTTAAGTAATGAGAATATCGTTTTCCCATGAGTCAATACATGATTCATCTTTATTAGGTTTATTATGTAAGAAATTCCCTTTAGATAAAGTTCCACAAGTGTGTGTAGGAACTATATTATTTAATACATAATGAATTTATGTTAATTCTATTAATGAGAGAGACCTATCACTCCTCAACACACTTTTCACACCTTAACATTCTTTGGCACACACTAACATTCCTTGGCACCTAACATATCTTGGAACATCTCTATAGCTAGAACATATTTCCATGACTAGGACACACAAGCAAATATTGGTGGGCCCTAGCATAGCATAACACTCTCCTAGATGTGTTGGCATGCCTATAGTCCCTACCATGCCCTAAAATACTTTGGAATTCGTTAACATACATTAGCACTTGGCACACATTGGTAATTGGCATGTATTGGAACCTATTATTAGTGTGCCTAGCATGAACCTTATGAAAAATATAAATTCATGGCTTATTAACCCTCTTATGTGTTCATTTCCTTGCATTTTATCTTGGTTCTTCCTTTTGTTGCCTTGAAACTCCTTCACACATATTAGCATGCCCTCACACCCTACACATCCTAGCATGCCTTAGCATCTGGAATGTCTTGGCATGGCTTGGTACTATTTGGAACATGTTAACACACAATGGAACTCCATAGAAAACTCTGGCACTTCTTAACATACATTGATATTGCCTAGCATGCCTTACGAGTGCTTAACATAACTTTTCAATCCCTCCTTCGCATGCTAGGTAGCAATCATTGACACTCCATGGCACACCCTCATATTCATTCATTTCCATGCATTTTGACCTAGTGATCCCTTGTGTTGCCCTAGTAATCCCTAAAACTTAGCATGCATTAGCACTCTCTAGCGCATCTTAACACTCTTCGACATGCCCTATTACTTCATAACATGTGTATCACTCCATAACACACATTGGCACTTGGCAAGTCTTAGCATGTCTAGAATTCATTGAGATGCATTGGTATTCTTTGGCATGGTTTAATATTAAATTTATTTGAGATCAATTATTCAAAAATGGATGAGAAGTAACAGAGGAATATTTCACACTCATATTGCACTAACACTTGGTAGTTGGCACCTATTGGCACCTAGTGTTGGCGTGCCTAGCATGCCCCTCTTGGGAAAGGTAAATTAATAACATATTAACCCTCTTATATGTTCATTTCCTTGTAGTTTAACTTGTTTCTCTTTTTTGTTTCCTTGATAGTCCCTGACACGTATTGTCACACCCTTTCACATCTTGGCATGCATTAGAACCTGACACATCTTAGCATATTTGACATGCCTTCAAACTATCTGGCACATGTTAGCATTCCCTAGTATGCCTTCACACGCATGCCCTCACACCTAGCCTTACATTTTTGCACAAGTTGGGAACCCAATCAAGTCTTTAGCTACTGCAGTTCATGTGACATTGGTCTGCTTTAGCGACAAAAACTTTACCATTGCACCTACTATGAGTAGATTGTGCCTTGTTCAGCTAAGAAATACCTATAACTCATCTTAGGTCACTCATGTCCAAGCTTAACTTGCCCCGTTTAAGAAATTACCGAGATAAGGATCACATCTAGCCATGTTTATAAAATAAATAAGAAACATAGCTTACACATGCAATATTTCACATGTATGTCTTGTTCATATAAACAATAGATCATTAACTGAGAGTTTGCAAGAACCACAAGACACAAAAGATATAAGTCGGCACAAGTCAAGTGCCCCAAAACTTATACACAGTGATGTACAATATGCAATTGTCTAATATAGTTTAAAACATGATAATTTAGCCAAAGTGTGCCACATGTCATATAAAAATAATAGATAAAGGAAAAAACTGTGGTGTCCCTAGCACAAAGTCTCCCTTTGTCTAAAACTGCTCTATCTAGCCCCTTATCACAACTGTAGGCTTACCTCCTGCAATCCTATTATGAACTACTTCTAACACAATTCGTATTTAGCACACTTGAGCCCACTAACACTCCCTAACACACTTTTATTTGTTTATTTCCATGCATTTTGACCTATTTCTCCCTTTCTATGCCTCAAAACTCCCTAACACTCCTCATCATACATTGACATTGTCTCGCATGTGTTAGCTCGCCTTTTCATTCCTTGGCATGCCATGACCCTCCTTGGCTACCATGCCCTCACAACTACCCTTACTTAATTTACAACTTGGCAACCCAACCAAGTCCTCGCTTGACTACAAGAGCTTGACCAAGTTATTGTTACTACAACTAGACTATCTTGTTGAAATGTGTAGCTTGGAAGGTGCTCCACAAGCCTGGTGAGATGGGTTTGTGAGTTTGGTCACAAAACACTTTCTGGTAAAAGAACCCAAGCGAAGGGGTTTTTGACCCAAGGTGAGGTTAAAATCTAAAATAAAATAAAAAAGGAAAATTAATATTTCCTAAGGTCTAAGTGGATAAAACTTGTAAGTTCTAGAGGGTTCCTAAGAGGCCTAGCTAGGAAAATATATTTAAGGAGGCCTTAGTATGAAGGCAAGAACATCAAGTGAGAAGGACCTCATTTGATCAAGGAGGTGAGGAGAGATGTAGTCCTAAAGTAGGTCGAGTTAGAGGGTTTAGTAAGGGTTGTTAAATGGATACTATGAACATCCACCAAGATAAATACCATCATGTGAGGATTCACAAGAATGTCACATACCTTAATGGGTTTGAGCTAGGAATTATGATGGCATACTATTGGTTCTCTTTTGGAAGATTGAGCTCAAGAGAGGTGGTTCATGAGAATTTGGGCATGTGATTTCAGTGGTATTTATGTTTGAAGGCCACATCAAATTATAAAATAGAAGAGACGGTTGAGACCCTGTCTTGTGGTGGTTAGTAGGCTCCAAGTTTTGTGATAAAGACCAGCGCAAATGGACGAGGACCTACACCGGAATTTAGAGCCATAAGAAAATTATCTGTAGGATTAATATTGACTAAGGTAATCATAGTTTGAGGTTTGTAGAGATCTAAAGTTTAGGTCAAGGTTCAGTCGAAGAAATGCCCATAATCTATGGATCCATATGAGCTAGGCTGAGTCTCTAATGGAGGAAAGAGTTGTTGTTTTCTCTAAGGGTGGATAGGGATTTTTCTAACAAAAATAGAATAAAGGTATAATTCACTAGTTAGGGTGGTTTCCTAGAATGTTTATTCCATAAGGTATGCCCTTCAGACTGTGACAAATCTGCGTAGAAGAAGAGGAGTCATGACCCTTAGAGCAAGGTTTATCTCAGCAATATAAACCACATATCTTGAAGATGGTTTGTATAAGTATGTGTGGAGATACTAGACCCAAAGGAGGGTGGAACCTGAGTAGACTATTGGGTAGAAGAAATGTATCGTATTAGGAATGGATTGACATGAAGAGGAGTTGATTTTGGTGGCATTTAGATAGAGTTTTGGACAAAGATCTGAAGCATCCTATAAACAGTTAGTCAATGGACTATTAATGGATGATTTGTGACCCTAGTTCAGTCATCTATAGATTGTTAGAAGGATGATATGATAAGTAGTTAAGATTTTTTCATAGGTTGGACAACAAAGAAATTTAGACACAAGAATATTGATTTTGAGAGAACTCAAATCACTATTAGGTGGCAGATTTGAAGAGCCCTATATGAGGGCAGTGTTGTGGGCCCTAGATTAGTAAAATAATTGACTATGGTTAGGAAAATTGATGGAAGTCCAGGTATAGTTGAAGGGTTGTTAGGTGATTATCAATTAAGAGCCCTAAGTCCTTTGGTTGTGAAGGACATCATGATTGGCAGAAGGGTAGGTGTATTGTGCCTATGGACGTGCAAACTTTGAAGGACTAAAGTAGCAGTCAAGTGGGCTGCAAAACTAGTTGTAGTTCACTATATTGTAGAGGATTGAGTCAATGAGAAGAAGGGTAGCCACCATAGCCCTAGACTTGTCCTCTTGAAGTATTATTATTGAAAACGTTGGCAGACCAAAGAGTTGTTCACAAACAGAGTTGTGAACAACTTATCAAAGACCCTAAGTGTTTCATACCTTGAAGGAAAAAGGAGGTAGCTAGAGGGAAACGTTTGTTGAGACAAGTTCAGTAACCTAAAGGAGTTGAGTTCATTGATAAAGGATATTGAGGAGTTGCAAAATGGGAGGCAAAAGGACCTGCCAGATGTGTTAAGGAAATGTGGATTGAAAGGGTTGTGTGTGGCTACTATCAACAAGTAGGTCAAGTGTTGTCTTATTCAAGGTAGATTGCTTATGAAAGGATTACCACCAATTCCTAATTGTATTTCTTGTATCAATGTGACTATAAAGGGCCATGATCCCTGGTACGAGGTATCTAGCCTATTCTATTATAGTTTGTAATATAACAAAGAAGGGTTTGAAAAAGTTAAAAATTGTCATGTGCGCTAGTTGATTACCTGCGTATGTAGATTTTATTCTACAAAGTATACGTGTTATCACTCTTGAGTGTGTTTGCATCAAAGATTCTAAGAGCACACCCAAATTCTCATGTGTCATGGAAATTCAACATATGCCTTGTTCACCTAAGAACTACCTGTAACTCATCTTAGGCTACTCATGTCTAATCTCAACTCATCCCACTTAACAAGTTACCAAGATAATTCTCATCACATCCAATCGTGGTCATAAAAGGACTAAGAAACATGTTTACATCTTGACATGTCATAACACCTAGCATGTATTAGAATGCCTTGGCACTATGTAGCATGTGTTAACATCCATTTTGGCTTAAGGGGGCTTGACCTAAGCTCAGAGTGTATTACGCACCAACAAAACCCTCAATCATTGGCCCATTTGGCAATGACTTACATGCAAATCATAGTATCACCCGAAGCAGTTATAGGAGGTTGTAGAACCGGGTTTCTCCAGCCAGATGGATACTATGTTGTGGCACCAGTGTGTTTTCTTATGTTTTATACTCATCTACAACTTCACATACATAAAATACTTCACACTGATGTTTTACTTCACAGATTTTCACTTATCACAAAAACATGCCAAAGAACAATATAACATGTATTCTTTCACATAAATGAGTAATATGCATGCATATAAACACTGATAATGAATACATATACACAAAACTTCACCCAAACTTATTCTTCTTTATTAATATAATTCGTTCAACACATACAACTTCTTCGACCTGTGCACCCAGCTAGAGGTGGTCTTCTCACTCAGTTGCGAAGCCTTTTCTTTAAGGCCCAAATATACAAACTAAAGACAAAAAATATGATTAATTCCTTAACATATAATATGACTAACCTCCCTCGACAAAGCTACATTTTCTTATATACATTTCATTCCTACAAAACTATGGTCCACATACTATGGATTCGACAAAACAATGTCTACAATCCCGATACCCGTTACAAAATGAGGGGCTTTGACCCACCCAAAATCCCCTAGACATTGAGCGGTCATGGACTCTGTGCACCCCACTCCTCAAAATATGGATTCTTTAACCAAAACTTGGACCAACTTGGTTTGCACCCAATAGGTCCCCAATGCTCACATGTGACTCATCCTGAGTCACTCAGTTGCAGTGCCCGTGAACTTTGCTGCAATTCCATTGTAGACTACGTTATACTTCTGGACAATTTCTACTACTAGTTTTTCCTCTTTGTGCACTTCCACTAATAAGGCCTGGTCTAGGTGGATCTTCAGAAACAATGGCATGGAAAAGCTCAGAAATCAAAGTGCTTCGAATGAAGTCAACTTATGACCAGAGCATAGATCTCGTCATCCTGATTCCAATGGTACAAATGGTACATCAATCCAAATCCGGATGGTGAAGTTATCGCAAAAAGAAGGTTGCTTTGTTTCTTAAGAAAATGAGGATATTTCCTTTAAAAATGGGTTTAAGCCTTAAAAGGCCAAAAATCGCAATCAGAGGATCCATGGAGGCGGACATAAGCAGGGCGCAGTGAAAACCTCGATCGTAGATCTCTGATTAAATTGGATCGACAGATCAAAGGGCTATATATATGTATATATCAGAGCACGTAGGGACTGACTTGCGATGCGATCGGTGATATAGACTGATTGACGATAAAATGATTGGTGGTATCATTATCAGCGATCAGGACACCAGGTCGATATGTGAGCGGGACACTGATGTGATCAGCCGACACCGATATCAGTGATCGACGATCGATAGTTGACAATCCTCAGGTAATAGGACTGTTGCACTTGTGATATGTCGATTGTTCTATCATGCCTAGACCCGATAAAGAAAATACACCCGATTTAATAAAACTTGAAGTCCGAGGCTTGAAGATTTTGTCGGATTTTAGTGTTTTTTTTGAGATTTTGGGTATTTATCGTTACGATGATAATGAGGCCATTTTAAGGTTTGTTTGTGTCGCCAATCCTTCTACTCCACCTGCCTCCATTTTGAGCCAAGACAACCCCGATTTAAACGCGATTATATCCAAAAGACTCATTATAAAAGCACGATTGTTGGAAAAGAACGAGAGATGATTTTGCAGCATGCTGTCTCATTTGGTAGGAGGCCGATAGTGTACTTTTGTCTATTGGGACAAGTTTTAGATGTTTTCAACTCCTTTCAGAACCACAGATGCTTTGATGCTACCCACTTCTCCATCTGAGGTCTCCATTTCAAAGCCACTTGTCAGAATGGAGGTATAAGCCTCTTGTATGTAGTTGATGATTGTAATTCTCTTCTTTCATGCCATTTAATATAAAGACCTCCCCATTGTTTGAGCTAGGCCTAGATACATAGTCTGAATTGGATGAACTCCATTATCAAGCCTTGATGTCTTCTTTTTGTGCCTTTGTGTGCTTTCTTCTTCTTTTCTTGACTGTACATTGAATTTATGTGTCAAGCTGCAATTTTGCAGGTGATTCTTTTCATACATCTATAAACGAAAGTGTCCTAGATCAAATTGTATCATAGAAGGGCTTTTTAGATGTGAATTGTATGTTTGTATGCTAACAAGAAGCAGGCTTCAAAGAGGCGAAGGGGAACTAGAACCTTTTGATCCAGAAGCACGGCGTGCACCTCGAAGAAGAAACATGGCAAAAGATGAAGCTCATCTTAAAGAGGAGTGTAATTTCAGAAATACTTTCTATTCAATGGCAGAGAATATCAGTCGGCTGGTTTTAAGACTGGAGAAAGCAAAAGAGAGGAATCCAAAAGGATAAGGTTCAACACATGGGAATGGTGGAGAAGAACCTCCTCCTTCTCCTTCTGGGAGTGAAGGTTCTCCTTCCTCTCATCACCATAATCATAGAAATCCAAAGGATGCATCTAAGAAACAATTTTTTAAATTAGATGTTAAATTTGATCTTCCTATGTTTAATGGTGAAAGTAACGCAGAGAAGCTTAAAAAATGGATTATGCAGATTGAGGTCTATTGCAAGCTTCAACAAATCATAGAGGATGAGGCGAAGATCCAACTGGCCTCTCTACGGCTGAGTAGCACAACTCTCGTTTGGTGGGAGTGCAAATCGTAGAGCAGTAATAATGTGGGCAAGCTCTTTTCCTCATGGTCTTATTTCTCTTCTGCGTTAAAGGAACAATTTTATCCCTTAGGATACAAGCAGAAATCTTTGACGAATTGGCAATATTTGAGATAAGGCAAAGGGTAGGATGTTCAGAGTTTTACAGAAGAATTTAGGAAGCAAACACTAAATTTGGGTATTGCACTTAATACACCTGAAGTTGTAACTAAGTATATTGGCTCACTGCATAGTTGTATTAGGAATTCATTGTTATTGTTTGAACCAACCACTGTTGATTCAACTAGCGTAAAAGAAATTCATATTGAGAATAGGGGCAAGAATGAAAGAGATGATCAGTCTAGAAAGCCACCGTTCAAACCTTCCAATGGCAAATCCAAAGCGAAATGGAAAGGGAAGGAGAAGAAAACAAAAAAAACAAAAGAAGGAGAGTGGCCTTATTGCAATCACTGCAAGAAGGAAGGCCACAATGACGATCACTATTGGAAGCAACACCCAGAAAAGTGTCCAAAGAAGTATGGAGGAAAAGGGAAGAAAAAGACAGTGGAAGCGGCCCAGCAAGACCTTGGATTGGATTGGGGATATGAAGCGCTAATCACAACAACAGGAACAAAAGGTACTCTTACACCTCATGTTAATTCTAAATCGCATGAAGGCACCAGTTCTGTAGGTGAGTCCCTTTCAAATGACCAAAAGAGAATTGAATTATTTCATATCATAGTTGTTGTAAATCATACCAAAGTTGAAAATCTATTTGATACTGGGTCCCAAGCAAACCTAATTGAAAAATCCATGGTAAAGAAGCTCGGCTTAGAGACAAAACCACACCTGAAACCTTACCCACTAGGATGGATACATGATAAAGTGAAATTGAATGTAACCCAGCAGTGCAAGGTAAAATTTGTGATTGCATCTAAGCTCGTAGATGAAGTAGAGTTGGATGTAATACCATTGGATATTTGTGGTATGGTGTTTGGGAGTCCATACCTATATGATAGGTGTTGGCATTATGACACAGGTTTGGTGTTATGAAATAGGTGTTGTCCTTGATGGCAACTCGCTCAAATGACAGATCACAGTTTAGGCTCTCGGAATGAAAGAAAAATAGATATACGCAGGTTCCTCTTCACCAAGTCGCGTATACACGTAGTTTCGACGATCATAAGGTGCGTATATGTATGCACAAACTTTCATGCAAGGAAAAGTGCGTACATGTGGGAAAACTTATTTTTCGTGGATGGTATTTAGTCCTTGGTATTTGGACCTATGGTTTTGGACCATGGTATCTCGTCAGATGTGTTGGGTCCATGGTATTGATTCTTTATGGTTTTGGACCATGGTATTGAGTAAGGCCTAAGACTATAAAAAGGGAAGGAGATCATTTGGCAAAGGCATTCACTCAAGTAATTGAATATCTTATGAAGAGCCAGATCTAGAATTGGGTTGTGGTGCATAGTTGGATCTGAACCAAGGAGGAACCTAAGCGCTAGAGGAAGGATAAGTTCTATTCTTGGTTCAAGATCTTAAGACTTGAATAATAGTATCTTTGTGTGACTTTGATCTACTATATTTTGCGCATGACTTGATCTATAAATCTAATAATCTGGGTATAACTCATGTCTGAATAAGTGAAAAGGGTAAATTGTCTTTTATAGATTTGTATGCAGGTTCGGCACATCAGAGGCATGTATACACGCTGGTTCAGTAAGTCAAAGTAGCATATACGCTGGTTGCTCTTAATGTAGAAGCGTATGTACGCAGGTTATACATATTTAAGTAGCGTACGTCTCATGGAATATGTTTTAGCTACTTTTTTTTATTGCTGCAATGTTCTGGGTTCAGGATTGCTTTTTGGTTACTGTGAATATATTCTGGTTACAGCATTCAAAGAAGTAATTGTTTGATTCAGTTTTGATTAAAGCAAAGGAGATTAGTTGATGAAGATCTATTTCATGTTTGATTATTGTCATTGATGGATCCAGTTTGAAAATTCATGAAACGTGGTCCCAACTTCTGTAGGTCAACACCTACACACTAGTACATCAGCTAGTACAAGAGCTAAGGGGGTTGTAGCTCCCTTCCAGGAGAAGCTAGAAAACGAGAGAAGGTTGTAGCCTTCTGTAGGTAGAAGCCTGCGTACTAGTATAAGACTGCAATAGTATTGATCCCTTGTAAAAAGAAGTTTCTAATTGAAAGAAGATAGAGACGAATTACAGCAGGTGGTTTTCACCAACATTGGGTTTCCACCTTATATCTTGTGTTCTTATGTGTGACTATCTGTTCTATTTTACTATTCCTGGTTACTGTTTATATGGTTCTGACACACGAATTAATGATCAACATTTAAAGAATAAATTAAATTATAAGTCTACAAGTTATACGTGAGTTTCCTTACATATAGTTGTGTATATATGTCATTTTCACTAACTGAAGTAACATATGCAAATCTGATTATGAAATGAAAAAAAATTGACTTGATAATACTGATTCATCCTCCCCCTCTCAGTATTATTTCCAACAATTGGTATCAGAGCAGGTCCTTCAGAAGAGGCTTGATCGCTTGAAGGAATATCTATCATCATGAGCAACTACGAAAAAGAGGCATCGATCAAGTCACCAATCTTTGATGGGAGCAACTTCGTCTATTGGAAGGTAAGAATCACAACCTATCTTAAATCTCTTGGTACAGAAGTTTGGGATATCGTGGAAGCAGGATACAAATTTCCAGTAGCAGCTCCTACAGATATGGCTGGTAAGAAGCAGTATGAAACAAATGCAAAGGCTGTCAATTCTCTATTAGGGAGTTTATCTCAATCAAAATTTGTCAAGGTTATGCAACTCAAAACCGCAAAAGAGATATGGGACAAGATCGTTCTGAGCTATGAAGGAGACGATAAGGTAAAATGTGCAAAACTACAAACTCTCATAATTGAATATGAAAATCTCAGAATGTACAATGATGAAAGTGTGGCTAATTATTTCTTACGTATAGATGAGATTGTTAATCATATGAAAAACTTGGGTGAAGCGACAAAAGAAGTTAATTTTGTTGAAAAGTTTCTAAGATCTTTATCTTCTAAGTTTGAATCAAAAGTCTCTGCCATAGAAGAAAAACAAGATCTACAAAGTATTACCATGTCACAACTACACGGAATCCTAACTGCTTCCAAAATGAGAAAATGGGGACCATCAGACAGGAGAGAAGCCGCATTCAAAGCTTCAGGAAAAGGAGATTACAATGAGTCAGGACATATGTCAGAAGGAGAGAAAGAATCAAACTTTCTCAAGAACCTTCAAAGGGGTTCTGGAATATTCAGAGGTAAGCTACCTTTCAAATGCTTTGCTTGTGGAAGAGTCAGTCACTATGTAGCCAAGTGTCCTCATAAAGATAAGCTTGATAAAGGTATGGAACCAATTATATGGAACAAAAAACAGAATGTAAGTAAGAAGAGCTATTACACACATGAAGACAGTGATGGATTTTCAATTAGTGATGAAGATGAATAATGTAATGATCATAGACTTTTGATGGCTTTTGAAGATGATGATTTCCTAGATGCTATAAATGAAAATGATCTCTATGAAGAAATTTCTAAACTTAAAATATGTTTAGAAGAAAAGAGTATGATCATAGATACTCTGACATTCCAACTTGCTGAAAGGGAAAAACACAATGAAAGGTTAGAATGTGAAATTGTGGGACTTAGAAAAGATATTGAGAAAATGAAAGCTCTTAATCTTAGATTTGCTAAAGGATTTGAAACGTTAGATGAGATTATCAAAGTGAATCATTCTCCACTAATCAAGACAGGTCTTGGATATAGTGAAGAAGCATCTCAAGCACAGAAGCCATCCACCTCTAAAAGTTATCTTGATGCAGCAAGGAGAAGTGAACGGGTTGAAAATCGACATCAAAGGCATAAATCAGATCACCAGGTAAATCAGGGTAAATCTACCTCAAGGAAGAATAGAGATCACCAAGCACATCAGGGGCAATATACTTCAAGGATGAACATAAGCTACAACCAACCACAGGTAAATCATTCTCAATTTGCTTGAAGAATGAATGTATACAGAAGGTACAATCACCTGGATGGAAGGTTTGATAATTGCAAGAATTTCTTCAATGGCCATTGTTTCTCTTGTCATAACTTTGGACACAAAGCAGCGCAATGTGTTGCCTACAAGGCCATCATGACCAGAGAAGCACAAAATCAAGGGAGTGTGACTAGAATCATGAAAAGAGCCTACAATAAATTTTCTGCTCATGAAAATGAAATAGAATGTTGTATTTGTAACAACTTCGGTCATGAAGATTCTGAATGCAGGAGTAGGTTTCAGCAAACAACTCAGAAGGATCAAGCTTCATTGAGTCCCAAAACATGGAGAAAGAAAGAACCGCAACTAGAAAGATGTGGTATAGCCTTATATGCTGAAGGACAGGAAAATCAGTGGTACATCGACAGTGGATGCTTGAAACATATGGCAGGTGATAAACAAAAACTTCAGTCATATAGTTCTTTAGAAAAGGAAAGAAAGGTCTCATTTGGAAATGACACCCCTACATTCATAAAAGGTAAAGGTTTTGTTATTTTGAAAGAAAAAGTCAAAGCTGGAAATGTTATGTATGTTGATGGCTTAAAACATAATCTATTGAGTGTTTGTTGGGTCCCTATAATACTAGTGATTACTCCCTTACTATTGTAGTTGTATCCCTTATTAATATTGTTGTGCCCCTATTGTCCCCATATTTTTATTACTGTGCCCCATAGAACCCCTCTATTGTTATTTTTGTGGCTTTATATTATTATTGTTAGGTCGACTGGGTTATATTGTGACTCCTTAGACTCCTATATATAGAAAGGAGGTTTTGTCATTTGAATCATCCAAGAATTGTTCATTTATGTAATGTCAATGAGGTTTCCCCCTCGAAGAGGCTGAATTCTAAGGCATTGATCTATCTTTTGTATCTTTTCTTGAGTTGGTTTCATAACACTTGGTATCAGAGCTTTGGATTCTAGGGTTTCGCTGCTCCAAACAGGTCATCGTGGTATTTTCACTATAGCTTTTTTCTGCGACGTTTCAGAAGCTAAAAAAAAACCCCATTTGAGAAGAAATCGCACTAAATCTCGGGTCCTAATTTCAGAGCTTTTCGCACTATATTGGCGGTGATTTGATCTGAGGAAGTTGGTATTTTTGCAGACTCCTGAATTACATTCCAAATAGGTGACCTGGGGAAAATCATCATAACTTTCTCTTTGAGCATCGGATTAAAATGTCGTAAGAAGGTACAGAAAGAGGATGGAGTATAGTTGCTTGTGTATATTTTTCAGAGCCAAAGGTCGAAATAGTGACTCGTGGCACGTCTTACAAGTTCGTTGTACTGAAATAGTCTATAATGAGGTCATCTTGGGAGATTGTGCATAAATCTTCCTTGGAGAATCCAATTTGGATCAGACTGGTGGCATTGGAAAGAGGACACAAAGGGCTACTACAAGTAGTGATTTCAAAACTATATGATCCGAAATTGCAGAGACACATCAGATTCAATATCAAGCTTCTATAAAGTGAAAAAAGGTGTGTAGTTTTATTTTTAATGTTTGCATAAGCTTGGTTTGAAAAATTAGTTTGAATCAGTAATTGATGCCCCGAGGAAACCAAATGCAAACACCTAGTAAGCAACCTGAAAGCTCTAGCATGACTCATGAAAAAGAGGAAGAAATGCAAAATGATATATCAAAATTATGAGACCAAGTGCAACAAGTGTCACTTGCAAAAAAAGCAACAGAAACTAAGATGGATGGTTTAAGGAAAGATGTAGAAGCTAAGATGGATGGTTTAAAGAAAGGTGTAGAAGCTAAGATGGATTGTTTAAAGAGAGGCATAGAAGCTAAGATGGATGGCATGGAAGCTAAGATGAATGGCATGGATGCTAAAATTGATGGCATGGATGATAAGATGGAAGAATTGAAGATAAATATGAATAATTTGCTACAAGAAATGGTCACTAATGGTGAAAGGGTAGTAAAGGAAACTCATGATGAGAACAAAAGAAATGTTAATCATGATTCCATAGACTCTAATGTGGGATCAAAAACCCACCATATTCCAAAAATAGATATGAGGAAGTTTGATGGCAAGGATCCTGCAACATGGATATTACAAATGGAGCAATTTTTCGATCTCAATAATGTGAAAAACACACAAAAGGTACGTATTGCAACTTTATATTTGGAACCAAATCAGTTTGTATGGTATCAATGGCTTTGCTTTCGTAAACAAATTATCACTTGGGCAATTTTTACGGAAGAATTGACAGCACATTATGAGGATACAAAATGTAACACTTTTTTTGGCCAATTGATAAGTCTCAAACAAAAGGGTTCAATAATGGAGCACATTGAGGAGTTCCAAAAGTTGAACATAAGGGTAAAAAATATTCCAGAGGAGCATAGGATTGATGTGTTCACAGGTACTTTAAAGGATAATATCCAACATGATGTTCGCCTTTGGGAACCTGATTCATTAGAGAAGGCATTTAGGTTAGCAAGAAAAATGGAAACCAAAATTATGGGAACGAGGAAGCATACCACTCACAACTATAAAGATGGAAGTGTTGTTGCCCCTAGTCTTCCACAACCTATAAGATTGACACCACAACAATTGGAAGAAAAAAGAGCAAAAGGTATTTGTTATAGTTGTGATACCAAATACACTAAAGGTCACAAGTGTGCTGAGAAGAAATTATTCTATATAGATTGTGAAGAGGAAGAAGAAAAGGAACAAGAAAGGTCAAAAGAAGAGGATATACTCCGGGAACAAAGCCTAGATAAGGAAGAAATGAATCTGACCATATCTTGTAATGAATTGGTGGGACTTACCACTCATCAAACCATCGAGATAGAAGGACAAATGAAGAAGAAAAAGGTAATAGTGTTGATTGATTCAGGAAGTACCCACAATTTTATTCATTGTAAAGTAGCAAAAGAATTGAATTGCTTCTTATATATAGCACCAGAGCATCAAGTGATGGTTCCAAATGGAGGAACAATAAATTGCTCTAGAAAGTGCCATAATATGAAGCTATCTATGGGAGAATATGTATTGACTAGCCCAATGCTTTCCATCCCAATGGGAGGTGCTGATGTTGTATTAGGAGTCCAATGGCTACAATCCTTGGGTACAATAGCTTTTAATTTTCAAGAACTTTTCATGAAATTCTCTGTGGAAGGAAAGGAAGTTGAATTAAGGGGTATTGCAAGGAAACCAGGAAAGATAATCAGCTCTAACTGTATGACAAAGTTTCTAAAAAAGGAACAAAGAGGTGTAATTGCACAACTATGTTCGCTAGATGTTTCCACATTGGAATCATCTATTTCTCTAGATCTCCAAAAAGTCTTGGACAATCATTCCAAGGTATTTGAGACTCCCAAATGTCTCCCACCTATTCGTGATCATGATCATGCTATTCATCTGATTCCAGGAAATTTTCCTCCAAACATCAGGCCATACAGATATCCCTATGCCCAAAAGAGTGAAATTGAATGTATGGTTGCAGAAATGCTAGAGGCTAGTATAATTCAACTGAGTCAAAGTTCTCTCTCTGCTCTAGTAGTATTGGTGCACAAGAAGGATGGATCATGATGTAGGAATTTATAGGGTAAGTTCCTTAGACAGAACACCAAAGGACACCGCTCACAAACAGATCACAGATCAATACACCAATATTTTGACGTGGTTAAAACCCTCAAAGAGGGAAACAGTCCACAGCCTAAGCCAACGCGGCCACTTCAGGCAATTTATTAATAAAATAATGAAAGTTTACATATGCTTCTCTCATAGACGGATTACCCTACAAATTACCCTCCATGCTCTTTAAATAGAGATCATGGACCAATCGGGTGTTAAGCCATGGATCAAGTGTCCGTAATACCGAGGAGAGAATGAACCGTCGGATCACTACATATCATGATCATCGGATTGTAAGTTACAAAATGTACATAGTAAAGAAACACATTTTACCTAACTCTATACTAGACCAAGTTGTACTTAACTATTTCCTATGTGTCGGAATATCCTAACATCCCCCCTTAAGAACAACTTGGGATAGGATTGAAGGATTTACAAATATGACACAATAGGAGAAGGAAGGAGGCACTACAACCTATCCCCCCTTAGTGAAAACTTCTTGAACTCCAACCATAAATCGAAATTTAGTGAACTTCGCCTCTGTGAGAGCCTTTGTAAAGATGTCTGCAACTTGATCATCTGTTGAACAATATTGCACTTCAAGAACATGGTCGTGAATGAGCTTTCTAATGAAGTGCATGTGCAGTTCAATTTGTTTGCTGTGCTGATGTTGGACTGGATCTTTGCATGGCTGAATGGCACTTTGATTATCACACCAAAGTGTAGTCGGATGTTGTTGCTGAAAGCCAAACTCTGACAAGATCTGACGAAGCCACAAGGCTTCCTTACTAGCTTCTACGGCACCATGCTACTGTGATTCTGTTGAAGAAAGAGAAATGACACCTTATTTCTTGCAAGCCCATGTAATAGGTCCTGAACCAAGAGTGAACACATAACCTACAGTAAACTTCCGATCCTCAGGGTCACCAGCCCAATAGGAATCAGTGAAACCAACCAATAGAGGAGATGCTTCAGCACTGTAATGAATCCAAAACTGAACTGTACCTCGAACATAACGAAGTATTCTTTTAGCTTCTTTCCAATGACTTTCACGTGGGTTTTTCATAAACCGAGCAACAAGGCCAACAACAAAGGAAAGGTCAGGACAAGTATGGGTTAGATACAAAAGTTTTCCTACAAGTTGACGGTATAAGGTAGCATCAACTTCAGGACAAGTACAAGTGACTAAAAGTTTGACTCCAGACTGAAAGGGAGAAGGGGATGGCTTACAGTCTTCCATGTGAAAATGGCATAGAATATCACAGGCATACTTGGATTGAGAAATGGAAATACCTTCCTTGGATTGCAAGACTTGAAGACCGAGAAAATAATGTAAGTGTCCTAAGTCTGTCATTTCAAACTTCCTTTTAAGGCTTTAATTCACATGGTTTATAAGGTTGGGATCACTACCAGTCAGGATAAGATCATCAACATAAAGAACAAGAATGATAAGAGACTTTCCCACTTTCTTGGTGTAGACAATATTGTCAGAATGACACCTACAAAAGCCATTTTCTAAAAGAAAGTTATCCATTTTGGCATACCAAGCTCGAGCAGCTTTCTTGAGACCATAACGGGATTTCTTAAGCCAACATACAAGGCTGGAGTCTATTTGTATAAAGCCAATAGGTTGTTCCATATATATTTCTTCATGCAAGTCGCCATGCAAGAAGGCGGATTTAACATCCATCTGATGGACTTCCCATTTGAAAGAAGCAACAAGGGAAAGAACAAGGCGGATAGAGTTCATTTTGGCAACAGGGGAGAAGGTTTCAGTGTAGTCAATGCCTTCAACTTGTGAAAAACCCTTAGCAACAAGACGAGCTTTATGTTTATCAACTTTCCCATCTGGTCCATACTTGGTTCTGTAAACCCATTTGCATCTAACAAGTTTTCGTCCCTTTGCTAGAGGAACAAGATCCCATGTATCGTTTGCCAATAATGAATGATATTCTTCATTCATAGCTGCTTCCCAATCTGGATGGCCTGAAGCTTCTACAAAGGTGTCAGGATCATAATTCACTGAAGCTTGAGCCAGTAAAGAAGAGGCTCTCTCGAACTGAGAACGTGTACGTCGCTGATCTATAGGATCACCGGCAAGATCACCTACTGCATCCCGAGTAGCACGGACCCATTTTGGAAGCTGAGGAGCTGAAGGAGGATCCTGAGAAGGTGGGGGAGGATTTTCATCCTCGCTTTCATCATCTGAAGAAGAAATATTTTCAAAAGTAGAAGAAATAGGGAGAGGTGGCACATCCATCGAACTAGGCTCGCAAGCCAATATATTTTCAGCAAACTTTACATCTCTTCTAATGAAAACATTTTTGGACCTAAGTGGAATAAGTCTATATCATTTGACATCTTCAGAATATCCAACAAAAATACATTTTTCACTCTTAGGTTCTAAAGCTTTATGTTTCTCATCTGGAATATGGGCCCATGCTTGACTTCCAAAAACATGAAAGTGACTTACATCTGGTTTGATTGAGCTCCATGCTTCTTCTGGAGTGATATTCTTTAAAATCTTAGTAGGAGTGTGATTTATTATGTAATTTGCACAGTTAATTGCTTCTGCCCAATAATTAAGACTAAGTCCTTTAGATTGAAGCAAACAATTAGCCATTTCCTTTGAGGTGCGATTCTTCCTTTCAGCTACACCATTTTGTTGTGTAGTATAAGGAACAGTATGTTGCATTTGAATTCCATTTTCAGTGCAAAAGTTGATGAGTGTGTTTTTAACATATTCTCCACCATTATCAGATCTTAGCTTAAGAAGTTGATGTCGAGATTGTTTTTCAACAAAGGCCTTAAAGGCCAAGAACATGTTAAATACTTCACTCTTGAGTTTTAAGAAGTATACCCAAGTGCGTCTGGAGAAATCATCAATGAAAGTTAAGAAATACTTGTAGCCAGAGAATGAAGCAACTGGAAGTGGACCACATAAATCACTATGCACGAGCTGTAAAGGGGCTGAGGCATGCCAAGAGGCACGTTTTTCAAAACTGTCCCGATACTGTTTTCTGAGTACACAACCGGAACAAACACCATCTCTGCAAGATACTATTGGAAGACCTGTCACCATATTTTCTTTACATAGATTCTAAAGAGAGCGATAGTTTAAGTGACCAAATCGCTCATGCCAAAGTTTTCTCACTTCATCATTATGAGCAACAAATACTGAGGGAAGATTTGATGACCCAAAGTTGTGAAACTTATACAACCTTGTAGAATCATCAGCAATGCCAGTAGCTAAAATCTTTCTAGGATCTCTTAGGTCCTTAATTACAACATCGTGAGGTGAAAATTCAACTATTTTACCTTCACCTGAATGGGTTATCTGATATACAGATAGAAGGTTGCAGGATAAGGTTGGAACACATAATACATCATTAAACTGACCATTGTCTAGATGAACAGTTCCAGTCCCTACAACACTAAGAGATGTATCATCACCAACATATATATTTTTGGTATTACAATCATTTAAAGAAGAAAACATGTCTTTGTTTTTGGCCATGTGATCAGAAGCTCCAGAATCAATGAGCCACTCATGAGAATGAGAAGAAGAAGATACATTTAGTGCATAGCTAGACCGAGATGCTTGACAACCACATGCAGAAAGTGCCATTCCTGAAGATGAAGTTGAAGTTGAAGATTCCTCCAAATGGATGTTATGCTTCTTCATTACTGCTTCCAAGGCTTCCATCTTCTTAAAGCATTTGGATTCTAAGTGGCCATCTCGACTACAAAAGTTGCAATGTCTATCAGTCTTCTCCCTTTGTTTTTATTTGTCTTATAATTTTGTTGAAATGATTTTTCATTTTGAGGCTGAAATTGCTTAGGACCCTTGTTTGGTTTAGGACAATTCTTTTTAGGATACAACTTCTTAGGATTCTTTGGATTTGGTTGCTGTTGGGCGGCTAACGCTTTCTTAGAAGAGTTTCCAAGATGAAGAAGACCAACGTGTAAGATTTTTTCTTGTTCTCTTATTAAAGAATCACAAAAGAAATCAAAGGAAGGGGACTTGTAGGTTTGTCCTTGAGAAATGAAAGATTCTCTTGTAGAATGGAATGTGGAAACAAACACAGAATAGGTTGGTCCCAACTTAGTACGAATGGAGTAGATAAGGCTACTATCTTCTTTCTTAACCTTAACACCTTCCAAGAGAAGTCTAAGGGTCTTGAACTTGGACAAAAAATCTTCAATGCAAGAAAAATTATTGGGGTCCAATGTAAGCAATTCATTTTCAAGTTGATGGGCTTTAAGTTCATTTTTAATTCCAAAGTCTTTAGTAATTTGTTTCATTGCTTCATCAGGAGTATCAAGTTCTGCAATATGGAATCTAAGATCTGGAGAAATAGACATCCCTATCAACCCACGTGCTTCGTCTTGCCTATTTTCCCATTTAGCTGCCTTGTCTTCATCTTTCGGTTTGGTCTCTTGGCCTGTGGCTATTCTGTAAAGACCTTTACTTCTAAGTAAATCCACAATGTAGGACCACCATTGGAAGTAGTTGGTGCTGTCAAGAATAACTTGGCATGGACTTTCCATTTTTGAAAAAACTGAAGCTATAGATGTTGAAACTAAGCATTTCAATGTAAAGATCTCGAAAAATTAGGCCGTTTCAACAAAACGGTTCTGAAAACGGCTTCCAGATGAAGAAGTTATGGCTTTTTGAAGAAAATTTGATGAAGTCGCCGACGAAGTGCGGGAATGTGCGGAAATGAAAAATCCGTCCCCACAAAATGGAGACTTGAACCCAAGGCCTCTACTCTCATAAATTAGCTTTGCACCAGGTGAGCTATACAAAAATTTTGAGAGAGAGAGAGAGAGGGGGGTGCGTTGATGCTTTGGGTTGCGTGCTTGCTTTGAGAAAGCTCCTTTTCCCTACAAAAAAAAAAATAGAAATCCCAACACAGACATATAGAAAAAAAACGAGCCTTACAGCTCGAAGTTCGCTTTAGCCGAAAACTAAATACTTTCAAAAATGAACCTTGCGGCTCGAAGTTAGCTTTATCCGGAAACTAAATATTTTCAAAAACGAACCTTCCGGCTCGAAGTTAGCTTTAGCCGGAAACTAAATATTTTCAAAAACGAACCTTGCGGCTCGAAGTTAGATTTAGTTGGAAACTAAATATTTTCAAAAACGAACCTTGCGGCTCGAAGTTAGCTTTAGCTGGAAATTAAATATTTTCCTGAAAGTTTCTGATTTTCTGAGATCACACTAAGGCGTAGCAGAAAAGAGCATACGCATGAGAAAAATCCTTCCTTTCTGTTTCTGATTTGCCCAGATCGCACAGAGTCGCAGGGCAAAGAGCATACGTAGAAACGAAAGGTATAGATTTGGTAATAAAAAAGGTAAATAAACCTAAAATTTAAATAAACAAAGAGAAAATAACTGTAAACTGCAAATAAACATTGTATACCTCCAGATCTTAAAAATGACGCAGCTATGGCTGCCGGAAACCTTTTCGCATGAAACGAAAGGGGTTCCTCACTGGAACAGGTGCTCCCAACATAACAGAGTAGTCCTCTCGGCTCGAAAGTCGTCAGAAATAGTAGATCTAGGAAACGGTAGTCCGATGCAGTTCTACCAGCTTCAGATTTGGATCACCAACGGACACAGCCCTCAAATAGCTCTGATACCATGTAGGAATTTACAGGGTAAGTTCCTAAGACATAAAACCAAAGGACACCGCTCATAAATAGATCACAGATCAATACACCAATATTTTGTCGTGGTTAAAACCCTTAAAGAGGGAAACGGTCCACGGCCTGAGCCAATGTGGCCACTTCAGGCAATTTATTAATAATAGAATGAAAATTTACATATGCTTCTCTCATAGACGGATTACCCTACAAATGAACCTCCATGCTCTTTAAATAGAGATCATGGACCAATCGGGTCTTAGGCCACGGATCAAGTGTCGATAATACCAAGGAGAGAATGAGCTGTCGGATCACTACATATCGTGACCGTCGGATTGTAAGTTACAAAATGTACATAGTAAAGAAACACACTTTACCTAACTCTATACTAGACCAAGTTGTACTTAACTATTTCCTATGTGTCGGAATATCCTAACACATGGCACATGTGTCCGGATTATAGGGAGCTCAACAAGCTCACTATTAAAGATAAGTTTCTCATTCCTGTCATTGATGAATTACTGGATGAATTCCATGGATCAATTTACTTCACCAAGTTGGATCTTCATTCAGGATATCATCAAATCAGAATGAAGACTGAAGACATTCTGAAAACAACGTTTAGAAGTCATGAGGGTCATTATGAATTTTTGGTCATGCCTTTTAGCCTTACCAATGCACCTTCAACATTTCAAGGTTTGATGAATTCCATTTTCAAACCATTCCTTAGAAAATTTGTGTTAGTATTTTTTGATGATATACTAATCTATAGAAAGTGTTGGAAGGATCATGTTGAACATGTTCACTGTGTTCTACAACTATCTGAGGAGAAACAATTATATGCAAAAAGATCCAAATGTTTCTTTGGAGTATAAGAGGTGGAATATCTGGGTCATATTGTATCTCATGGAGTTAAGGTAGACCGTAGCAAAATTAAAGCCATTAAGGAATGGAAAATCCCCACATCCATAAAGAATCTGCAAGGATTTCTCGGGTTGACAGGGTATTATCACAAGTTTGTTAAGAATTATGGGAGAATAGTAGCACCTCTAACAACATTATTGAAGAAAGATGCATTTTCATGGACTCCAGAAGCAACAAAGGCCTTCGAGCATCTTAAAGAGGCAATGTGCCAAGCACCAATCTTAGCTACACCAGACTTCCCAAAAACCCTTATTGTGGAATGTGATGCTTCAGGAAATGGAATTGGTGTTGTTTTAATGCAAGATGAAAGACCCATTGCTTTTGAAAGTCATCCAATCAAGGGAAAGTTTTTACACAAAGCTATTTATGAAAAGGAAATGTTGGCAATACTCCATGCACTTAAGAAATGGCGACCCTACCTAATGGGAAGACACTTCAAGGTAAAAACGGATCATGGTAGCCTTAAATACTTTTTAGAACAAATATTATCCTTTGAAGAGAAACAAAAGTGGGTCACAAAGATGTTGGGTTATGACTTTGAAATCATCTACAAAAAAGGGAAGCAAAATTTGGTGGCAAATGAACTCTCAAGGAAGGATGAGGATGTGGAAGCATTGTTGTGCGCCATTTCTATTATCCAACCAGATTGGATAAATGAAGCAAGGGAGGAATGGAAGAATGACGAAGAAGTGTGGGCACTTATTCTAAAGTTACAACAAGACTCAAGTACGTCTGATACATTTAGCTGGCAAAATGATTCGTTATGGTACAAAGATCGCTTATACCTCTGTAAGAATTCCCAACTAAAACAAAAGATTCCTATGGAATTGCACACTTCTCCCTTAGGAGGGCACTCAGGATTTTTAAAAACTTACCACAGGGTTAAGAATGATTTTTTTTTGGGAGGGCCTTAAATCATATATTCAAAATTTTGTGGCGGAATGTTTGGTTTTCCAACAAAATAAAGTTGAAACAATTAAGACACCGGGTCTATTACAACCTTTATCCATTCCAAGCCAACGTTGGGAGGAGGTTTCAATGGATTTTATCACAGGTTTACCAAAGTCTGAGGGAAAGAGTGTCATCATGGTGGTAGTTGATAAACTTACCAAGTGTGCACACTTTTGTGCATTATCACATCCATTTAAAGCTAGTACAGTTTCTACTGCATTTATGGAAACAATTCAAAAGCTACATGGAAACCCAAAGATTATTGTAAGTGATAGAGATCCCATTTTCACTGGAAATTTTTGGACAAAATTATTTTCTTGTCTTAGTACTCAGTTAGCTCATAGCTCATCTTATCATCCTCAATCTAATGGGCAAACTAAGATAGTAAACAAATGTTTGGAAGGATATCTTCGTTGCTTTGTATCTAATAAACGGACACAATGGGTCAAATGGTTGCCTTTGGCTAAATGGTGGTATAATACTTCCTTCCATACAGTAACAAAAATGACCCCATTTATGGAACTTTATGGATATTAGCCACCATCCATCAAATCATATTTAAGAGAAAACTCTAAGGTTCAAGCAGTGGAACATCACATCGAACATCAACAACAAGTCCTCCAACTCTTAAAGGATAACCTTGTGTTGGCACATAATAGAATGAAACAACAGGCAAATCAACATCGCAGCGAAAGAAGTTTTGATGTAGGTGATTGGGTATTCCTACGGCTACGACCATATAAGCAAATGTCCCTCAAGCAAGCTAAGAAGGATAATAAATTATCACCAAAGTATTATGGTCCGTACAAGGTGTTGCAAAAGATTGGTACTATGGCATACAAATTGGAGCTTCCTGTAGATTCTCGATTGCACCCAGTTTTCCATGTTTCATGTTTAAAGAAGGTTATAGGCAATAAGCTCCTAGTTCAAACAATATTTCTAGAACTTGACGAGGAAGGAAAAATTATATTGGAACCAGAAGCAGTCACAGAAACAAGAACTCAACGGTTACGAAATCGATCAATTTCGGAGTATCTTATCAAGTGGAAGAACTTATCCGCTGAAGATTCCACATGGGAGGATGAGAGTTTTATCAGAAGCATCTAGAACTAATCAAGCGTTGAGGACACCACTTTTTTGAAGGAGAGGGGCATGTTGTGTCCCTATAATACTAGAGATTACCCCCTTACTATTGTAGTTGTAACCCTTATTAATATTGTTGTGCCCTTATTGTCCCCATATTTTTATTACTATGCCCCATAGAACCCCTCTATTGTTATTTTTGTGGCTTTATATTATTATTGTTAGGTCGGCTGGGTTATATTGTGACTCCTTGGACTCCTATATATAGAAAGGAGGTTTTGTCATTTGAATCATCCAAGAATTGTTCATTTATGTAATGTCAAGGAGGTTTCCCCCTTGAAGAGGCTGAATTCTAAGGCGTTGATCTATCTTTTATGTCCTTTCTTGAGCTGGTTTCATAACAGTGTTAGTCAAATATCTGATCAGGGAAATGACATAATATTTCGATCAAATGGATGTATTGTTCTTGAGATTGATACAGGAGAAACAGTGATCAAAGGAATAAGAACTCCAAATAATTTATACATACTCAAGGGAGGACAACAACAATGATATCTAAGTAAGAATGATGAAAACTGGCTATGGCACAGAGGATTGGGGCATCTAAGCTTCTCTCAAATAAGGAAAGCATGCAAATATCAGGCAGTTCGTGATCTCCCTGACATCAGAATTCCAGAAAATACAATATGCAAATCATGTCAGTTTGGTATGAAAACTAGAACTAATTCCCCTGAGAAGGAAGGATCAGCAAGTAAGCCACTTGAACTTATCCATACAGATGTATGTAGTCCATCTAGGAAAAGGTCACATTGAGGAGAAGAATACTTCATATTGTTCATTGACGACTTTTGTAAGATGTGTTGGATAGGACTTCTGAAGCATAAAGATGAAGCTTTCGAAAAGTTCAAAGCATTCAAAGCCTTGGGTGAAAACGAATCAGATCACAAAATCAAATGCCTCAAGTCTAATCAAGGAGGGGAATTTACCTCGGATGATTTTTTATTTTTGTGAATAACATGGAATAAGAAGGGAATTCTCTACTCCAAGGACTCCTCAACAAAATGGAGTAGTAGAAAGGATGAACAAAACGGTTCAACAAATGGCTCGTGTTATGCTTGATGAGTCTGGAACTCCTGCAACCTTTTGGGGTGAAGCTGCATTTGCTGCCATTACTAATCTCAACAAGACAAACATCCGGGTGAACAACACTCAAACTCCTCATGAACTCTGGTATGGTAAGACTCCTACGGTAAAATACTTCAAAATTTTCGGAAGAAAATGTTACATCAAAAGGACTGATGAAAAATTTGGCAAGTTTGAACATAGATCAAATGAAGGCATTCTTCTTGGTTACTCTCCCCAAAGCAAAGGATATAAGTGTTACAATAACAGACTTAGAAAAATTGTTGAATATATTGATGTAGTGGTTGATAAAGAAAGAAACATTCAAAGGCAGGTAAAATCCAAAGATTTCAAAGATGATGAGGACTATCATTCAACATCCAATTAGACTAATGATGAAGAAGAAACCTATGAGGAACCAGAAGAACAAATAAGGGTAGAAGAAAATACTCCTTCTAGGTATGTCCAGAAGAATCATCCAGAAACTCAAATTTTGGGGCAGAAAGAGGCAGGTGTACAAACAAGAAGAACTATTTCAGAAGCTTCAAGCTATCTAGCATTGCTCTCTTCGACTGAACCCCAAAATGTAAGTGAAGCATGCAAAGATGAATTTTGGGTCAAGGCCATGAATGAAGAACTAGAGTATATTGAAAAGAATAACACTTGGGAGTTGGTTCCTAGACGAAATGATAAGAATGTCATAGGGACAAAATGGATATTAAAAAAAAGCTGAATGAGAATGGAGATGTTATTAGAACCAAGGCCAGACTTCCTTGTAAAGGGTATGCTCAACAAGAAGGTATACACTTTGAAGAAAATTTTGCACCAGTTGCCAGACTTGAAGCGATAAGAATGTTTCTTGCTATTTCTAGCTTTCAAAAGTTCAAAATATATCAAATGGACGTGAAGTCTACCTTTCTAAATGGAGACTTGGAAGAAGAAGCATATATTGAGCAATCAGATGGGTTTATCCTTGGAAATGATCCAAAACTTGTATGGAGACTCAAAAAGGCTCTCTATGGCCTTAAACAGGCTCCAAGGGCTTGGTATTATTGTTTGGATAAGTACCTCCATCAAAAAGGTTTTACAAAAGGATCAACAGACAACAATATATATATATATATATATATATATATATATATATATTGACAATGGTAAGTTGCTAATACTTGTTGTGTATGTTGATGATATCATCTTTGGTAGCAATGAAGAAGACATGAGTCAAAAATTTTCCTTGGAGATGCAAAAAGAATTTGAAATGTCCCTGCTTGGTGAGCTCACATATTTTCTTCGTTTACAAGTCCAACAAAACAAAAACGGTATTTTTCTATCACCAACCAAGTACCTCATTCAGATCTTGAAGAAATATGGGATGGAGAATTTGAAACCAATATGTAACCCTATGGTAACAGGATGCAACCTCAGCGCAAATGATGAATCAGCAGCAGTACATCAACCAACCTATAGATCCATGATTGGTAGTCTTCTCTATCTAACAGGTACCTGACCAGACATCATGCATGCAGTGGGAATAGTTGGAAGATTTTAGGCAAATCCAAAGGAAACTCATCTTCAGGCCATTAAGAGAATTTTCAAGTATCTTCAAGGAACTCAAAACTATGGCTCATGGTATCCTAGAGATACATATTTCACACTTCATGCATATACAGATGCAGATTGGGCAGGAAACATGGATGACAAGAAAAGCACTAGTGGTGGTGCATTCTTTATGGGTTCCAAATTAGTATCTTGGTTCAGCAAGAAACAAAGTTTAATTGCATTATCTACAGCTGAAGCAGAATATGTGGCCGCTGCATCTTGCTGCAGACAACTCCTTTGGATGATGCAAACATTGCAAGACATTCAAATCACTTGTACTCCACCTATCTCCATTTTTTTTGATAATACAATTGTAATCAGTATTTCAAAGAATCCAGTCATGCATTCGAAGACCAAGCACATACCTATCAAATATCATTTTCCTCGGGGAACAAGTGCTTGAACAAAAGGTCAAATAGGAGTATGTCCCCTCCAAAGAACAAGTTGTTGATATACTCACCAAACCACTGCCCAGGGAGACATTTGAATACCTCAAACAGAAGCTGGGAGTAGTTGATGCATCATTTTGCTGTTGAAATTATCTGTTTCAGAGAACAGTGGTCGTATGTGAGTTTCATGAAGCATATCTGAGTACATACGCAGGTTTCTGTGGATACAGTCACGTATATGTTGAAGAAAAACAGTGGGGCTAGACCTAGGATGAAAAGAGTCTGATATGGGTCTAACAAAGACCATCTGGCACAGGTTTAGGTGGAGCATATACTTCTAATAATGCATATCTTGGTTCAATTTCATAGATGTTTTTGTTTCAGGTGGAATAGGTGCAGAGGAAGATCATGGTTAAATGATGATTGACAAATTCTCTTGTCTTAGATATTTAGTCTCTATGTCATGCATTTCTTTTATTATCAAGGTCATGTAACGGCCTATGTTGGTTTTCCCACTATGCCTGGGATGAATGATGTAATATTCTTGTTTTATCATGTGTAAAATTTTGGTGTATCCCCACTTGGTTGGGTGGATGAGTCAATATTGGTATATTCCCACTTGGTTGGGAGATGGATGTATGTATGAGTCTTTAGTGATAGGAAGGTCATTTATGATGTATGAAGTCATGTTTCTTCTTGTAGAACATCTTCTTGCAGACCCTATCTATAGTCAGGGAGACCATGGACTGCACAACAGAGCAGATATTTATGTACTCAGGGGGAGCATAACCCTTTGTCCTTGATGAAAAAGGGGGACAATGACTTTGAGTGACTTGGGGTTGCCATCAAGTCCAAAGGGGGAGATTGTTGGCATTATGACACAGGTTTGGCGTTATGACACAGGTGTTGTCCTTGATGGCAACTGTCTCAAATGACAGATCACAGTTTAGGCTCTCAGAATGAAGGAAAAAGAGATATATGTAGGTTCCTCTTAACCAAGTCGCGTATACACGCGGGTTCGACAATCATAAGGCACGTATACGTATGCATGCACTTTCATGCAAGGAAAAGTGCATACATGTGGGAAAACTTATTTTTGGTCCATGGTATTTAGTCCTTGGTATTTGGACCTATGGTTTTGGACCATGGTATCTCGTCCAATGTGTTGGGTCGATGGTATTGATTCTTTATGGTTTTGGACCATGGTATTGAGTAAGGCCTAAGAATATAAAAAGGGAAGGAGATCATTTGGCAAAGGCATTCACTCAAGTAATTGAATATCTTATGAAGAGTCAGATCCGGAATTGGGTTATGGTGCATAGCTGGATTTGAACCAAGAAGGAACCTAAGCGCTAGAAGAAGGATAAGTTATATTGTTGGGTCAAGATCTTAAGGCTTGAATAGTAGTATCTTTGTGTGATTTTGATCTCTTATACTTGGCGCATGACTTGATCTATAAATCTGATAATCTGGGTATAACTCATGTCTGAATAAGTGAAAAGGGTAAATTGTCTTTTATAGATCTGTATGCAAGTTCAGCACATCACAGGCATGTATACACGCTGGTTCAGTAAGTCAAAGCAGCGTATACATTGGTTGGTCTTAATGTAGAAGCATATGTATGTAGGTTATACATATTGAAGTAGCGTACATCTCATGAAATATGTTTTAGCTACTTCTGTTTATTGTTGCAATGTTCTGGGTTCAGGACTGGTTTCTGGTTACTATCAATATATTCTAGTTACAGCATTCAGAGAAGTAATTGTTTGATTCAGTTTTGATTGAAGCAAAGGAGATTGGTTGATGCAGATGTATTTGATGTTTGATTATTGTCATTTACGGATCCAGTCTAAAAATTTATGAAACGTGGTCCCTGGAAGAAAAGAGAAGGTTGTATCCTTCTATAGGTCAGCACCTATGTACTAGTACATCAACTAGTACAAGAGCTAACGGGTTGTAGCTCCCTTCTAGGAGAAGCTGGGAAACGAGAGAAGGTTGTAGCCTTCTGCAGGTAGAAGCCTGTGTACGAGTATAAGACTGCACCAATACTGATCCATTGTAAAAAGAAGTTTCTAATTTAAATAAGATAGAGATGAATTACAGCAGGTGGTTTTCACCCACATTGGGTTTCCACCTTATATCTTGTGTTCTTATGTGTGACTGTTTGTTCTGTTTTATTGTTCCTAGTTACTTTTTATATGGTTCTGACACATGAATTAATGATCAACATCTGAAGAATAAATTAAATTATAAGTCTGCAAGTTATACGAGAGTTTCTTTAACTGTAGTTGCGTATGCAAATCTGATTATGAAATGAAAAATAATTTGCTTGATAATACTAGTTCACCCCCCCTCTCAGTATTATTTCCAACAATAGGAAGGCAGTCTTTTTTCGTCATGAAAACAAATATCAAATCACCAAGGATTGGGTAGAATATATAGTGAGGGCTCATCAAAATAAAATTAATACCAGCCTTGTAAGTGTTGGACAAATGAAAATACTGGTGAATTACAGTAAAGGATGCATGCTTATGGTTGTAACGGGAAAAGAGGCAGAATTCATTGATGTGTTCTACGGCTGTGATCGGGAGCATAAACGAGAATTAACTGAATTGATTTCTAATTATGATGAGATGTTTCACAAACTGAAGGGATTACCTCCGAAGAGGGAAATCCAACATGAAATCCATCTACAGCATGATGCCCCTCTACCAAATATTGGCATGTACAGGATGTCGGCGATTGAGATGGAGGAAATCAAGAGACAAGTGCAAGAATTGTTGGACCAAGGCATCATCAGGCTGAGCACCTCTCCATGTGGTTCGATGATTTTTTTAGTGCCAAAGAAAGATGGCGCCTATAGGATGTGTGTGGATTACCGTGTGCTCAACAAAATAATTTTGAAAAGTCGCTATCCCCTTCCATGCATAGATGATTTATTAGACCAATTAAACAATGCATTTTATTTCACAAAGTTGGATTTGTGTAGTGGCTATCACCAAGTCAGAATTATAGAGCAGGATGTGTGGAAAACCGCCTTCAAGACCAAGAAAGGGTTGTTCGAATGGATGGTGATGCCATTCAGGCTTTGCAATGCTCCAACCACTTTTATGCGGGTTATGAATGATATATTTCAGCCTTTCATTGATGATTTTGTTCTTGTATATCTAGATGATATACTAGTCTTTAGTAAGAGTTCGGTTGAACATGTGCATCATGTAAATAAAGTGCTTGATGTGATGAATAAAGAAAAACTCTTTGTACAATTTTCAAAGTGTGAGTTCGGGAAAACCTCTTTGGATTACCTAGGTCATATTGTTGGTCATGGTCAATTAAAAATCGATCCCTCTAAAGTTGAAGAAATTGTAAATTGGCCTAAGCCTACTAGTGTAACCGAGGTCCATAACTTTCTAGGTGCAATCCAGTATTGGAGGAGATTTATTGGTAATTTCTTTGTTATTGCAGCACCTTTGCACACCTTGACAAGTGTGAAACATGTCTTCCAATGGGGAGGAAGACAGGAGAAGTCCTTTGAAACATTGAAGGAAAAGGTCAGCACTACGCCAGTCTTAGCCTTACCTAATCTTCAATAGCCATTTGAGATCAAAACCGATGCCAACAGTTATGCCATGGGAGCTATACTGATGCAGCAAAAGAAGCCAATTTGTTACCGTTCTGAGAAGTTTTCTCAAGCTGTGATAAACTATCCCACCTATGACAAGGAGCTTTATGCCTTGGTGCAGAGTGTGAAAAAGTGGAAACACTACCTGATCGACAAGGAGACCATCATCCATATAGATCATCAGCCCTTGCAGTACCTTCAGTCACAAACCAAGTTGCAACAATCTCGTCATTTTAGGTGGATGGGCTTTCTTCAATAGTTTCATCTGGTAATAAGTATAAGAATGGCACTAGCAATAAAGTGGCCAATATACTATCTTGCCCTCCTATTTCTGCTTCTATTATTTTGCATAATGCTTCATTATCTTTTGAGAGTTATGCTGAACAATATGCTAATGATGATGACTTTAAGGAGGTTTATGCAAAACTAACCCATGGTTCACAGG
Organism: Pinus tabuliformis; assembly: GCA_031772625.1. Classification (NCBI taxonomy): domain Eukaryota; kingdom Viridiplantae; phylum Streptophyta; class Pinopsida; order Pinales; family Pinaceae; genus Pinus; species Pinus tabuliformis. Next base: position 1,700,521,367 of record CM062819.1, on the reverse strand, counting down.
TGGACAACTATCACTTGTAGGGGAAATTGTTGTATCACCTTGGTAAATTGTGTATTCCCACAGGGGAAAGAGTACATGTACTTCGAGAGGCCCACACCTCTTTTGTGTCTTGACACTTTGGTGTCGAAAAGACTTTATGTCATGTACAAATATTTTGTTTTTGGCCTCATATGAAAAACATTTTGACTCACTATGTAAAGGGTTATGTGATGTGTTTTGTTTCAAAGGCCTCTAATAGAAAACTTGGGCTCTACACACCGCTCCCTATTCCGAGTCATCCATGGGAAAGTGTGTCAATGGACTTTGTAGGAGGTTTAGCTTTGTCTAGGAAGAGTCATGACTATTTGTATGTTTTCATTGACTGTTTTAGCAAGATGTGTATTCTTATGCCTAGTAAAAAGTAGATTACTGCATAACAGACTGCTTCTCTTTTCTTTCAGCATGTTTGGGTCCACTTTGGATTACCCACATCAATTGTGTCAAATCGGGACTCTTGCTTTCTTGGAGAGTTTTGGACCAGCTTGTGGAGGATGATGGACACCAAATTGAAAAGAAGCATGGAATTTCACCCACAGACTGACGGACAGATAGAGGTTATTGTGGGAAACATCCCAAGTTGTGGGATGAACATCTCCCATATGTACAACATTCATACAACCGATTAGTGCATTCATCTATGTAGCGTTCACCATTTGAGACATGTTTTGGTTACCTACCAAAGGACCCTTTTGATATGGTCTTTGGAAGGGAAGATGGCTCCAATGGATGTAATGATAGGGACAAAGCTCAACAGTTCATTCAGCGAATCCAATTGATTCACCAAGTAGTGCAAGAGTAGTTGGAGAAAAGTCAAGCTCATTACAAGGCTCGACATGATAAACACCGAGTCGACCATCAATTCCAAGTGGGCGACAAAGTGTGGTTCCACATTAGCAAAGACAGGATGAAGGGGGAAGGAAAGAAGCTGCGACCAATCCGATATGAACCATTCACCTTTTTGGAGAAGATTGGGAGAAATGCCTTTTGTCTTAACTTGCTGGTATATATGAAGATGTACTTAGTAATGAATGTGGAGAACCTAAAGCTGTATGAACCACCTTTGATCATGGACACCGATGAGGTGGGCACAGTTCCTATAGTCGATGATTTGGCACCAAAATATCTCGATGAGTTGCCCGAAGACATCATCCTAAAGAGAAGAACCAGGACTTCACAACGAGGAGATGTGAAATACCTTTGCATTGGTTTCAAGGGAATGCACCCCAGCAAGGCCAGGTGGATGGAGAAAGAGAAAGTGAGGGAACAATTCCCTCACTTGCCAATTGACTAATGAAAAGATTTTGGCAGTCCAAAAGCTCCTCAATGGGGTGGATTGATCCAAGTGGATCTTCAGAAACAATGGCATGGAAAAGCTCAGAAATCAAAGTGCTCAGAATGAAGTCAACTCAGGGCCAGAGCATAGATCTTGTCATCCTGATTCCAACGGCATGAACAGTGCTTCAAGCCGAGTCCGGATGGTGAAGTTATCGCGAAAAGAACATCGCTTTGTTTCTTAAGAAAATGAGGTTTTTTCCTTTAAAAATGGGTTTAAGCCTTAAAAGGCCAAAAAAATCGCAACTGGAGGATCCATGGGGGTGGACTTAAGTAGGGTGCAGTGAAAACCCTGATCGCCGATCTCTGATTAAATCAGATCGGCGGATCTGAAGGAAATCAGAATGGAGGGCTATATATATGTATATATCGGAGCAAGCAGGGGCCGACTTGTGATGCGATTGGTGATATAGAGTGATTGGCGATAACACATTCGGCGTGATCGTTATCGATGATTAGGACACCGGGTCGATATGTGAGCGGGATGCTGATGCGATCGACTGACCCCGATATTGGAGATCGGTGATCGGCAGTCGGAAATCCCTGGGTAATAGGACTGTTGCACCTCCGATATGCCAATTTCAATATCAGGCCCAGACCCGATAAAGAAAATACACCTGATTTAATAAAATTTGAAGTCTGGGGCTTGAAGATTTTGTCGGATTTTAACTTTTTTTCGAGATTTTGGGTATTTATTGTTACAACGATAATGAGGCCATTTTAAGGGTCGGTTGTGCCGCCGATCCTTCTACTCCACCTGCCTCTATTTTGAACCAAGACAACCCTGATTTAAATGGGATTTTGTCCAAAAAACCCATTATAAAAGCACGATGGTTGGAAAAGCACGAGAGAGGATTTTGCAGCACGCTGTCTCGTTTGGTACGAGGCCGATATTGCATTTTTGTCTATTGGGACAAGTTTAAGATGTTTTCAGCCCCTTTCAGTGCCACAGACACTTTGATGCTGCCCACTTCTCCATCTAAGGTCTCCATTTCACAGCCACTTGTCAGAATGGAGGTATAAGCCTCTTCTATGTAGTTGATGATTGTAATTCTCTTCTTTCATGCAATTTAATATAAAGGCCTCCCCATTGTTTGAGTTGGGCCCAGAGACGTAGTCCAAATTGGATGAAATCCATTATCAAGCCTTGGTGTCTTGTTTTTTTGCCTTTGTGTGCTTTCCTCTTATTTTCTTAAGTGTACATTGAATTTCTGTGTTAAGTTGAAATTTTGCATGTGGTTCTTTTCATACATCTATAAGCGAAAGTATCCTGGATCAAGGCCTCTATGGTTAGACCAATAGTCTTTGTAGCACTTCTTTCTCCCTTTATCGTAGATCCTTGAGCCTTTCATCCACTACCTGCGAAAATTGGAGGGCCTCATCCTGCAACAACTGTGTCCTCTCTTGCAAAATCATTCTTTCCTATAAAGATCTTCAATCTGCTTCTGGAGGTTCTTCTCTTCAGTAATGCTAGAAAGCCTCTGTGAGAGTGGTAGTGTCTTCATAGTTGTTAGGATCTCTTCCCGCTGCTTCTTCTTCGCTTGTAGCTCCTCTCCGATCTTCTGAATGTGGATCCTCCTACAATGAGGTACAAATATGTATAGTTTCATCCAGTAACATTCCACACTCTGCCACTATGTCGGAGATGCCTTTCAGTGCAATTTTTAAATCCTTCTCCTTCTACTCTCACACCTTTGGTGTCATGAATGGCTACAACCTTATTTGAAGCTCAAAGATCTTCACTTGATATTCAAATTTTATTTCTGCAATCTTATTATTTGATTCCTTTATCGCGAGGCCAAACTCCACTACCTTCTCTGTTGGTGGCTCCTCTTCGCTAACCTTCATGTCCAGAATTGTGTTACAAGTATCTACAATCACTTTTTCCAGTTTCTTATGTTACTATCGTACTTCATCTCTTTCCTTAGCCACCTTCTCCAGCTTCTTCTTTGGTGAAGCACTTTCTTTTTCCATATGAATGTTTAACAACAATGTGTGTTTTTCTCACTCCTACAACTCAATTGTTATGCTCTGTTGGAATTAGGGCAATACTTGAATCGGCAGCATGACAATGTTCATGTTGATGCTACCCCAGGATTTTTCTCATTCCTTGTCCCTTGGTGCTTCAAACTGTAATGCTCCAGCTGGTACCTACAAAACCCTTATGCTGAACATTGTTTCTATTTGTCGCTCTACATGCAGTGGCTGATTTGTTTTCTCTAGTTGTCTTATTGTTTGCGGCATTTCCTTTAACTCTGCAATGCCCTTCTGAACCTCAGCCAAGAGTGCTCTATATTGATCATTGATTTTGTCCCATGTTTCTCCAATTAGCTCCTGAACTTTCTCCCCAATCTCATTGATGTCCACATCAGTGAGGACAAGTGGTATGGTGCCCTTGGATTTTTCTACCTTCTGCTTTTTCCTTGTGCTCACCATAGTCACTGTAGGTACCCTCCTCTTCATTATGAATGATGAATCCTTTGATACTCCTTCATCATTGAGAGGGTCCTACAGATCCTGAGTTTCATAGTCTTACCCTGGCTCTGTCTCTCCCACCTCCTTTTCTCTATCCTTCCCACTCAGACCTACATGTTGTGGAGTGCCCTTCTCTGTTTCAATACCTTTTCTTGGTGGATTCATCCATTTTGTTGACCAGCACTATACTACTATGAGCAAGTCATCCTTAGTCACCAAATATGGCAGCAGGTGCCATGTCTCAGTCAAGTCCTTCTTAGCTTTCATGTAGATTATGTGGAAATTTGTTTGGAAATTTGTGATGTTTCAATACTACCCATACATAATGGGTGACAACCTTGGATGTTGATTCACCAACATGTTCAAATCCATTGACAACAGCACGAAGAAAATATTGTTTTCTTATGCACTCGACGGCTTCTTAGTATGCTAGAGTGAGACATACCTCACGGCTTCGCAAACATATGCTTCCATGGGAGGAAACTTTGAGTCCTCTGGATCCTTCCATGTGATCAATGAATGATCAAGATCAACTATGCATAGTGAAACATTTTCCCTTCCTCTTGTGCTTCCCGACAGTCCTCCAAAAACTCCTTACTTGAATAGGCAGCCCAGTTAAACTGGATCCAGGCGCTGCATTACACAACTAAAGAAACAATGTGTGTTAAGATAATTCATTTAGTACATACAACTTCTTTGACCTGTGCACTAAGCTATACGTAGTCTATGCATTCAGCTACAGACTCTTCAAGGCCTTTGCACACTCAACTATGAAGCCTTTACCCAAAACACATAATTACAGACTTAATATCTTGTGAACTATGAACTCATCTACTACTTATTTTGAAAAGCATCACTTATCCTTAAATACATTACATAGCTAAACAAAACCATGGTCCACATACCATGGACACAATAAAACAATGAACTAAACCCCAATACCCATTACAAAATGAAGGGCTTTGACCCACCCTAAAGTTCCTAGACATTACGCGGTACATATAAGTTCAGAGACTCCATGCACTCTACTCCTCAAAATGTAGAGTCTTTGACCAAAAATTGGTCCAAGATGGTCCATGCCAAAAAATCCGCTACATTCCTTGCCATGATTTGACACTCCCTAGCACACTGTAACACTTCTTGACTAATCAGGTGACCAAATTTTAGATCAAAAATGAAAGTGCCCAGAAATTATTGAAACTAGAGTTAAGTCAAATTGCACATTGTTCTAAATCCAATGATGTTTGTTTTGCCTCAATCTGATACCCTATGCTCAAGTTATCGCGTTCTAATTGTTTGTCCCAACAACTAAAAAATGAGCAGGTTGTTGACTGGGCAACTCACTGGGATTTCGTAAAGTTGACATCATCCTGGGTGACTGTACTGGTATGAACCAACCATATGTCGCCAACTGTCTAGTATTGTTTCATCGATTTGGGGCTAAATTTGATTGGTTTATGGGTTTGTGGACCAATGAAATGGTGCCACGTGGCACCTCCATAGTGCATTAAAATTTTATGATCGAACAGAGGCCCAGGTAGGATTCGATCTCCCAACCTCTGACTTAACATTCCAGTGCTCTATCAACTGTTTTATGGGTGGGTCTTAAACCATATCACAAAACTTGTATATAAAGTTTACAATGGCGCTCATTTGGGAAAAGGTGTCAGGCTGCCAGCCCCAGCCCTTGGTCGCAACCAACATCATATGTCCATGGTGTAGAAGGATGGGGCCTGGGGACTAGTCCCAACCCCTGGTCACGATGATGCCATAGAGTCACAACCAGATTGAAAAGTTACCAACAGGAGGAGGCTCAGGTTAAGACCCTAGCCATGGCCATATGGACCGGCGGCATAGGACATCATGCACGGAGAAGAAAAGGAGCCCGACATATGGCTTCTTACAAAGGGGCCTAGCCCCTTATCCCATCATAAAAATGTGTCCACGATGCAATAATAATGTAAGATGAACGGTTAAGGCAGGTTGTTGGCCTGACCCTCAGTCCCGTGGACCCAAGATGACCAAGCGCCAAAATTTTATGTGCTAAGCCGGCGGGGGCGGGCGTTAAGGCCTATCCTATGGCCACATGGCCATGTGGCCTTAACTTTTTCCTGTAAGCAGTTATTGGGAAATTTGATTGTCCAACAAATTGTACCATCGGAGGGTGACTTTGATGCATCCAAAATGGAAAATAGGGTGAATTGGTAGGACAGTTAGACTATTAATATCATTTGTGGGACAAATAATAACAAAACTACATGGAGAACTTATATAGCCCTATCCTGTGGTACTTCCTAACACTCCTTGACACACATTGGCACACCCTAGGACTTGGCACATATTGGTATGTATCCCTTCACTCTAGCATACCTTGTCACTCCCGCCTTAACACACATTGGAATCACTGACAATACTTGTCACACAAGTCTTATTCATTCATTTCCATGAATTTGAAACTAGTGCTCCCTTTCTTTTTCCTGGCACTCCATAACTATCCCTGGCATGCATTGGAACACCCTAGCACATGGCACAACTTGGCATGTTTCCCTAGCTTCTAGCATGCCTTAGCACTACCTAGCATACCTTGGATCACTCCCTCCTTAGCACACTTGGAACTCACTGGCACTTCTTGTCACAAACTCTTAGTCATTCATTTTCATGCATTATTTTTCCCTTTTTTTCCCCTAGCACTCCCTAACACTTCCTATCACATGTTGGAAAATGGCGCATCTTGGCCACATCTCGGTTTGGCACGCTAGCATGACTTAGTGCTACTTAGAATATGATGCCACTACCCCCTTACCACACCTGGAACTTGCTAACACTCCATGTCACACACTCTTATTCATTCATTTCCCTGAATTTTGACCTAGTGCTCCCTTGTGTTTCCCTAGCACTCGCTAACACTCAACACTAATTAGCATACCTTGGCACTTGGCACATCTTGGTATGCTTCCCTAACACTCTAGCATGTCTTGGAACTACCTAACATATCTTCTCACTCCCTCCTTAGAACACTTGCAACTCATTAACACTTCATTTCCATCAATTTTAAACTATTGTTCCCTTGCGCTTCCCCGACACCTGGCCCTAACACTCCCTAGCATGTGTTCATGCCACACCCTAGCACTTGGCACATCATGGCAGCTAATAATTGGCCATGGTTATCTTGATAGGAAAATGGTAATGTAGGAAAGTCTTATGCAATTTTTATAGCATGATTAGATCCATAGATCAAATGCCATTTGTACATGTTGATGTAGAACTTTGATGGTGATGATAAAAATGTCTTGAAGTCAAAATTTAAAAAGTGTATTGAGCTTAGTTAACCCAATATGGGAGTGCCATAATTTTGCTAAAGTTCATGATTCTAAAAAATAAAAGGAAACATATGAATATCCAATATGAATGTTGAATCCATAATTTGAAGATGTATATGAAGACACCAAGTATGTTCATGACCCTAGAGAAATATGTAGGGAAAATTATTTAGTCACATGTACCATTATCTTTTGTTGATTATTGTAGCCTTGCAATGAAACATTTTTTGATGTAAAGGGCATTATTGGGTTTTCTTGATATGGCATGTTGTAGCTAAAAGGAAAATATAACAAGAGGTTGTATCTCCTCTAGTTGTTCATTGATGAAAGGTTGTTTAATGAATGTGGTGTCATAAGTCCTTAGATTAGTAGGTATAGAGTGCAAGACCAATTTGGATGCATTCTATATCTATAACATTTTCCTAGAGAAATAGTGGGAACATTATTTGGGTACATAAGTGTCTTGATAGATGGAAGTATGTTCATAAAATGCACTATTGTTCAATGTTTATAGTTAGGTTGATGTTAGACCCTATAGTACAATAAGTTCCTAATTATTTTGTGTGGTCCCAATGTTTGGCCAAAATGTTTGATTGGTCTCCAATTTGTATGTTGTTTGAGATGACAATCCTATAAGTAAATCATAATGGAGGAACATATATGAATAATTTGTTGTAGAGATGCTAGAATGTTTCTACAATGAATAAATAGTGGTTGGTTATTATAGTGGTGAAAGATGAATTGAAACAATATTCTTTTATGCCCAATGTTAATGGTAGATATTTCTTAGTTGGAATTATGAGTTTTCAACATGGAGGACATAATGATGTTGTAGACATAATAGAGAGTTTTTGGAATTTCATCCAAAAGCATGGCAATGATATTCCTTGTGGTAGCAATGGACATTGGTTGGAGATGTATAAACAAATTACACCTTTTATTATATTGAATCAAAACCAAGACCACGTGGAAAAATGAATCACATCTTATATTTGGAGGAAGTATAACATGTTGTGTGTATATTATGTATATTGGTAATTGATGTTTTTTAGCTTTATCTTAGGTAGATTGGGTAGTTGGGAGGAGTGTTGTAATAACATGTGACATTATAAAAGGTTGTACTTATTATCTGCATGATATGGAGCATGTAAATAGTATGTAACCATATCTATCTATGTATTATGTAAAGAGTATATCATTGTATGACTCTTGTAATAAGGCATACCCATTATCCATGTGTCCTTGATGATCTGGATAACTTGTTTAATATAGTGCACAACCTCTAATAGAGTATGGGCCATGTGTCAGTTGAATTCTCTATGAGTGGATTATGTTGGTTGTAAAATCTATGGGGCATTATAGGTCTAAAAACATTAAGTTTCCTATAAATTTAGGTGGACTTCATTGAGAATATGAATGAACCATGTACCCGAAGGAGATCTTAGTGGGTGAGTACTTGCAATAGTTAGGCATCCATGTATTTTTGGGGATATCCACTTCCTTATGTGGATGCTAATAATTTGATAATGTCTACATGATCAAGGAATGAGACAAAAATGTCGAGTTATATCATATATACTTTATTGATCATGAGTGACTATGATGCATTGAACCAATGGAAGATGATGATGAAGACTTATCTAACAAAGATAAATACATGTCCAACTCACTAAGGGTGAAAGTTGGGATTATTAACTCCTACCTATTATATAACATATTATGTGATGCTTATGATCATACATGAAAGGGTTGTGATTTATTAATGTATTGATGATTTTGATGTAGAGTTGGTCTCAACATGTGTATTCTTCTTATGTGTTTTTAAGAGGTTGTTGGATCATGGCTTGATGAGAATTTTTGGTAAGCAATTGTTTTTTAGTTAGTGCATAATTGAAATTTCCCCAGCAAGTTTTTATTCTACAAAGATAACACACCTATCTAAATATGTACTATTACATTGTCAAATAAACTAAACAAACACAATTTTAGTGTATAAAATATGTTCACTCTTTTATTATTTAGATAAAAATTTCAAATATTAATTACTTTCTTTAAATATATATAAAGTAAAAAGAGAAATTAATCTTACATTAATCGCATTTTATCACATGCATCCATAGGTTATTCATCCATAGTACCTATGCAAACCCATGAAAAGAGAACTCTATGGTTAGGTACATGATGATCCATACAATTTTCCTCGTTAATACTCAAACAAGCCATGCTGGGAGAAATAAGTGGGAAACAATTAGGGTAGGCCCACAATCCATATGGATCCATATGTTTATCAAGCGGGTTCACTTTAACATATTGATGTCACTTTTAGAGATGGTGTACCAACTACCCTCTATAGAATAGAGATTAAAAATTTAACCACCCATAGGTTTTTTATTGTTTTATCTAGATGGGAAAAGAGAAAAATGTCATGCATGAAAAATAGTATGTAGGTCTCTCTGCCATGAAGGAGACATGTGTGGACAAAATGTAGTAGAAGAAAACACAAGTGTAGGTGCTAACAGTGAAAAGGCCAAGAGTAGAGGTGATATATACATTATTTTCACCTATAATATCTCCTCCCTCTACTCTTATCAACTTTCATTTGCACCTTTTGATGTAATTGCTAGTTTTAATAGGTTAAAAGATTAGACAAATAAACGTTATAACAACTATTTTGAACTATTTTGACATTAAATCACATTAGGAGGAAAAAAAAGTTTATATCCCATTAAAAAGGAAAAACATCCCTTTATCTTAACTTTTTAATTAACTATCTCACTTTTTTGAAACCTTCACATCTTTGGTCCAATTCATGGTGGTAGACATTTTTTTCCCTCCTATCACCTACTTTCAAACCCTTTGTTTATGCTTTTATAGTTTTGATCTACCCCATTTTAGGAAACTACAATCTTTTTTATCAACTCCCAACAACTGAAAATATGAAAATCTTCGCTCTGTCTTCACTATACTACGTCGATATCATGTTTGGTTGCAGAGGATCCTAGCAGAGCAGGTGCACCAAATCCTTCTTCATGTCCTCAGTAGCAAAGATAATGCATATGTTGGGGTACTGAACACCCATAATCAAAAGGAATCCAACCTCTCTCCTGCAAGTCCTGAAATCCTTTCCACTTCTACAGTGGTGGGTTCAACTACCCCGGCTAGGCAGTTGATGTCAATTTAATGGAGAAGTGGACCCAAGCTTGAGATTCCAACAGTATTTGGCCTGATATGTTAGATTTTAAGATTCTTTGGTAGTTTTTTGCAGTGGCATGATCCGGATTATCCACAGTTTGGTGCTCATTCTGTCGATGTTTCAAACCCCAAAGGGGGTCCATCATCAGGACTAAATTAGATAGAATATGAATGAAATCTTATTGATAGGAATTGGATTTGCAACATGCACCTAATGTTTTTAACTGCTTTCAACTTTCCATTTGACAACATGTTTATGCCCTTCTTTGAATGTTGGAATTTAGTAATTTTCAAAATAATTGTTTGTAGTAGTTTATGTTCTATTTGTAGCAGTAACCTTTATTTATCAGGGTTCTTTTAATTTATAGGTTCATGTTAAAATACATTTATATTTGAGTGCCTCTGGGTCGATTTCATTTTATTTCATCCTTTTCTTCTATTAATCCTTCTGTTTGTTGGTCATTTACAATTTGGTGATATCACTAACTACAGCACCTTGTTGGATTTCTTAAAGATACTCCTTGGATTTATCTTACTATATTCTTGCAAAGCACAATTATTTATTTGCATAGGTAGTGTTGAAGTTTAAGCATTTGGTTCTGTATTTGAAGAAACATTTTATTATATGATTTGGTTCTGGTTGGCAGGTATATCAACCTTCAGAAGAATAAGTGATGGGATTTCTTGATCCCTATGAAAATATAGTTTTCTTAGATGGTAATGAGGTTGCTAATGATGATATTTTATTATTGTGTGATTATTGTGATTCAACATATCCTAGTACATATTCTGTTGGTCTTGGAAGGGATATCCTTGAAGGAAATTGGTATTGTCAAGGTTATCAAACATGTATACCTGGACAGTCCAGCACACATGATGAATAAGTTGAGGATTTGTGCTTGATTTTGACAATTGGGATGAAGGCTTAGGTATCAAAGGATTTTGGGAAGATGCTCCGGTTGAGATGGTTCTAGAAAGAATAAACTTAGATCTTAATTTATCACCACCTTCTTCTATGCCTCTCGCAGAGAAAAGGCCAACTAATGTATGAACAATTCGCAGAAGGATTTTGCAATGAAGCTCTCCAAATCCATCTCCTGGAATGCTAGATGTAGCAATACATTCACTTAGGTAGAATGAAGTATGTAGGTCTACATCCCAAATCCAGTGTATGTGCAAGATCTCTCTCAGGTCAGCACATACTTTAGCAGTGTGTATAGGCTTTACATGACAATTAGTCTGCACCAGAAAGAGGCTTTTAGCAGTTTTCACCTAGATCTTCCCTTAACATATTTGGTTTCAAATATGGGACTGATGCAATTATAAACCCCACACCCAATAACAGGTCACTTCTATTTCATGAATCATCTCGGAGAAGTAATTTAGCCCTTGTTTTAGAGATGGAAAATGATATAGTTAAATATGATTTTTTTCAGGTGTGGGAAATGATGGAACGTGCTCTAGCATCAAGATAAGATAATATAGGTCCGACTAATTCCAAAAAATATGGAAGACATTAGCAGGAATCAACTTCTATCCATAAAATAAATGATTTATCAGAATCGATGGGCAATTCAATGCCAAGTGTTGTGAGTGGAAGAATATTAACTGCTCTTGTATGATAAAGTACTATCAATAGTCAAGATAGACATATTCATGCAACTATTAACTATTTGGAAAATCTAGAAAGGATAACATGAGGCATCTCATGTAGGGATATCGGAAATAATAGGCTACCAACACCTAGTGTTTCTAATGAGATATTGGGTATAAGATTATATGAAAGAAGTAAAAGTTTACATCATCAGCTAAAAAATGGAACTTCATTTAGTAAACCTCATGAAAATGGAGGCCGCAAAGTTGAAGGTGAAGAGGAGAAGGTGATTCCATGGTAAAATCTCACATGAAGCACACACTCACAATGTAACATATAGGTAAAAGCATCTTTATTTTTCCTTCTTTTATGGTTTGTTTCTATATAGTTGATTTTACTAGGTGTACACTTCAAGCATCTAAAAATTTCTCTTTAGAAAATCCTATTTTTATTCTTTCCATGACTTAGGAAACCAACCAAGTCATTGGAAAAACATTGTTGTGGCCAACCCAAAGTCTCCCTTTGTCGAAAATTCTCTGTCTAGCTCCCTGTTGCAACCACATAATAACCTCTTGACATTCCTATTTTGAACTTGATGGAGTTGACATAAGCACTAATAGGAAATTCTAGAAAAGGAAATTGATAGAGCTTTAAAAAATCTCCATGAAAAATCTAAAATCTATTCATGAAATGGTCTCTACACTTGTCGACATATTGAATTGAAACCATTCATTGGTTTGACATTGATCATGAAAGGCTACTAAATTAAAAGTATTATGTGTTGGAAATGACGTTTTTTACAATGGATGAAATTCATTTCCTTTTCAAACATTATTTTAAGTAAATTTCATATTTACATAACAAGTGGTCATTTCCTTCCTCTGTTTTCTATGTTTGGGATGCAATAGAATTGAACATTGAGGTCCTAGTGGGCCCCTTGTTGAATAAGTTTCTCTAGATACAACAAAAATTGTAAGATAATTCTTTGGCTCTTTCAATTGCTATTTTGAGGTCTTCTGTATGAGGAAATTGATGTTTTTTTCTAATAATCTAAGAAGAAAAAATAATAATTGGTATGATTACAATAATGAAGGCCAAATGGTTATGGGTATTTTCTAGTAAAAGATAGTTGATATTGTTAGAAACTATCATCATGTTCTAGATACTTTCTTGTCACACAATTTTTCTAATCAAATCCACACAAAATCCTAGAACCATACTTTTAAACATCCCTTTGCACCATAGAGGAAAATTGGTAGTGTATTCCTTTTCCAACTATTGTTAGGATGGCTCTAGTTTCCACCACCATCTCCTAATGCAATGATCAATGTAACACTAGGGTAGATTAAAATTTTTGTTGTATGAATGATATATTGTGGGGGGGAATCACACAAAAGGTTTTATTTTCATTCCTATCATGGACACCTTCAAATATGCATTGCCATCCAAGCAAGGATTTATCTCAATTAGAACATATGTTTTAAACTCCTTGAAGATGCACTCAAGAAATATACTCTACCCAACAATGTCATTAACTTTTCTAATATCAAAATTGGTCTAGTCCTTCTGTAATTGTAAGGTCTTTGGCTTGCAACACCACCTCCATCCCAAAATAAAATGTCAAGCTTAGTATTGAGAGATTAGTACCCCACTATGTCTAAGTACACCATATCCTCCTCTATCCACTTAGGAATTAATTTAGTAGTATTTAACTACTTAAATTACCATCATGACTTACTCACAAATTCATCTCTCATGAGGTAGAAATTGTACATTAACATAGCCAAAAAATTTCCTAAAAGTAACATTTCTTTTCCATTTTTCCCAAGCCAATAAAATAACTTTTTTTCCTCAAGCACCTCTTCCTAATGCCACCTTCTACCTTTCCCAACCCATTTCCAAGAATATTTAGCATCCCTAAATAAGCTTAGGGAAAATTTAGGGTGAGGGTTAAAAGAATTCAAGTCACTTGAAGGCATTTTGTAAGTTAAACCCTACCCCCTCAGTCATTAAACCCTAATTTAACTCATCTACTATATTTCAAAGATTTTAGACAATTATTTCCCATTATTGTATGTTGGCTCTATGATAGACTCAATGTGAATGAAATGTTTTTAAATATGGCCTATTGTTGTCTAATTTCCTAACATATCCCATCTTATAGGAATAAGGTCTCACTTGAGACACACAATAATTCCAATCAATAAAGTGCAACATGTTAAACATTTTAGTGGGGATCACATTCGTTATGATATTATTAGCAACCATTTAAACCACTATAACTAACATCATTCAGATGAATAAAAGACAAGCATAGATTACCCAAACATAGTACGAATACAAACACACAAGTAGAATAATAATCCATTATACTAATAGCATGCATGGTATTACATAGCTCTAATGTAGAGTGAACACCAAAAGCTGATAACAAATGCAATCCCTCTTAGAACTTCTCCTTGGTATTGAATCTATTTAAGTAACTTACACACCTTGCACATACAAGAAACTAGAATGTATTCAAAAGACTCAAAATTATAATATAGAATCTACCAACTATAAGCCACTCAAAACACAAATAACATACAAAATACTCTTTTTTTAGAAAAATACACAACTGCAAATAATATATGACATAACTCCTTAACCTAATGTAATTAACCTCCCATGGATCAACATACTCAACCTTCTACATATTTAGTTCTTCTACAAATTTATATTTTTTCAAATTCGTTAGGCTTTTCTCTATGCTACATGCTTTTATGACCAATCTTTAAAGCAACCTTGAAAAACACACACATTTTATATCAAAATATGAATTTTATTCAAATATCCAAATTTTTCATTTCCCTTGCATTGCAAGGCTTGTTGAGGGAAGGAGGAGAAAGGGTGTGGCCATGTTGTGGCAAGTTTGATCTGGTACATTTCATTGGGTTTGTCCAAGGTGAGGGGAGGAAGGGCACGGCCATGCTGTGGTAGGTCTATTATGGTACATTTGGTTGGGTTTCTCCATGGTAGGAGGAGGAAGGGCATGACCATGTTGTGGCAGGTCTAATCTGATACATTTTGTTGAAGTCAAGAAAATGGATCTTGGTGATTTCATCGCTCCACAAAAGGAATCTACACAATATTCCCCACACCACTAGGCAATGGCCCATCCTCTCTCTTCGTAACTTCAAAATACTTCTATACAAGTGGAATGAGTCACTCAAAAGGATTTATGTTTAGGATTCCATGGAGGAATATGAAGCATATGGTGTGGGCGATTATGGTTGCACCAATTAAGACATGAACTATCATATATATAAACATGACTGATGTTGCATTCTAACTGTGAGTTGAAGCACTTCACCAAAATGACTAGGGTCAAACCCAATAGGCATGCTCCAGGATAAAGTAAACATGTAAAAGAGAAAAATGTGTGAAATGTGTTGACTCTTCAATGAATCTCTACGGAGTTTTTCACCCTTCCACTAGAGGATAAGCTCAAATACAACATGAGAGGTGGGAAGCGTGGATGATTTGTGGTGAGAATCCATCTCCAGGGCGAAAGCGTTCATGACTAGAGAGAAATCTGCATTTACCTCTCTTATTCCTTTCACCATCATGATTACAGCAGGTGGCTTGTTAAGCCTAATGGCTGGAGGTACCCTGTATGTCCCCTAAATGGCCATATAAACTTATTTCAGCTCTGTTGCGTATGAATTTAACACTAAATTATGTATTTGCAGGGAGGTTGTGGAGAAATGCAGCGAATCCCTGATGGGTTTGGCATGAAATTTGTTGGATATAATATTCGAGGCATTGGGAATGGAAATTGAAGCAGTGACCAAGGCTTACATGGAGATGGACCAAAAAGTGGGGATAGACTTCTATCCCAAATGCCCACAACCAGATATGACGTTGGGACTAAAAGGCACACCAATCCATTCACCATCACTCTTCTCCTCCAAGACCAAGTTGGAGGCTTATAAGAAACCAAGGACAACAAAAAATATGGGATCACCATGGAGCCCATTCAAGGAGCTTTTGCCATCAATTTGGGAGATCATATACATGTAAGTGTATCAAATCACCTGAGTAATTTCAACTTTTTTATTTGGGTATTTTTATTTTGATTTCCAATTTAATGTATCAAACAATTACAAAACAGTTATATATGTTTTAAAGTTAATTCATTTAAATACTCAAATATACCATCGACATAACTCAAACTTTTATTAATAATATTATTGTAGTGTTTTCGAATCATTACGATGTAATGACATTGTAGTATCTTAGAAATGACAAGTTAAAGACCACTAACCATCAAGCCATGGTGAATTTGAACAGCAGCAGGTTGTCGCTTGCGAAGTTTCAGAATCCAACGCAGGAGGAAATCGTGCACCTATTGGATGGAGTTGAGAAGGAGGTGGAAGGTGACAAGTGCATCATGGAAGAGCCAGTCACTTTTGCTCAGAAGTATTCCTGAAAAATATCAAGTTTTATTGTAGTGTATTCTTATGCAATGAGTTATTATGTGGAATTTTCTTTTCCTTAAGAAGGATTCTTATCAAAGAATTATGGTGTGTTTATGCTGGGAACATCTTCATACAGAAAAGAATGAAAAAAAACCAGATGTGATGAATTTTGTTGAACCTATCTCCATTCCCCATGGTCTCAATCTTGTTGATCTCTCTGAAATGGACATCGTAAGTGCAGAATAAAGGTTTAACAAAAGACAAAACATAGACTTAACAATTTTTGTAACTTGGCATTGAATTTTTTCTCATTTCTTGTATAGTCTAGTCTACCCATGTGGTATATGTTATATTGGCATTACTTTCTTGTTGTTGGAGATCTATCCATGGTAATGGAAACTCCACTTCCAATAGACATACCAATTGTTGCAATATTGTAAACCAATTTGCATCTTTTTCTTAACACACTCAATAGGAGTATAAATAAATGATGTAGCAATACGTACAAACATTCTAGCCAATGCACCTCCAAGACCATTATTTCCTATTTTTGGAAATAGATTCTTGGAAATTTTTTATTGTAAATGAGTGTCTATTCCCAAGTACTCCTCAATTCTTAGAGGGCCCACCACCTACTTCATTGAACTATAGCTAGTAAAAACACACGTAGTGAGCTATTATAATGTCATATGTACTTCATACAATGATGAAAATTGGTTTGGTTAATAGAGTAAACTAATGAAACCTAGTTGGGGTCTTGTATTACCAAAAATCTTGAACCATTGATCTTTTCACAATGAACTCTACTCACATCATAAACAATATTTCTACATGGTCTGCCATTACTAGTAATTGCACAAGAACATAATCCCACACAATAATTTGTCAGATGAAAATTCTGGAGATGAACTTGGTGGTATTGTAGCAGTCTTCACAAACACAAAGGTTCTTTGTTATTTTTTATAATTGTTAAACTTTCATTTTTACAAAGACTCGTCACCATATTCTCTAAATACATCTTTGTTCCTAACTACTGCAATATTCTCTTCTCAACATAACACTTTCTTATCAACTGATATACAATCACCGGTTTGACTTGGCATTTCTTGTGAGATCATGATTGAGCTCATAAATAACTAAAAGGACTAAAATGTAGATCATATATAATAATTGTATCTACACTTGGAAAATTGATTCCAACGCCCCCCCGGCCTGAGTTGAAATAAGAAAAATAAAAAATTTGTTATCTAGGCCACTGAAGTTCTTTATTCAATGCTGCTTTTCTAATGTTGAAGTGCTCCCATTCATTCGACAAAATATAAATTCTAAGAAGTTCAAGAAGTCTTCAAGTATATCAAGCATCCCTTTCGAACTTGCTTCAATTGTAGAAGCACCTTTCCAATACCTAAAGCTTTCTAGATACTCTAACTAGCATCTCAAATACCTTTCTTACAGAATAACTCATCAGTTTTTGTCCTCAGAAAAGATATGATGAATTACAATCAGGAAGGAGAAGAATTTCTAGAATTATATATTCAAGTATTAGTTGTAACAGGATTCGGTAGGACTTATTAATCAAGGCTTGTTAAATAGCTCTCTCTTCAAAATAAATTATGGCACGTTGTGAAATAGTTACATGAAGCCTTCCATATAATTCTCAAATAAAAGAAGAAAATTATGATTTTTCGTGTCATGAAATTCATAGATGAAGAGAATAAAGGGAAAGAAAAAAATGTTGTAATCATGTTCCTCCCATGTTCAAGCATATATGAGAGTTTTGGAATAGCTACAATATATGTGAGGTAGCATAGAAAAACTTTCTAGAGGTGCACAAGGTCTCCATTTTTCATTTTTTTCTTTTGTTTTTATTTTTTATTTTTGTCCTTCCACACCAGAACCATCTTGATTTTTAAGCTTGGTCACATTTGAAGTATCAATTAAAAGCATATATGCACTTCCACTGTCTCCTAGACCTTGCATCCTCTTGTCAAACCCCTATAACATTCATGGAATTCATCGCCTTCTCAGCTGAGTCTTGACATCACATAGTCCTCAATTGAATAAGAAAGAATCCCACCAAAAACAAGTATAGTTCCTCCCAAAATGTGTTGCAGTACCAAATCACACACTCCTTTAGGGTTTTCTAACCACAAAACCACCTTGATTACATACAAACAAGCCCACAAAAATATGCAAGCCTGAGGCAACAACTTGTCATGTTCCCTTGGTAGCCCCTCCATTCAATTTTCTTGACAATGAAATTCTTGTTTTCAAACCAGTAATCCATATTTTTGCCTCCGTTAGGCTGGCATGTTTCCATGAAAATGCCTTTTTTTTCTCCACTAATTTTCTATTACCAAATTGAGTTAATTTCAAAATTCGCCAAAATGCCTCATCGAAGTCCCAAAATTGGCCCAGGACTTACCTGATGGATTCGTCTTTTACAACATAAGGCTTCAACCAAGACTTTTCTAACACTTAGAGCTTATCATGATTATCTAATTCCAACCAACTAGAGGGTTGTTGAGGAAGTATGCACAGTTGTAACTCCTCCATGTCTCTCATCTCCATGGTTTCAGAGAGGCAACATTTAGATGAAGAGGATGTATTTTCATTAAAACTTGAGAACATCATCGAAGAGTTTCCATGATATATTTCAAAACATCCTAAGTTAGCAACAACTAGAACTATCTATGAAAATGAGATGTTGGTTCCTTTTTTCTAACTCCCTTATCTAACGTTATATTTCTCACGTTGACTACATCATCCCATAGAAGTAGCATAGATTTTTTACAATATCACATATTCCCCATTCAAGTGTCTCGAGTGGTTGAGGAGGTCAAACATGCACGCATGATGCTCCACTCTAGGCTTCAACTCAAACTTTCAACTAATTCAATTGAAATGATGCTAGCCTTCGGTTAGGATATTTTGACACATAGGAAATAATTAAGTATAACTTTGTCAACTCTATAGTTAGGTGATCATTCATGAGAGAAGCTAATGTAAATATTATTTCTTTTACATTAGTAAATTTCCTGAAGTGGTCGTGTTGGCTCAAGCCATACACTGTTTCCCTCTTTGAGGGTTTTAACCATGTCAAGAATACTGGTGTACTAATCTATGATATGTTTGTGAGCGGTGTCCTTTGGTGTTCTATCTAAGGAACTTACCCTGTAAATTCATACATGGTAACAAAGCTATTCGACAACTGCATCTGTTGCTGATCCAAATGGGAAGACGGTACAAATGTGTCTGACTGTCGTTTCCTAGATCTATTGTTTCTGACCACTTACGAGCCGAGAGGACTACTCAATTGTGTTAAGAGCATCTTTTAAAGTTGGGAACCCCTTTGGTTTCACACAAAAAGGTTTGTGGTAGCCCTAGCTACGTCATTTTTATGATCTGGAGGTATACAATCTTTATTTGTAGTTATAGTTATTAATGTCTTTGTTTATTTCATGGATAGTTCATAAGGTACCATTGTAAAAGTGACTTTCACTTATTTATAAAAGTGGGTCACATAAAGAAATGTATTTTTAAAGTTAGCTGATTAGATTAAGTTTGGAAAGGGATTTTTTTTTTTTAAATAGCATTATAATTCACTTCCCAACATTCACGTAGTTCGTCGGCATCTTCAACAACTTTTCTTCAAAAATTCATAACTTCTTCATTCAGAAGCCATTTTCAGAGCCGTTTTTTTTAATCGGCCTAATTTTTCAAGATATTTCCATTCGAACACTTAGTCTCAACATCTACAACTTCAGTTTCTTTCATAATTGAAAGTCCATGACAAGTTATTCTTGATAGCACCAACTACTTCCATTGGCTATCCTACATTCTGGATTTACTTGGAAGTAAAGGTCTTTATAGAATATCCTCAGGCCAATGCTCTAAACCTAAATATGAAGATAAGCAAGCCAAATGGGAAAATAAACAAGATCAAGCATGTGGTTGATAAGGATGTCTATTTCTCCACACCTTAGATTCCATATGGCATAAATTGATACCCAGATGAAGTAATGAAACAACTCAATAAAATTTTTGGAATTAAAAATGAAATTAGAGTCCATCAACTTGAAAATGAGTTGCTTACATTGGACCCCAATAATTTTTATTCCATTGAAGATTTTTTGTCCGATTTCAAGACGCTCAGACTTCTCTTGGAAGGTGTTAAGGTTAAGAAAGAGGAAGGTAGCCTTATCTGTTCCATCCTTACTAAGTTAGGACCAACCTACTCTATGGTTGTTTCCACCTTTCATTCTACTAGAGAAGCCTTTATTTCTCAAGGACAGGACTACAAGTTCCCCTCTTTTGATGACTTTTGTGATTCTTTAATAAGAGAACAAGAAAAACTCTTACATCTTGGTCTTCCTAATACTGGAAATTCTTCCAAGAAAGCCTTAGCATCCCAGCAGCAACCAAATTCAAAGAATCCTAAGAAGCAACATTGTAAAAATAATGGTCCTAAACCAAACAAGGGTCCTAAGCAATTTCAGTCTCAAAATGAAAAATAAATTCAACAAAATGATCAGGAAAATAAAAACAAAGGGTAGAAGACTGATAGACAATGTAACTTTTGTAATTGTGATGGAAACTTACAATCCAAATGCTTTAAGAATATGGAATCCTTGGAAGTAGCCATGAAGAAGCATAACATCCATTTGGAGCACTCTTCAACTTCAACTTCATCTTCAGGAATAACACTTTTTGCATGTGGTTGTCAAGCATCTCGGTTTATTTATGCACTAAATTTATCTTCTTCTTCTCATTCTCATGAATGGCTCATTGATTCCGGAGCTTATTATAAAATGGAAAAAAACAAAGCCATGTTTTCTTCTTTAAATGATCGTAACACCAAAAATATTTATGTTGGTGATGATAGATCTCTTAGTGTTGTAGGGATTGGAACTATTCATCTAGACAATCGTCAATTTAATGATGTATTATGTGTTCCTACCTTATCCTGCAACCTTCTATATGTATATCAGATAACTCGTTCAGGTGAAGGTACAACCATTGAATTTTCACCTCATGGTGTTGTAATTAAGGACCTAAGAGATCCTAGACAAATTTTAGTTGTCGGAATTGTTGATGATTCTGCAAGGTTGTATAATTTTAACAACTTTGGGTCATCAACTCTTCCCTCGATATTTTTTGCTCATAATGATGAAGTAAGCAAAATTTGGCATGAGCGATTTCGTCACTTAAACTATCGCTCCCTTCAAAGTCTATAAAAAGAAAATATGGTGACAGGTCTTCCTATGGTATCTTGCAGAGATGGTGTTTATTCCAGATGTGTACTCAAAAACATCATCAGGATAGTTTTGAAAAATATTCCTCTAGGCATGCCTCAGCCCCTTTACAACTTGTGCATAGTGATTTATGTGGTCCACTTCCAACTGTCCCATTCTCTGGCTACAATTATTTCTTAACTTTCCTTGATGATTTCTCCAAACACACTTGGCTATACTTCTTATAACTCAAGGGTGAAGTCTTTTACATGTTCTTGGCCTTTAAGGCCTTTGTTGAGAAACAATATGGACATCAAATTCTTAAGCTAAGATCTGATAATGGCGGAGAATATGTTAACAACAAATTCACCCACTTTTTCACTGTGCATGGAATTCAATTGCAACATACTACTCTATATAATCCACAACAAAATGGTGTAGCTGAAAGGAAGAATCACACCTTAAAGGAAATGGCTAATTGTATGCTTCAATCTAAAGGACTTAGTCTTAATTTTTGGGCAAGAAGCAATTAACTGTGAAAATTAGTTAGTAAGTCAGACTCCTACTATGGTTTTAAATAATATCACTCTAGAATAAGCATGGAGCTCAATTAAACCAGATGTAAGTCACTTTCGTGTTTTTAGAAGTGAAGCATGGGCCCATATTCTAGATGAGAAACATAAAGCCTTGGAAACTAAGAGTGAAAAATGTATTTTTGTTGGATATTCTGAAGATTTCAAAGGATATAAACTTCTTCAACCTAAATCCAAAAATGTTATCGTTAGAAGAGATGTAAAGTTTGCTGAAAATATATCGGCCTGCGAGCCTAGTTCAGTGGATGTGCCACCTCTCTGTATCCATTATACCTCTAAAAATATTCCTTCTTCGGATGATGACAGCGAGGATGAAAATCCTCCCCCACCTTCTCAGGATCCTCCTTCAGCTCCTTAGCTTCCAAAATGGGTCTACGCTACTCAAGATGCAGCAGGTGATCCTACATATCAATGTTGTACATGTTCTCAGTTTAATAGAGGCTCTTCTTTACTGTCTCAAGATTCAACAAATTATGATCCTCACATTTTTGCATAAGCTTCAGGCCATCCAGATTGGGACACAGCTATGAATGAAGAATATCTTTGATTATTGGCAAATGATACATGGGACCTTGTTCCTCTTCCAAAGGGATGAAAACTTGTTAGATGCAAATGGGTTTACATAACCAAGTTTGGGATGAGATGGAAAAGTTGATAAACATAAAGCTCGTCTTTTTGCTAAGTGTTTTTCACAAGTTGAAGGCATTGACTATACCAAAACATTCTCTCTTGTTTCCAAAAATGAACTCTATCTGCCTTGTTCTTTCCCTTACTGCCTCTTTCAAATGGCAAGTCCATCCTATGGATGTTAAATCTCCCTTCTTACATGGGGAATTTCATGAAGAAATCTATATGGAACAACCTCCTGGATTTATACAAACAGACTCCAGCCTTGTATAATGGCTTAAGAAATCCCTTTATGTCTCAAGAAATCCCCTCAAGCTTGCTATGACAAAATGGATAGCTTTCTTTTAGATACTGGCTTTTCTAGGTGTCATTCTAACAATACTGTCTACACCACGAAAGTGGGTAAGTCTCTTATAATTCTTGTTCTTTATTTTGATGATCTTATCCTTACTGGTAGTGATCCCAACCTTATAAACCATGTGAAGTCCACCCTTAAAAAGAAGTTTGAAATGACAAACTTAGGATACTTGCTTTATTTTCTCGGTCTTCAAGTCTTGCAATCCAAAGGAGGTATTTCACTTTCCCAGTCCCAGTATGCCTATGATCTTCTACGCAACTTTCACGTGGAAGACTGTAAGCCAGCCCCTTCTCCCTTTCAGTCTGGAGCCAACCTTTCAGTCACTTGTACTTCCCCTAAAGTTGATGCAACCTTATACCATTAGCTTGTTGGAAAACTTTTGTATCTAATCCATACCCGTCTTGACCTTTCCTTTGTTGTTGGCCTTGTTGCTCGGTTTATGAAAAACCCACATGAAAGTCATTGGAAATCAGCTAAAAGAATAGTTCATTATGTTCAAGGTATAGTTTAGTTTGGGATTCATTATAGTGCAGAAGCATCTCCTCTATTGGTTGGTTTCACTGATTCTAATTGGGCTGGTCAGCCTGATGATCAGAAGTTACTGCACGTTATATCTTCACTCTTGGTTCTAGACCTTTTACATGGGCTTGTAAGAAACAAAGTGCCATTTCTTTTTCTTTAGCAGAAGTAGAGTATCATGGCGTCGTTGAAGCTAGTAAGGAAGCCATGTGGCTTTGTCAGATCTTGTCGGAGTTTGGTTTTCAACAACAACATCCGACCATACTTTGGTGTGATAATCAAAGTGCCATTCAACTATGCAAAGATCCAGTACAACATCAGTGCAACCAACACATTGATCTACACATGCACTTCATTAGAAAGCTCATTCATGACCATGTTCTTGAAGTGCACTATTGTTCAACTAATCATCAAGTTGGATACATCTTTACAAAGACTCTCACAGAGGCGAAGTTTACTAAACTTCAATTTATGGTTGTAGTTCAAGAAGTTGTCACTAAGGGGGGATATGCTCTAATGCTTCCTTCCTTATCCTCTTGTCTCATCTTTGAACATCCTTCAATCCTATCCCAAGTTGTTCTTAAGTGGGGATGTTAAGATATTCAGACACGAGAAATAATTAAGTATAACTTGATCCAATGTATAGTTAGGTAAAGTTTGTTTCTTTAGTATGTACTTTTTGTAACTTACAATCCGATGGTCACGATATGTTCTAGACATGAAGTGATTTGATGGTTCATTCTCTCCTTGCTATTACTGACATATGATCCATGGCTTAACACCTTATTAGTCCATGATCTCCATTTAAAGAGCATGGCGGGTCATTTGTTAGGTGACCATTCATGAGAGAATATTATGTAATTTTTCTTTCTTTTACATTAATAAATTGCCTGAAGTGGTTGCGTTGTCTCAGGTCATGGACTATTTCCCTCTTTAAGGGTTTTAACCACGTCAAGAATACTCGTGTACTGATCTGTGATCTATTTGTGAGCAGTGTCCTTTGGTGTTCTATTTATGGAACTTACCCTGTAAATTCGCATAGAAGTAGCATAGATGTTTGACAATATCACATATGCTCCATTCAAGTGTCTCGAGTGGTCGAGGAGGTCAGCCATGCATGCATGATGCTCCACTCTAGGCTTCAACTCAAACTTTCTATTAATTCAATCGAAATGATGTTAGCCTTCATCTACTAGTCCTACATAGCTGCAAGTAGATAAAATAGCAATGAAGCTGATATGGCCTACCTTAATGCCTGCTTCTTTTATTTCATAAAATTGTTAGGGCATCTTCCTCATGTCCATGCTTTCAATACCCACACCTCAAATCCACTATGTCAACACATGAAGGAAAAATAATTTCTATGGTAATAGAGTTAGCCTTCATCTCTGTAAGTTGCATTCAACCGAAGAGTTTCAAGGTTCAACACTATGAAAAAATTTAGTATATCTCACAATGACCACACTAATTACATCTGGGTTGATTCCTGTCATTTTGAACTTGATAAAAGAGTCCCAACACCTCATCACAATATCCATTCAATGCATAGCAAGAAATTATTCTATTCCATGAGATGATATCCCTCTTTGGCATATTGAAAAATATTTCATATGCATCATCCATTTTTCTTTTGTTGCAGCACTGCCAATTCTACAAAAGTGAGAGCACTAATAATAGTGGCTAAATTGGCTTTCACTCTAGCCAACTGCATTTGAGAAAAGATATCATTGCACTATTTTCGTGGCCATTCTACTCATACTTGGATATCATCGCACTCCAAATGATCAGATTGGGTTTCAACCATCCAAACTCTATTTCGTCAAGTAGCTTTCCTACCTCTTCACAATTTCTAATTTTGAAAATTTCTTGTAGTTGTGGTGTTCCTTGTAACTTTGGATTTCCTTGCCTTGCTGCAGTGCCACAATCTCAGCGCACACCTTGAGGACAATTGTAAAGGTGTGTCTCCACTTAGTCCTTCCGATTTTGTTTGGTAATACAACTTGGGGTATTCCTGGTAGTGCCCATCCCTGACACAACCTTTGAAAATAACATTCCATGTAGACACATTTCGCTTGGGAATTTTGTCAAACACTTGGCGTGTGCCCTTCATACTTCCACAATAAGCATACATGCCGACAAGATTAGTTACCAAGAAAACACTCTGGGTTAATACTCCCATGATGAGCATCTGGGCGTGGAATTTATGGCCTTATGATGGGGTTTTCTTGTTGATACATTCCTGCAACAAGAAGTAACAGGCATCTAAGTCAATGGTGTATGTTTCATTGACACCCTGAAAGTATGCCTTTATATTAGAAGAAGGCATCCTTGTAATCATGGCAGTATTCATCATTGTAGTTGTTGTTGTAGTGAATGGTGTTATGGTTTGTTGTTTGTATCCAATCAACAAACATATACAATCCGCAGTGAGACCACCATCAATACCTCTAAACACAACCATCCAAGATGTCATTCATTTTGTACAAGCATTATGTCAAGCAATAGGTATGCAAACTCTAAGCTCTAGCACCTTCCGTTCAAGAGTATCCTCAACAGAACTTTCTAAAGAGAATCCTCTTCTGTGTTGGTATTTATAACCCTTTTATAATCCAACTTTGGCATTTTATTAAATGGCTTGCAACCATACTCAGTAATTATACTGTGCTATAAGTTTGCATCCCATGAAGACCTAGTATTGGAACCTGGGCACTCTGATACCATTCTAATGTTCCTAGCCAACTCTTGGCAACGCTAGTCACACAAACCCAAAAATTGCTCCAAAATTTACTAAAAGCACAAGCTTAATTTAACCATAGCATATAATTCTCGCACACTGCCATTAACCAAATGCATAGAATAAAAATACATTTCAAACATAACCAAGAATACATATACATTGATCTATTATTGAATGTTAGTTTTGTTTTACTAATTTCAATTAGAGATTTATAAACAAATGCTTGTCCATTTCTTCTTGTGCATAGGTATCAGTAGTTTGTTTGTGAATGTAAACATGTAATTTTCGTCAAGTTTAATGTGACATTTATGAGAAAAATAACATAAAAGACAAGTGTTGAATAGCAGCAATAAAACGTATAGAAAACCATCAATTCAACACTTAGCACAATGTTTTGATGAAGAATTTCACCCCTCCAAGGCTACATCTCCTTGGTCCAGTTTCCATGGCTTAGG
This sequence comes from Pinus tabuliformis, assembly GCA_031772625.1. Taxonomy (NCBI): domain Eukaryota; kingdom Viridiplantae; phylum Streptophyta; class Pinopsida; order Pinales; family Pinaceae; genus Pinus; species Pinus tabuliformis. The sequence continues at coordinate 1,700,494,432 of CM062819.1, read as the reverse complement.
CCTCTGTATTAGCTCAATATGGAAAAAAATGTTATTTACAGAACTCTACTACTCCTGAAACCTATTCCATTGTGTTCAAAATGTTGAAATTAGTTAGGAATCCCTTCTCCTAAGCTCCATTTTGTCGAAAAATGCTCCAGTTATGACTCAAACTAGTTTTCCCTAGAAAACCTCCTCCAAAACTAGAGGAACTCCAGTTAGCTCTGCTAAAATTGGTGGAACCTCCAAATTTATCAGATCCGCTAAGCATGCCACCAACTTAATCTCGAGTTTAATAAATGTAAAACTCATATTAATTAAGTTAACTATGGATTAGCACTAATTGCGCGTAGTTAGGCTAAAACGTTAGCCTTTTATCTTGGTGGTCTTTGTGGAGGTGGTCACATGTAGCAGAGAGTTTGTTGTTATGGTTAGTTAACTACGCGGTTATGTATGGAGTGGTCACATGAATCGCATTGAATGTTAGCGACTGTGGTTTTTTGGAGCTATCAGTTTGTATTGTGTGTTGTTCGCCGGTTTGTATTGACCATAACATGTTTCATCGTGGGTTGGCGTGTTCACATGGAGGGCTGGCCTATGGACTGGCCCTCAAACCGCCGACTCTAAAAACTTTAAACTTTAAATTTGCATGGATAACAATACATGTTAAGTAAAAAACTTTGGTTTAATGTCAATGTGTTGTGGTTGTTTGGTGCAAGTCCCGGGTTCAACCCCTCGGCCTGCCACAAAATTTTGTCACATTGCGCACCGAGTCGACCTTTGGGGAGGGACATGTGGTCCCTCTAGGCTTTCCACTTCTCCCCTCCTCATTGGTCTGTTCTAAACCAATCATGATATTCCACATCACTAAATTGAAAACCAACAAAAACATGACACTTAGTGAGCTCCAATTGGATGTTGACTGAACTTTGACCTTGCATAGTCACCTGCCACGTGAGCAGTACGGACTACTGACTGTGCATTTTTTATTTAAATTTCTCCTATTTGGAAAAGAAGAAAAAACTAAATAATTTTCTCATACAATTGGGTTTTCAGTGAAACGAGTTGCGTTAGGATCATTTCGCCGAGACAGACGCGATCGTTTAGGTTTCGAGCCATTCTGAGAACTTTGATTTTTGAGCTAAATATTAAGCACCTCATCATTCCTCCCCACTGGAAGCCTTTTGGACCCAAAAATATACTATCATTTTTTTAGCAGGCAAGGGTACAACTCCCCCACCTTGTCGATCTGCAACCATTTGGCTTTAGAAGTATTTTGTCCCTTGAGTCCCACTCTAAGGTATTCAACATTCCCTCTCTTTGAAGTTCTTGTTCTTCTGTCAAGTATGGGATCCTGCTGAAGTTCATCAAAATTATCTGGTGAGAAATCATCTATTGATGGAAGCTAAACATGCTCTCCTTGATCATCAATCAAATGAGTCTCAAACAATCTCAAATTTTCAACATTAACAAAAGAGTATATTTGCATATAAGGAGGCAAATCAAGCTTAAATGCATTGTTACCAATCTTTTCTAGAATTTTAAAAGGACCATAATGGATTGGCTTAAGATTTTTTCCTTCCCCTTGAAGTCTCTCTTTGCTAATATATAACCAACCTTCATCTCCAACTTGAAATTTGTGATCAATCCGATGTTTTTCATGCCTTGCCTTATAATTACTTTGACTCTTTTCCAGTTGTTCCTGCACTGTGTGATGTATCAAATGAATTTTCTCTATGAACTTCCTTGCCTTATCAATGTCACTGTGACCATCGATGGTGACATCTTTCTCAAAGATGAAGTCCAATGGCAATATTGGCAAGTACCAAAAACATGCCTCAAATGATGATGTTTTTGTGGAAGAATGCTTTGCCCTGTTGTATGCAAATTGTATGTAATGCAACTATTTTTCCCACAACTTGGGATGCAATATCCTCTAAGAAGATGAATAACTGTTCTATTGACCACCTCAGTTTGTCCATCTGTTTGTGGATGAAATCTAGTACCCTTCTTCAACTTTGTGTCCATCATGTCCCACATATTTGACCAAAATTTCCCAACAAATCGAGAATCTTGATCACTTACAATGGAAGTAGGAAGACCAGAATGAACCCAAATGTTTTGGAAGAAAAGATGAGTTTTTTGTTCAACTGTAATCATCTTTTTACATGGTGTTAGTATACACATTTTTCTGAACCTGTCTACAACTACGTACAAGTAATCATGACCTTTCCTTGACAATGGAATACCTCTTAAAAAATCCATTGAGATACTCTCCCATGGACGTGAAGGTACCAGAAGTGGAGTGTACAATCCTAGTTTCCTATTTCTAGGCTTACTAGTTGCACACAAAGAACATCCTCTAATGAAACGAGATACATTATCAAACATGCATGGTGAATAGCAATACCTTTGGAGATTCACTATTGTTTTGCATACACCAAAGTGTCCAACAATCAATGAAGTGTGTGCCTCCCTTATGATACCATTTATTTCTCCCAGTGGGATACATAACTTGCTTAAGTGATACAACAAATTGTTTTGTACATGGTAATCTAACTCTTCAATTTGGTTTCCTTGACTCAATCTTGCATACACATCTCTAAAGTCATTATCATATGCATATTTCTCAATGTAACTTTCATGAAAAACAAAATTATGCTTGATTATAGTAGATGAATTTACAATAGGCCTTGAAAGCATATCAGCTACCTTATTGTAGATTCCATTTTGTACTTGATAACCAAATGAAATTGTTGTAGAAAACCCATCTATCTGAAGTGTCGTGACTACTGCAACTTTGACTGTGACTCTAAGTACTGAAATGGTTGATGGTCGGTATGGATAATGGTCTCCTTTCCCATCAAGTACTGTTTCCATTTTTTGACACTTTGTACCAATGCGTAAAGTTCTTTGTCAGAAGTGGGATAGTTCATCACAACTCCATTAAAAATTTCAGAATGAAATGAAATGCACTTACCATGTTGCATAAGAATTTCTCCCATGGCATAATCACTAGAATCCATTTCAATCACAAATGGTTTTCTAAGATCCAAAAGAGCCAATATTGTTGTTGAACTAATATTTTTCTTCAAAGCATCAAATTCTTTCTGTTGTACATCTCCCCAGTGGAAGACTTTCTTGACACTAGTCAATGCATGTAATGGTGCTACAATGGAAGAAAAACTAGCAATAAATATCCTCCAATATTATGATTCCCCTAAAAATATTCTTACCTTTGTAACTGTATTGGGCTTGGGCCAACTCAGAATGACCTCAACCTTCGAGGGGTCTATCTTTAGCTCACCTCCTCCAACAATGTGTCCCAAATACACTAAATAATTCTTGCCAAATTCACACTTTAGCATCTTTAAAAACAATTGTTCTTTTCTCAAGAAATCAAGTGCTTTTTTTACATGCATGACATGTTCATCTCTAGATTTGTTGAATATGAGAATATCAACTATGTAGATAATGACAAATTCATCTAGAAATTGTCTCAATACATAATTCATATCTATTATGAAAGTAGATGGAGCATTTATAAGACTGAAATTCATAAAAAGCCACTCAAACAATCCTTGTTTAGTTTTAAATGCGTTTTTCTAAATTTCCTTTTCAACTATTCTAACTTGATGATAACCACTTCGTAAGTATAACTTAGTGAAATAATTTTCATACCTCAACTAATCAAGGAAATCATCAATTTTTGGTAGTGGATAGCGATTATTTACCATCATTTTGATAAGTGCACGGAAATCCACACACATCCACCACATCCCATCCTTATTTGGCACCAAAAAAATGGGTGAACCACATGGCGAAGTAGATGGGCGTATGATACCTTTGTTCAACAATTCTTGAATTTTCTTCTTGATTTCCATGCTCTCCATAATTGACGTGCAATACATGCCAATGTTTGGAAGTGGAACATCCTACTGCAGCTGTATCGCATGCTGAATTCCCCTCTTGGGAGGTAACCCCTTTGGTTCCTGAAACACATCGCCATGCTTGCTTACCACATCAAACAATTCAAATTTCAATTTGTCATCACAACCTTCAAAATATTCATAATCAATATCATTCTTTATCTTCATCATGAGAAGCACAAAATTTTTACTTGCAATTACTAGTCTCTTCATCTGCCCTGCATTAACCAAAGAAATGTTCAGCTTTTTGCAATGGGCTCTCACAATGTACTCCACCCCATTCTTGAAAAATAAGTATTTGTTCTCATGGTGATAAAATACTGCTTTTCTATCATACAAATAAAGAGTACCAAAATGATTCCTGATATGTCAAGTGGAACTACATCTAACTCAACTTCATCAATGAACTTTTCAATAAAGGCGAACTTCATTAAGCACTTCCTTGTAACCTGTAAATTTGCATTATTGACTATCCAATCCAATGGATATGGCTTATGATGAGGTACATTTTGAAGGTTAATCTTTTTTGCCAAGTCTTCTGAAATTAAGTTTGATTGTGACCCACTATCGAATAATGCATCAATCTTTGTATGATTTGAAATTACCCTTATATGAAATAACTCTATTCTTCATTCTTCATTTGGAGTGTTGTTCTGACTATGTGAGGAACTGGTGCTTGCAACAACTTCTTTTCCTTTTGTGACCATGACTGAAATCTTGGTCTTATCACTAGAATCTGATCCAAGGTCATGTTGTGTGGTAGCGGTCATATTTTTTTCCCTTATTGTTTTGTTTCTTAGGCCTTAGTTTGGGATGTAATTTCCAACAATGGGCTTCATCATGCCCAGCTTTGGAAAAATGTTGGCAGATGGTTTTCTCCCCTTCTTCCTTCATACTTTCATTCTTCTTTCCATTCAATTTTCCTCCCTTCTCTTTCTCCTTACCCTTGAATGGATTCTTCTTACTACCCTCTTTCTCAATGTTCTTTCCTCTTGCTTCAAGGTGTGTGGCTTGCACACATACCTCATCCAAATTGCTTGGATTGAACATAAGGATAGTATGTTTCAAATAGGAATGTATGCCCACAACATATTTCAATGGTCTCTCTTGGGAATTAAAATTGACTCGTAACAACAAAGCCCTCTTTCTAAACTCCTCGGTATAGTCTTGGACTGTTTGGCCTTTGAGCTGCCTAAAATTTTTCCAACTCATAATGGCCTTTTGCATATAGGCTAAAGGGTAAAATTGTCTTTTAATTGTAGAAACAAATTAAACCCAAGAAATTTATATCTTACCATGAATTCACATTTCCTCTTGAGTCTTTGCTTCCCACGAGACTAATGTTGCTCCTTCTAGCCTCAATGAAGCCAACTGAATCATTATGTTATCTTCTTGAAGGTTCATAATTCTGCAGTATACCTCAAATTATCGAATCGAGTTGTCTAACTGTTCTACATTCACTTCACCATTGTACATGGGAAGTTCAAACTTAATGTCCAATTTAAGTAAGGGAGTTTTTTCTTTTGGGGTTTGAGAATGAGTACGGGTAGTTTTTGTGGTAGAAGTGGAAGATGTTGTTGTTTGAGATGCCAATGATGATGACGATGATAAGGAAGAAGATGAATATGGTGGATATGGAGGAGGCTTTCCTCCATTACGCTTTGAATCCTTCTTGTCATATTTTTTTATCTTCTAAGATTCCTTCTCCATGTGGAGGCTTACAACTCTCTCCAGTCATTCTACTGTTCCTCTCTTCATAGAGGACTCTAACCATGTCAGTCAAGTCATAGAAAGCTTTCTTGGATGTTTCCTCTTCTGAAAGACCTTCAGTCTCTCTTGTTCCTGACATGATGGATGTGGATTCAGGCTTAGTTTTTGGTACTTCTTGTACCTCATCAATCTCAATTGAAGGAAAAAATGGAGGTTTTTAAAGTGTAGCTGGAATTGGAATTTTGGGTAGATATTGTGGCCTTGTGGCTCTCCTTCTTCTAGGCATTACCTTAGGAGTTGTAACCAATAGTTTCCCTTCTCCTCTCTGCAACTTTAACCTTGTAAGAATCACAATTTTGCAACCATTAAAACCCTACTTACACAAAATTCAAACAATAAATCAAATAAACCTTTTCTCTGATACCAACTTGATCTGTTATCTAATGTTAGTTTTGTTGTGCTAATTTCAGTTACAGATTTATAAACAAATGCTTGTCCATTGCTTCTTGTGCAAAGGTTTCCTTAGGTTGTTTGTGAATGTAAATAGGTAAATTTTTATCAATTTTAATGTGACATTCATGAGAAAAATATCATAAAAGGCAAGTGTTGAACAACATGAATAAAAATTATGGCAAAGCAACAATTGAACACTTAACACAGTGTTTTGATGGAGGAGTTCACCCCTCCTAGGCTACATCTCCTTGGACCAACTTCCATGGCTTGGGCCTCTATATTAGATCAATATGGAAAAAAATGTTGTTTATAAAGCTCTACGGCTCCTCAAACCTATTCCAATGTGTTGAGAATGTTGAAATTAGCTAGGAACACCCTTTCCCGAGTTCCATTTGGTCAAAAAATGCTCTAGTTATGACACAAACTGGTTTTCCCTAGAAAACCTCCTCCAAAGCTGGAGGAACTCCAGTTAGCTTTGCTAAAATTGGTGGAACCTCTGAATTTATCAAATCTGTTAAGCATGTCGCCAACTTAATCTCAAGTTTAATTAATGTAAAACTCGAATTAATTGAGTTAATTGTGGGTTAGCACTAATTGCACACAGTTAGGCTAAATCATTCGCCTTTTATCCTCACGGTCTTTGTGGGGGCAGTCATATGTAGCGGAGAGTTCGGTGTTATCGTTAGTTAACCCACGTGGTTATGTATGGAATGGTCACATGAATTCCATTGAATGTTAGCAGTTGAGGTTTGTTGGAGCTATCGGTTTGTATTGTGTGATGTCCGTCAGTTTTATTAACCGTAACATGTTCCGCCATGGTTTGGTTTGTTCACATGAAGGGCTGGCCCTCCTAACCACCAACTCTAAAAACTTTAAACTTTAAACTTCCTCATATGAACTTGATTTTCAGTGAACTGAATTGCGTTAGGATAATTTCACCAAGACGGATGTGGTCATCTTGTTTTAGAGCCATTCTGAGAACTTTGAGTTCTGAGCTAAATACTGAGCACCTGATCACATACACAGAATTAACCATAACAATAATTCCACACACATGTAGACCATAAATATATAACCCTAGGCAAAATTAAGCCAAAAGTATAAATTTATGTGAACTGACTAGATTCATTTTAGCAATTACATTGTTCCCAAGTATAACCAGAAATGTATGCTTAACTTAACCATAATATACAATATTCAGCACAGTCAACCACAAGATTGCAAAACCATATGTAAATGCAACAAAATGAACAATAAAAAGTTATGAAATACTTATCTATGAATGTTATTGGTTGGTTGTAGACCTCTGACATTGCACCCAACCATAGACTGTATTGCTCATGGTCTTTCAATAGATGGTCACCCCGGAGTTGGGGCTTCGACTCCTTGGCTACTTCGGCCATAACTAGAAATTGTTGAAAATTGACAACTCATGGATTACTTTCCTTAAATAAAATCTCATTTCTGACAATTTTGGAGTGGCTTTCTAAAATTAGAAAGTCATGTCTAACATCTTAAGTATGAATTTTCAAAAATAGTAAGTCACCTTGCATATATTGGACCTAATCAAGTTGAAATAAATCACTTAACTTATCATTAATCAATCATAATAGTTCAATTTCAACTTAATCATCAATGCTATTAATATTTTTATTATTACCCTTTATGATACTATGGTATTATGATTAAAATGAATTACAAGTCTCCTTACCTTCATCACCTCAATCACTTCACACCTCTCTCCTTGATGACTCTCATGGAACTACCTCACTCTCTCTCTCTTAATGATATGTTACATTCTCTCTTATCGTCTCATTAAAGACATGGCATGTTCATCCTACACTCATTAAAGGCATGTCATAAAATATTCCTCTTACACTCTCTTTAATGCATATGTTACACTCTCCTTAACTAAGGCATGCATACCTCTCTTAATGGCATAAGTTACTAAGGCATGTGTTTCTCTCCTTAATGGCATGAGTTACACTCTCCTAAAAGATATATATTACTCTTCCTTAAGGAATGTGCATTTCTCCTCCTTTATGACAAGAATTTGGTGCTCTTGTTATATATGTGTTGCATGCCTTCTCACGTCACTACTACTTGTGCATTGTGAAAGAATAATTCAAGCTTGAAAGGGAGAGAGTTGGAGAGACTTAAAGAAGACGGTGAGAGAGAGAGATACCTGGAGAGTAAGAGAAGAACTTTTTGAGCCAAGGTTGATTCAATGTTTCACTGTTAATTCAGTTGAATGGAATGTTGATTCATGGTTTACATTTGTTGTTGTTACCAGTGATATTTATGCTATAACTTGTTCATATTTGTGTGAACTTACTCATTCTCTTGACCTCTAATTGTACTGTGTATCTTTGTTCAGTAATTGATATCTAAAAGAAGAACAATCTAGTTGGGTTTTCCCCTTGTGGGTTTTGCAATGGTCATTAGGCCTAAATTCTTTGTGTCTCATTTTTTTCTTGGTTGTCTTCTATTGTGCATTTGGTTTTTGTTCTATCTATAATTTATTAACTAATATTCCAGCAAAAATAAGTTTTTGGAATAATTTATTGTTTCAACGTAGAACATCATAATTTCAACAGAACCACCAAGGCTCTCACATCAAGATGCATCATGTATGGCATGGTTACCTGAATATCCATGCCTCAGTTAGATATATAGTCTAGGCACAAGGCTCACTAACTGGTCAGTTATTTACAGAGTCCAATCCTAGTACTCAGTGACTATCTCAAAACCAATTTCCTAGAACTCCATGGCCACCAAGCCATAACCAAAGCCACCAAGCTCCTGGGGCCACCAAGGCCCACAAAAACTTTGATGCATCCCAACTAGTCAGTTTTAGAGTCCAACACCTAAGTCTCAGTAACTCCTCAGTTAGAAATACTGAATGCCCTCTTGAGTAACCAACTTCCCCCTTTTATAAATATATTTATCCTCTATTTAATATTAGAATATTATATTATAATATCATGATGTTACCTTTCTATCAAGGCGCCTTTTCCAGCTGTGGAGTCATGGGCCCCTCGTACTCTTTTTTTTCTCAGTCTGCCAAAATCCATTATGTTTTTATTAATATATATAGATTAAACATATTTACTACACTAGACCTCCTGGTATTATAACGTATAAGAGCATAACCACATGGGCACAACAACCCCAACACATAGACAAATATACACATGGGTGTATCACCCTAGAAGCAACTCGTGGCTCACTAGCCTAATTATGTTCTAGCTCACAAGCCTAAAAATCATGGTCCTCAAACCCATTACATAGGCACACTGACTCTAACCATATTAATAACTTGGCCCCACTAACCTAAGATGTATATACATACTTAGGCACACAAGCCTCAATGAGTCTCAGACTCACCAAATAACACATATTAGACATGGTCATTACATTAATCATTTAGGGGTGGAACTAGGAGTGTTACATTCCCGTCCCCCTTAGAATAACAGCATCCCCTATGTTCCTTTGTTTTCATAATACATATACTACCAAGTCACTAGTCTTCACTACATCCATAGTTTAATTCTCTTCATGTTCCATAATGTTCCTTCGATTTCCTCGAGTTGCATCCAAGGTTTTAGTTGTTCAACATACACCTACAACATTCAACAAATAAACAAGTATATTATATTCATGTATATACAACAAGTATTATATCCATAAGAATTTAAATTCATAATTGAAGCACATATATTCATAACACAAGAGAAGGAAACCAAATACTTATATGTATAAGTATTCTTCTTGTTCCTAGTACCGTCTACTGTTCAAGGCATGAACACCATCAACCTCCAACCTACAGACTCACATCTCCCATTAGCCTGCATCTGTGTGGTGCACCCCTTCTCTACACCCAAGAATCCCTGGGGTATCATGACACCACATCGAGGAGAAATTATTTCCAGATAGAGACGTTCCTAGAGTCCATGGCCCAAGGAGGTATTTTTGCTCTTCTGGGGACTCCAGGTACCTTCTAGGCCCTCGTGTGATCTATCTTGCCTTATTTCTTCCCCTATTGTGTGTGAGGTTGATGGTTTTGACCAGTTCTGAGTTACTAGCGACCTGCACCATATATTGCTTTTACTACTTGGTATACCTATAACTTCTTCATATTATAAGCCTAAGGGTGTGTTGATTGCCACATTGTCTTGGAGAGAGCGAGAGTATATGAATGCAGTTGTTAAATAGGAATAATTTTCATTTTATTGTTGTTTGTATATGTTATTTCTTATGCCCAAAATTTCTATTGTTACTGGTGCTATTACCTATTGAGGGAGAAAGTCCCCTAGGGTTTTGGGTCAAAACCCTAGCAGAGTGGAGGTTATCTACAGTAAAAAACGAGCATTCCACACATCCATGATACTTAAATAAGAAAACTATGCGAAGAGAGGTGCACCTGGGGGTCCTTCGTTCGAGTAGATCCAGCCAGGGTTCAAACCCTCTTGGAGTTCCTCTCGATCCTTGAACCTGCAAAACATCCAATTCAAAGAAACATAACAATATATGGACCAAGTATCATATAGAAATCAACTCATAACATATTGAAATATGGTTAGTTATACAATTGAAACAATTATTCATATGTAAACCATAATAATAACATCATATGCATAAAGAAGATTGATTTCAAGAACAAGACAAATGTTTCTTTATTGCAAATAACTAAAACAAAGTAAGGAATGATATCACCTGAATCTTCCTCTTGCTGGCTCCAAGCGGAACTGTCCTCCGGATCCGTCCAATCCCAAGTCTTCAAAAGGCTCCTTCCATGAATCACACAAAGATATCTCAACTAGTGAAATGACATCATAATTCAAGGAAACAAGGGTTTCCTATGGTGGGGGAAGTGCTGGAAGCACAAGGATCTTTAGACCTGATCAGGGATAATCTCCGTAGAGTAATTATCTATCCTCTCTCCTCCCTTAGGCCTTCCCATTGAAGCCTTTTTATACTTCTCCCAAAGTAGTTTTTTAGTTGGGAATTCATTGGGAACAGTTGGGCCAAGGGCACTAATAGGTAATCAACAGGTAAAACCCATGATTTCCGCCCAAAATTAAGGATATTTAATTTTTTTAAGTGTTTTAATACATATACATGGGTTGGGTATACACTGATTTGCGTACACATGCGTTTAGCTCAGGGAAATGTTGCATACATGGAGTAAACACTGTTTTTTAAGTATTTGGACCAGGTTTGGAAGGAGGGGTTGCCCTAGGCCATAAATGTAGCATCACAAATATCAAGAGTGAGATTTGGAGCTATAACAGATGCCCCCTAATATATGAGGTCAGAAGGGGTACATGATGGCCAAAATGTATTAAGTACATGGAAAGGAAACCTGTCATAAATTGAGAAGGACTTCACCAAATTTTAGCCTGCCAAGCCACAAAAGGAGATCAGAAAGAGACACTATATAAAGTGGGCATACCCATGCTCAGAGAAAGTAAAGCATGTCCGCATATCAAGTACAAGCGGATCCACTAAGTATACAAGTATAGAAGACTAGAAATACAAAATGGATCTTGTGATCATGATCCAACAAGTACATGTCTGAATATCACAAATAAGAATGTCAATGATGCTGAAGGATGAAGCTGATCATTGATATCAAAGACTGATCCCAATAATACCAAATGAAGATGATGGAATAAGATGTTACTACACTGCAAACTCGGGTGCCAGCATATAGAATGTCGCCGTAAATGACTGCAACATATAAGGTGGAATGGTACCAACTAGCAGCAATAGGAGCAACTGTCAAGTGAACCAATGAACACTGATGCAACCCGAGGTCTTCACCGACCACCGTGGTAAATTTCTACACAATGGGAATGAATGAGCTGAAGTTTACCATGTGAGAAATCATTTGATTACCGGTCATTGATGTATACCATTAACAAATGCAAGACTACTCACTAATGATGATAATGAGAGTCAACGTACCCTAGTACAATCTAACAAGTGTGAATAGATGATCTGAAGTCGAACACCTGGAAGAATCTATCAATCAGGAGACGATTATGGTTTCCCACTATCGATAGTGAAGGATCTACCACTAATAACTGCAAACCCCAAGGTACTGCCAAATGGACTCTAGACCTTTTCCCCAGAGCAATGAGTCATAGTCGATGGGGAAAGATCCACTAGAAGGAAGGAATTAAGGCATCCTTCATCAATCTAGCATGAGTGTAAGCCACAGGCTAATAATGTGGAAGGAATCAGACGAAAAATATGTAGTAATCCAACCGAAGCACGTTTCTGGCATACACAAGATGTGGCTAGCACACGACAGAAACCCTCTGAACCAACCAATAATGAAAGCTGACACACAGGCGAGGTATCCACCAATAGGGTCAAATGGAAACCAAGGTACCGCACGAATCCCAATGTGTGATAATGTAAGCTGGTGTCGAACACAAGGGAAACCACTCAGTCAAAGACACATGATATTAATCGATGCTGAGCACAAGGTAACCTATCAATAATGAAAATAGGGCTAGGTTGCAGCTCTAGGCCTATCCTTAGAGCAAGATGTCATCGTCAATAAGGACAAGACCTGCCAACAAGAAGTCAATGGAGACCTTCTCAAACCGGCACGAGTAAAGGACCAATATAACTGATGTGATGATAGACAAGACACTAACAATCAGGGATGGCCGATTGAAAAATGAGTCAAGAGACACCGTAGAGAGGCTGACTCATGCTAACTTCCCTTGAACAAAAGCACGACTCAATGATGACCATGTGGCAGCATATGATGACTCTGGATAAGTTCGCCATGAAGGAGGCATGAACGAACTCTCCATATGATTGGAAGAGATAACCAATCGGAGGAGAACTGACTCAATAACAAGGTTAAGGAGTACCTAAGTCAAACTAAATCCTACCCAAATGGAGGAGAGACTTTCTTTTGAGTGCTTTTTTCAAGGGCGACACGACTGACTCTAGCTGCCAACAATAAATGGAAATATTGTCCCATTCCCGCTCTTTTTTGGAATATATAAGTTTTTTGTCTTTTTCTTTAAGCTGGAAAAAGAATAAAATAATGACATAATACAGTGGAAAGAATGAGTGTCGATGAAGAAAATGATCTAGTTACTGGGATTGGAACAATCCTATGCCCAATGCAGGGAGGTGAAAACTGGTCAAAGACACTCAAAGGTATGTTCCTTCCACGGGTCATAGGGTGTTGAGTTACAGAAGCGAAGGGATCACAAGTTTGATTTTGCAGATGACATGGTCAAAAAGTGGCTTAAACATGAGTCCAAGTGAAGTTGGCTCAAGGCCAAAGGTGCAAATGGTGAAAATGCAATGCAGTAGTACAACTCAACACAAAGAAGCCTCTAGGGTATAAGGCCAGAACGAAGTGAAGAAGCAAAGAGGAATGAGTCTTCCTTGCATAAGTCATGGCGGGACTACAAAGGACTCCCGAGCCTACTCAAATTGAAGTAGCATGGGCAAAAAATGTCAGTGAGGTGCTAACTATGATGCCCATGAAAAGGATGGCTCTACCATTGTGCTATTAATTTAAAAAATTGGTGAGTGAAGATGGTTTACAAACCATAACACGATGGGATTGAACCTATGGCAAGTGTATCGACAAATGGAGGCTAGTATGCAAAATGAAATGGAAAGATGGCTTCCCTAACCTATATGCCAGTGAGAAAACGATACCTGCCATGACGGGTCAGCAGTCATGGAATCGACTCAAAACTATCAAAAAAACGTTCAAAATGTCCTTAAAAACAATCCATTCTTGACATTCAAAGCTCCAAACTTAAAAATTACATGAGACAAAACAAAATCAAGTTTTGAAAAAATTTGACATTTTCAAAGCTTATAAAATAGCTTTTTGACTCACCACTATTACCATTTGTGTTGAGAGCACAGGGAGTGGACAAAAAGAAGCAAGCTTTGCCTTCGCCGAATCTGACCGTTCAAATCTTCCCAAATCACCAGGTAACCCCCAAACTTGTCTTGCATCAATTTGTGATTGGTTTTAAGAATTTTAATTAAAGTTTCACAGTTGGCTATATGCAACCTACGTATACACAGGCCTAGACACGACTATGTGTAAAACAGACCCGCGTTACACCGTTTAAATTTCAAAACAAAAATCTAACAGTCCAAAGTTGTTTTTTTCTCAAGATGCCAATCACCTGGAGGGAAATAGAGCATGCCATTGTAGATGATGAGGTTATGAACAATCAACATGCCTTGGATTCCTTAAGAGGATGCAGCTTGCTAAAATATTTCAAAATGCCAAATATGAAGGCAAATACTTGCTTGCTCGAAATGCTCATTCACTACTGGAGCATTGAGGATGACTCATTCATGATTGATCAAATTCCACTGAGGATAGATATTGAGGATATCTATTTTATCACAGGCCTTTCTCGGAGGGGAGAGGTAGTACATTCTACGGGTTGATCACGAGGTAGCCTTTCTATCGAGGACTATGTGCATATATACTTCCCGGGCCATCTAGAAAATATTGGAAGCCAAATTCCAATCAAGCACATAAAGAGTTTGTCATTGAGGATCATCCTATTCACTATAGCCAGAGTGAATGGATCAACTTCCTTACACCAGGCATCACGGCTTTCCATGAGCTTGGTGGTAGACTGTCTCACCACAGTATTTGATTGGTGTACTTTTCTCACCAACTTGAAGAGCTAGCTATCATCTATGAAAAAGGGCCAGACCAAAAACTTTGGGTATGGGACCATTCTATGCTCCTTCTTTTACGAGAAGGTCCCAATGCTACGCCCTAGAGTACTAGTTATGATCAGTAGCCCACGAGATCCATGGATGGGTAGGTGGGCTGATCTGATGAAACAACTAGGAGGTGGGGACATACCGTAGATAGCTTTTGACGATGATTTCTTCTCCTGGTGAGAGCAGAAAATCATCGCAGTGGATGATTACCCCTATGCTGGCTTGGACATCCAGGGAAATCCTGATCTAGCATTACTACCAGCTGCGGCATGGGGCGATATAGGTAACAAATGCTTTTGATTTTATGATTTTTATGGTTTTTATGATTTTTCAAATATGAAAATGAACTTGAAAAATATTTTTGATGGGATTCAGATGACTAATGTAATGATCATATTCCAGATATTGGGCCAGTATGACCAGATGGTTTCCAACGGCATGGATGTCACAACCGAGGTGCCAAAGAGGCAGCTGTCGATACATAGCGAGTCCTATACACACTTCAATGGAACTTGATGTGGTTAACTCACCGAGTACCGATGGCAGCGGTAGAGGATTTCCCTAAAGATATGCAGCGTCACGTAGATGGAATGCCACGGGACTAGGTTCGGACTCTTAGGCATGTGGCTAAGGCTGTAGTCACATAATTGGTTGCTCATCCTGAGCCGAGTCATAGATAGTCTGGATATGATTATGGGAATTTGAGTCCCAATTTTTGTATATTATTTTGGACACACTTATTTTCATTCGGGATGTTTTATGATATATATACAATTTCGACTTTTTGATGCTTGATTTTATTGTGATGAATGAATAATGTGCCAATCTAAAGCTTGATTAGTAATAGAATCTGCTAACCAATTATGAGATCTTAGAATGTGAAAATAAGTCATGTAAGTAAATGATCTTTGCAACAACCTCACTCTTAAATATTGGCAATATAAACATGGATCCCTTACCCGATAAATGTTATTCAATTGTGACACTATTAGTTGTGAATCAAGATAGACTACCAATGAATCGATTCCATAAGAAATAGCTTCGAATAGTAAATTAATAACGACAGTATACTCAGCCATATTATTTGACGCAAGACCAATGCATACTCCCCTTGACACCATCAACTGAACAGTTGGATAGTATATCACCCAAGCTATGGAAGCAAGGTTTCGAGTGTGTCGACTAGCACCATCAGTGAATCCAAAATAGACCAAGTCATCCGTCAACACCTGCCACAGCAGATCAAAAAGTGTTGATATCAAAAACTCCCTATGAGATATGTACAAAAATACAAAATATACAATGAAGCCATTGCCTAGCTGCTACCTAAGCAAAGTACTTCTTAAGGTAGAGCCGATCAGGGGGCTCCACCAACTTGCTCCTAGGGATGTTTATAGGTATAGTCATTGAACCAATCAATATATTACCTTTGACAGACATCTGTGTTGGAGCCAAAGGAACTGTACAAACATCACTAGTAGGTAGACTGGAGGACCTAGATTCGACTTCATGCAAAGGATGACGGACAAATAAATGATGATGTAAATCTTCTGATGGTTGATCTACAGCTGTCATTGCTTCGAATATCACTTCGTCAGATGGAAAAACTATATCTAAGCAAGCCAAAGCAAAAGTGGAGTCAAAGGTCCAAGTAGGGGCCACATCACCATCTAACTCCTTTCCTGAAGAAGGAGTGGGATGATCGTCTGTAGAGTTGTTAGTAGATTCATATCTAAGCTCTACTATAGACATAGAAGATTTTATTTCACCCACCTTGCCGTCATCCGATGTTGTCATAGATGAAGATAAGGCTCCAGGATCTGAAAAATAATGAGTTTGAACAAACTCTTTCTGTAAAGGCTCCTTGGAGGATGAAATTGTATGTATTCTAGCTGTAGGAGGGGGAAGATCAAATACACGCATAAAGGAAGAGTATATCCCGACTCCTAAATTCTCAACAGGTTGATGGGGGTTATCCACCATCAGAATAGTAGAATCTGAAGTTGCACGAGGATCAACTGGAGAATAATCCAATTAATCAACCTTAACAATTTTCCCCTCATGACGAAAGCAAAGGACTCAGAATACAGTTGAAACGATGACATCCATTTCATAAATCCAATTTCATCCTAAGAGGAGATTGTAATCTAGGTTGGCATCAACTATTTCTACTTCGACATTAACGACCTTTCCTCCAACACATATAGGAAAGACCGGGATAATCCTGTGTGGCCTATGAGAATGACCATCAAACGATGTCAAGAGGGTGGGTGAAGGAATAGCCAAAGGCAATCCAATGGCCTTCCAACATGACATAAACATGACACACGTGGAAGTTCCCTCATCTATAACCTTCCGAAAAATATTAGTTTTCTGGTAAGTAGACTTTATCTGGAAAGCCATATGATGACGAAGTCTCTTTTTGACATTATGCATATCAAAAGTGAGAGCTAATGAATTATTTGGATCAAATGCCCCTATCACTGAAAGCAAAGCACTTCGTTGAGTTGGACATGACTGGAGTACCTCTAAAGCAGACATCGTGCATGGACTCTGAGCCAGATCTTCAATAATGGAGTAATTCTGAGCTGCCCTAGCAATAGGGTTGATAGTAGCGCGCTTGGCGGAACCTTTCGGTATCCAAGGTATAGACTCAATAGAGGGTCGTTCGATATGAAGTGGATCTGTAGCTCTGGGAACAGTTTTATCCTTGGATGTTTCATCTTCACCATAATCAGGTGACCGTGTGGCCACATTGACGTGAGAACCCATCATGAAAACATTTGAGGAATGGTCCCCCTCCTGGTTGCCCCCTGTAGAGGTACAAGGGTTTGAATTTACGCCAACAAGCAACTACCGCCCTTGGGGGAAAGGGTTAGCTAAGACAACCTAGGAGATAGAAGACCCTTGCTGCACTAACAAGCACTGAGCATCTTGAATTTTCGGGCAGAGATGAGTCAAATGGTCTCCACTGCATAGCTTGCATGGACACTTAACTTTCTTCTTAGACCCATTTCCACCCTCACCAGTATCATTGCCGAGATTGTTCGCATTACCCTTCCCATCTTGATTCTTCTTTTTACCTCGTCCCTTCTTGTTCCCATCAGAATTTTGATTTCCTTTGGGGTTAGAAGCCTGAACGACGTTACGGAAGAAGGTTGGGAAGGCAAAGGGTTAGATGATGTGACTTGATTGGTACGAGCAGTTTGTAAAGGAAACTGTTGCAATTGGCTCCACAGGTTCACCGCATTGGTGTATATCGATCCAACAATACCATCCGCATGGGGACCTGGCTCGGATTTGGCTATATCGACCTTAGTCCTAGGAGTGTTAGGAAAGATTTTCTGAAGAATCCCAGACAGAGAGTAAATCAATTCTAATTGTTGGGCCCGAAAAATAGTTTTCTCTTCAGAATAGACTTTGGACAGAGAGACATCCTTAGAGATCTCAAGTTGTAAGGATTTCAAAAACCGCTCGAGACGGTATTCAGGAGGAATTTTGACTTTTATGAGCCTCTTTCTTCGTCTCCATTCCTGAATATGATCAAAGATGTGAGTTGCCATGTCCTGATGGAAATTGGCCAGAAGTTCAGTTCCAGCATCATAACGGATGGGCAACTGGAAATGGTTTAGGAAAATATTAGCCAAATCGGTGAAAGATGTAAAGTTTCCCCTTGGAAACTCTATATACCACTTGGCCGCATTGCCAATTACGGTGCGTTGAAAAAGTCTCAACCTAATAGAGTCATCGATAAGGGAGTTTGATGAGCACCACAAATGGAATGTGGTTACATGGTCGCTCGGGTCTTCACCACCCTTCTCCTTGAACTTTGGAATATCTTATGGGAGTTTGGTTGGGACCGAAGGCCAGGCTAGATTGTATCTGATTGGATCATTTTTCAATTTCGTGAGATTTGGTAAATTCAGCATTGCCAAAAAAGGAATCCTAGGAGGACCTTGGGGATTCCACCTTGATTGGGCGGAGTTCCCAAAGTTCTAAAAAGATTGGCCTAGATTTTGAAAGGCACCAGGCTGCCCGAAGTAACCAACAGAACCCGCTGAACCAAAAGGTGACGCATGTGGTCTAGCAAAACTCAGAGTTTGACCAACTCCAGCCGAAAAACCTCCATAACTAGCGAAGTTCCCTCCTAAAGAATTATAAGGGACTAATAACCCTAGATAAGGATTCCAAGTGGTAGCTAAGGGAGGAATACTTCGAAACAAACTAACTATGGAGTATAGCGTATTCCCTTTTTGGCCAAACAATAGATTCCTAGTTCCTATGCCACTAACTGCAAGGTTCGTCCAACCTTGAAGGGATTACTACCTTGACCTATAGAAGAAAAAGGCATAGATCCTATCGTCAGGTTGGAATGTGGTATATGACCACTTCCAAAAGGAAAACCCTAAAATGAAGTCGATCCACTCATCATGGATGTGGAGGCACTGAACGAAACTGATGGAATACCCTGTGAATGGGTGCTAAATGGGAAGAATCCAAAACTGGATGCATGCGCATGGGAACTTCCACTCGTCGACACAATGGAAGTAGACCCAAACAAAGATGTGCTAGCAATAGACCCAAATAAAGATGTATAAGGGATGGAAATGCATCCTTCCCCTTGTACTGATATAGGAGTCTGCATGCCTGTAGCACTTGTGGGGGATGCCATGCTCCTAGCAGTGGTCATCAAAGGGATGTGTGTGATGTGACCTAGACTTGAAGGTCTATGTGTCGGAGTCCCAATGTATAATACTACGTCCGGATGATTAGAAGGTAGAGGAGAATTTGGAGCTGCTAACGACTCTGAAAGTTCTTCTACCTCAATATTATCTTCCGACTAGAAGAGGACTCGAGAAAGAACTGGAGTCTTCCTCTCTGGCTCTGTGGTAGTACTAGGCCTGTCTTGTACATGAATGCCCCAAGCAAAGGATCAATCCCCATTGTGTTGGCTTCCACTGGGTGAAAACCACTGGCAGTATTGCCTCTGTGCCTTCTAGGAGAAGGCTCTACACTTGGTGGTGAAAGAACACGAAGTCTTCGAGACTGTCTCGGCAATCAGTCAGCCACTTTGAAGTTTTTATTAAGATCTAATTAAAGGCTCAAGAAAAAATGAAATCTAGACCAACTAAGAGCATAGAGCACACACTAAAAAAGTCCCTAAAAGATATTATCCAATCAAACAACTTTCAAGTATTTCCGCTTCGGGTGATGACAACCGGACACCAAATTACAAGAAAGTGAAGCACGGGCCTTCCGAAGATAGTCTGTGATAATGATGGCCCAGGCCTACCAACGAAGGTATTAGAGGAAGTTACGCTGACCTCCAAACAACAGCCTGTGTCGATGCAAGCCCCCAAGCTTCGCAAAGGTGCCCTCCAGAAGTACTGTTGAGAGTGATACAACATCGACCTCAGGCGCCACATGATTCCCCTCCGCAGCCACCTGTGTAGATCCCTAGGATAAGCAACTAAGGTTACCAACTCGTGTTAGAAGCCAGGCAGAATAGTCTTGAGGTAAGATACGACAAGTAGGAGAGGGGGTATCTCTCTTCCTTATCTTCAAAAACCCTCATGCTTAACTCCCAGATCCGGAGCTTTCCTGGTCTCCCTAACGCTATTGGATTTGCACTCGCTATTCAGACTTCTATGTTTGACAGTTTAAAGTGTCCTTGGAGAGTTTTCTCTCCACTCCCCTAATCCAAGGCCCTAAATATCCTAAAACTTGTTGGTGTGTCTAAATTGACAATATAAAAAAATTCTAGTATATTTTAGTTAGCACTTGTTTTTAAATGGGTTGTTCTTAAGTCAAGGGATAAACGGAAGTGAAACTTGTGGTGTTCTTCAACACAAAAGAAATTTCTACCAGGTTCTAAGGAACTTCTACGAAAGAAATAAATTTCTCTTTCCTTTTCATTCAACAAGCTTCACACTCATAAAAACTAACAAAAACTATGGATGCCCTAAAAGATGCACAAACTATCCTAATGTAAAGAGTATATGTTGATGCAAAAAACTTAAGACTACTCTAAAGCAAAGAATGAAAGTAGATTATTTATCACTTCTAATTAGCCACTTAAGATGTTTAGATAGAATATAAGTTCCTAATGCTCATTTTCATCCAAACACTAAAAGCAAATCTCAAGACAAACAAAATGCACTTTCACCGACAAAAAGAAACCAAATCAAAACAAGGCAAAAGAAAGAAAAAACTAAGTTTTTAAGAAGTTTTCTTCAAAAGGAAAAAAAAAAAAACTTTTAAAAAGCGCTCCAAATACTATTGAAAACTTTGAGACCGAATAATAGGCAACAAAAACACATTGCAAGTGATCAACTCAAAATGGGTGAAAACTCAACAAAATAGGTGTTTCAAGATGCTATTAATGACCAAAAAGCAACAAAAAGAGCTTGGTGACAATGATCAAAAGACCAAGAAAGACAACTTTCAAAATCATCACTCAACAACTTTCAAAAAGCGAGAAAAGAAAATGGCCACAAGATGCAGTTTTGATACAAAGCAAGAAGATCAAAAAGATAAAGTTTGTCACAAAGATTGAAACCAATCTTTCTGCTTTGGAAGACCAAAACATCCAAGATTCTCATAAAGAAATCTCGTGTGCTCAAAAAAAAATGATGACACTTGCGACAAAACAAAAACAAGACCAAAACTTTCCACAACAGGAGAGAATTCAAAACCAGAAACTCGCTGCAAAACGAAAGACTGACAACAAAAATTGATTGCTCAGGAAATACTCAGACCAGCAAACAAATCTTCTGAAACAGAAAAACTTGACAAAATCTTGGAAAATTAGGGTATACGCGACTGTGTCAATACACAGCAACGTGTATACGCGATTCAGACCAAAGAAACCTACATATATGCAGGTTCATATGGGGAAACTTGTGTACATACGCTACTGTAACCTGACAAAACTGCGTATATAACAATTCACAAGAAAAAGCAAAAAAGAGGTCTGAAGAAACTGCTCAGACTTAAAGTCTAAGTTCCTACAAGAATAAACAAACCAGTTACAGCAAGAACACCAGTGGCTGAGCCCTGATTGGCTTAAAATAACCCAAACTAGGAACAACAATACTGTTGTCCCCAGTGGAGTCGCCAATTATGTTGAGGGGCAAAGTCCCCTAGGGTTTTGGGTCAACACCCTAGCAGAGCGGGGTTATCTACAGTAAAAAAAAAAGCATTCCACATAGCCATGATACTTAAATAAGAAAACTACGTGAAGAGAGGTGCACTTGGGGGTCTTTCGTTCGGGTAGATCCAGCCAGGGTTCAAACCCTCTTGGAGTTCCTCTCGATACTTGAACCTGCAAAACAACCAATTCAAAGAAACATAGCAATATATGGACCAAGTATCATATATAAATCAACTTCATAACATATTGGAAGATGGTTAGTTATACAATTGAAACAATTATTCATATGTAAACCATAACAATAACATCATATGCATAAAGAAGATTGATTTCGGGAACAAGACAAATTTTTCTTTATTGCAGATAACTAAAACAAAGCAAGGAATGATATCACCTGAATCATCCTCTTGCTAGCTCCAAGCAGAACCGTCCTCCGGATCCATCTAATCCCAATTCTTCCAAAGGCTCCTTCGATGACTCACACAAAGATATCTCAACTAGTGAAATGACATCATAACTCAAGGAAACAAGGGTTTCCTATGGTGGGGGAAGTGCTGGAAGCACAAGGATCTTCAGACCTGATCAGGGATAATCTCAGCAGATTAATTCTCTCTCCTCTCTCCTCCCTTAGGCCTTCACATTGAAGCCTTTTTATACTTCTCCCAAAGTAGTTTTTTAGTTGGACATTCGTTGGAACAGTTGGGCCACAGGCACTAATAGATAATAAACAAGTAAAACCCATGATCTCTGCCATAAATTAAGGATATTTAACCTTTTTAAGTGTTTTAAGACATATACGCGGGTTGGGTATACACTAACCCGCATACACACGCGTTTAGCTCAGGGAAATGTCGCGTACAGGGAGTAAAGCACTATTTTTTAAGTATTTGGACCAGGTCTGGAAGGAGGGGTTGCCCTAGGCCATAAATACAACATCACAAATATCAAGAGTGAGATTTGGAGCTATAACATTACCCACCTCTTCAAAAGATTCAACAAGCTTACAACCAGGTCATAGCCCCTTCGATGAATGTGCCTTGTGTGCAACCTGTATATTGATAAATCACTATTCATGGTACGTGTTTGTGTGGGTGGTTGATCCTTTAAATAAACTATCAAATGTAATACCACTTGGCATCTCAAATAGATGAAACAAGTTAGGAATTTTTGTATGTCGTTGTGGCCACCATTCAGGTTGACTAGTTAAAATGATTGTTGACTATGATGGCTATACATTGATAGATTGATGTGCATCCTAAATTTTAAAACTCATATCCCCTAAACAACACTCAAGCTAGAACACCTGCGTTGACATTCATGTCTTTAAAACATAGAAGTTTGTCCATCAATGTTAAGATTACATTTAACCACAACTAATTGATCTCTACTGAGCCTATTCATATCCATTCGACCATGTTAAATTCATATGCAACCTCTGAAAAATCATTGCTACCTTCAGGAAACATTGGTGGCGAGGTACAAATTTTTTTGAGCAACAGTAGAGTGCTATGACACCGTACTTTCCATACTCTGTATGTATCCATCTGAAACTTATTACTTATTGAGCACCATCGACAAACATATTTTAATGACACTCACCATGTACATCCATATAAGGTTAGTTCAATTCCAATGTTATTCATTTATGGCTAGATGAACAAAATATATATTATGAAAAGTAACATTTTTCTCTTGTACATGTGCATTTGAGAAAAACTGTCAGTGTAGCCAATAATATTTTATTTGAATGGTTAGCTAACTAGGAAAATTCGATGAACTAAATTGGTTAGATTCTACAATTTTGGCACCTCTATGATTTTGACAGTTTCCAACAGGTCAACCTCTCAACAATCTCCTAACAAAAATTGATACCTGTGCTAACTCTTTCCTAGTTGATCGTGTAATGGAAGTCTTAATCTAACACAACATGATGATTTCAAGTAGCTAAAAGCATTCCTTCTTATTCTATTGCTTAACACTTAACAATTTCTAGAACTTAGCATTGAATTTCATTCATTTCTATTCCAGTATAGTCTAGTTAGGCGGTATACGTTGTCTTCACGTTACTTTCTTATTGTTGGAGATTTGTTTATGGAAATGGAAACTCCACTTCCAATAGACATACCAGCTCTTGCAATACTGTAAACCAATTTGCATCTATTGTTTAACACACTCAGCAGGAGTAAAATAAATGATGCAGCAATACTTACAAACATTCTGGCTAATGCACTTGCGAGGGCATTATTTCCCATTTATGGAAATGGTCACTTGGAGCTTGTCTATTGTAAATGAGTGTCTATTCCAAAAGTCACCTCACTTCTAATGGGCCATCCACCTACTTCGTTGATATATTATCAAATTTATATTTTTTAGACCCTTTTCCTTGAGTAGAAGAAACAGGTAGTACAAACACCGACAATGACCTATTAGATTGTCATATGTACTTCATAGACTCATGAAACCTAGTTTGCTTAATATAGTAAACTAATGGAAAAAGGTTGGGGTTTTGTATTACCAAAAATATCGAACGATTGATATTTGTGTAATGAACTCTACTCACAACATAAACATTTCTACATGGTCTACCATTATTAGTAATTGCACAAGGACATAATTCCTCACAATAAATTCTCACTCGACAATTCTGGAGATGAAATTGATGGTATTGTGGCAGTCTCCACAAACTAAAAGGTTTTCTCTATCTAGATAATTCTTTAAACTTTCATTTTTACAAATATTTGTCACTAGATTCTCCAAATCCAACCTTGTTCCTTACCGCTGCAATATTCTCTCCTCAACATAACATTTTATTATAAACTGATATACAATCATTGGTTTGTATTGGCCTAACCTACGAGATCATGATTGAGCTCATAAATAAAAAAGAGGATTGAAATATAGATCATATATAATAACTGTATCTGTACTTGTAAAATTGATTCCAACCCTCCCTGCCTGAGTTGAAATAACAATAATAAAAAATTCGTTATCTAGGCTATTGAAGTTCTTTATCCAATGTCAATTTACTAATTTTGAACTCCTCCCATCCATTCGACAATATGTAAATTCTAAGAAGTTCAAGTATTCTTCCAATAGATCAAGCATCCCTATCCACCTTGTTTCAATAGTGGAAGCACCCTTCCAATACCTAAAAATTTCTAGGCACTCCAACTAGCATCTCAAATACCTTTCTTACAGAATCACTCACTGATTCTTGTCCTGGAAAAAGATATGATTAATTTACAATCTCGAAGGAGGATAATTTGTAGAATGATATATTAAATTAATAGTTGTAATAGGATCCAATAGGACTCATTAATCAGGGTATGTCGAACAATTTTCTCTTGAAAATAAATCATGGCACCTTGTGAAACAACTACATGAAGCATTCAATATAATGCTCAAATAATAGAAGAAAGTGATGGTTTTACTTGCCATGAAATTCATAGAGGAAGAGAATAAATAAAATATGAGTTTAGATGCGAGTTTTGAGAATCTTTTGGCATAATAAATGCCCCTCAATTTCAATCTCTTAGTGGATATTATTGGTTTTGATTTTTCTTGCTTATCTAGCCACATCATGGTAAGAGGAGACTAGTTCATATTCTCTCTTCAAGGCATACAAAAAGGGAAAATTTGGCAAAATATGTCAGAGTGGTTATCTCTATCAAACTTCATTTTGGAAATCCTAGGTCAATCTTCTTGGCTAACTTAGGGGAACATAATTAATCTCATTTCATCTTGGTTGAGCGTGACATGATTTGGGTTTGGCCCAAACTCAAACAAATCATACATATTTATAAACAAATTTGGGAACTCTCATTTTAGTGTTGGAGAGTAAGCATAGAGTGTAGCACAAAACCCCAATGCCATACACAGAGGATTTATTCCATAGGACTTGATATTTTCTTCCTTTTTACTAAAGAAGTAAATGCCATTTTATCAAGTTCATAATCAATCATGTTGGGTTCTTTTGTTTCCTCTAATATTTCAATACATATGGACACATGTTCAAATTAGTAGATTCCTTTGCTTGTTAGTTTTTCTTGTCATCTTTTGTTTTTCCCACTCTCTTCCTGTTCTCTATGGATATTTTTGTTATTCCCCTAGTTATATTCTATATAGGTAGAGGGGGGATGAAGTGCATTTGTGTATAGTGTACTTCTTTGTGCTTTGAGGTTCTTGTCTTCACACCACTTTGCTAGTTGAAGTACTTGTGGGAGGACATATTTATCATTAACAGGTAGAGAGTGATTTCCTTGTATCCGTCAAATTGAATCTTTGGATACTCATTCTTTGTGTGGATTTGGGAGTGTTTGAATGCCCCTTAGATATTTTGTTGGTGTAACGGATATCATCAAATCTTTGTGTTTACGGTTTTAACATATGTTGTTTAGTGGTTACATTTCAAGATCATTGTTATTGATCGTTATATTTTGACATCTTGAATTAATTAATAACGAGAAGCACTCCCAATTAGTTTTCTACACCCCATAACTAGTAGATTCAAGCATGTGGCTCATTATTCATAATTGCATCATGTATACTCACTGTTTTTTACTTTTTGGCATGCAAATTAATCTTTTGGTGGGAGATTCTTATGCTATCACAATAGATTTACATGATTAACAAGGTGAGAAATCAACCTTTGGTGTAATTTAGGATTATAGGTTTGATAATTATAGTTCATTTATAGGCTATAAACGTCTTCAAAGTTTCACTTTTAATTGAGTATTCAATTAAACATACTGAGTATCTTATATGTAACTATTTTTCCCTCCACCCACCTTTCACAACTTCCATAACTATTAGGTAAGGACCTGCAACTTTGATCCTATTATTCTTATTTAGTAAAATATTTTCGAAGACTTTACAAAGTTTTATGATTTATTGAAAGTTGTAGAATTTACAATTTATAAAGTTTCAAGTTCTAATTTTTAAAGTCTAACTATTTAATGGGTGCTAGCTCAATGGAAGAGTGTCTTCTTTACAAGAAGGAGGTTGGTGGTTTGGTTCCATCGTGCCTTGATATTCATATGGAATGGCAGTAATTAGTTTTTAGTGATGGAGGGTTTTTTTACCATCACCAATGAGCTTATGGTGACATTTTTCGATATTGACCAAAATATGAAATTGTGACGGTCAACGAACGACACCATATATATGCATCAATAATGATGGCCATGAAAGGTCCATTATCATAAATCATTGTTGTTCATATCAAAATGGTGAGGGTCACTACCTGTCATTATAATCATTATTCATGACAAACCTTGAATGTCACCACAACACCTATACTTTTGTCGATGCAGCCTTTGGTGACATTTAATTTTTGTTCACGGAGGCTCTTTTGACTGTCACCAATGAGTTTATGGTGACATTTTATAAACCTAACCAAAATATGAAATGGTGACAGTCAACGAATGTTGCCATATATATGCATCAACAATGACGACAATGAAATTTCCATCACAATAAATCGTTGTTATTTATATGAAATGGCAATGGTCATTTTCCATCGTTATAATTATAATTCATGAAGGAACTTGAATGTCACCACAACACCTATACTTTTGGTGATGCCACCTTTTGTGATGTTCAATTTTTTGGTGACGAATGCTAAGGTCTGTGACCATTGCTCATATGAAATGGTGAGGGTCACTATCTGTCATTATAAATCATTATTGGCGATGGAACTTGAATGTCACCACAAAACGTATACTTTTGGCGATACCACCTTTAGTGACGTTCAGTTTTTTTGTGACGGTGACTCTTTTAACCATCACCAACGAGCTTATGGTGACATTTTTCGACCCTCAGCAATGTCCTTTTTTCTTGTAGTAACTATCATTTTTTTACATGTTTGACTGTCATACAATGGTTGTGAGGCTTTTCTAATAGTTTTAAAGGTTTGTTTTTGTGTATATGATTTGTCCCAACCATGTAAACATCTATCACATCCATACATAAAGTCTCGAGCACTCTCGAACAAGTGTCGTCATGGTCATCCTAAAGCTTATCTTAAGTGTCGCACTTATTGTATTTTGTTATGAGGCAATCACATGGAGGGAAATTTTGTGTTTACATGTTCTAATGATTTATGTTATCTTGTCGTCAAAGTATGTTAAGTGTTTGATCATATTCAAGGTTCATCACAGTTCATCACCCATCCCACACTTATCGAACAACTTAGCTTTACCAAGCTCCCGACTGAACTGCACACTGCATAGTTTCAACCCTCTAAGTGGTGACCTTATTGCTTCGAATTATGAAATGTGTAGTCCCTGTCCTCCAAGGTTGTTTCTCTGCATAATTCCTGAGCCAAACTATCAATCTTAACCTCTAGAATTATGCAGTTGTGTCTCTAAGTCTGCCTTGAACTTCGCATTTCACATCTTCAACCCTTAATTTTTCCCCTTTTCTACTAGAACTGTGCAATGTGCATAAGCCCAGCCTCCCTTGGCACCCAAAACTACGCAGATGCTTCTCCTAGTATCCTTTCCCTAAGTTGGACCTCACTACCCCCAGAAACTGCACAGTTATATCCTTAAAGGCTCCCTAAGATGCACATCGTGTAGTCTCAATTTTCCAGTCCTCCTTTCCTCTTTAAACTATGCATATTTTCCTCCCAGTGCCCCATCCCATAGCCTCCACTCCATGCTTGAACTGCGCAATCTTTTCCCTCAACAGGCACTACGAATATTTTTTCTCTCAATGGGCACTGCATAAATTTTTCCCTCAATGGGCACTGCGCAATTTTTTTCCTTAGTGGGGAATGCGCATAAATTTCCCTTAGTCTGGCTTGAGTTGCGCACTACGCAGTCTCAGTGATCAAGCTTATTCATTAGCTGCTTGAACTGCTCAATTACATAGTCACTCGACCTTCTCTCCTGACCTGTCAATAATCCCGGCCCAGTTCATGAATCCAAATGCTCTATCTTAGGCTAGGGGTTTTCAGACTAATGTCTCTCGTCATGAGTGAGTTGCAGATGCAGGTGCTCTCTTACACCATTGGAGGATGAAGAATAAGGAGATGCAACAGGGGAGCATTCAGAAAGACATCTTTGCAGCTGAAACATGCAAGCTCATCTATCAAAGCAAAGGAAAGGGACACAAGTTTACAACTACCATCCAAGACTAAATATCTTTGAAGACTCTGCATCACCAATCCATGCAGAGGAGAAGAGAAACCATATCCAGCAAAACATCCAACACTCAGCAGCAACAGTGGCTTGACATTGACACATCACGAATAAGTCCATGTCAGCAATGTCATGTCATGTCATGAGTGGTCATCTTCCACATCATTATTGTGGACCATGCATAGTATATTCAAATGTATTGTAAAGTGGAAGTCCAAATGACACACATGAATATGGAGAGTCATGTAAGTTGAAAAGTCATAGGCAGTTGAACAGTCATGAGGGTAGTCAAATATTCACGAACGGGAAGCATCACCCCTTGGTTATATATACCCCCTCATTGTATGTGCAAAGGACTTTTTCACCTTGGCTCCTCCTACGAGGCATTAGAGGGATCAACTAGTTCTTTGAGGAGCAAGTAGTGGCTCTAATGTCCCATAATAGGGCCTAGTGATGTACATTGTAAACATGTGTGTTGGAAATTTTTCTTAATAACAGAAGTTTGTTAAGGCCATCATGTTCTTCATGCATGGACTATGAATGTTTGTAAGACTATTTGGTGGATGTTTGTATTTCATCTCTTATTTCACATGTTCTAAGCTAGTTGAACTGTTTCAGTTATTTTCATGCTTATATTGTTTAGAATGTGTTGTAATGGTTGTTATTGTTGTGCCATCCTTGTGGACTATTCCACGGGATACTAGACAAATCTTTCTTTGTTTGTTGGTTGTAACCACTGGCACACCCATTGTGGACTATTCCGATGGATGTTTGATGGATCCTTCTCATTCATGTGTCTCTTCCTAGGTGGTACTATTACTTCTCACTTAGAGGCTCACTTTTCTCCCCACTTTGCAGTAGAAGAACCTTGACACAGCGGCAACTACAGACTCACCAGGCACACGTCCCTTGCTTTTCAAGGACATCGTTCCATCCCTCTCGTGTGTTGACAATTAGAGCCAAGGAATATCTTTGAGATATATGGCAACCAAGTCGATATTCCGGATGAGGCTCCTACACCAAATGGTGTGAGGTCTAATTGAGACTTCACATCAGGCAGACCCCCTTGGCTGACGAATTTTTAGCACTATGAACAGGAGCATTAAGTGGTTGCTAGCAAGATCAAGGTAGTAAGACTGAGTGAGCATTTGAGGTTTCGATTTGGGAGCACAATTGTGCATTGGTCATGAGCCTTGAATATCAACTCCTACGGGTTAGGATGCAACGGTACCAGAGATGCTCTAGTTTAGCTAGAAGGGTTGTATTAGTCATGCTAGATTGTAGAGTGCCTCTTAATGCATTTAGGTATTAATGCACTAAAAAGATAAGTTGTCGAAAGCTACAAAAATAATAGACTTATTTAATAACTTTGTTTAGAATATTGAAATTATTGAGTGCTTATCTAGTTCAAGCAACTTATAAATTTAATACTTCGAATATATCAATTCAATATTTATAAAAATATATTATAAAATAATAAAAAATTTAAAATAATAAATGAAATAAATTTTATACATTTATATAATATTTTGGAGTAGATTTCTGACCAACGGTGAAAGATGGCATACCTATATAAATTTTATACTGTAATATAATGTTTTGGAGTGGATTTCTTACTAAGAATGAAGGATTGCATATCTTGATATGCCCATCAATGTAAAAGTGAGTTGAATATGGACAGCCATACAAAGATATATGGCCAATTTGATTTTATTTCTGTACGATAAACTACAGTCAGAGTTTAAGTAATTCTCATTCCGATGGTCATTACGAGATGGAAGCCTGGAGAAGGCCGTCCGAATTCCTTTTTCAGTAGAAGTAAAGATGATGAGATGGTATCATTATTAACTAGCATAAATTCATTAACAAGTAAACATGACGAGGTGAGTATCGTTATTGACTACTAAATATTCATTAGTTTTAACAAAAGTATTGACTGACTATTGATTACTAAGGATTCATTAGTATTGAGTGTTCATTGACTATTGATAAGTAAAGATTCATTAGTATTAATAAAAGTGTTGAAGTGATTTTATATATATATTTTTTTTTGTAATGTACAAGTATTTTAATTATTTTATTGGTTAATTATTTTATATTAAAGGTTAAAAAGTATATATTTAAATAAATTGAATTATTTTATATTAAATAAGTAAAATTTACATTTTAATAAAAAAATTAATATTTCATTATTTTTAATAAAAAATAAACCATTCTTTATATACATGGAATTTGAAACCACTTGAAGATGTGTCTTTATCTCATAATCATTAATCTAATCAATCATATCGAAATTTGAAACCACTTGATCATGTGTTTTTATCTCATAATCATGAATCTAATCAACCATATCGAAATTTAAAACCACTTCATCATGTGTTTTTATCTCATAATCATGAATCTATTCAACCATATCAAAATTTGAAACCACTTGATCATGTGTTTTTATCTCATAATTATGAATCTAATCAACCATATCGAAAGTATAGACATTAGCATGTTTAGGGTTACGTTAAACTAAAATGTGGGGCTGCCTATAACATGTTTTTTTCTCAGTACTCAATTCATGTCAATCCATGTAATTAATGTTTTTAGGCATTGATCATGCTTTAAATGAGGTAGTTTCCTTGATAATCGATCTTAAATTTAGGTGTTATATGGTAATTGTTAAGCACTATGTGTCATATGGTAAATATTAAGCACTATATAGTAATTTAATGATTGAGTGTTATCTAGTAAATGTTAAGCATTATGTTTATTAAATTTACATCTTGTTCATTGGATATGACTTGTCTTCAATTAGTTCAATGTTTCTATATTCATTATCATGCTTTAAATTAGGTAGCTCTCAGATACATTTTATATCAAATATATTAAATTTAGATGTTACATGGCAAATGTTAGGCACCATGTTTCATATAGAAAATATTAAGCACCATGTGGTAAGCCAATGATTGGCCTATTAAATTTATATCTACTCATTGGATATCACTTTATTCTTATCTAATGGATCAAATCAATCTTAAATGGTAAATATTAAGCACCATGTAGTAAGTCATTAATTGGCTTATTGACTTCACATCTTGTCGATTGGATATGATTTTATTCTCATCCAATAGATTAGATGTAAAGGCAACAAAACAATCATTTTATTATTGCATGTTGCTTAATATTTTCTGTGGTATCACATCATATAACACCATTGTGACATAGATTTATGGCTCTTAAATCCATTTAGCTCTTAAGTTAATTAAACATTAATGTTCAATTAGCTCAATAAATGAATTGATCATGTTTTGCATGAAGTTTAAGGGATTTGGATTGTTAGTCTAGTTTTATAGCTATATATCGATTCCTTTTTATAGTGTTATCTTACTTCCTCAACTCTATATTGATCGAATGGAGGAAGCCCAGGGAATTGAAGATAATTATTTAACGAATCTGGTTGGTGGGTAGAGGATTTTCCCTAATGATTAAGGGGAAGCTAATTGCGTGGTTTTTTTAAGATTGATGGATATAGACTTAATTGGTGAATCATTATAGGTTTTGGAGGGAAATTAATTATTTTAGATTTAGATGGAGAGTCATTATAGATTTTGGAAAGTATTCAATTGTTTTAAATCTAGTTAGGGTAATCATTATAAGTTTTGGGAAGTATTTTATTTTATTTTAAGATGTAGTTGGGGAATTTCCTCAATGGTTAGGGGAAGTCAATTGCATTTTTTTTTTTGAAAATTTATGTGATACATAATTCTTTCAAATCTATTTGGGGAATCATTGTAAGTTTTGGGAGATAATAATTTTTTTCAAGAGAATTTACAATTTAGAATATTTTCTTTTAAACTATGATGCTTCATCATAGAGGTAATGGTTGGGTATGTTAGGCATTAGTTGATTAATTAATTATGAAATATTAATAAATTTGAGCATTAAATTGTGAAAACTCTACATTTTGATGGTGTTCTTGGTTAATGTTGGTGTCCTTGAACCATCAAGTAAGATAATTATTAGGATGGTAAAACACTCCTAGATGTTAAGTCACTGGTTTAATTCCAAACCCTAATTGGTTGTAAGTCTTGGACATAAGCATGATGTAGCCTCATCGTTGATGAACTTAAAAAATATATATAGTACCTCCATTGAAAATATTATTAGCCATTCAAAAATAAGATAGATATTCTATTGAGACTAACATTTAACTAAAAATACTTAAGAAATTTTGAAGAAGAAAATTCATTAAAATTATTATTAGTTATTCTTGAACGAGATAAGTCTTCCATTGAGACTACCTTTTAGTTAAAGATACTCCAAATTTTAAAAAAAATAGAAATCATGGAACTAGATTTAAAACTACGTTCTATACACATTAATACTATAAGCAAGATTAAGAATGTTCATATCTTTTCAAATTTTGAAAAAGTGGAAGTTCTTAATGTAAATGTTACTCTGGAGGACTAACATATTAATAACACATGGACCAACATATCAATAACACATGCATAACATATGAAGAAATTAATAAAAAAATACTTGGCTTTTTTCCCTTCATAATTGAAAGAAAATTTTACTTAAAATACTAATAAAAAATAATAGGAAAAAAGTTTCAAATTTCAAATCTTTGCTAAAAGATGTTTTTGATATTAACTACTCAAAAGGAGAAAATTGAAATGAGGATCATTGATATTGATGACAACGAAGAAAAAAAATTAAAAGAAAATTTTACTTAAAATACTAATGAATGTTCAGGCGGTACATCAAAAAAATCTCCACAGTTTATGTTTATGCAGTACATTTTTTTTTTATGTGTAACGAGCAGCAAACACTGCCCCACCCGTGTCCAAGTACCCAACATCCCCCTTTTGATGCATTTCCAAGGTCTAATCGAGAGCCACTTCGTAACTAGTGTTACATAGGCATTTCGTTATGTTTGTATTTTCTGATTGTAATTAAGAAGATATTTTGACAGGTTTCCATTTTTCTAATGAAAAGATTTACAATTTACTTAGCAGTGAATAATGAAGAAAGAGAGGTACGCGAAGTTGGATACTAGATATTCTAATAGTCTAATTCCGCTTTTTGCTTCAAAGCAAATATTGTATTTGAGTTTATTAAGCGTGTAGTAAGAAAAAAGAGAGAACCTGCTTTGATGGTGACCATGAAATGAAACAAAATGAATTTGATCGCTTATTAGTCTTTTATTAAGTAAACGGAACACATCCAACCACATACGACTCTTCCAAACAGGAAGAGTACAATTTCATAGCGACTTAAGTTACTCCCTTGTTTATTTAGTTACGTAGACACGGTATCTATATTTTCTGGTCGTCGCGCACTTAAAAGCGGCTGCCCGTTGCCAAATAGCCTGTCCACACACCATTAGCACATGGATTAGATTCATCAGTCAGTATGGATTAGCCCGTTTTAAGAAGAAATATATATAATTTACAGCAGCGAACGTGGCAGACTAGATCATGGATCAACATTAATTAAATATACTTCATCAATCGATAGAAAGACTTACGAGAAGGGCGCTGAAAGTAGCAGCGGCGGGGAGGCTGACTGACGTTACAGGTTCTTGGAAGGTATGCGGCTCTCTCCTCCGCCGCCTCTTCTCTTCCACGCGATTCGCGGGCGCGCTGATCAAGTGCAGCCTCAGAATCCATGAAGAGGTCCTCCGTGGTTGAATCAAACGATTGAGATTGATCGAGTACTTGCTGTATGGCTCGGCATCGGCATTGTGGAGACATTCTTTCCAATTCCTCGCAGCATCTCTCGGATGGCTGCTCTCTCCGTCTTTGCAAATAGTCGCGGCACTCAGACAGTCGCTGCGGATCGCAGGACCGTTGTTGCTGTTGCAGGCCCTCTCGATACATAATGCCTTCGCGTGCATCAACAGTTGAGGTGCCCCACTGAAGGAGGACGAGAAGGGCTACGCCTAAGCTCACCCATTTAAGTGCCAGTCTCGTAGTGATCGGAGGGGAGAAGACACCCATTACTTTTCTTTCTTTGTTACCGTGAAGATAGGATAGATAGATATATATATGGAGCCGGGAGTTACAAGGTGGGAGACGAGGTGGATCGTAGTACTGTATTTATGGAAACATAAATGGGGAAGGCGTCTCCTTGTAAGAACATAAAAGTACAGAACAACACAACACGAAGAAGTGAACCAAATGAACAGATGTAGCGCATGCCCCATCTCACACCCACGTCCGAACTCAACCCAGAGAAAGATCGAACGCCTGCCTCCGTTTCCAATAGCCGCGTCTTTCATTTCTGCTCGGTTGATCCAAAGAACAGTAGAATCTTCCAGGGGTGTAGAATCTCTGACAGTGCTACAGTACCAGCAATTCCACTTAGATATGTATATCGCAATTTAAACAATTTAAACTAAGTCATGAGAAACTGCCTTACCCTGTTGATTTTTCACATTGAAATCAGTGGCTAAAACCGGCAAGGTTACCACAACTACCCTAGTACGCTGCGCACTTATCGAACTTCTATTAACGATGGCAAACGAAAAACGTTCAACAACCAGCATCTTAGTAACAATGAACGTATATTGCACTATAGGTTAGTAGTGCTTGACTCACGCTAACCTTACTGTACTGCCTAAAAAAGGCAATAGTCACTAAGGACAAGGTGAGTGCAGGGATGGAATTTGATGGTTAAGTTGGAGGTTATTGGATGATTTCCAAGTGAGTGCAGGGATAGAATTTGATGGGTAAGTTGGAGGTCATTGAATGATTTGCCTATCAAATACGTATTGTTTTTTTTTATAATGTTTTTCCATATTTTTGGTTAACCCACACTAAAGTTGCACACATTATTAAATTTGAAATTTATTTTAGATTTGAAATTCCTATATTGATTAGGTGTGACAATTTCCAAGAGATGAACTAGATATAATGCTCAAGGGGACAAGTGTGAACACCCCACTGGGGTTCTTAATAAAAGCAAATAGGATTTATAATTGGAGGGAAGTATTGTTGAGTTAAAAGGTTTAGGTTAGGCTAGATATAATGCTCAAGGGGACAAGTGTGAACACCCAACTCAAACATATAATGTTCAAGGGGACAAGTGTGAACACCCAACTGAAACAATGAGTTTCTTAATGAAAGTAAATAGGATTTATAATTGGAGGGAAGGATTGTTGAGTTAAAAGGTTTAGGTTAGACTAGCATTAAAAATTGAAATCCTTATAGTTTTTAAGGGCTTTTTTGGCCATTATAAGAGGGTATAAAATTCGCACAACTATATTAGTAAATGTGGTTGATATATGTTGATAAGCATCATTTTGATAAGTAAATTGGCATATAAAAGATGGAAAATGATGTGAATCTATGTGGGGAGGATTGGTAAACCATGTTTGACTGACTAAAAGTGTTCAAGTTATAGTTAAGGAGGGTTTCTTATGGTTAATATAGAATTGACTATGGTTGTCCATAACTAATTATAGTTGACTATGATTGAATATAACTCACCATGGTTATTCATGTTTGATCATGTTTGACCATAGTTACCCATGGTTAACTGTGGTTGGGTATGTTAATCCTAGTTGACGATGTTGACTAAGCGTGAAAATGGTTTGACCATTTTGACCATGGATGACCATGTTCAACAATGTTGACGTGAGTTGAGCATGTTTGACCATATTAACCATGGTGGACCATGGTTTTCCATGTTAAGCATGGTTTGACTATGGTTTCCCAAGGCTAATTATGGTTAACCAAAGATGACCATGGTTGGTCATG
This sequence comes from Pinus tabuliformis, assembly GCA_031772625.1. Taxonomy (NCBI): domain Eukaryota; kingdom Viridiplantae; phylum Streptophyta; class Pinopsida; order Pinales; family Pinaceae; genus Pinus; species Pinus tabuliformis. The sequence continues at coordinate 1,700,457,567 of CM062819.1, read as the reverse complement.
GTTACCATGACTAACAATGGCTAGCTGAAGTTGATGGTTGATTTGGTTGCCTATTGTCAACAATTGCGAACAAAATCAACTACGGTTACTGATGATTGACCATGTTGACCATAGTTGTCTACAAGCTACTATAGTTGACAATGGTTAACCATGATTAACCATAGTAAACCATACTAACCACAACTAACTATGGTTGACTACGTTGACTATGGATGAATATGATTGACTCTCATTGACCATGTTTCACTATGGTCACTATGGTTAATCTAAGAGGACTATGCCTACTTGTGGTCCACTGAGGTCGATAATGGTTGATGACTATATGTTGCTTGAAGATGACCATGTTTTCTCATGGTTGACCATGGTTGACTATGCTTGTCCATGGTTGACTATGCTCGACTAAGATTGATGTGGATGACTACAATTACCTATGGTAAGGCTTTGTGAAGCAAGATCAACCATGATCAACAATACTTTGATTTTTGTTTATCACATTGCAATGTTGAATATTAAATAAACCTTAAAACCTCATTAAATATAAATATTAAACATAATCACAAACTTTAATATTAATATTATAAATAAACCTTATTAATATTGATTTTAACATTTATTTTTTATTTATCATATTGTGATGATGAGTTTTTTTCTTTAGAATGCCATGTGATTTTTTCCCTCAAAGCATCACATTTTGATGCCACTGGGGGATTTTAACCTTAAATCTCATGGTTTACATAATACTTCATAACATGAAAATTGCCAATTGAGTTGCCTCCATGGGCATAAATATTAAAGCTTGTTTGGAAACCTTAATATGAATATCATTAATAAACCTTATTACCATGAATAATAATAATAATAGTTGTATTAATACTATTAAAATTAAATATTAAATTAACTTTAAATATTGTTAAATATAATGATGGAGCATAAACCACCCCAAATTAGATTCATCGTGACAATCATAGCAAGAGGACATGATTTCCTCTAATTTTGTGAAAAATGTTAAAATATTTGGAAGCCTCTAGAAGGCATGGCATGGAAATAGGACATGATTCCCCCTTGTTTTGCCAGGGTTTTTTTTCTTAGGTATATTAGCATCCTACCAGCATGTTTGACAGAGGCGGCTAGTACAATGTAGATCATGCCAAGAAGACAGTGAGGCCCTGAGAGGCCATAATATGTAATCTAGTTTAATTTTCAATTTATGTTTGCCTATGTGTTTCAAATTGGCATGTGTTTATTTTGTGCACAAAATCCCTATCTATTTTTTGTATTTACCACGTTATGTCCATGAGTCTTGGTTTCCAATTAAATGAGCCTAATCCATAGGAAGGTGAGAATCCTTTGCAAGCTATGATTGCCATCTAAGAGGGAGAGATGGTGTTAGGACTATCATATTACAAGCACCTTGCAATAAGATCTAACCTACTAGTGTTATGAAGACTCAAGGTGGGAGTGGGCGGAATTAATCCCAAAGGAGAGCAAAACATTGATACTCAGATCGTGAAGAGGAGTACCATAACCATGATTGCATACCCCATCCTTTCATGTGACGTCATGGGGGTGCACCCCCACCCGCACCCCCCAACTGTTGATTTAATCTATTATTCCTTTGTTGTCCAATCATTTTGGTAGAACTAGGAAAAGGATGTAGAGTGCAAACCGCCCCTTCTGCTGGCATCACAAGGGGAGGGTTCATGCACTACACAATGAACGTTGATTCTTATTGCACGATCATAATTGTTGATTCGAGGAGTCCACACTTGATGTGGAGACATCATTCATCACGAAGGTTACATGGACATGTAGAAGGTGAGGCTACAACCATGGGAATAATCCCCCCGTCACAAAATGATTGACTCGAGAGAAGAGATCATGCATGGGGCAAGCTCATGGTTTTGAATTCCACTATGGGGGCTACGAGTGAAGTTTGTTACGTGCAATCATAGCCAATTGCTACAGAAAGGAAAGGATAGCCAATTTTTCATGGACCCATAACCCATAATTTCAAGAATCGAACCACCACAGGTTTGATGTGATAAGACCGCTAGATCGCTCTTTATCAAGTGGTATTAGAGCAAGGAAATATTTCCTATAGGTTGGAGAAGAAGAGAACATGATAAGAAAGAGAGAGAGAGAGAGAGAGAGAGAGAGAGAGAGAGAGAGAGAGAGATCATATGAGTGCAAGAACATGATGAGCATAGGAAATTTGAGACATTCCAGAGGAGGTAAACTTGTGCTACCAAATTGTCAAGCTAGAAGAGAGAGCTTGGTGAGGTGTATTGTAGAGGTTTGGTTGCAGCTCACTCTCGAGTATGAGTAGATTCTCAATAATATATGAGAAGAAAGAAGGCTAATATTAAAGATGAATGAAGTTTAACAATGGTGGCACATGATTAGGATATCCTAAAGATTTTTTACCATGGGAGTATGATGTAGGAGGATAAACCCGCCAAAATTAGATTTGATATTCGGAAGCCTCTGAAAGGCACTTTGTTGCAATCATAGAAAGAGGACACATTTCAATTTTGTGTAAAATGTAAGAACATTTGGAAGCCTATAAAAGGTGTGTCATGGAAAGAGGATTTGATTCCTCGTATTTTGCTAAGGTTTTCTTTCTTTTGGTTATATAGGAAGCTTGTAAGTGTGTCTGGTAGAGGTGGCTAGTATAGTATAGAACAGGAGTCTCAGAAGGCACTTAGGCCATAAGAGGCCATAATATATAATCTAATTTAATTTTGAATTCATGTTTCCTTGTGTTTTTTAATCTACATGTGTTTATTCTGTGCATATAACACTTGTCTAATTTTTGTCTTTAGCATGTTGTGTTCATGAGTCTTGGTTTCCAATTAAATTAGCCCTAATTTGTGGGAAGGAGAGAGTCCATTATAAGGTATGGCTGTCATTTGAGAGGGAGAGATGGCACTATGACTATTGTATTACAAGCACCATGCGATAAGATCTAACTAACCTGGGTTATGAATACTCTAGGTGGAAGTGGGTGGGACCAATCCCAAAGAAAAGTGGAACGTCGATACCCAAACCGTGAAGAGGAGGACCAGAACCGCAATTCAGAATCGATAGTGTAACCACGCCATCCCACATTTACCCAGTTTAACTTGTTCACCAGGGTAAACATGAGATGATAGTTACCATGCATGACTTGATTTTCAAGACGCGCTTATGGAAAATGGGGTCCACATGTCCGGAATTGACTGCGAGTGACACATGATCACACCGTTATCAACCTAACATGACCCAACACTACTTTGTTTCAATTTAATTTTTTTAAGTTTAACAAAACTTCCTATTTTTGGAATTTTTTTAGATCCTAAACTTCAGATGTGATTTTATAGACCTAAATGACATTTTCATAGAAAACAGAGATACCAAAATAATGCCAAAATGTTCTTTATAGATCCTTTATTTGGCCTCCTCGTGGAGATATTCAAAACAAGGTATTAGGATAGCCAAACAAAGATCGTATACAAAAGTTACGACCCTAGGAAGTTGGCAGTCCAATTATTCATTTATACAAAAACTTTATGACTATGGTACCTGTAGGCCATGAATGCATATTTTGTTCACTTTTTTCATTAGTTCATCAAATATTCACCAAGAAGGCTCGCTGCCATCTCGCACTAGTTGCAATTAAACACAGATCAACACATGCATTCCTATAAATCGATCATGAGCCATCAAATCATGAATTATATCTATATCAATAGCACATCATACAATAAGAAATATATCATGCACGTAACCAACATTTAACCATAATGAAACCATGACAAACCAATCATTTAAACAAGACTAAATCATCACTTATTCTCATTGATCATCAATAACAAATAAAACCTAATAACATATGCATAAATCCAACAAAGTCAGGGACTTCCATGTACCACTCGACCAGATATTGGGCTGAACCAATTACCTCTTTCAACCAATCACCCCCGTGCCATATTCCAAGCACGAATGTGGGATCAAATGGGATAAACAAAAATAGAACCAACGAGAGCTTGCAGAGGTTAAACCACCTCAACCTTCAACCACAGTGATTTCACCTAAACTGTTCCAGAAATTACCGAAACGAAACAGGCTTGGATGCCTTAGAATTTCTTCAACATACCTAGAGGAAATTTCCTATCTTCACCCACCTGTCAAGAGTTCTAGGAGAAAACCATCTCCACCCTCAACCCTTGGGAATTTTCCTGAGATGAAATCAACTAGGATCCAAAATCTATCGACAATCCAAAGCCTAACCAAAACAAGGAACCACATTACATCATGGCTATCCAGGAAATGAAAATGGGAAGGTTATATACTGCTCTCAATCCAGGAAAAGCCCATGCCAATGACAAAAAACATAAATTATACACCAATGCAGAGACCATGCATCAAATCTCAGCATGATAAATCACACATGCACACGACTACCTTCAAATCCACTGCTATTTTATGCCCTTGCTTACTTGAGTCCTCCTTGTGTCTTAGTGCTTTTTCTCTCCCTATTGCTCTTTTCTTCTCTAAGTGAATGTTAGAGTGTCCAACAGTCTATGTGAATATTCTCTTGTCCTTTTTTTTTTTCCTTTACTTTTCCTTCATTTTCCCTTGCATGCATATTCATATCTCTTCATCTTCCTTTTCTCCTATTTTCCTTTATTTTTGTTTTTAAATTGTCATTTATTGCCTTTTTCCTTTTCTAATTCCAATGTCAATTTCCATAGCCAATAATAAACCTCTCAAAGTGATGTTTTACCCTCCATTAATCTTGGAATATGTGTCCCATGACCTTGGTTTAATTTATTTACATAGAAAATTAACCCAAGGTTGTTACAATGAGTGTGGACCCCCCTACCCACCTCATTTCATGTCACAAGTGTACCCCCCCATGTGATTTCATAATGGCACCCCTTCGCTAACCGTTTATTCCATCTGCCATGCCTCCATTGTTCAATCGTTTTGGTGGAACTAGGATTGGAACGTGGAGTGAACCCCCCTTGGCCCCCTTTTGTTGATGTCATAATGGGAGGGGTCTTACATTGCACAATGACCATTGATTCTAATGAGTCCCATCAATATGTACATTTTGAATATCATTGTGCCATCCTCTAGCATTAAAACTATCATTCTCTTACATTTATTCACTTTTTTTGTTATTTTGTGCTTAGTAAGAGGAGTAAAAGGGGTTTTTCATAGTATGTGGCCTAATGTGGTTTAATTTAAGGAAAATGAAGCATTTTTTAGGCTATTACTATGCAGGAGATTGATGGAGACAACTAGGAGAGAATCTAGAGGGTTTGTCCACCTCCTTAACTCCCTAAACTCGGCTTGGGATCATAATATCCTCTCTCACTAGTTCGATTTCATTGGCATCTGAGTGACTCATAGTCCAAGTGAATACCAAGAGGGACAAGATCCACAACTTTCGAGATCAAGGAGGGAACCACTCCTACTTCAAGGGAGCTACTTTAGCTCCCCTTTTGTACAAATAAACTAGAACAAGAGCTCATTAGGATTCAAATTTTTTGTTCAACTAGGTGTATCTATTGAGCTTCAAGCTTGACATTGTTATTTTGAAATTTGAAGTGATGTATTAGACATGCACTTTTTTATAATGATAAGTTGGATTTTAAGCTGCATCTGAGTTAGTTTCAAAGGGATGAAACCCTTGGTTTTGGCCCAACCCAGAGGCTTTCATCCATTAGGGGAATTTTGAGGTCTAAGTTGGGCCTCCTAAGGAAATTATAAAATAATAGTGGAAATAATAAAAGTAGATAGATCAGAAAATTCAGGATGTTGGTTGGCATCCTCATGATTTGATGATTCACACAGAGGGGTAGATGAGAAGCAAGGATGTTCACCCTCTACATTTCTAAAAAAAGCAGATGAAAGATAAAGTGGATTTTCAATGAATGATTGGCCCTCTTCTTTGTTGGATGATGGGCTGACAAACGGTGTGTCCTAAGAATGATAAAAAATGGGTGCATCCATGGATGGAGATACACATGAAAAATCAAGTATGGCTGGATCATCAAGGATGTCAGGAAAAAACGGAGGAGGTACGAATCGACAAGGATGGTCCCCTGCTACCGATCAATGTTCAAGCTCCCCGTCATACTCCTCCTGAATTCCAGCACATGATGGTTGTGCAACACCAACTCCGTCGATAGATTGATCCTTGTTCAAAGAAAGTGTAGAGTCCAGAATAGAAGAACACAAAATAGTGTCATCTGAAGGATGATCAGAATATGAAGACAGAGGTTGAGGTACAAAATAAATGTGACGAGGTATGGGACTCACAACCAAGTCTGCACAATAATCTAAAGGAGCGATGTCGGGAGGGCGTTATGTTTCAACAAATGTTTGTTCATGCTCTCCCACATCACTCTGCGATGGTGGTGTTGTTTGATGAGGGGACGATGGACAGTCATATGTGACAGCGACTGTGTCCATCTGTCATTGCGCAGCTCCATCACTAAAGAATGTTGAGCAGGGCTTGAGCTGAACTTCTTCTTGGGATGGATAGATTTCTTAAGAAAATACTCGAATCTATCCCGAAGATAGGGAAATTTGATCTAGCTCTTCGGAGCTTGAAACTGCAGATCACGGAAGCGCTGCCAAAAATCAATAGGTGATTCATGCGGAGCCTTCTGTTGTTGCAACAATTTTTGTTCAAGATGTTGTGGATCAAAATGATAGAAAATGTCTTCAATGAGATCACAAAAGTGCTCAAGTGAGTGCACACCATTAGTCGGTAGGCTACACAACCACCGATGTGGAGATTCGCGAAGTGTGTATGCAAACAACAGGCTAGCATGTTCTTCAGAACATCCTTCGTCCTTGTGAAGCAAGGAAAGGAAGTCATGTAAGAACTCAGGCTAGCCCACTTCGTCTTCACCATCATACGTGTATGTGGACAAGAGATCCAAAAACTCCCTCACGATGGTAACAGATTCGGCATGCGAAAAACATCTTGTAGGGATGAGAGTGCAAGACTCCATGATAGATATGCAAAGGTTCAAAACAGTTGATGAGGGCTCAGCTTGTCATTTGGCCCTCCTTCTAGTGCTAGAAATGTTGACGATGCTGGACCCGCCAACATTTCAGGGGATCTCCCCAGTAAGAAGTCCCAATTAGACCACAGACCATTTAGTGTAGGAGTCCTAGCAGTGGGTTGTACGGTAATGCCTTGACCACAGTTTCGCAAAGAGGAAAGTAAGATGTTCGTGTTGGTAGAAAGGGTGTGAAAACTGCAGCGAGTCAAGGAAGGTGAATGAGAGGTTCTAACACATGGGGAGTGAGGTGAGTGCACCCCTTGGAAACCTGTATAGTACTCAGCTTAGAAGGGAACATATGAGCAAAGATGCATCACCAGCTGGAAAGCAAGATAGTGAGCAATCCAAAGTGATGTTTAAACCAACAACAGATTTGCAATAAGATTCATACAATTGCATACAAAACAGTTCATACACAAATGTATAAGTTAAATAACATACATTTCTACAACAACCAGAATAGTCCAACTACAATAAAAACATATGCGTGAAAACTTGCTTGCTTTGTTATATTAAGAAGTCTAAGTTCCAGTCATACAATAAATCCATGTCCAACCACTAGTTCTAATAGTGGAACGTTATAGCCACAATCACCTGCTCCTCCAAAGAGATATACTAGCTCTACATAGTGGAGAAGCCAAGGTGCATTACAATACTGTCCAAGCTTTCTCTAAGATAGTCTTATCGAAGCTTGGGTGACCAAAAGCCTATACAATGAGTCATGAGGTATTATTTATAGCAAAGGGTGGGGTGACCCTTGACATTCCCCTTTGAGACTATTCATATATCCTCATGACTCTTCAACTACTCTATGGTTGTTACATTCAACTATTGACACTTGAACTTCCACTTGAAAATACGTTACATCACAATGCACATGTGCCCATGTGAGACAGAAAGGTTTGAGAAAGCCATGCAAGACATCACTGACACTCGAACCGTTGTGGTGAGGTCAACTCTTTGACATGGTTGTGATGGTCGAATGATCTAGGTGGATATTGGTGGCCACCCACCCATTCCACTTGGATCCCACCATTGTTTCTTTTAGTTTTTCAGTTTCCTTATTTGTAACACAATTTACTATTTTTGGTAGTGTCATGAACATCTAGAGCCATTTTGAGGCCCTAAACGATGTTTTTTGGGAAAACCGAGAGCATCAATGGTTATGGAACTAATGTTTCTCACTAAAACGTTGCAATCCTTGGATATATATTTCTAACGAGGTATTGTTCATGTCAAACGAAGATCGTATGCCAAAGTTACGACCCCGGGAAGTTGATGTACCAATTTTCCCAAACAAGGCCCATAGTTTGGCACTTCATATCCTAGGGTTAGGTTTTTGGATGTTTAGGGTTTTCCATTGTTTCTCAACAATAAATAGACCTTCGATCGTCATTGTAACACAGTTCAGAGGCATGTAGCCAGCACATCTCATCTCAGAGATGAGCCACCATCATCCGAGCTAGTCATATTTCCATTCCATTTGTAAGCATATTTCAATATTTGATAATAATGAAATGAAGTGTTATTTCTACTGCATCTTTGAATTTATGGTTATATGTGTAATTTGTTGCATTCCTATTTAAATCCGGATTAGTGGTATCAGAGCAGGTCTGCTCTTTCTCTGTTTTTCTTTACATGTCCCCGACGAGGTAAGGATATAAAGAGTTAGGGCTTGAACTGGTCCAACCTTTGCAAGACCAACCTCGCAAATCCCAATAGCCTCCCATGGTGGATGACAAGGAAGATGAGGGGGCAGGACATCCTATCGAAATCTTGCTCGAAGAAGCCCCAAAGTGACAAAGGAACGTGATGATGGACAACTTTGCCCAGATCCTTCAGCGCCCACCCAAGGGTCACACATCTACTTCCGACAGCTACTCTGGAAGTGACACACCCTTTAAGGTACAAGTTAACTTTGACATTCCCATATTTGAGGGTCAAACAGATGCAATCACTGTAGATAAATGGTTAAATCTGCTAGAAGGATATTTTCCCGTTCATGATTTTTCTAGCTGAGAAAAGATCACTTTTGCACTTCTCAAAGCAACCCCCCACGTCAAGGATTGGTAGGAAACCTACTGTGAGCAGAAGGATGAAAGTACAAACTCACTGTTTTTAGCTGCACCCCCTTGGAACTCATTCTGGATTGCCATCAAGGAGCAATACTACCCTGTCGAGAGATATGAGGATAAATACATAAAGTGGACAACGCTGTGAGAAGGATGGGAGCAAGATGTGCCGGAGTTTACCAATGTTTTTCATACCCTTTGCACAAAGTTGGGTATCAAGGATTTTGAGAAGCATTTGGTTCTCAAATACCACTGTTGCTTGCACAGGTACATCCAAGATGAGATGGAATTCCTAGACATCTCCTCGCTTGGCACAACATATCAATATGCCGTAAAGATTGAGAAAAAGTTTAAACAAAAGAAGTGATACTTTGGATCTACGAATCCGAAGCAAGGGAAAGGTGCCCCCAAATCGCAAAACAAAGGACAAAGCCAAGGCGGGATGGCCCAGGACAACCCGCCAAAGCCGCAAGCAAAGAAAATTTCTGCAAAGGCAAAGAAGGACATGGGAAAGTGGTGTGAGTTCCATAACAGCTCCACTCACAACACAAGTGAGTGTTGGGCCAAGAAGTCACTGGTGGCCAAGCTAAAGGCTTCAGAATCAGATGCATGTTCCGACTCTGAGTCAAAACCAAACAAGGGGAATGAAAAAGGGAAGTAGATTATGGATGCATAACCCAACACCACTGTTGCCACCATGAAGATCCAGAAGGAGGAACTCAAAGATCCAGAGGAGGAGGAGTGCCTCTTCCACTCCCAGATGTGGGTAAAGGGTTCCCCACTACAATTCATTGTTGAAGGGGCAGCCAAAAGAACTTCATTTCGGTAAAGTTCGTTAAGTAGATGGGCTTACCTACCACAACACATCCACAACCATACACCATCGGGTGGCTTCAACAATGATGGGATCTTCGCGTGAGCCAACAATGTCACCTTCCATACAACATCAAGCCCTTTACGAATGAGGTATTATGTGATGTTTCTCCCCTTGATGTTTGTGATGTATTATTAGGCCAACCATACTTATGGAAGTGACATGTTGTGTATGAGTCAAGGCCTTGTGTTGTTATTGTTACTTTGGGAAATAAGTTGTGCAGGAAACTGGAGGTAGCACCGCCTATCGCCATCTCTTTGGTTACTGCAAAAAAATTCAGTAAGCTCATTTCCAAAACTGGGAAATTTGTTTTTATGATGATATGCCCTCAGGGAAAGACGAAGACAGTGGCCACGACTTCTAAACTGGGCCCATCCACATGGCAACAACAGATGAACAAGGTTGTGGAGGAGTACAAGGACATCTTCACCTCCCCCACAAGGGTGCCTCTGTATTGTCAAGTCAAGAACTCCATCAATCTGACCCCAGGTGCACTGCTGCGTAATGGACCAATCTATTAGTGCTCCATTCTGGAGAACGACAAAATCAAGGGGCAGATTTACGAGCTACTACAGAAAGGTCACATTCGTCTAAATTCATCGCACTACGGGAGCCCAATCGTGTTGGTACAGAAGAAGGATGGGACTTGGAGACTCTATATTGACTATCGGGCGCTGAACAAGATCACTATCCGGAATAGGTACCTGATCCCACGGATTGATGACTTTCTGGACCAATTGGAGGGGGAAAATATTTCAGCATGATCGACTTGAAGTTCGGCTATCACCAGGTACCAATCCAACGCTTTCATGTGTGGAAGAATACCTTAAAAGCCATGGAGGGCCTTTTCGAATGGTTGGTTATGCCTTTTGGGTTGAAGAATGCTCCTAAAACCTTCATGAAGATGGTGAATGACATATTGTGGCCATTCACCAACTCATTTGTAGTGGTATACTTGGATGACATCCTGACTTTCAGCCAGAGTTGGGAAGAGCACCTCCACAACATCCAACAGGTTCTCCAAACACTGCGGAAACACAAGCTATGTGCCAATTTGGAGAAATGAACTTTTGGCATGACCCAGGTTCAATATCTCAGATACATTATTGATGAACGAGGGGTGCTTGTGGATCCATCCAAGATCCAAGTCATTCAGGATTGGCCAGCTCCAACCACTCTGACAGAGCTCTGTAGCTTTCTGGGTATTTCCAATTTCTACCTCAGGTTCATGTTGGGATTCTCTCATATCACTTCGCCCTTGAGTCAAGTCACCAAGCAAGGAGCGAAAGCAAATTTATTTTGGTCTGGATCTCAACAGAAAGCATTCGTAGAGTTGAAACAACGCCTCTGCTCTGCACCAATGCTCACTTTACCAGACTTCCAACAACCATTTGAGATCGAGACAGATGCCTCTGACTATGCTATTGGGGCAATCCTTACTCAACATGGGCATCTAGTGGCATATCACAGTGAGACACTTTTAGACACAGTATGGAAGTATCCCACTTATGAAAAAGAGATGTACTCCATTGTGCAAGTCTGCCGACAATGGAAGCATTATATTTTGGGGAAAGAAACGATCATCCACACAAACCACCGACCCCTGTAGTTCATACAGACGCAAGGGAAGTTGAAAAGTGATCGCCATCAAGAGTGGTCCAGATACTTGCAGCAGTTCCATTTGACTATCAAGTATAATAAGGGTAGAACCAATAATGTTGCAGACTGCCTCAACCGACCACCGATCATGGTGTTAACCACCGTGGTCAACTCTTATGGGCACGAAACTTCTAATTGGCCACTTCTCTACAAAAGCAACCTAGAATCTAGCCACACATACCAGGTGCTCTTGGAGGGTCAGCAAGTTCCATATTTTCACATTCAGGATGCCTTGCTATGCCACTTGGGACACCTTTATGTTCCTTTAAGTGAGCGAGCCAAGATTATTTGGGAAGCGCACTACAGTTGGGCTGCTGGGCATTTTGGGGTCGAGAAAATAATGGTAGTATTGCACAAGTATTTCTATTCTCTGAATCTTCGACAAGATGTCGGGAACTACATCAGATCTTGCACTGCCTACACCATTGCCAAATCGACCATTAAGAATTAAGGCCTCTATACTCCGCTGCCTACCCCTAGTCAACCTTGGGAATCCATCTCTATGGATTACATGTTGGGCTTTCCTTCTACTAAGCATGGGAATGACTGTGATTTTTTGGTCCTCAACAGATTCTCGAAGATGGCCATTATGGCGGCCTCCAAGAAAAATATCACAGCAGCCACTGCTAAACTCTTCTTTGAACGAGTGTGGGTACACTTTGGAATCCCAAAGTCTTTCATCTCAGATCACAATAGCAAGTTCCTCAGTACAGTTTGGTCCAATCTCTGGTCGATGCTAGACACCAAGCTCACTAAGTCAACAACTTTCCATCCCCAAACTGATGGTTAGATAGAGGTCGTCAACAGGATGATCATACACATTTTGCACATGTACAACTCAAAGCATCCATGCACATGGGATGAGAGCCTTCCCTATGTCCAACACAGCTATAACTAGGATCTCCATAGCACGACTGGCCATAGGACTTTTCAGGTGGTATTGGGATTTCGGCCGTTATGTCCCATTGATTTGGCCATACCATTTGCAACTACTCAGGTAGATTCGGCTCATGTCCAGTCGGAAGTCGATAAGGCAAACAACTTCATTAAGCACATCCAACCTATCTGCCACCAAGTCCATGACATTCTGGAGAAATCAAATTCTAAGTACAAACATCGACATGATCAACATTAGGTTCCACACAAGTTTCAAGTGGGCGACAAAGTCTAGTTGCATTCGCAGAAGGAATGCCTTACCAAAACCTATTGGAAACTCGGACCACTATGATATGGTCCTTACAACATTAACAAGGCTATGGGAGACAACACATTTGATCTCAGAATTCCCCCATTCCTTAGCCTACATCAAGTGTTCAATGTGGACCGTCTTCAACCATACTTCCCACCATTGTTGGACACATCATACATTGCAGAAAAGCTCACACCTATAGAGTTAAATCCAGGTTGCATGGAGCAAGCCACAACTGATTGGATCATGGACACATAGATCAAGAACACCCAAAAACAAAGGATCCAACTATATCGAGCTGTCAAAGTAGGCCAACTCCCTCACCAGGTCTAGTGGCTCACCAGGGACCAAGTTCCATAGAAGTTTCCTCATCTCATGGAGGAACTAAACGCAATGGGGACCATTGCTTCCTCGGGGGGGGGAATGATCTAGGTGGATATTGGTGGCCACCCTCCTATTCCACTTGGACCCCACCATTGTTTCTTTTAGTTTTCTAGTTTCCTTATTTCTAGCAGAATTTACTATTTTTCGTAGTTTTTAGGTCCTAAACTTCCTGAGCTGTTTTGAGGCCCTAAACAAGAGTTTTTTGGAAAATAGGGAGCAACATGGGTACTAGATTGATGTTTCTGTTAATGTCCCACCCTAACCCCCTTATTTATGTCTTGGGATCACGTCATAGTCAAGAGTCAATAAAGCCCATATTAATATTTGTAAGTGGTTAACCCGCAATTAATGACGAGACCACAGTTAGTTGCAAATGGGCGGAAGTATTAGATAGATGGTAAATAGGCAGTAGTATTAGATAGATGGTATTAATAAAACCCACGATATTGGCTCGTGGTATTGCATGTATGAGTCATATATAAAGGATAGAGACTCCCTGCGAGGAGCATTGTGTCTTGTTTTGTAATCGAGCTCTGCTCTATTGGAGGTTGCCCCCTCGAAGAGGCATGTGAACATTTCTCTCTGAATAATAAAATCATTGCTATTCTGTGTTCTGGGTATATTTTCTTCACATATTTTGTGTTCTCGGTATCTTTTCTTCGCTTGGGTATTGATTTGCAGGTTAAGAGCATAACAAGTGGTATCAGAGCACTTTCCAGGGCTCGGTGGGATCTCCAAATTTTAGCAAATTTTTTTTTTGGCTAGAGATGTGTTCTGACGTCTTTAAACCACGGGATCTATCGTTAAGCGCATAAACCTGCGGATTTGGGGAGGCATGCACGCAGGAAATACAAGAGGTGGTCACGTCTGTTGGACTCCCTTGTAACCCCTGTAGGTACCCCTTCGAGTAGTAGCGCATTAGACAGAACCGCGCACGGATTATCTTCCACGTACCCTCTGGGTATATAGGAAGCCCCCTAACTCCCTTGAAACCTCGTCATAGATAAACCTTCGGCCGTCTTGTTGCTACAGTACACCCAGAACAGCACTCGGAGAGATTACTCGCCCGTACGATAGGGTAGTCGGGTTGTACGGCTAAGGGTACGGTCGATCCTCCTTAGTTAGAGCCCTGAAACATTGGGCCGAGTACTACTGTCAGACCCTTATGTATATTGCGATCTGTAGCACCTGACACTCCCCAAGACCATAGTTTCCTTTCTATCGGGGGATCACACATCATCTATTCCAGATCAGCAGCAACAGTTGTTCCACCATTCAAATCTCTCAGATCGACCAGATCGGATATTCCAGATCAGCAGCAGCAGTTGTTCCACCATTCAGATCTCTCAGATCCACCAGATCGGATATTCCAGATCAACAACAGCAGTTGTTCCACCATTCAGATATCTCAGATCCACCAGATTAGAGTAGTTACGAAGGGTTCCTGTACCTGGATATGATTTTCGCAGGACTTTTGGCGGCATTGACAGTTTGAGGATTTGGCGACTGCAGTATTGATTAGGAAGGAGTAAAACTCCGTTAGGAGTTTTCCAAAAAAAAAAAAAAAAAGTCTGAGATCTTCCGAAGTGTTTATTTGTGACCTAGCCCATCAGCATCAGGACAACGAGCTGAGCACGGTGGTACCATTCAATATCTTAGCAAAAAAAATTTTGGCAGTCCCAAATTTTCATCAAGTTGGTGTATGGTAGAAACTAGAGCTCAAGCAATGGCCAATGAAAGACTAGAAAAACTTGAAACAGATATGAACGAGCTCAAAGATTCGCTTAAAGACCTATCGAGCATGGTACGACAAGCACTCGCCAAGGGCAAGGAGCCAGCTCTTGAGGTACCATATAATGACCATATACACCTTGAGGGTGAGTCTAGCCACTCTCCTCACGTCTGGCACACCCATCCACCACCTCCTAAGTTGGATAGTCAGCGACCTCCCAAGTTGGATATACAGAAATTTGATGGTTCTAACCCGTCCGCATGGCTAGCACAAACGGAACAGTATTTCAAATTGAATCATCTCCAAGATGATTGGACAAAGATTGGAGTGGGGACCATGTACTTGGACAATGAACGATGGCAATGGGCAGAATGGCATCAATGTCGCAATGCACCCTTTTCGAGTTGGGCCCAATTTTCCAAAGCTCTTCGAGATCGCTTTGAACAGGGAGACTCCTTTTTGGGCCGTCTCACTAAGCTCCGACAGACGGGTACAGTGGATGAATATATCACCGCTTTTGAAGCCTTGGCCTTCCGCACTGACCATCTCTCAGATGATTTCTACACGGAATGTTTTATCAGTGGTCTTAAAGAAGCCATCAAAGCTCAAGTTCTACTCCACCACCCTCCCACATGGACGGAGGCTTGCCAGGTAGCCCGTAAGGTGGAGCGTGCCATAACAACCCAATACAGCCGCCCCAATTTCCCCACTAAAGGTCGTCCCCCACAAGCTCATACCACGACTCAGACACTTAAGGTCCAAAAGGTGTCACCTCAGGAAATGGCCGAGAGAAGAAAGCAAGGACTATGTTACTACTGTGATGAAAAATATTCCCCTGGGCATAAATGCAAGGAGCCCAAGTTTTTTCAAATAGATGCCACTGACTACAGCTCCACCGAGGAAGATCCACCTCTTGAGGAACCGGAGGCGATCGAAGAAGACAACCAAAAGGAGATTGTATCTGATGACCCAGTTATTTCGCTCAATGCGTTGGCAGGAATCTCTTCCCCTCAAACTCTCAAAATCAGGGGCTTTCTTAAACATCGCCCAGTAATCGTCTTGATTGATAGTGGAAGTACCCATAATTTCATCCATCAAAAAATCGCCGAAGCAGCGCATTGCTATGTACGGGCAGTCTCTAACTTCCAGGTCCAAATTGCAGATGGGAGCACAATGAAATGTGAAGGCCGCTGTGAAAATGTCAAACTTCAAATGGGGGATTATCAGTTGAAAGCCCACATGTTTGCCATACACATGGGGGGCTGCGACATTGTCCTAGGTGTTGAATGGCTCCGCACCCTTGGGCCAATCACAATGGATTTCCAGGAGCTATATATGAGTTTTAAGCAGAACAACTCCACACATACCCTCCGTGGACTTCAGGCAGGAGCCCCCTCTATCATCAGCTCGCATAGAATGGAAAAATTGTTAAAAAAGGGCCATCATGGAGTGGTAGCTCAATTTAATGCCATCCAGGTAGTAGACACCATGTCTCCGCCAGTTCATCCTGAGATGCAACCGATTTTAAATAAACATCATACGGTCTTTGACAATCCTCATGAGCTTCCATCCTCGTGAGGGGAACATGATCATAGCATCACATTGGTTCCAGGGGCCCAACCCCCAAATGTGCGGCCATACAGATACCCGTTCACCCAAAAGAATGAAATAGAAAAAATCATCAAGGAATTGTTGGAAGCAGGTATCATTCGTCCCAGCATTAGTCCTTATTCATCCCCAGTGGTCATGGTCCTCAAGAAAGATGGGGAGTGGCGGATGTGTCCCGACTTCAGGGCCCTCAATAAGTTAACAGTCAAAGATAAATTTCCCATCCCAGTGGTTGACGATTTTCTGGACGAACTCAATGGGGCTCAATTCTTCACTAAGTTGGATCTTCGCTCAGGCTATCACCAAATTCGCATGAAGGAAGTCAACATTCCCAAGACAACTTTCAGAACTCATGAAGGCCATTACGAGTTCCTCGTCATGCCATTTGGTCTTTGTAGTGCCCCCTCTACTTTTCAGAGCCTTATGAATCACCTCCTCAAACCATATCTCAGAAAATTTGTCCTTGTCTTCTTCGATGACATCCTCATCTATAGTGGCACTTGGGCGGCACATCTTCAGCATGTAGATCTACTCTTGCAACTGCTCCCGATGGATGTTTGATGGATCCTTCTCATTCATGTGTCTCTTCCTAGGTGGTACTATTACTTCTAACTTTGAGGCTCACTTTTCTCCGCACTTTGCAGTAGAAGAACCTTGACACAATGGCAACTACAGACTCACCAGGCACATGTCCCTTGCTTTTCAAGGACATCGTTCCATCCCTCTCGTGTGTTGACAATTAGAGCCAAGGAATATCTTTGGGATATATGGCAACCAGGCCGATATTCCGGATGAGGCTCCTGCACCAAATGGTGTGAGGTCTAATTGAGACTTCACATCAGGCAGACCCCCTTGGTTGACGAATTTTTAGCACTATGAACGGGAGCATTAAGTGGTTGCTAGCAAGATCAAGATAGTAAGACTGAGTGAGCATTTGAGGTTTCGATTTGGGAGCACAATTGTGCATTGGTCATGAGTCTTGAATATAAACTCCTACGGGTTAGGATGCAACGGTACCAGAGATGCTCTAGTTTAGCTAAAAGGGTTGTATAAGTCATGCTAGATTGTAGAGTGCCTCTTAATGCATTTAGGTATTAATGCACTAAAAAGATAAGTTGTCGAAAGCTACAAAAATAATAGACTTATTTAATAACTTTGTTTAGAATATTGAAATGATTGAGTGCTTTTCTAGTTCAAGCAACTTATAAATTTAATACTTCGAATATATCAATTCAATATTTATAAAAATATCTTATAAAATAATAAAAAATTTAAAATAATAAATGAAATAAATTTTATACATTTATATAATATTTTGGAGTAGATTTCTGACCAACGGTGAAAGATGGCATACCTATATAAATTTTATATGTTTAATGTAATATAATGTTTTGGAGTGGATTTCTTACTAAGAATGAAGGATTGCATATCTTGATATGCTCATCAATGTAAAAGTGAGTTGAATATGGACAGCCATACAAAGATATATGGCCAATTTGATTTTATTTCTGTACGATAAACTACAGTCAGAGTTTAAGTAATTCTCATTCCGATGGTCATTACGAGATGGAAGCCTGGAGAAGGCCGTCCGAATTCCTTTTTCAGTAGAAGTAAAGATGATGAGATGGTATCATTATTAACTAGCATAAATTCATTAACAAGTAAACATGACGAGGTGAGTATCGTTATTAACTACTAAATATTCATTAGTTTTAACAAAAGTATTGACTGACTATTGATTACTAAGGATTCATTAGTATTGAGTGTTCATTGACTATTGATAAGTAAAGATTCATTAGTATTAATAAAAGTGTTGAAGGGATTTTATATTTTTTTGTAATGTACAAGTATTTTAATTATTTTATTGGTTAATTATTTTATACTAAAGGTTAAAAGTATATATTTAAATAAATTGAATTATTTTATATTAAATAATTAAAATTTACATTTTAATAAAAAAATTAATATTTCATCATTTTTAATAAAAAATAAACCATTCTTTATATACATGGAATTTGAAACCACTTGAAAATGTGTCTTTATCTCATAATCATTAATCTAATCAATCATATCGAAATTTGAAACCACTTGATCATGTGTTTTTATCTCATAATCATGAATCTAATCAACCATATCGAAATTTGAAACCACTTGATCATGTGTTTTTATCTCATAATCATGAATCTATTCAACCATATCAAAATTTGAAACCACTTGATCATGTGGTTTTATTTCATAATTATGAATCTAATCAACCATATCGAAAGTATAGACATTAGCATGTTTAGGGTTACATTAAACTAAAATGTGGGGCTGCCTATAACATGCTTTTTTCTCAGTACTCAATTCATGCTAATCCATGTAATTAATGTTTTTAGGCATTGATCATGCTTTAAATGAGGTAGTTTCCTTGATAATTGATCTTAAATTTAGGTGTTATATGGTAATTGTTAAGCACTATGTGTCATATGGTAAATATTAAGCACTATAGTAATTTAGTGATTGAGTGTTATCTAGTAAATGTTAAGCATTGTGTTTATTAAATTTACATCTTGTTCATTGGATATGACTTGTCTTCAATTAGTTCAATGTTTCTATATTCATTATCATGCTTTAAATTAGGTAGCTTTCAGATACATTTTATATCAAATATATTAAATTTAGATGTTACATTGCAAATGTTAGGCACCATGTTTCATATAGAAAATATTAAGCACCATGTGGTAAGCCAATGATTGGCCTATTAAATTTATATCTACTCATTGGATATCACTTTATTCTTATCGAATGGATCAAATCAATCTTAAATGGTAAATATTAAGCACCGTGTAGTAAGTCATTAATTGGCTTATTGACTTCACATCTTGTCCATTGGATATGATTTTATTCTCATCCAATAGATTAGATGTAAAGGCAACAAAACAATCATTTTATTATTGCATGTTGCTTAACATTTTCCGTGGTATCACATCATATAACACCATTGTGACATAGATCTATGGCTCTTAAATCCATTTAGCTCTTAAGTTAATTAAACATTAATGTTCAATTAGCTCAATAATTCTACGAATTGATCATGTTTTGCATGAAGTTTAAGTGATTTGGATTGTTAGTCTAGTTTTATAGCTATATATTGATTCCTTTTTATAGTGTTATCTTATTTCCTCAACTCTATATTGATCGAATGGAGGAAGCCTAGGGAATTGAAAATAATTATTTAACGAATCTGATTGGTGGGTAGAGGATTTTCCCTAATGATTAAGGGGAAGCTAATTGCGTGGTTTTTTTAAGATTGATGGATATAGACTTAATTGGTGAATCATTATAGGTTTTGGAGGGAAATTAATTATTTTAGATTTAGATGGAGAGTCATTATAGATTTTGGAAAGTATTCAATTGTTTTAAATCTAGTTAGGGTAATCATTATAAGTTTTGGGAAGTATTTTACTTTATTTTAAGATGTAGTTGGGGAATTTCCTCAATAGTTAGGGGAAGTCAATTGCATTTTTTTTTTGAAAATTTATGTGATACATAATTCTTTCAAATCTATTTGGGGAATCATTGTAAGTTTTGGGAGATAATAATTTTTTTCAGGAGAATTTACAATTTAGAATATTTTCTTTTAAACTATGATGCTTCATCATAGAGGTAATGGTTGGGTATGTTAGGCATTAGTTGATTAATTAATTATGAAATATTAAGAAATGTGAGCATTAAATTGTGAAAACTCTACATTTTGATGGTGTTCTTGGTTAATGTTGGTGTCCTTGAACCATCAAGTAATATAATTATTAGGATGGTAAAACACTCTTAGATGTTAAGTCACTGGTTTAATTCCAAACCCTAATTGGTTGTAAGCCTTGGACATAACCATGATGTAGCCTCATCATTGATGAACTTAAAAAATATATATATAGTACCCCCATTGAAAATATTATTAGCCATTCAAAAATAAGATAGATATTCTATTGAGACTAACATTTAACTAAAAATACTTAAGAAATTTTGAAGAAGAAAATTCATTAAAATTATTATTAGTTATTCTTGAACGAGATAAGTCTTCCATTGAGACTACCTTTTAGTTAAAGATACTCCAAATTTAAAAAAAAAAAGAAATCATGGAACTAGATTTAAAACTACGTTCTACACACATTAATACTATAAGCAAGATTAAGAATGTTCATATCTTTTCAAATTTTGAAAAAGTGGAAGTTCTTAATGTAAATGTTACTCTGGAGGACTAACATATTAATAACACATGGACCAACATATCAATAACACATGCATAACATATGAAGAAATTAATAAAAAAATACTTGGCTTTTTTCCCTTCATAATTGAAAGAAAATTTTACTTAAAATACTAATAAAAAATAATAGGAAAAAAGTTTCAAATTTCAAATCTTTGCTAAAGATGTTTTTGATATTAACTACTCAAAAGGAGAAAATTGAAATGAGGATCATTGATATTGATGACAATGAAGGAAAAAAATTAAAAGAAAATTTTACT
Source organism: Pinus tabuliformis (assembly GCA_031772625.1). Taxonomy (NCBI): domain Eukaryota; kingdom Viridiplantae; phylum Streptophyta; class Pinopsida; order Pinales; family Pinaceae; genus Pinus; species Pinus tabuliformis. The sequence goes on along the minus strand of CM062819.1, from coordinate 1,700,436,476 downwards.
TAAAATACTAATGAAAAATTAATAGGAAAAAAATTTCAAATTTCAAATCTTTACTAAAAATGTTTTTGATATTAACTACTCAAAAGGAGAAAATTGAAAACAGGATTATTGATATTGATGATCATGAAGAAAAAATAAGAAAACAATGGATGAAATTAATACATGGAATAAATTGAAATAATTTGGTTACAATGCTCAGTGTGGAAAAAAAAAGTAACCAATACTTTATAAAGTTGTAACCAAGAAAGTAACCAATATTTTATGAAGTTGCATTTAGTTATAGTGTTTCCATGGTTCATCCCTAACATCATTGCACAAAAAGAGAAGAAGGTGACGAATATTTTATTAATTTGCATTAGGCATAAAAGAGAAGGCCGGGAACATTTATTTTTACAAAAATTAATTATAACCCTTATAAAGAAAGAATTAAAGAAGTTTATTTACAAAAGGTATAAAAAAACAAAATTATGTATAAGTATCATAAAGAAAATAAAAAATATATATTTATAACCATCATTCAAAAAAAATCTATTTATAACCATCCATGAAAGATTTTGACCGGCAGGAAGGTTTTGAAATTCCGCGCCTGGTCGAGTCCTCTTTTATATGCTCACTAATCTCGAAATGGAATGTTCAGGCGGTACATCAAAAAAATCTCCACAGTTTATGTTTATGCAGTACATTTTTTTTTATGTGTAACGAGCAGCAAACACTGCCCCACCCGTGTCCAAGTACCCAACATCCCCCTTTTGATGCATTTCCAAGGTCTAATCGAGAGCCACTTCGTAACTAGTGTTACATAGGCATTTCTTTATGTTTGTATTTTCTGATTGTAATTAAGAAGATATTTTGACAGGTTTCCATTTTTCTAATGAAAAGATTTACAATTTACTTAGCAGTGAATAATGAAGAAAGAGAGGTACGCGAAGTTGGATACTAGATATTCTAATAGTCTAATTCCGCTTTTTGCTTCAAAGCAAATATTGTATTTGAGTTTATTAAGCGTGTAGTAAAAAAAAAGAGAGAACCTGCTTTGATGGTGACCATGAAATGAAACAAAATGAATTTGATCGCTTATTAGTCTTTTATTAAGTAAAGGGAACACATCCAACCACATACGACTCTTCCAAACAGGAAGACTCTTCCAAACAGGAAGAGTACAATTTCATAGCGACTTAAGTTACTCCCTTGTTTATTTAGTTACGTAGACACGGTATCTATATTTTCTGGTCGTCGCGCACTTAAAAGCGGCTGCCCGTTGCCAAATAGCCTGTCCACACACCATTAGCACATGGATTAGATTCATCAGTCAGTATGGATTAGCCCGTTTTAAGAAGAAATATATATAATTTACAGCAGCGAACGTGGCAGACTAGATCATGGATCAACATTAATTAAATATACTTCATCAATCGATAGAAAGACTTACGAGAAGGGCGCTGAAAGTAGCAGCGGCGGGGAGGCTGACTGACGTTACAGGTTCTTGGAAGGTATGCGGCTCTCTCCTCCGCCGCCTCTTCTCTTCCACGCGATTCGCGGGCGCGCTGATCAAGGGCAGCCTCAGAATCCATGAAGAGGTCCTCCGTGGTTGAATCAAACGATTGAGATTGATCGAGTACTTGCTGTATGGCTCGGCATCGGCATTGTGGAGACATTCTTTCCAATTCCTCGCAGCATCTCTCGGATGGCTGCTCTCTCTGTCTTTGCAAATAGTCGCGGCACTCAGACAGTCGCTGCGGATCGCAGGACCGTTGTTGCTGTTGCAGGCCCTCTCGATACATAACGCCTTCGCGTGCATCAACAGTTGAGGTGCCCCACTGAAGGAGGACGAGAAGGGCTACGCCTAACCTCACCCATTTAAGTGCCAGTCTCGTAGTGATCGGAGGGGAGAAGACACCCATTACTTTTCTTCTTTGTTACCGTGAAGATAGGATAGATAGATATATATATGGAGCCGGGAGTTACAAGGTGGGAGACGAGGTGGATCGTAGTACTGTATTTATGGAAACATAAATGGGGAAGGCGTCCCCTTGTAAGAACATAAAAGTACAGAACAACACAACACGAAGAAGTGAACCAAATGAACAGATGTAGCGCATGCCCCATCTCACACCCACGTCCGAACTCAACCCAGAGAAAGATCGAACGCCTGCCTCCGTTTCCAATAGCCGCGTCTTTCATTTCTGCTCGGTTGATCCAAAGAACAGTAGAATCTTCCAGGGGTGTAGAATCTCTGACAGTGCTACAGTACCAGCAATTCCACTTAGATATGTATATCGCAATTTAAACAATTTAAACTAAGTCATGAGAAACTGCCTTACCCTGTTGATTTTTCACATTGAAATCAGTGGCTAAAACCGGCAAGGTTACCACAACCACCCTAGTACGCTGCGCACTTATCGAACTTCTATTAACGATGGCAAACGAAAAACGTTCAACAACCAGCATCTTAGTAACAATGAACCTATATTGCACTATAGGTTAGTAGTGCTTGACTCACGCTAACCTTACTGTACTGCCTAAAAAAGGCAATAGTCACTAAGGACAAGGTGAGTGCAGGGATGGAATTTGATGGGTAAGTTGGAGGTTATTGGATGATTTCCAAGTGAGTGCAGGGATAGAATTTGATGGGTAAGTTGGAGGTCATTGGATGATTTGCCTATCAAATACGCGTTGTTTTTTTTTTTATAATGTTTTTCCATATTTTTGGTTAACGCACACTAAAGTTGCACACATTATTAAATTTGAAATTTATTTTAGATTTGAAATTCCTATATTGATTAGGTGTGACAATTTCCAAGAGATGAACTAGATATAATGCTCAAGGGGACAAGTGTGAACACCCCACTGAAACACTGAGGTTCTTAATAAAAGCAAATAGGATTTATAATTGGAGGGAAGTATTGTTGAGTTAAAAGGTTTAGGTTAGGCTGGATATAATGCTCAAGGGGACAAGTGTGAACACCCAACTAAAACAATGAGTTTCTTAATGAAAGTAAATAGGATTTATAATTGGAGGGAAGGATTGTTGAGTTAAAAGGTTTAGGTTAGACTAGCATTAAAAATTGAAATCCTTATAGTTTTTAAGGGCTTTTTTGGCCATTATAAGAGGGTATAAAATTCGCACAACTATATTAGTAAATGTGGTTGATATATGTTGATAAGCATCATTTTGATAAGTAAATTGGCATATAAAAGATGGAAAATGATGTGAATCTATGTGGGGAGGATTGGTAAACCATGTTTGACTGACTAAAAGTGTTCAAGTTATAGTTAAGGAGGGTTTCTTATGGTTAATATAGAATTGACTATGGTTGTCCATAACTAATTATAGTTGACTATGATTGAATATAACTCACCATGGTTATTCATGTTTGATCATGTTTGACCATAGTTACCCATGGTTAACTGTGGTTGGGTATGTTAATCCTAGTTGACGATGTTGACTAAGCGTGAAAATGGTTTGACCATTTTGACCATGGATGACCATGTTCAACAATGTTGACGTGAGTTGAGCATGTTTGACCATATTAACCATGGTGGACCATGGTTTTCCATGTTAAGCATGGTTTGACTATGGTTTTCCAAGGCTAATTATGGTTAACCAAAGATGACCATGGTTGGTCATGGTTACCATGACTAACAATGGCTAGCTGAAGTTGATGGTTGATTTGGTTGCCTATTGTCAACAATTGCGAACAAAATCAACTACGGTTACTGATGATTGACCATGTTGACCATAGTTGTCTACAAGCTACTATAGTTGACAATGGTTAACCATGATTAACCATAGTAAACCATACTAACCACAACTAACTATGGTTGACCACGTTGACTATGGATGAATATGATTGACTCTCATTGACCATGTTTCACTATGGTCACTATGGTTAATCTAAGAGGACTATGCCTACTTGTGGTCCACTGAGGTCGATAATGGTTGATGACTATATGTTGCTTGAAGATGACCATGTTTTCTCATGGTTGACCATGGTTGACTATGCTTGTCCATGGTTGACTATGCTCGACTAAGATTGATGTGGATGACTACAATTACCTATGGTAAGGCTTTGTGAAGCAAGATCAACCATGATCAACAATACTTTGATTTTTGTTTATCACATTGCAATGTTGAATATTAAATAAACCTTAAAACCTCATTAAATATAAATATTAAACATAATCACAAACTTTAATATTAATATTATAAATAAACCTTATTAATATTGATTTTAACATTTATTTTTTATTTATCATATTGTGATGATGAGTTTTTTTCTTTAGAATGCCATGTGATTTTTTCCCTCAAAGCATCACATTTTGATGCCACTGGGGGATTTTAACCTTAAATTTCATGGTTTACATAATACTTCATAACATGAAAATTGCCAATTGAGTTGCCTCCATGGGCATAAATATTAAAGCTTATTTGAAAACCTTAATATGAATATCATTAATAAACCTTATTACCATGAATAATATAATAATAGTTGTATTAATACTATTAAAATTAAATATTAAATTAACTTTAAATATTGTTAAATATAATGATGTAGGAGCATAAACCACCCCGAATTAGATTCATCGCGACAATCATAGCAAGAGGACATGATTTCCTCTAATTTTGTGAAAAATGTAAAAATATTTGGAAGCCTCTAGAAGGCATGGCATGGAAATAGGACATGATTCCTCTTGTTTTGCCAGGGTTTTTTTTCTTAGGTATATTAGCATCCTACCAGCATGTTTGACAGAGGTGGCTAGTACAATGTAGATCATGCCAAGAAGAAAGTGAGGCCCTGAGAGGCCATAATATGTAATCTAGTTTAATTTTCAATTTATGTTTGCCTATGTGTTTCAAATTGGCATGTGTTTATTTTGTGCACAAAATCCCTATCTATTTTTTGTATTTACCATGTTATGTCCATGAGTCTTGGTTTCCAATTAAATGAGCCTAATCCATGGGAAGGTGAGAATCCTTTGCAAGCTATGATTGCCATCTAAGAGGGAGAGATGGTGTTAGGACTATCATATTACAAGCACCTTGCAATAAGATCTAACCTACTAGTGTTATGAAGACTCAAGGTGGGAGTGGGCGGAATTAATCCCAAAGGAGAGCAAAACATTGATACTCAGATCGTGAAGAGGAGTACCATAACCATGATTGCATACCCCATCCTTTCATGTGACGTCATGGGGGTGCACCCCCCCCCCCCACCCGCACCCCCCAACTGTTGATTTAATCTATTCTTCCTTTGTTGTCCAATCATTTTGGTAGAACTAGGAAAAGGATGTAGAGTGCAAACCGCCCCTTCTGCTGGCATCGCAAGGGGAGGGGTCGTACACTACACAATGACCGTTGATTCTTATTGCACAATCATAATTGTCGATTCGAGGAGTCCACACTTGATGTGGAGACATCATTCATCACGAAGGTTGCATGGACATGTAGAAGGTGAGGCTACAACCATGGGAATAATCCCCTCGTCACAAATTGATTGACTCGAGAGAAGTGATCATGCATGGGGCAAGCTCATGGTTTTGAATTCCACTATGGGGGGCTACGAGTGAAGTTTGTTACGTGAAATCATAGCCAATTGCTACAGAAAGGAAAGGATAGCCAATTTTTCATGGACCCATAACCCATAATTTCAAGAATCGAACCACCACAGGTTTGATGTGATAAGGCTGCTAGATTGCTCTTTATCAAGTGGTATCAGAGCAAGGAAATATTTCCTATAGGTTGGAGAAGAAGAGAACATGATAAGAAAGAGAGAGAGAGAGAGAGAGAGAGAGAGAGAGATCATATGAGTGCAAGAACATGATGAGCATAGGAAATTTGAGACATTCCAGAGGAGGTAAACTTGTGTTACCAAATTGTCAAGCTAGAAGAGAGAGCTTGGTGAGGTGTATTGTGGAGGTTTGGTTGCAGCTCACTCTCGAGTATGAGTAGATTCTCAATAATATATGAGAAGAAAGAAGGCTAATATTAAAGATGAATGAAGTTCAACAATGATGGCACATGATTAGGATATCCTAAAGATTTTTTACCATGGGAGTATGATGTAGGAGGATAAACCCCCCAAAATTAGATTTGATATTCGGAAGCCTCTGAAAGGGACTTTGTTGCAATCATAGAAAGAGGACACATTTCAATTTTGTGTAAAATGTAAAAACATTTGGAAGCCTCTAAAAGGTGTGTCATGGAAAGAGGATTTGATTCCTCGTATTTTGCTAAGGTTTTCTTTCTTTTGGTTATATAGGAAGCTTGTAAGTGTGTCTCGCAGAGGTGGCTAGTATAGTATAGAACATGAGTCTCAGAAGGCACTTAGGCCATAAGAGGCCATAATATATAATCTAATTTAATTTTGAATTCATGTTTCCCTGTGTTGTTTAATCTACATGTGTTTATTCTATGCATATAACACTTGTCTAATTTTTTGTCTTTAGCATGTTGTGTTCATGAGTCTTGGTTTCCAATTAAATTAGCCCTAATTTGTTGGAAGGAGAGAGTCCATTATAAGGTATGGTTGTCATTTGAGAGGGAGAGATGGCACTATGAATATTGTATTACAAGCACCATGCAATAAGATCTAACTAACCTTGGTTATGAATACTCTAGGTGGAAGTGGGTGGGACCAATCCCAAAGAAGAGTGGAACGTAGATACCCAAACTATGAAGAGGAGAACAAGAACTGCAATTCAGAATCGATAGTGTAACCACCCCATCCCACATTTACCCACTTTAACTTGTTCACCAGGGTAAACATGAGATGATAGTTACCATGCATGACTTGATTTTCAAGACGCACTTATGGAAAATGGGGTCCACATGTCCGGAATTGACTGCGAGTGACACATGATCACACTGTTATCAACCTAACATGACCCAACACTACTTTGTTTCAATTTAATTTCTTTAAGTTTAACAAAACTTCCTATTTTTTGAAGTTTTTTAGATCCTAAACTTCAGATGTGATTTTATAGACCTAAATGACATTTTCATAGAAAACTGAGATACCAAAAAAATGCCAAAATGTTCTTTATAGATCCTTTATTTGGCCTCCTCGTGGAGATATTCAAAACAAGGTATTAGGATAGCCAAACAAAGATCATATACAAAAGTTACGACCCTAGGAAGTTGGCAGTCCAATTATTCATTTATACAAAAAATTTATGACTATGGTACTTGTAGGTCATGATGTTGGAAATAATACTGAGAGGGGGGGTGAATCGGTATTATCAAGTTCTTAACAAATCTTCCTTATTTATACTTTGAATTATTTTTGCATATTAGTACCATAAAATAATGAGCATGAACAAGAAAAACAGATAGTCACACCAAAGAACACCAGATGTAAGGTCGAAACCCAATGTGGGTGAAAACCACCTGCTGCAATATGTCTCTATCTTCTTTCAAATTAGAAACTCCTTTTACAATGATTTTGTATTGGTGCAGTCCTTTACCAGTACACAGGCTGCAACCTGCAGAGAGCTACAACTCTCTCTCATTTTCCAGTCTTTCCTGGAAGGGAGCTACAACCCCCTACTTCTTTTCTTACAAGGACCACTTTTCATAAATTTTCAAACTGGATCCATAAGCATGATCATCGAGTACATGAAAATTACACAGTCAACTGCAGTAACCAGATCAACAATAACAGAACTAACCCAGAACACCTTATCAACAAAAAAATTCAGTCAACATAAGATCTTAAGACAAATACGCAGTTTTTCTTTCTCTGGCCTGCATCACTACGCACTTCACCTTCTGCTCCCCTGCGTATACCCGCAGAGAGCCTTCTGTCGCACCGCGTACACACGCACTGATTCTTCAATCGCGATGCGTACTGTTACTATAGGTACGCACCCAGAGACACTATCGCGTCGCGTACTATTACTGAAGCCACGCACCCAAAGATACTATCGCGCCGCGTACTTTTACTGTGCGTACGCACCTGAACCTTTGTCGCGCTGCGTACCCACGCAGTTCTCCTTCTTCTGCTCTGCGTACCCACGCAGTGCCCCTTCTTCTGCTCTGCGTACCCACGTAGCTCTCCTGTTTCTGCTCTGCGTACCCACGCACTTGTACCGTTAATCACCTGCGTACTTCTGATTAGGGCCGAATTGGCAGTCCACCAGTGTGCCACAGTTAGTCAGATGCCCAGATCTGATCATGCGCTCGAGAGATCACCCTTCACAGATTCACTTTCAACTTTACTTTCATATAGATCAAGCTTTTAAAATAATAACCCAATATTTCAGATCTCAAGATATTCAATTTGCAAAAGATGCTTAGCCAAGTGATCTCCTTTGCTTTATATAGGCAAGCTCCTCCTAAAATCATGGATCAATACCATAGATAACCAATACAAGGGGCCCAAAAACATGGGGCTCAATAATAATAATAAAATAAAACAATACCACGGGCCAAAACCATAGAATCAAGAGCGGCGGGCTAAATACCACGGGCCAAACATAGGAAACCCCACGTGAACGCGCTTCTCTGCCTTGAAGTAAGTGAAACTTGGGGTACGCACCTCCTGAACGGGTGACCTGCGTGTCTGGCCGCGGTCCCTTCATGGTGTACCTGCGTGTACGCATCTTCTGAACTGTTCTCCTGCGTACTTCTTAATTTTCAACATTTTGAGAGCCTGATCAGAGCATTGCCACGGGTGTTGCCATCAAGTACAATATCTGTAACATAGAGCCATACCAGAATCATAATGGCAACACATGAATGCATAGTTTGTTCACTTTTTTCATTAGTTCATCAAATATTCACCAAGAAGGCTCGCTGCCATCTCGCACTAGTTGCAATTAAACACAGATCAACACATGCATTCTTATAAATCGATCATGAGCCATCAAATCATGAATTATATCTATATCAAGAGCACATCATACAATAAGAAATATATCATGCACGTAACCAACATTTAACCATAATGAAACCATGAAAAACCAATCATTTAAACAAGACTAAATCATCACTTATTCTCATTGATCATCAATAACAAATAAAACCTAATAACATATGCATAAATCCAACAAAGTCAGGGACTTCCATGTACCACTCGACCATATATTGGGCTGAACCAATTGCCTCTTTCAACCAATCACCCCCATGCCATATTCCAAGCACGAATGTGGGATCAAATGGGATAAAAAAAAATAGAACCAACCAGAGCTTGCAGAGGTTAAACCACCTCAACCTTCAACCACAGTGATTTCACCTAAACTGTTCCAGAAATTACCGAAACCAAACAGGCTTGGATGCCTTAGAATTTCTTCAACATACCTAGAGGAAATTTCCTATCTTCACCCACTTGTCAAGAGTTCTAGGAGAAAACCATCTCCACCCTCAACCCTTGGGAATTTTCCTGAGATGAAATCAACTAGGATCCAAAATCTATTGACAATCCAAAGCCTAACCAAAACAGGGATCCACACTACATCATGGCTATCCAGGAAATGAAAATGGGAAGGTTATATACTGCTCTCAATCCAGGAAAAGTCCATGCCAATGACAAAAAACATAAATTATACACCAACGCAGAGACCATGCATCAAATCTCAGCATGATAAATCACACATGCACGCGACTACCTTCAAATCCACTGCTATTTTATGCCCTTGCTTACTTGAGTCCTCCTTGTGTCTTAGTGCTTGTTCTCTCCCTATTGCTCTTTTCTTCTCTAAGTGAATGTTAGAGTGTCCAACAGTCTATGTGAATATTCTCTTGTCCTTTTTTTTTTCCTTTACTTTTCCTTCATTTTCCCTTGCATGCATATTCATATCTCTTCATCTTCCTTTTCTCCTATTTTCCTTTATTTTTGTTATTAAATTGCCATTTATTGCCTTTTTCCTTTTCTAATTCCAATGTCAATTTCCATAGCCAATAATAAACCTCTAAAAGTGATGTTTTACCCTCCATTAATCTTGGAATATGTGTCCCATGACCTTGGTTTAATTTATTTACATAGAAAATTAACCCAAGGTTGTTACAATGAGTGTGGACCCCCCTACCCACCTCATTTCATGTCACAAGTGTACCCCCCCGTGTGATTTCATAATGGAACCCCTTCACTAACCATTTATTCCATCTGCCATCCCTCCATTGTTCAATTGTTTTGGTGGAACTAGGATTGGAACGTGGAGTGAACCCCCCTTGGCCCCCTTTTGTTCATGTCACAATGGGAGGGGCCTTACATTGCACAATGACCATCGATTCTAATGAGTCCCATCAATATGTACATTTTGAATATCATTGTGCCATCCTCTAGCCTTAAAACTATCATTCTCTTACATTTATTCATTTTTTTGTTATTTTGTGCTTAGTAGGAGGAGTAAAAGGGGTTTTTCATAGTATGTGGCCTAATGTGGTTTAATTGAAGGAAAATGAAGCATTTTTTAGGCTATTACTATGCAGGAGATTGATGGAGACAACTAGGAGAGAATCTAGAGGGTTTGTCCACCACCTTAACTCCCTAAACTCGTCTTGGGATCATAATATCCTCTCTCACTAGTTCGATTTCATTGGCATCCGAGTGACTCATAGTCCAAGTGAATACCAAGAGGGACAAGATCCACAACTTTCGAGATCAAGGAGGGAACCACTCCTACTTCAAGGGAGCTACTTTAGCTCCCCTTTTGTACAAATAAACTAGAACAAGAGCTCATTAGGATTCAAATTTTTTGTTGAACTAGGTGTATCTATTGAGCTTCAAGCTTGACATTGTTATTTAGAAATTTTAAGTGATGTATTAGACATGCACTTTTTTATAATGAGAAGTTGGATTTTAAGCTGCATCTGAGTTAGTTTCAAAGGGATGAAACCCTTGGTTTTGGCCCAACCCAGAGGTTTTGGTCCATTACGGGAATTTTGAGGTCTAAGTTGGGCCTCCTAAGGAAATTATAAAATAATAGTGGAAATAATAAAAGTAGATAGATCAGAAAATTCAGGATGTTGGTTGGCATCCTCATGATTTGATGATTCACACAGAGGGGTAGATGAGAAGCAAGGATGTTCACCCTCTACATTTCTAAAAAAAGCAGATGAAAGATAAAGTGGATTTTCAATGAATGATTGGCCCTCTTCTTTGTTGGATGATGGCTTGACAAATGGTGTGTCCTAAGAATGATAAAAAATGGGTGCATCCATGGATGGAGATACACATGAAAAATCAAGGATGGCTGGATCATCAAGGAAGTCAGGAAAAAATGGAGGAGGTACGAATCGACAAGGATGGTCCCCTGCTACCGATCAATATTCAAGCTCCCCGTCATACTCCTCCTGAATTCCAGCACATGTTGGTTGTGCAACACCAACTCCGTCGATAGATTGATCCTTGTTCAAAGAAAGTGTAGAGTCCAGAATAGAACACAAAATAGTGTCATCTGAAGGATGATCAGAATATGAAGACAGAGGTTGAGGTACAAAATAAATGTGACGAGGTATGGGACTCACAACCACGTCTGCACAAAAATCTAAAGGAGTGATGTCGGGAGGACGTTATGTTTCAACAAATGTTTGTTCATGCTCTCCCACACCACTCTGCGATGGTGGTGTTGTTGATGAGGGGATGATGGACAGTCATATGTGACAGCGACTGTGTCCATCTATGATTGCGCAGCTCCATCACTAAAGAATGTTGAGCGGGGCTTGAGCTTGAACTTCTTCTTGGGATGGGTAGATTTCTTAAGAAAATACTCGAATCTATCCCAAAGATATGGAAATTTGATCTAGCTCTTCGGAGCTTGAAACTTCAGATCACGGAAGCGCTGCCAAAAATCAATAGGTTATTCATGCGGAGCCTTCCGTTGTTGCAACAATTTTTTTTCAAGATGTTGTGGATCAAAATGATAGAAAATGTCTTCAATGAGATCACAAAAGTGCTCAAGTGAGTGCACACCATTAGTCGGTAGGCTACACAACCACCGATGTGGAGATTCGCGAAGTGTGTATGCAAACAACAGGCTAGCATGTTCTTCAGAACATCCTAAGTCCTTGTGAAGCAAGGAAAGGAAGTCATGTAATAACTCAGGCTAGCCCACTTTGTCTTCACCATCATACGTGTATGTGGACAAGAGATCTAAAAACTCCCTCACGATGGTAACAGATTCGGCATGCGAAAAACATCTTGTAGGGATGAGAGTGCAAGAATCCATGATAGATATGCAAAGGTTCAAAACAGGTGATGAGGGCTCAGCTTGTCATTTGGCCCTCCTTCTAGTGTTAGAAATGTTGACGATGCTGGACCCGCCAACATTTCAGGGGATCTCCCCAGTAAGAAGTCCCAATTAGACCACAGACCATTTAGTGTAGGAGTGCTAGCAGTGGGTTGTACGGTAATGCCTTGACCACAGTTTCGCAAAGAGGAAAGTAAGATGTCCATTTTGGTAGAAAGGGTGTGAAAACTTTAGCGAGTCAAGGAAGGTGAATGAGAGGTTCTAACTCATGGGGAGTGAGGTCAGTGCACCCCTTGGAAACCTGTATAGTACTCGGATTAGAAGGGAACATATGAGCAAAGATGCATCACCAGATGGAAAGCAATATAGTGAGCAATCCAAAGTGATGTTTAAACCAACAGCAGATTTGCAATAAGATTCATACAATTGCATACAAAATAGTTCATACACAAATGTATAAGTTAAATAACATACATTGCTACAACAACCAGAACAGTCCAACTACAATAAAAACATATGCATGAAAACTTGCTTGCTTTGTTATAGTAAGAAGTCTAAGTTCCAGTCATACAATAAATCCATGTCCAACCACTAGTTCTAATAGTGGAACGTTATAGCCACAACCACCTACTCCTCCAAAGAGATATACTAGCTCTACATAGTGGAGAAGCCAAGGTGCGTTACAATACTGTCCAAGCTTTCTCTAAGATAGTCTTATTGAAGCTTGGGTGACCAAAAGCCTATACAATGAGTCATGAGGTATTATTTATAGCAAAGGGTGGGGTGACCCTTGACATTCCCCTTTGAGACTATTCATATATCCTCATGACTCTTCAACTACTCTATGGTTGTTACATTCAACTATTGACACTCGAACTTCCACTTGAAAATACGTTACATCACAATGCACATGTGCCCATGTGAGACAAAAAGGCTTGAGAAAGCCATGCAAGACATCACTGACACTCGGACCGTTGTGGTGAGATCAACTCTTTGACATGCTTGTGATGGTCGAATGATCCAGGTGGATATTGGTGGCCACCCGCCCATTCCACTTGGATCCCACCATTGTTTCTTTTAGTTTTTCAGTTTCCTTATTTGTAACTCAATTTACTATTTTTGGTAGTGTCGTGAACATCTAGAGCCATTTTGAGGCCCTAAACGATGTTTTTTGGGAAAACCGAGAGCATCAATGGTTATGGAACTGATGTTTGTCACTAAAACGTTGTAATCCTTGGATATATATTTCTAACGAGGTATTGTGCATGTCAAACGGAGATCGTATGCCAAAGTTATGACCCCGGGAAGTTGATGTGGCAATTTTCCCAAACAGGGCCCATAGTTTGGCGCTTCATATCCTAGGGTTAGGTTTTTGGATGTTTATGGTTTTCCATTGTTTCTCAACAATAAATAGTCCTTCGATCCTCATTGTAACACAGTTCAGAGGCATGTAGCCACCACATCTCATCTCAGAGATGAGCCACCATCGTCCGAGCTAGTCATATTTCCATTCCATTTGTAAGCATATTTCAATATTTGATAGTAATGAAATGAAGTGTTATTTCTACTGCATCTTTGAATTTATGGTTATATATGTAATTTGTTTCATTCCTATTTAAATCCAGATTAGTGGTATCAGAGTAGGTCTGCTCTTTCTCTGTTTTTATTTACATGTCCCCGACGAGGTAGGGATATAAGGAGTTAGGGCTTGAACTAGTCCAACCTTTGCAAGACCAACCTCGCAAATCCCAACAGCCTCCCATGGTGGATGACAAGGAAGATGAGGGGGCAGGACATCCTATTGAAATCTTGCTCGAAGAAGCCCTAAAGTGACAAGGGAACGTGATGATGGACAACTTTGCCCAGATCCTTTAGCGCCCACCCAAGGGTCACACATCTACTTCCGACAGCTACTCTGGAAGCGACACACCCTTTAAGGTACAAGTTAACTTTGAAATTCCCATATTTGAGGGTAAAACAGATGCAATCACTGTAGATAAATGGTTAAATCTGCTAGAAGGATATTTTTCCGTTCATGACTTTTCCAGCTGAGAAAATATCACTTTTGCACTTCTCAAAGCAGCCCCCCACGTCAAGGACTGGTAGGAAACCTACTGTGAGCAGAAGGATGAAAGTACAAACTCACTGTTTTTAGCTGCACCCCCTTGGAACTCGTTCTGGGATGCCATCAAGGAGCAATACTACCCTGTCGAGAGCTATGAGGATAAATACATAAAGTGGACAACGCTGCGAGAAGGATGGGACCAAGATGTGCCAGAGTTTACCAATGTTTTTCATACCCTTCGCACAAAGTTGGGTATCAAGGATTTTGAGAAGCCTTTGGTTCTCAAATACCACCGTTGCTTGCACAGGTACATCCAAGATGAGATGGAATTCCTAGACATCTCCTCGCTTGGCACGGCATATCAATATGTCGTCAAGATTGAGAAAAAGTTTAAACAGAATAAGTGATAGTTTGGATCTACGAATCCAAAGCAAGGGAAAGGTGCCCCCAAATCACAAAACAAAGGACAAAGCCAAGGCGGGATGGCCCAGGACAACCCGCCAAAGCCGAAAGCAAAGAAAATTGCCGCAAAGGCAAAGAAGGACATGGGAAAGTGGTGTGAGTTCCATAACAGCTCCACTCACAACACAAGTGAGTGTTGGGCCAAGAAGTCACTGGTGGCCAAGCTAAAGGCTTCAGAATCAGATGCATGTTCCGACTTTGAGTCAAAACCCAACAAGGGTAATGAAAAAGGGAAGTAGATTATGGATGCATAACCCAACACCACTGTTTCCACCATGAAGATCCAGAAGGAGGAACTCAAAGATCCAAAGGAGGAGGAGTGCCTCTTCCACTCCCAGATGTGGGTAAAGGGTTCCCCACTACAATTCATTGTTGACAGGGGGAGCCAAAAGAACTTCATTTCGGCAGAGGTCGTTAAGTAGATGGGCTTACCTACCACAACACATCCACAACCATACACCATCAAGTGGCTTCACCAAGGACGGGATCTTCGCGTGAGCCAGCAATGCCACCTTCCATACAACATCAAGCCCTTTACAGATGAGGTATTATGTGATGTTGCTCCCCTTGATGTTTGTGATGTATTATTAGGCCAACCATACTTATGGAAGTGACATGTTGTGTATGAGTCAAGGCCTTGTGTTGTTATTGTTACTTTGGGAAATAAGTTGTGCAGGAAACTGGAGGTAGCACCGCCTACCGCCATCTCTTTGGTTACTACAAAACAATGCAGTAAGCTCATTTCCAAAACTGGGAAATTTGTTTTTATGATGATATGCCCTCAGGGAAAGATGAAGACAGTGGCCACGACTTCTAGAATGGGCCCCTCCACATGGCAACAACAGATGGACAAGGTTGTGGAGGAGTACGAGGACATCTTCACCTCCCCCACAGGGGTGCCTCTGTATTGTCAAGTCAAGCACTCCATCAATCTGACCCCAGGTGCACTGCTGCATAATGGACAAATCTATTAGTGCTCCACTCTGGAGAACGACAAAATCAAGAGGCAGATTTAGGAGCTACTGCAGAAAGGTCACATCCGTCCGACTTCATCACATTGCGGGAGCCCAATCGTGTTGGTACAGAAGAAGGATGGGACTTGGAGACTCTATATTGACTATCGGGCGCTAAACAAGATCACTATCCGGAATAGGTACCTGATCCCACGGATTGATGACTTTCTGGACCAATTCGAGGGGGAAAATATTTCAGCATGATCGACTTGAAGTCCGGTTATCACCAGGTACCAATCCAACGATTTGATGTGTGGAAGAATGCCTTAAAAGCCATGGAGGGCCTTTTCGAATGGTTGGTTATGCCTTTTGGGTTGAAGAATGATCCTGAAACCTTCATGAAGATGATGAATGACATATTGTGGCCATTCACCAACTCATTTGTAGTGGTATACTTGGATGACATCCTGACCTTCAGCCAGAGTTGGGAAGAGCACCTCCACAACATCCAACAGGTTCTCCAAACACTGCGAAAACACAAGCTATGTGCCAATTTGGAGAAATGAACTTTTGGCATGACCCAGGTTCAATATCTCGGATACATTATTGATGAACGAGGGGTGCTTGTGGATCCATCCAAGATCCAAGTCATTCAGGATTGGCCAGCTCCAACCACTCTGACAGAGCTCCGTAGCTTTCTGGGTATTTCCAATTTCTACCTTGGGTTCATGTTGGGATTCTCTCATATCACTTGGTCCTTGAGTCAAGTCACCAAGGGAGGAGCGAAAGCAAATTTATTTTGGTCTGGATCTCAACAAAAATCATTCGTAGAGTTGAAACAACGCCTCTGCTCTGCACAAATGCTCTCTTTACCAGACTTCCAACAACCATTTGAGATCGAGACAGATGTCTCTGACTATGCTATTGGGGCAATCCTTACTCAACAGTGGCATCTAGTGGCATATCACAGTGAGACACTTTTAGACACAGTATGGAAGTATCCCACTTATGACAAAGAGATGTACTCCATTGTGCAAGTCTGCTGACAATGGAAGCATTACATTTTGGGGAAAGAAACGATCATCCACACAAACCACCGACCCCTGTAGTTCATACAGACGCAAGGGAAGTTGAAAAGTGATCGCCAGCAAAAGTGGTCCACATACTTGCAGCAGTTCCATTTGACTATCAAGTATAATAAGGGTAGAACCAATAATGTTGCAGACTGCCTTAACCGACCACCGATCATGGTGTTAACCACCGTGGTCAACTCTTATGGGCACGAAACTTCTAATTGGCCACTTCTCTACAAAAGCAACCTAGAATCCGGCCACACATACCAGATGCTCTTGGAGGGTCAGCAAGTTCCATATTTTCACATCTAGGATGCCTTGCTATGCCACTTGGGACACCTTTATGTTCCTTTAAGTGAGTGAGCCAAGATTATTTGGGAAGCGCACTACAGTTGGGCTGCTGGGCATTTTGGGGTCGAGAAAATAATGGTAGTATTTCACAAGTATTTCTATTCTCCGAATCTTCGACAAGATGTTGGGAAGTACATCAGATCTTGCACTGCCTACACCATTGCCAAATCGACCATTAAGAAGTAAGGCCTCTATACTCCGCTGCCTACCCCTAGTCAACCTTGGGAATCCATCTCTATGGATTACATGTTAGGCTTTCCTTCTACTAAGCATGGGAATGACTGTGATTTTTTGGTCCTCAACAGATTCTCGAAGATGGCCATTATGGCGGCCTCCAAGAAAAATATCACAGCAGCCACTGCTAAACTCTTCTTTGAACGAGTGTGGGTACACTTTGGAATCCCACAATCTTTCATCTCAGATCACAATAGCAGGTTCCTTAGTACATTTTGGTCCAATCTCTGGTCGATGCTAGACACCAAGCTCACTAAGTCAAAAACTTTCCATCCCCAAACTGATGGTTAGATAGAGGTCATCAACAGGATGATCATACACATTCTGCACATGTACAACTCAAAGCATCCATGCACATGGGATGAGAGCCTTCCCTATGTCCAACACAGCTATAACTAGGATCTCCATAGCACGACTGGCCACAGGACTTTTCAGGTGGGCTTGGGATTCCAGCCGTTATGTCCCATTGATTTGGCCATACCATTTGCAACTACTCAAGTAGATTCGGCTCATGTCCAATCGGAAGTCGATAAGGCAAACAACTTCATTAAGCACATCCAACCTATCTGCCACCAAGTCCATGACATTCTGGAGAAATCAAACGCCAAGTACAAACATCGACATGATCAACATTAGGTTCCACACAAGTTTCAAGTGGGCGACAAAGTCTAGTTGCATTCGTAGAAGGAATGCCTTACCAAAACCTATCAGAAACTTGGACCACTCTGATATGGTCCTTACACCATTAACAAGGCTAGGGGAGACAACACATTTGAGCTTAGAATTCCCCCATTCCTTAGCCTACATCAAGTGTTCAATGTGGACCATCTTCAACCATACTTCCCACCATTGTTGGACACATCAGACATTGCAGAAAAGCTCACACGTAGAGAGTTAAATCCAGGCTGCATGGAGCAAGTCACAACTGATCGGATCATGGACACATAGATCAAGAACACCCAAAAACAAAGGATCCAACTATATCGAGTTGTCAAAGTAGGCCAACTCCCTCACCAGGTCTAGTGGCTCACCAGGGACCAAGTTCCACAGAAGTTTCCTCATCTCATGGAGGAACTGAACGAAATGGGGACCATTGCTTCCTTGGGGGGGGCGGAATGATCTAGGTGGATATTGGTGGCCACCCTCCTATTCCACTTGGACCCCAACATTGTTTCTTTCAGTTTTCTAGTTTCCTTATTTCTAGCAGAATTTACTATTTTTCGTAGTTTTTAGGTCCTAAACTTCCTAAGGTGTTTTGAGGCCCTAAACAATAGTTTTTGGGAAAATAGGGAGCAACATGGGTACTATATTGATGTTTCTTACTCAAAACTTTTAGGCATAGGATATATCTTTCTAATGAAGTATTGTTCGCGTCAAAAGAAGATCGTATGCCAAAGTTACGATCCCAGGAAGTTGATGTACCAATTTACCCAAACGAGGCCCATAGTTTAGCGCTCCATCTCCTAGGGTGAGGTTTTTTTATGTTTATGGTTTTCCATTGTTTCTCAACAGTAAATACGCCCTCAATCTTCATTGTAACACAGTTCAGAGGCATGTAGCCGCCGCATCCCTTCTCAGAGACAAGCTACCATCACCCGAGCTAGTCTTATTTACATTCCATTTGTAAGCATATTTCAATATTTGATATTAATGAAATGAAGTGTTCTTTCTACCACCTCTTTTTATTTATGGTTATATATTTGATTTGTTGCAATCTTGTTTAAATCCAAATCATCGAAGGTGGTGAGTTGGTGCCAAGCTTGGTCGTCTGTGATGTTGTCTGTGCGCTCAATGACGACATCTTGCTGAAGCGGACTCTTGCCTTCATTTCATCCGGGTGCACTGATATGGTTCCTCTATTCAACTCATCTGATATCATGCGCATGGTCTTTCGGGTGCAACTAGACTAGAAACATGTTGATGCATAGTGTCTATGCTACTATTGAAGCATGTGATGGTGCCCATGCACATCAACTTGACAAAGTACATGTTCAGATCCAGTCAGACTTGCTTCTTCTCTTTGCCTCGATGAGTGTGTCGAATGGGTGCGATCTCATCCATGTGCACAGTGACATGCATGCTGCTGAATTCCCTTGCATGCAATCAACAACACTGCTCACCTTGTTGGCTCTGTTCTAGCTACTGGGATGGATACATAACTTGTATGGGTGCAGTTTCATCCATTTGTGCATATTGCACCCCCTGTCGTACATGTTCCTGCTGCAACTCATTCTGTCATCTATGCAGCTCTTATTATTCCTTCAGTTGTTGCTTCAACACATGCAACTCCTTCTCTATTTCTTTCTCTGCCTTCGTGTGATCTTCATGTTGCGTCCTCACCTCATAGCCTTGATCTCCAAAGTTTCTTTCATCACATGTGGAGATTCTTGAGCTTCCAACTTTGTTCCGCCTTTGTGTTGTCAACACCCTTCCTCTTGCATCTGTTGCATGCATGTGTGCTGCCTTCTTCTATTGCTAATGGTGCTGCTTGTTGTGATGCCATTGCCATTCATCTTGATATCCTCTTCCATGAACAACTTGATGTCTTCATGAGAAGGAAAGTTCATAGACACTTGATCGACTGCATCCCCAAGTGTCCTATGGATGGTGTCTTTGTCTCTGCGCTCTTGGAAGCCATTGTACCTATTCTGTTGAGAGGCAGATGAACACCTATGATACCTAGGGACATAGCAACACTCATGACAAGCAATCTGTTAGTTGAAAACAAAAACATACTGAAGGACTGACACGCAACATACCTCTGCGACTAATCGTGAAGCTTGCGTAATTTTCACCAGAAGGTTGGGAGAATGACTACCAAAACTGCACAAGGCACAGTCTGGGTTGTGAGGAAGCTGACTGACTATTGGAACTGTGCAATGCACAGTCCAGCCTAGTCTATTGAGGAATGAAACTGCACAATGTGTAATTTCAGTCAGCAGTGACATGCAACCAGCAAACTGCATTGCACAATTTCTGGGGCCAATAGGACACTACCTCCAAGAATTGCACAATGCATGCTTAGAGGTCAGTGCCTGGCTAGACTTGCAAAATTTTTGGAGGGAAAGAAGAGCCTTCGTTTTCGAAAATGTGCAGTTCTAGCTGGGCAAGGCACGGTCAGGGCAAATGCAGCCCAATCCGACCGACAGGCGACTGAAAACATGAGAAGTATGAATGCATGATGAGATGAGTGCAGAAAAGAGTAAATGATCATTCATGCAAACAACAAGAACAAGATTCAGAAAATGGGAAAGCATGCATGTGTGTAGAGTGAGTCACCGTGACGATAATTGTTCGTGCAAAACAGTGTCATGCATGCGATGGTAGTGAGGTGTGAACAAAAACTGAAACAGTGCTTCTACAAGCTAACATGCATCAAAACGACAACAAGCGCTCACTGAAATCAAGAAGACAATAATCACACAAAGCAAAAAAAAAAAAGCGACAGAAATACAACACAAGAAATGGAAGGCGGGCTTACCCGAAAACAGTTGAGTTGAATGTGCTGACGACTCCTAGATGCAATGTGGGATATCATAGCTGTAAGGTCAATGTGAGGAGTGAGATCTGCAGTGTCTGGTTCATGAGTTTGATAAAATCGAAGATGTGACACACATGGCACAAATCTAGGAAGAGAGACACTTGTGGGAGGTTTCTGAAATGATCCTTGCATTGACTCTAGAGGCTAAAAGTAGATCCCTGAATCAAGGTATTCCTTTTATGGCTACCTTGGGAGAAGTAGCCCATGCATGAAAATCAGATTTGCTCTGTCCCAGAGGGAATCGGTCAACTCAACTGCACATGCAACAATATGCTCAGCTGGGAGGAAAAAAATGCACATTTCTGAGAGGGAGCTAGGTTGGATTCCCATAGGGATTACGCAATTTCTAGGCTGAGTAGTCCTGTTGGGAGGAATTGCGCAAATTTTCCAGTGAACAATGATAGACATATTTATGCAATTCTGGAGCCCAACAGGCTGCCAGATAGAATTGTGAAATTTCTGGAGGGAAGGCTGGTTCCCCTCTAGAATTGCATAATTTCTTGAGGCAACTCCTCAGCTTGTAGCTGGACCAAGTCCAGTGAAACAACCTGTGAGGGGGATGCAACAAGTTTTGATGGACAGACAGTCATTCTGCAAGAAAATCACTAAAGCTTGTGTGCTTGACAAGGCAAGACATGCTACCGTGAAAGGTTGGTAGGGAGGCTCCAAAACGAAGCTAAGGAAAAATTTTGGAGGGTGTTTGTAACCACTACAACACATCCCCATACTCACTCTAAAACAAAGTGTACAATATGAAAAGAAACAAAAAAATGGCAAAGAAAAATGGAGGAAGAGACAAGAAGAGAGGTAGAAAGGAAAAGAGAAGAAGATGCCAAAAGGGAATATGATCATAAGAGAAGACAAGATGTAGAAATATAGAATGATGAAGAAGCTACTTTTGGATTCCCAATTCTAGATACTAGGGCAATTCTTGGAGAAGAGGTAAAAATAAATAATATTCCACCTTCGGTTTTACCAAATTTCTATGGAATGTCTTCTGAAGAGCCTGATTCATTCATGTTTGAATTTGACATCTTATGTCGTACTTATGGTTATACAGATGACACACATAAGCTTCATCTTTTTCCTTCTACTCTGAAAACAACTGCATTAAAATGGTTTATGGGATTAGGAGAACACACTAGAACTTCTTTAGAAGACATGAGGAAAATATTTCTTAAGAAATATCAACACTATTATAGGTCTATAGATGCAAAAGAAGATATTTTTAGGATGTCTCAACAAGAAGAAGAGAATTTGGAAGAATGCTTAGAATGATTTCTTTATAACTTACAAAAATCCAAACAAAATTCTCTAAATCCTGATTCCATTAGAACGACTTTTCTCAAAGGAATACGAGATGAGAATATTTCTATTCTCAATGTGATGGGTAAAGGAGATATTTAATACTTACCATTCAATGAAATTGCTTAATTATATTAGAAGTATTCTAGAGGTAGAGCCAAAACAGGAAAAAGAGATATAACTTCAAGAGCTTCTAAGTCAGCAAAAGGAGGAGTAACAAGAGTAGAAATACGGAGTTTGTTAGAAAACTTTAAAACTAATGTTTTGAGAACCTTAGGAACGCAGGTTGATGTATTGGAAGAAAAGAAAGAAAAACAAGAAGAAGAACAAATACTATGTGTGGAAGACTGCCTTAAAAGCTATGGAGGGCCTTTTCGAATGGTTGGTTATGCCTTTTGGGTTGATGAATTCTCCTGAAACCTTCATGAGGATGATGGGTGACATATTGTGGCCATTCACCAACTCATTTGTAGTGGTATACTTGGATGACATCCTGATCTTCAGCCAGAGTTGGGAAGGGCACCTCCACCACATCCGATAGGTACTCCAAACACGACGACAACACAAGCTATGTGCAAATTTGGAGAAATGCACTTTTGACATGACCAAGGTTTAGTATCTAAGATACATTAATGATGAACGAGGGGTGCATGTGGATCCAGCCAAAATCCAAGTCATTCGGGATTGGCTAGCCCCAACCACTCTCACAAAGCTCTGTAACTTTCTGGGTCTTGCCAATTTCTACCTTAGGTTCATGTTGGGATTCTCTCATATCACTTGGCCCTTGAGTAAAGTAAGCAAGGGAGGAGCAGAAGAAAAATTATTTTGTTCTAAATCTCAACAGAAAGCATCCGCAGATTTGAAACATTGCCTCTGCTCTGCACCAGTGCTCGCTTTACCAAACTTGCAACAACCATTTGAGATCAAGCCAGATGCCTCTGACTATGCTATTTGGGCAGTCCTTACTCAATAGGGGCATCTAGTGACATATCACAATGAGACACTTTCAGACACAGGCCAGAAGTATCCCACTTATGACAAAGAGATGTATTCCATTATGCAAGTCTGCCAATAATGGAAGCATTAAATTTTGGGGAAAGAAACAATCATCCACACAGAACACCAACCCCTGTTATTCATACAAATGCAAGGGAAGTTGCAGAATGATCACCATCGAAAGTGGTCCACATACTTGCAATAGTTCCATTTGAATATCAAGTATAAGAAGGGTAGAACCAATAATGTTGCAGAATGCCTCAGCCGACCATTGATCATGGCATTAACCACCATAGTCTCTTGTGGGCACGAAACTTCTGATTGGCCACTTCTCTATAAAAGTGACCCAGAATTTGGCCACACATACCAGATGCTCTTGGAGGGTCAGTAAGTTCCATATTTTCACCTCTAGGATGCCCTGCTATGCCACCTGGGACACCTTTGTGTTCCTTCAAGCGAGCGAGCCAAGATGATTTGGGAAGCGCACTATAGTCGGGTTGTTGGGCATTTAAGGGTCGAGAAAACAATGGTAGTACTGCACAAGTATTTATATTCGCTGAATCTTCAACAGGATGTCGAGAACTACATTAGATCCTGCACTACCTACGCCATTGCCAAATCGACCATCAAGAAGCAAGACCTCTATACTCCGTTGCCTACCCCTAGTTGACCTTGGGAATCCATCTCCATGGATTACATGTCGGGCCTTCCTTCTACTAATCATGGAAACGACTGTGTTTTTGTGGTCATCGATAGATTCTCGAAGATCGCCATTATGGTGGCCTGCAACAAGAATATCATAGCGGAAGCCACTGCTAAACTCTTCTTTGAATGAGTGTGGGTAGACTTTGGAATCCGATAGTCTTTCATCTTAGATCGAGACAACAGGTTCCTCAATAAATTTTGGTCCAGTCTCTGGTCGATGTTGGACACCAAGCTCACTAAGTCAACAGCTTTCCATCCCCAAACTTATGGCCAGACAAAGGTCGTCAACAGGATGATCGTACACATTCTACGGATGTACAACTCAAAGCATCCACGCACATGGGATGAGAGCCTTCCCTATGTCCAACACAGCTATAACCGAGATCTCCATAACTCGACTGGCCACCTGCATTTTTAGGTGGGCTTGGGATTCCATCCACTATGTCCCATTGATGTGGCCATACATTTTGCAGCTACTCAGGCAGATTCGGCTCATGTCTAGTTGGAAGTCGATAGGGAAAATAACTTCATTAAGAACATCCAACCTATCCACCAATAGGTCCATGATATTTTGGAGAAATCAAATGCCAAGTAAAAACATTGACATGATCAACATCAGGTGCCACACAAGTTTCAGGTGGGCAACAAAGTTTGGTTGCATTCCCAGAAGGAACACCTTACCGAACCCTATCGAAAACTTAGACCACTCTGATATGGTCCTTACACTATTACCAAGGCTATGGGAGACAATGCATTTGAGCTCAGAATTCCCCCATTCCTTGGCCTACACCGAGTGTTCAATGTGGACTGCCTTTGACCATACTTCCCACCATTGTTGGACACATCAGACATTGCAGAACAACTCACACCTACAGAGTTAAATCCAAATTGCATGGAGCAAGCCACAACTAATCGGATCATGGACACGCAGATCAAGAACACCCAAAAACAAAGGATCCAACTGTATCGAGTTGTCAAAGTAGGCCAACTCCTTTACCAAGGGTAGTGGCTCACCAGGGACCAAGTTCAGCAGAAGTTTCCTCATCTCATGGAGGAACTCAATGCAATGGGGACCATTGTTTCCTTAGGGGGAGGAATGATCTAGGTGGATATTGGTGGCCACCCTCCTATTCCACTTGGACCCCACCATTGTTTCCTTCAGTTTTCCAGTTTCCTTATTTCTAGCACAATTTACTATTTTTGGTAGTTTTTTCGGGTCCTGAACTTCCTAAGCAATTTTGAGGCCCTAAACAATGTTTTTTGGCAAAATCCAGAGCAACATGGGTACTAGATTGATGTTTCTCACTCAAAACTTGTAGTCCTCAGATAGATATTTCTAACGAGGTATTCTACGCATCAAATGGAGATCGTTTGCCAAAGTTACGACCCCAGGAAGGTTATGTACCAATTTACCCAAACAGAGCCCATAGTTTGGCGCTTCATCTCCTAGGGTGAGGTTTTTTGATGTTTATGGTTTTCCATTGTTTCTCAACAATAAATAGGCCTTTGATCTTCACTGTAACATAGTTCAGAGGCATGTAGCTGCCACATCCCTTCTCAGAGAGCTAGTCTTATTTCCATTCCGTTTGTAAGCATATTTTAGTATTTGATATTAATGAAATAAAGTGTTATTTCTACTGCATCTTTGTATTTATGGTTATATCTTTAATTTGTTGTGATCTTGTTTAAATCTGGATCATCGAAGATGGTGAGTTGATGCCAAACTTGGTTGTCTGTGATGGTGTCCATGCGCTCAATGGTGACATCTTGTTGAAGCAGACTCTTGCCTTCATTTCATCCAGGTGCACTGATATGGTTCCTCTATCCAACTCCTCTGATATCATGCGCATGGTCGTTTGGGTGTGACCAGACTGGCGACATGTTGATGTATAGTGTCTACGCTACTCTCGAAGCATGTGATGGTGCCCATGTGCATCAACATGTCAAAGTACATGTTCAGATACAGTCGGACTTGCTTCTTGTCTTCGCCTCGATGACTGTGCCAAATGGGTGGGATCGTATGCATGCGCACAGTGACATGCATGCTGCTGAATTCCCTTCCATGCGATCATCAACACTGCTCACCTTATCTGCTCCGTGCTAGTTGCTGGGCTGGATCCATAACTTGTACGGGCGCAGTTTTATCTATTTGTGCATGTTGTGACCCCTGCCGTACCTATTCCTACTGCAACTCATTCTCTCGTCTATATGGCTCTTATTATTCCTTGAGTTGCTGCTTCAACACATGCAGCTCCTTATCTATTTCTTTCTCTGCCTTCATGCAATCTTCACGTCCTGTCTTCACCTCATAGCCTTAACCTCCAAAGTTGCTTTCATCACATGTGGATCTGCTTGAGCTTACAACTTTGTTCTGCCTCTGTCTTGTCACACCCTTCCTCTTGCATCCGTTGCGTGCAGGTGTGCTTCCTTCTTCTACTACTAATGGTGCTGCTTGTTGTGATGTCATTGACATTCATCTTGATATCCTTCTCCATGAACAACTCGGTGTCTTCGTGGGTAGGCAAGTTCATAGACACTTGATCGACTGCATCCCCAAGTGTGTTATTAATGGTGTCTTTGACTCTGCTCTCCTGGAAGCCATTGTACCTATGCTGCTGAGAGGCAGATGAACACCTGTGATACCTGGGGACATATCAACACTCATGACAAGCAATCTGTCAATTGAAAACAAAAACAAACTAAAGGACTTAGATGCAACATACCTGTGTGACTAATCGTGAAGCTTGTGCAATTTTCACCGACAGCCTAGGAGACTGACAACCAAAATTTCACAAGGCATAGCCTGGGCTATGAGGAGTCTGACTAACTATTGGAACTATGCAATGCATAGCCTAGCTTGGCCTGTTGAGGAATGAAACTGCACAATGCGCAATTTTAGTCAGCAGTGACATGCAACCAGCAAACTACATTGCGCAGTTTCTGGGGCCAATAGGACACTGCCTCCAACAATTGCACAGTGCATGCCTGGAGGTTAGTGCCTAGCTAGACTTGTGCAATTTCTAGAGGGAAGGAAGAACCTTCGCTTCTGAAAATGCACAGTGCTAGCTGGGTAAGGCACGGTCCGGGCCATGGAAGCCCAATCTGGCCGACGAGCGACTGAAAACATGAGAAGTATGAATGCATCATGAGATGACTGCAAACAAGAGTGAATGATCATTCATGCAACCAACAAGTGCAGGATTCAGAAAACGGGAAAGCATACATGTGTGTGGAGTGAGTCACCACAACGACAACCATTCATGCAAAATAATGTCATGCATGTGACAGTAGTGAGATGCGAATGGAATCTGAAACAATGCTTCTACAAGCTAACATGCATCAAAACGAGAGCGAGCACTCACTGAAATCAAGCAAACAACAATCACACAAAGAAAAACACAAAAAGTGACAGAAATACAACACAAGGAATGGAAGGTGGGCTTACTCGAAAACGACTGAGTTGAATGTGCTGACAACTCCTAGATGCAATGTGGGATATCAGAGCTGCAAGTTCGATGTGGGGAATGAGCTCTGCAAGTTCATGAGTTTTGATAAAATCAAAGATGTGATGCACATGGCACAAATCTAGGCAGAGTGACACTTGGTGGGAGGTTTCTGAAATGATCCTTGCTTTGAATCTAGCAGCTAAATGTATATCCCTGAATCAAGGGATTCCTTTGCATGCTGCCTTGGGAGAAGCAGCCCATCCATGCAAATAAGTTTTTCTCGGTCCCAGAGGGAACAAGTCAACTCAATTGCATATGCAACAATATGCTCAGCTGGGAGGGAAAAATGCACATTTCTGGGAGGGAGCTTGGCTAGCTTCCCAAAGGGATTACGTAATTTCTGGGCTGAGCAGTCCTACTAGGAGGAATTGCACAAATTCTCCAGTGAATAATGACAGGCAGATTTACGCAATTCTAGAGCCCAGCGGGCTGCCAAACAGAATTGTGCAATTTCTAGAGGGAAGGTTGGTTCCCCTCCAGAATTGTGCAATTTATTGAGGGAGCTGCCCAGCCTGTAGCTGGACCGAGTCCGGTGAAACAACCCGTGAGGGGGATGCAACAAGTTTTGATGGACAGGCGATCATTCCACAATAAAATCACTTAAGCTTGTGTACTTGACCAGGCAAGACATGCTACCATGAAAGGTTGGTATGGAGGCTCCAAAACGAAGCTAAGGAAAGATTTTGGAGGGTGGTTGTAGCCACTACAACACATCCCCATACTCACTCTAGAACAAAGTGTACAATATGAAAAGAAACAAAATGAATGGAAAAGAAAAAGGGAGGAAGAAACAAGAATAGAAGTAGAAAGGAAAAGAGAAGAAGATGACAAAAGGTAATATGATCATAAGAGAAGACAAGATGTAGAAATATAGAATGATGAAGAAGCTACTTTTGGATTTCCATTTCTAGATACTAGGGCAATTCTTGGAGAAGAGGTAAAAATAAAGAATATTCCACCTTTAGTTTTACAAAGTTTCTATGGAATATCTTTTGAAGAGCCTGATTCATTCATGTTTGAATTTGACATCTTATGTCCGACTTATGGTTATACTGATGATACACATAAGCTTCATCTTTTTCCTTCTACTCTAAAAACAACTGCATTAAAATGGTTTATGGGATTAGGAGAACACACTATAACTTCTTTGGAAGACATGAGGAAAATATTTCTTAAGAAATATCAACCCTATAATAGGCCTATAGATTCAAAAGAAGATATTTTTAGGATGTCTCAACAAGAAGAAGAGTGTTTGGAAGAATACTTAGAACGATTTCTTTATAACTTACAAAAATCCAAACAAAATTCTCTAAACCCTAATACCATTAGAACGAATTTTCTCACAAGAATATGAGATGACAATATGAGATATACTTACCATTCGATGAAATTGTTGAATTATGTCATAAGTATTCTAGAGGTAGAGCCAAAACAGGGAAAAGAGATATAACTTCAAGAGCTTCTAAATCAGGAAAAGGAGGAGTAACAAGAGCAGAAATAGGGAGTTTGTTAGAAAACTTTAAAACTGATATTTTGAGAACCTTAGGAACACAGTTTGATGTATTGGAAGAAAAGAAGAAACAACAAGAAGAAGAAAAAATACTATCAATATTTTGTTCTAAGGTAGGAAGAAGCATCCTTTACGAGAATGTCCTTTGGATAATATACAAAATTATGGACTTTGTACAGAAAATAATGTCACAGATGATTGTCCAACATTAAAAGAATTACAAGTAGGCCAACTATAATAAACTCAAAGATTTTATTATATTGCACCAAGAATATCTTGGTAACCATGTTTTTCAAGCACATCTCAATAGTTTCCTCAACAAATTCCCCAAAATTTTCAATATCAAAATTCATGGAATGCTTTTATGCCATGGTAGCTTTGGCCTACTCAGCAAAACCAAAACCAAACTTCACAAAGTTGGCGAGGATATGCTTATGGAGGCCAACCTCCCTATTAATTTTACCCTCAACAACAATATCAATCTTATCCTCAAAAATCATATCAACAACCATATCCTCAACAATCATTTCCATATCCGCAATTCCAACAATCCCCTCAATCAAATCAATTCACACAACAGTCAATGCCTACACTAACTCAACCTTAGTAGCTTTAGCTACCTTCTAACCAACCACCAGCCAGACCGACTCAATTACCAGCTCATCTAGTAGGAAATCTGAGTAATAGAGTGGAAAAGCTAGCCTATAATGTGGAAGAAAAAAAATCATTTCCCACATTCTTCCTATTCAAGACATCCACTTGAGGTCTGGAAATGTTCTACAAAAATATTATCCGCCAATCATAGAAGAATAAATTGAAGAAGGAGAACAATCTGAAAAATCTAATCCAAATAATCAAATTCAAAAAAGTAAAACTATTATGACTCAAACACCACCTTTCCCAGAAAGGTTAGTGGATCAGAAAACTTCACTTTCTCTTCCTAATTTTGATATCATAGTTGAATTAAAGAATTCTTATGTAAAAATTTATTTGTTGCAAGCTATCAGAGATATTTCAATCTATACAAAAACAATAAAGGAATTGTGTATTAAGAAAACTGGCAAAAAGAAAAGAGATCCACCCACAACCCAAGTCATTGGAAAATTAGCTAGTCTCACGTCTACAAAAACAACAATTGAAAAGTATATTGATCTTGGGATACCTATAGTTACCATTTCTATCAATAAATTTTTAGTTCCTCAAACTTTAATTGATCTAGGAGCTGTTATAAATTTCATGACAATAGAAACTATGAAGCATTTAAAATTTCCAAATATCCAACCTACTACTACATTTTTAGAACTAGAAGATAGATCTAAAGTTGTACTCGAAGGAATACTTGAGGACATCATTGTTTCTTTGGATTCATGGGAATACCCTGTAGACTTTCTGATGTTGCAAACAAAAACAAATCTAGGAGGCCATCCTTTAATTCTTGGTAGACCATGGTTAGCCACAACAAATGCCTTCATTGGATGAAGACCAGGAAGCATGATCATAGCACACTGAAATGAAGTGAAACATATCACACTATCATGGCCTGATGACAAACAAGAAGAAAATCTACTTGTTTTAAGCATTAATCAAGACTTCAATTTCAGAGAAGAAGAAGAAAATGAGGATTTAATAGACCTTTTTATCTCAGAACCTGATATTTCTGAGCAGCTATGGATAACACAAGATGGAGCTCCAAATCATCTTTCAAATCAATGTTTTCAAGAAAATTGTATTATTCGATCATTGTCAAATTCATTTGAAAGCATTTTTCCTATCAACTCAATTACCAATTCTCAAATCAAAACCATTGAAATCAATCCTGGAAAGAATCTAAATATTGGTAATAACCTACAGTCATCACAAGAACAACAGGTAATCGCATTGTTACAGAAATAATCAAAAGTTTTTTCCTAGTACTATAAAGATAGGCAAGGAATCCATCCAAAAAAAATGTATCCATCACATTTACACATATGAAACAATCAAACCAGTGAGACAACCAAAAAGAATAATGAATCCAATGATGAAGGAGATGGTGAAAAAGGAATTACAAAAACTGTTACGTGTAGGATTTATCTACCCCATCTCTAATAGTCAATGGTTTTCTCCCTTATTTGTGGTACCAAAGAAAAATGACAAATGGAGAATATGTGTAGACTATAGGGAACTGAAGAAGGAAACATTGAAATATCATTTCCCACTACCATTTATTGATCAAGTACTCGACTCATTATTAGGGGAAAAGTTCTTTACCTTTCTTGATGGATTAGGTAGTTATAATCACATCAAGGTATCATTAGAGGATCAGGATAAAACTACATTTACTTGTCCATGGGGTACATATGCTTATAATGTTTTACCTTTTGGATTATGTAATGCACCTGCTACATTTCAAAAAGAAGTACTAGCTATCTTTGTAGATCTTATACATGAATGTGTTGAAGTCTACATGGATGATTTTATTGTTTATGGAAGTACATTTGATTATTGTTTAAACAACCTTGAAAAAGTTCTAAAGAGATGCATAGAGGTAAACGTATCCCTCAAAAATGAGAAATGTTTCATGATACTAACTGAAGGGATAGTATTGGGACACCACATTTTGTCTTATGGAATAAAGGTAGACTTAGCAAAGATACAAGTCATTGTAAACTTAATGCCACCAGCAACACAAAAAGAAGTAAGAAGTTTCTTGGGATATGCAGGCTACTATAGAACATTCATTGAAAATTTCAGCAAAATAGCTTTACCCTTGTTCAAATTACTTGTAAAAGACATTGAGTTTAAATGGACTACAAATTGTCAAAATGCATTGAAAAGTAAAAGAAAAATTGTTTATAGCACCCATTCTCAGAGGACCAAATTAGTCATTGCCATACCAAATAAATACTGTGCATCAGATACAACTATACAAGCATCTCTAGGACAAAAAGAAAATTAGTTTAACTATGCGATTAATTTCATAAGCAAAAATCTAATTAGTACAACAACAAAGAACCAAATGGCATGACATACAAGACAAGTCAACAAGCAGTGGAGCATACATCACTAGTACAACAGTAGAGAACCAAATGGCATGACACATTTATAAAAAAAAAATCATAAGGGAGACTCGACACTTCTTTTTTACTCCAAGTATAAAGATTTCAAGGCTAAGTTTACTACTCATCGGCTTGGACCATATGAGATAGAAGAAATCTTTGACAATGCAATAGTCAAGATTAAGACAATTGATAAAGCAACCATTTCATTTCTAGTTAATGGACATAGACACAAAGTTTATAATAAACCTATCAATAAAGAAGCATTTCTGAATAGAGTGTTAGTAGACAAAAATATGGAAGTATTGGAACAACATAATAATATGCCTTCTCTACTTGCAGAATAAAAATAATAATAATAAATTAAAAAATAATAAAGGTTTTTGGTTGTGAAAATCCAAGATACTGACACAATACAAAATCGAATTTATATCAGAGAACCAACTTGTTTGGCCAATATGAATTCTCTTCTATGTTTTTCAGTTTCATTTTAAAGAATTATCTTCCAAAATTCATAAACTTGAGGACAAGTCTCAAGATCAACAAGGGGGAAGATTCATAATAAACCAACAAACTATGCAATTGGTTTAATGTCAAGCAATTGTATTGCAGAAGGGACCTGAGACATAAAAATAAATATTTATCATTAAAGATCAATGTCATATGTTATTGCAAAAGAGACCTGATTATTCATCTTAAAATCAACATCAAAGGGACCTGAGAAGGAGCTACAAGCATCTAAAATCCAACAAAACCATTGAGTAGAATTCATTTTGAGGTAAACGTATTGTCATCATTAGCACAAGGTCAAGTATTGATAAAGAAGCTAAGGTCATCATCAACAGAAGAAAAGCATTGACAATGAGCTATCAAGTAAATGGAAAGTACTGTAAGTTTAGATTATTCTTAATGCCTTTAATTTGGAATTTTTTTCTAAGATTGATAAACTAGTTTAAACTTGAATATGCAATACTCCAAACCATGTATATATCATTCTACATTATCCTACATTACCCTAAATCCTACTTCACATACTGTTATCACTCAGGTTGTTCCCTTTGAATCCAAAGGGAATACAGCCGAGGTAACCACTAACCAATATTTTAGCCATAGGTCCTAGCCTACCTGCAACCAGAGAGGGCTCTCTCTTTCTGATTTAGATTTGTTTGGTGAAATTTTAGGCTAGTTATGATGCACAGGATTTTGTTTTGAATTTGTTGGGATGATGATTTCAGTCAGAACTGGAATGTTTTTGCAGAATGATCTAGGCCATTGGGCATGGAGTCGATGATGGTGAACTGCTGGAAATGTTTTTTGAGGGAAAAGGTTATGCTACAGAGCCACACAAGCATCTATGGAAAAAATTTTCAAATCTTTAATATGATGGGATGAAATCAGGGAGTGAAAGGCAGCTAAGGATCTTTCACTAAACTGATAGAGGGAATGGTGGGAATATTATCTAGGAGCATTTAAGAATTCCTGAACAACATTCATAATGATAGAACGAATACAAACATGAGCAGTTAAGAATTAATGTTTATGATTAATTCTGAAGAAAAGACATTTAACAACAGAAATTGAGCATAGGGTGTATTCAAACAATTCATGTACTATTCTTTTTCTCTATTGCTAAGCTAATGAAACATATATTTGAGTTAAGAAAACATAGAAAGACAAAACATAGTTTAGGATAACTTATTGCTCCATTAAATAACACAGGAATTCTGTAGCAGAACGCAGATCATCACTTTGACATCAAACAGTGTAGGGATCATGAACTTTTCCAGCCATTTGTATTTGATAGTCTGAAAATTTACAAAACAATGTCTCAGAGAGAAACTCACCAACCCCAAATACGTTGTATGGGGAGGTATATATACAAAATTAGATACAAAATATCTAGCTGATGAGTTAATAGCTCATAAATTCTATGCCAACCCCTGAGGAATTACAACTGAAAGAGTAAATGCTACAGTAAATATTTAGTGCATTAGTTGTCCATCTTGTCAGAATGTTTTGACTTTTGTGACCAACTAAGTTGGCTCGAGCTGCACTGTCTAAAATCTGCGTGTTTCCCTTCTTGGGATTACTGTCCCAGTATTTTTCTGAGTCATTATTCTCACCCGCTCTACCAATTGTGTTCATGCTACATTAAATTACGTTGACCTGAGGCTGATTAGAAGAGACAAAACCGAGATCATTGGGGCAAAATTTGCAGCATTACTTGCCACCAATCTTCTTTAGGCAATTGGTGTCTTCGTATTTTTATTAGAGTTTCATCTGCCTCTGTGTACCTGTAAAAGTTTGGTGGGACCTCAAACAGGTGATTAATTAAATGCTCAATGTAAAATAAATTTTCTAGCTTGTCATGGAGGCTCTGCCCTGATGGAGGTCCTACTTCTTCTGAAGTGCTTGTGGATGCTGTGATCTGATTTGAAATGAAATTGGTCATCCTAGTGGCATACTCCTCATGGGTGAGCAGTCTTCCAGCACCGGTCAATAGGCTGGGCAATCCTTTGCCTTGTAATGCACCCATTCTTAGCTTGTAGTCATCTACCTCAGCCTGCATTTCCTGACATTTTCTCTCCAAATTCTGCACAAAATTTCTGAGGGTCAGCACCTTTTTGGCTGTTAAAACAATATCTGTTCTGTTGCTGATGTCTAAGGCTACCAACTCCTCCTTGGTGTGAGTGTTTAGGAAATGTATCATCCTGCTAGCCTGCTCAGGCATATTTCCTAGTGCTGCTCTGGCCTTTTGGCTTTCAATTTGAGCTTGGCCTATTAACTCAATCTGCTCATGCACTGTTTTGATTGATTTCCACTGTTTGGTGATAGAGTGGTCAATCCGGGTCCACAAAATTTTCTTTATTTCAGCCAGAGTCTTCTCTAAATTCAGTTCCTTTTCCAAGGCCTTTATTCTGTCTTTCAGGGCCTTAATTTCTCTGGTCTCCTCAGCTACTGTCATTTTGGACTTGTCATATTTTTCTTCTAGCTCAGCCAATTTTTCCTTTGCTTGTTTAATCTCTGTTGCCTGAAGCTCTAGCTCCTTGACAGCTTTTGTCAATTCATCCATGCTTATGCTAGACTCAGGAGTTGTTGTTGTTGCTGCCGCAGCATCTGAAGTTGTTGTAGCCGTAGGAGGGGTCACTGCTGCTTCTGTAGTTGCTGCAGTAGTTGGGGCAGTTTGAGGAGGCTATGAGGTCGACTCTCCCTGCTTGTTTTGCAGTGCCTTTTCCAATTCTCCTTCCATATGGACTATTCTTTGACTCATTTACATTAGGAGGTCCAATGTATCTTTAGCTTCTTTCTCTTTTACTATCTCTCCCATTTGTGGATGCATGGTTGAGGAGAGCCTCATTTTCTTTTTTAGAGCAACAAAATCATCCTCCATTTTCTTCATTAGAGCCTTGATAGCCTTGGGATTCTTAGGGTCATGCCCCAGGTCTACAATAATGTCCTCCAATGCTTTGATTCTGTTGTCTTTGGCTGTGGAGGACATTCTTTCTAAATCAAGCTAAGTATTAGTGTTCCTCAGAGATTCTTTTAACTCATGGGCCATCGTGGCCTTGTCTACCAATGTGGCATAGACCATTTCCCCTGTTTGCTTATGCAGTTCTATTTGATCCATGGGGTGAATGTCTTTTGCCATAACCTCCAACTTCGTTCTGACATAATCTGCAGCCGACTAAGGCTACTGAAACTTGGGCTTAAAATGGCTGAGGATCACCTTTTCCTCTTTGATGTCATATGCTACCATCAACCTTTCTTGTTTGGCAGGTGTTGCCTTGAGGAATTGGTCATATAACTGCACTCTTAGCAGCTCATTTTGTGCCTTAATTTCTTTAAAGGTGGCCTTGATACTAGCTGGCCGCTTTCTTTGCTGTGTGGAGGAGGACACCTCCATGCCATGCTTTCTCTCCTGCTCCTGTTGAAAAGAGCTTGTAGTTGTTTGTTGACTGTCTTCTCTATCTTTCCTTGGGCTTCCAAGGATTTCTTCACTGATTTCCTCCACAATTGGAGAATCAACCTTTTTCCTCTTGGCTTCGGGCTGCTGAGTGGACCCACTAGCAGGTGTGGACTCATCTCGATCTCGTTTTCTGCCTCTTTCCTCATGGGCAGGAGTCTGCAAGGTAGGCACTGTTGGTGCTTCTGTCTGTTGTAGAGGAGCCTGTACTTGAGGTTGCTCCATTGAAGAGGCAGGCTGTTCTGTGACCACTTCCTTTTCTGCACCCATTATCTCCTTCCCTTTTGCTGTACCTGTTGCTGATGTAGATGGTCCCTGGGCGGCTTGTGTGGCTGCAGCAGCGGATGTACCTTCTCCAATTTGATGTGGCAACTTGAATGTTACCTGCTGCACAGAATCCAAGTCAAGAGTTTTTTCTAAATCCTTGACATTTTTCTCCATTATTTCCTCTTGAGTTAATTCCTCAACTAATGTACCTTGCAACCACTCATCTTGGTTGGCATATTGCTCAATTTGTGGATATTTACAGTGGTCATAACCTAGCAGCCTGTATTTAACTCTTCTGGCACTGATAAAACCTTCCAGGTCATTAGGGACCCACCAGAAGCTCCTCTTTAGCTTATATTTGTCCCTGAGAATTTGATCAGCATCTTGCCAACCTTCTTTCTTGTTCATGATGGAGGGGCCTAGATGGTCTTTGAATTTGAGGTGGGCTTTCTTTTTGGCACTATGAAAATGGGTAAGATCAGAACTAATGAATTTCCTATAGTATTCCAAGGCAAACAGTCTCATTGGTACATACCTTGGAAGCCTGTAAGGACAGAGCTCACAACCATAGATTCTGATGGCAGTATGGTTTTGATATAGGTACCAATCACCTATTTTGTAGCTCTTGGACAACTGCAAGGTCTTCTGAATCTCAAATGACAATCTGGGAGGAGGGGATCTCATTAGGAGGCAAGAGACTGGGTATACAAATTGGTCAACAAACTCATAGTAAGAAAATGGAGAGTTTTGAACTTCATGGAAAACTAATGACCAGAAGATGACAGACCTCTTTACACCCCTAGAATCCAATTTCTTGATGGGGCATTGGAAACTTTCGGACTGGTAATACATGAATAAGTGGTAGATATATGATGAATATTTGAATACTCCCTCCCTATCCACTTTCAATAGCTGGTCATGTATTTTATTGGCTATAAACTTGGCAAAGTTATACTTGTAAGCAGGGGGCTGGCCTGGACTATATGCAGCTAATAGTACCAACACTGTTTCATCGATGTGCTCACTAGTTTTGAAGCCCAGCACATAAGAGATCATATCAACTAGAAGCTTGCCCACCTCATTGAAATGGACATATAAGAAAGGAGGTGGCCCTGTAGGCTGGCGGTCTGCCCTCATGAATGTCTTGGTGATTTTTTCAATGTCAGCACTGGAGAGTTTGGAGCCTGCATCCAGCAAATAGTTCATGGAGAAGGGAAACAACAACTGAGTCTGCTTGAAGTTGAGCATTTGGTTGATGGAGTCAGGAGTAATGTGGAAAAGTATGCTCCTAGATGGAGACTTAACAGCTATCTGAGTTGGCTCATAGTTCTCAGCACATAAGCGGATGATCTCTGGAAAAACATTAATAGATGGGAGGAAGTAATAAGGCAGATTGGACTCCCATATACCATACATGTCACTGTTGCTTAGATAGCTATTTCTCAACTGGCAGAAAGTCTGCAAGTGGTTTCTGTCACCAACAAGATCTTGGATAAGGTAGTCTCTATCAGCAAGAGGCATGGCTTCAAGCTCTTTGTTTGGTGGATTCATAGGAGTGACACTAAGAGCTGATGGAGTAGCCATTACAGAACTTTCAGATGTTATCTTTAGAATGAAGTTTTTGAGCAGAACAGGCTGAGGATGATAGCTTGTGAGGACTTGAAGAGGAGTGGCAGAATGAGTTTAGCTGAAGCCAAAGTCTTCACTATTTTGTGGCTGTATTGAAAAGAACAAACTTTGCAGAGTTTGATTTGAGCTTTGGTTTCTTTTGGAAAACTCTCTGAATTTAGAGACAGTGAGGGCAAATGCAGAGGAGAAAGGGATTATACAGCTTAATGTACTGAGAGTTTGAAGTGAAACACGGCAAAAGGGAACAATGTCGGGCAGGTGTAAAACTGTATTGGAAATTCAAGCCCGAAAATGGATTCTAGCACGGTGAAATTATGAACAGTCCGTGGTTCTCTTAAATAGGGGGTGCATTAGATAATTTAGGCCAACATTTAAAGGACAACACCATTAAATTTAGGAGTTTGTAGGCAATTTAGTGAAAAAATTCCAGAGAACGGGAAGAACACGGGAAAATAGGTGGAATTCAGCAAATACCTGGATTAGCTAGTGCCGAGGGTGGTTGAGTTGATTGAAGGGTGAATATTGACGTCGAATTTGCAGGTGGCGGTGTCCAAAGTGTTGAAATTTGAAATCTGGAGGCAGTTTGGTGTGAACAGCAGAACAACGCACCCGAAACTTTCCAATGAAAATGACCGAAAACGGTCACTTTCGGTGTTTTTAACAAAAAAATTGGCGCATACGCGCTTTTGGCACTTTCCCGTGATGACGTCAGCATGATGTCATCAACGGGTCCTGGGTACGGACGGGTGATGTGGACGCTGACTGGGATGATGATGTGGCGGGACACGGTGGCACAGCGTGGGCACAGAGGACAACGTGGCGGGCGACGTGGGGCAGCGGCGGAGACCGGGTGTGACGTCATGGTGATGGGACTGCTGACATAATGGGATGGAGGGCGGTTTCCCTGACGGCGGTTTCTGGTTTCCCCGCACCGCCTTTGAGCAGGCGGTTTCGAGGGGGAGGCCTCCGAACACCCCGGGCAGTCGACACGTGGCAGGGGTAGGGCGGTAAAACCACCCATCCCCCGGACGTTAAAGCCCGATGCGTTGTGGGCTGAAAACACCCGCCCATCGTTGGATCGGGCGCGGTGGGAGATCAATGGCTGGTGGGGCTTTTGGCGCGGCGTGCAACTTCAAAGCGGGTCCTGCCCGCATTTAAATAATATATTATAGCTGCGGGTTCAAACTTTAGCTCAGGTGGGTTTTTGCGGGTAGGATTAATGTGGGTTATTTGCAAGGGTTTAGGTGGGTGAGGGTTTAGGCATAGGCTATTAATCTTAACCAGAGGTTAGATTAATTCTGGGGTAAGGACGCAGAAGGGTTGATTATAGCCCCAAATGGACTAATGTCTCCCATAACTATGTTACTTAGCTATAATGCTAGGGGGTGGGATAGTTAATATGTTTTTGGGAATTTTATATAGTTTTTGTAGAAAATAGGGGTGGGGATGTAACTAGGGAGCTATATAATAGGGTTAGGGGTTAATATGGGTATGTGAGGTGAAGTGTGAGGGAAAAATTGAGCTTGAGAACTAAAACTTAGAAACCAGAAATGGATGAAGTATGAAGTGAGGGTTTTACACAAGAAATGTGGCTTCTTTTTGAGGAAGAAGGTCACAACTTGACATGACTTTCTCAAGGGAGAAATGTAAGTAGGACTATTTAGGCAGATCCTAAAGTCCTCAAGGGGATATTAGTAAGAAACCTTTTGAAGGGAATGAGGGAAGTTAGACATGCTTTGATAGTTTTTCCATATAGACCATTGTTCTTGCCCTTCTCTTATTGATGAGATAAGATATGATTTTCAATATATCAGGTGGTCATAGCTTGCTTCTGCAACCTCCAACTGCCTACCCTGCCTAATAGACCTAACATTTTTTCTTCTTTTGGATGGGTGCACTTAGCCTTGCAAACCCTGGTAATCCTCTTTTCTTTTGGCTGCCCTCCTGTCTAAATCTACCCTTATATCTTCCAAGGGTCCATATTAAGTAGTTGGACTCCTTCCTTTCTCTATGTAGCTACTCATCTGCCAAGCTTGAACTGTTTGGATAGGTATTCATTCTCTAGTCTAGAACAAGCAATTTAAAACATGGCATGGTCCAGTTTGAACTGTTGGGCCATCCATCAAAATAGCAGTGGCAGTTTGGTCAACCACTTTCATGGTCTTTCTTTGGGGTTCATTTCAATTATTTTTTCTGACCAATTCATTTTCTTGCCTTTTGATTATTCTTTCAAGGCATACCCTCTTTACATTTTTTAACTCTCTGTTCCTTTCACAAAATATGGAACCTTTGTAGCATCAAAGATGAACATTTTTGGCACTTCCACTGTCAATCATGAAAAATGAAACCCTATTGGTATAGGAGACTAACAGTGGCTCCACTTGGGGATGGCTTTTCCAGATGAAAAGCCAAGAACAACAGGTCAGATCGCCTTATTTTTCCATTCTTGCTGCAGTCTGAATTTTCCTTTTGTTAGAGACCATTGATCTGAATCCTAGAAACTTGTATGACATATCCATTAAGCTAATTTGCTGTGAAATTACAGCTCTGTTTTTACTTGTTTCTCTGAGTATTCCTCATCACTTTGATAGTTCCCGAGTGTTTTCTCTTGCTTTCCAATGATAGGATCAAAATATATATCAAAAAATGGTGCAGTGCCCTGATCTTCCTCAAAATCTGCTTCACTTGGACCTTTATCTATCCGTTGTAAATGAAAAAACTGAAAATAGAAATATTTTATGTATAATATGTGGTTGTGTAGTGTTTCATCAAAGGGGGTCAAAATAATGTTTGAGCATCCTCCCATTGACTGGGCCTTCCTCAGTGTTTGGGCCATCCAAACTCTTTAGAAAATAGGTGTTATTACCTTGTACAACATAAATGAGATAAGGTCCCTTCCATAAGAAATCAAACTTGCCATGTTTTCCTTTGTCCTCCCTCTTGGAATCCCATCTCAACACTTTGCTTCCTATGAAGAAGTCTTCAGCTTTGGTTCTTTTGTCAAATATTCTCTTGAGCTTATCTTGCAGTACTTGGGTTCTCTGATAGACTTCCTCTCTTGTTTGTTGTAGGTGAATTGTCTAATTGATCCTTCTTTGAATGTCATTAGGCTCAGCTTGTATTTCTTGCAGCAATTTGATTACAGGGATCCCTAAAGATGAAGGAAATCTTGCTTCCATTCCATAAACTAGTTCATATGGGCTTGTGCCAATAGATCTCTTGGTGGTCAATCTGTCTGCCCATAGTGCATTTACCAACTTCTTATGCCAATTCTTTTTGTTCTCCTCCAAGACCTTCTTGATGATGTTGATAAGGCTTTTGTTGGAAGACTTAGCTAGGCCATTGCCTTGAGGATAATAGGCAGTGGAATGGCCCAAGGTCATGTGGTATTTATGGCAAAAGTTGATCATTTTTTTGGATTTGAAAGCAGGAGCATTGTCTGTAATAATTTTATCTGGACAGCCAAACCTGGACAAGATGTTGGTTTCTAAAAATTGCATAATAATGGAGTCATTGGCTTGCCTACAAGGGATGGCTTCTATCCATTTGGTAAAATAGTCTGTAGCAGTCAGAATCCACCTGTGCTGACCAGAGGATGAAGGGTGGATTTCACCAATAAAGTCCAAACCCCATTGCTGGAATGGTCTCTCAGTTGAAACAGGTTTGAGTGGTAAAGGTAACAACTTTCTCTTGCCTTCAAAAATTTGACATTTGTGACAAGAAATTACAAATTATCTCACATCAGTAAACAAGGAAGGCCAATAAAATCCAACTCTTAGGATTTTATCAACTGTGGCTTTCCAGTATAAGTGTCCTCCACAGTCACCTGCATGAAATTCCTTGAGAACATTGTTAGTTTCATCCAATGTTAGGCAATTAAGTAAAATTCCTTCATGAGTTATCCAAAATAAAACATTGTCTATGATAGAAAAATTTGATGCTTTCATTTTCAAGAACCTTTTCTTAGTTCTAGACAACCCTGGAGGAGCTTGCAAGTTTAATAATACAAAACATATATCAGCATACCAGGGAGATTGCAAAAGGCTTGGTTGATCTGTGGAGTCGCCATCTCCTCTTCGTTGTCCAGTTCATTAATGTCAAGGGCTTGGAAATTGGTTTCAGTCATTAGCTTGGCTAGACCTTGTCCTTTTATTAGTTTGGTAGGCTTGATTTCAATGTCATATTCTAAGATATTGGCAATCCACTTTCCCCTTTTGCCTTCAATTCCTTCTTGGGTTAAAATGTCCTTAACCACTGCATTTGGGACATAGGCAATCACGTGAGAGTATAAAATATAGATTCTAAAGTCTTTGATGGCCTTTACCAATGCATAGGCTTGCTTTTCCATAATCTGATATTTTAAGGGAGCATCTCTAAGGGCTTTGCTAAAAAATGCAATGGGTTTTTCACATCCTTGGTCATCTTTTTGTAATAGGACTACAACAATTGTATGCTTAGATGCAAAAGAAAAAATGATGAAATCTCTATCAAACCTAGGACTTGTTAGGATTGGTGTGTTTGCCAATGCTCTTTTGATGTCTTCAAAGGCCTGTTTAGCTTCCATGGTCCATTTGACCTTAGAAACCTTATTCAACATATTGTTTAACAGTCTTATGAGCTCAGCCAAATTAGGAATGAATCTTCTCAAGAAGT
Source organism: Pinus tabuliformis (assembly GCA_031772625.1). NCBI lineage: Eukaryota > Viridiplantae > Streptophyta > Pinopsida > Pinales > Pinaceae > Pinus > Pinus tabuliformis. The sequence continues at coordinate 1,700,394,035 of CM062819.1, read as the reverse complement.
TGATCTTTCCTAGAAAGCCTTGTAGTTCTTTGATGTTTCTCAGATGAGGCACTTGAAGGATGGCTTGAATTCTGTCCGGATCGATCCTAATACCATCTTTTGAGATTATATGACCTAGGAGCTTACCTTCCTCTAGGCCAAACAATGATTTCTTTGGATTCAAAGATATGCCATATTTTCTACAAATTAAGAAAACCTGCCTCAAATGTTCTAAGTGTTCTTGATCTGATTTTGAAAAGGCAGTAAGATCATCCAGGTAGACCACTAGAAAATCATGGATTTATTTGGCAAAGGCTATATCCATTGCTCTTTAGAATGTGGCCCCTACATTCTTAAGCCCAAAAGGCATTTTGACATATTTAAAAGTTCCCCAAGGTGTTGTAAAGGCAGTTTTGTCTTGATCATCCGGGTGTACTAAAATCTGATTGAATCCAGAGAATCCATCTAGTAATGAGATCCTAGAGGCTCCCACTACCCTTTGTAGGATATGATCCATTTTTGGTAAGGGGTAATGGTCTTTGAGAGAGACTTTGTTCAAATTCCTTAGGTCAACACACAGTCTAATCTCTCCCGTCTTCTTCCTAGTGGGCACTAGGTTTGAAATCCACTCTGAGAACCTGATTGGAGCAATGATTCCTGCTTCATACATACGTTTAACTTCTTTTTCAATGAGGGGAAGGAGAACAGGATTCACTCTCCTAAGCTTTTGTTTAAAAGGTTTTTGGTTTTCTTTTAAAGGTATGGTGTGTGGGATGACTGAAGTATCATAGGACTTGAGGTCCTCATAACTCCAGGCAAATATATCCTAGAACTCTTTGAACAACTCAATGTATTTCAACTTCTGATCAGCTGGTAATGCCTTGGATAATTTTATCATTTTGGGATTTTCTTTGGTTCCAATGTTACAGTCTTCAATTTCAGCATTCAGTGGCTGCATTTTTGGTTTCCTTGAGATATCATTTGAATCAAACAAATCCTCCAATGGGGTTAAACCTATGGGCAGAAAATTGTTTTTTAGATCAATTACTTCGGCTTCTGTCTCAGCTATTTCATCCAAGTCTGTTTGCTTCAGCTCCTATACATTCTGGTTATTAAAGGTAGTAGGATGCAAAACTAGATTCGCTGCTTCAGCTGATATATTCTGCTTGATTGTGTATGCCTGTTGTTGATCATCCATAGTGCTAGTATCAATGTTCATGCCGGAAAATTCTTCTTTTAAAGTAAGGAAGTTATTTATCTGTGTGTCACTCTCAAAGACTTGCCAATTCTTGATGTTATCCGGGACTGCAGGCCTATGTTTGATTTCAGCAGTGAAACTGTGATTGGGTCTGAAAGGTAGCTTGCAAGTGCTGGCAAAGGTTGCCAAGCTATGAGCATGTAAATTGAGCTTTCTTGAAATTTTGGTTAATTGAGATTCTGAGAAAGTGTCAAGTACTTGAATAGCTACTCCCTTATAAGCTCTTAACCTTAGATCATTTGTGATAAAGTTTCCTTTCATCTGTTGTATGATCAGATCTGAATCTCCTAAGATTGAAACTTTGGTTGCACCTAAATTTTTGATGAGTTTGAGACCTAACAAAAGGGCTTCATACTCAGCCATATTGTTTGTGCATCGAAAGTTTAACCTATATGCATGACCTTCAGCCTGGTCATTCTCCATATTGTGAATCCAGACTCCTGCCCCAGCTCCCAACTTGTTTACAGAGCCATCAAATTCTAAATACCATAAGGTTTCATGGTGAAGGTTTGTATTGAGACTCTTAGAAGGTTGGATCATGGGCAGGTTGGTTTCTTGCAAGTCATTTGATGTATCGCTCTCCTTTGTTGTATCAATTATATCAAAAGTCTTTTGGTCTTGAGAGGCAAATTTTTCATTCAATCCCTCTGTCTATGCTGCCACTAATAGTTTGGTATAAGCTTTGGTGCACATGTCAACATTATACAGAATGAATGAATCCATGTATGAATGTATTGAATAGATGGGGAAGTTTTGGGGTTTTTCTTGACTACTCACCACATATTTCATTAATTTTTCACGGTATAATCTCTTAGGCTGTCCAAAGACTGAAATGGTGGCGTAGGACATGTCTAGTTGCAAAGATCCTTGGAGTTTAGCCCCCAAAGATCTGGATAAAAGCATACCGTACTTGGGTGGAATGTCAGCTACCACCACATCCATCAAAATCGTTTTGGTTGGGTATTGGACCAGGGAGACACACAAATCTTTAATTAAGCCTAGGCACCTGACTTGGCTTGAATCAAATGAGAATAGATCTTTGTAAGGTCTTGTGATATCTAGGTCTAGTTTTTCCATTACAGATTTGGGCATTAAGTTATGTGAGGCCCCGGAATCAAACATTGCATTGTGTAGAACCTTGTCATGAATGTTTAAACTGACATAGAAGGGTGGAACCCCTCCATTTGCTGTCTTTCCGTTAACCTCAGGGCCAAACAACAATTCAGGTTGATCATCTAGAACATTTACAACATCCCTATTGTCTGATATTTGGAGTGACCTATTGATTTGTTGTCTATACACTTGATGTTTGACTAATTCAGAAAGAGGGACAACTATCTTTAGCTTACTTATTTCTGTTTCTAAGTTGAAGGGCTTTTCCATTTGAGTTTTAGCATTAAGTGCAACAGATTTTTCCTTTTCAGCTGAATTTTCAGTAACCCTTTCTTCATGATTGGTATGATTTTGAATGAAATCAGTACTAGATTTATTTTCAGGGATGTTGTTTGAACTTGCTTTTGAGGGGAGGGATGGGGATGGCTGGTTTCCAGAGGGTTGTGCATCTGATATATCCTCCACTGTGACTTCTCTTGGATGTAGATCTGTTTTATCAGAGGATTCTGGAAGAACAGTTTTATCCTTTGTCTTTTTTGGTTGCTTACTGTCCTTTGGTTTGATAGGTTCAGGCACATCTATGGTTCTACTCCTTAGTTTATACTGTTTATGTACCTCATAAACCACTGCATCATAGCCTTCCCTAAAGTCAAAAGACTCTCCTGATTTGGTTTGAAATTGATTGCAGTTATAGGCCTCTTGATCTTCTTGTGTTAGAAAGACCTGATGTTCGTTGTTCAGACCCATTAGGTTGATGTGAGGATCCTCGGTTGGTTCACTAGATGTTGAGGCCTCAGCATAATTTTCTTGAAAAGGAGTTCTAATGTGCTGGTCGGGGTTAGCCCTTCCGACATTTGGATTTTGATTCTTTCTAAAATTTGGGTTTCTAGCAGTACTTGGTTGACCTTCCCATGATGATTTTCTTTCTATGGTTTCTACCTTGTCCCCAAGTCTGTCCATGCCTTTTATGATTGCATCGAGCATTTGTTCAAATGCTGAAGGTTCTTCCTCAAAAGTGGTTCTTCTCTCTGTTCTTTCCTGATTTCTTTTAGCAATAATGTTTACCTCTACATTGACAGCTATGTTTTGCATGTCTGCGAAGGTTGCAAGGGCTCTTTCCCTCAGTTGATATGCCATGTCAGAATCAAATCCATCAGAGAATTTGATTAAGGCTAAATCAGGTGGAGGTCTAAGGTTTTGAGGGATGGCATTGTAAACATTGTTGAATCTTGCACAATAATCTAGGATAGTTTCTTGTGGGCCTCTCCTTATTGTGTCATACTCAGATAAAATATGTAGTGGGTCTTTTTTCTTTTCCCATTTGCTCAGGAAGGATTGGTAAAGAGCACCCGAATCGGCTATGGAATTTGCAACAAGTGCTCTGAACCAAGTTCTTACTTCACCTGTTAAACTTTGGACAAAAATTTTCATTCTCACATCATATCGTCTATTTCATAATTTTCAAAGTAGTCTTGCATTTTCTTGGTATGTTGTAAGGTAGTATATGTGCCGGTACCATCAAAATAAGTGATCTTACTTTGGTAGTCCTGAGGCATAGCCCTAGGATTACCAGGTAGCTGTAGAGGGGCATAACGATTTGCCATATTTACAGGGATAAATGGGACAATAGGAAGGAAGGGAACGACTGGAAGAACAGGGACAACAACGGCAGTCTGTGCAGTGGATGGAGGTGTGAAGAATATGTTTTGAGAAGTGGATGAGGAGGAAGGAGAAGAAGGAGTTATGTGAGGATGAACTGATGGCTTAGCAGGGGTTGGGATATAACTTTGCTGAACTATTTCAGGGCTGGAATCAACAAGATCTTCTTGTTCTTCTTGCTTCCTAAGAACCTTAGGGATTAAATTAGGATTGTCAAAAATAGCTGTAGGATTTGGGTCAGGATTTGACCTGGTATACCTAGTTTTCTTTTTAGGAGCCAGCTTCCGAATTTGTTTTTCGGAATGTGTTTAGAATTAACAAGGAACTGCTCAAATTTTGGAACAACTATCTAGAGTTTTGAAACTAGCATGAAGTTTGACTGAAGCAGCTTTTATTTACTCTTGTAAATGCAAAGCATGAATAGTTCAAAGGCTTCCTGGCTGACATTCAGGCTTCATCTGTAGTTTTAAACAAATAGACAACAATTGAAAAATTCGTTCTGGTCCCTAGTTGAGTCACCAATTATGTTATCACTCAGGTTGTTCCCTTTGACTCCAAAGGGAATACGGCCGAGGTAACCACTAACCAATCTTTTAGCCACAGGTCCTAGCCTACCTGCAACCAGAGAGGGCTCTCTCTTTCTGATTTAGCTTTGTTTGGTGAAATTTTAGGCTAGTTATGATGCACAGGATTTTGTTTTGAATTTGTTGGGATGATGATTTCAGTCAGAACTGGTATGTTTTTGCAGAATGATCTAGGCCATTGGGCATGGAGTCGATGATGGTGAGCTGCTGGAAATGTGTTTTGAGGGAAAAGGTTATGCTACAGAGCTAGACAAGCATCTATGGAACAATTTTTCAAATCTATAATATGATGGGATGAAATCAGGCAGTGAAAGGCAGCTAAGGATCTTTCACTAAACTGATAGAGGGAATGCTGGGAATATTATCTAGGAGAATTTAAGAATTCCTGAACAACATTCATAATGATAGAACGAATACAAACATGAGCAGTTAAGAATTCATGTTTATGATTAATTGTGAAGAAAACACATTTAACAACAGAGATTGAGCATAGGGTGTATTCAAACAATTCTTGTACTATTACTTTTCTCTATTGCTAAGCTAATGAAACATATATTTGAGTTAAGCAAACATAGAAAGACAAAACATAGTTTAGAATAACTTATTGCTCCATCAAATAACACATGAATTCTGTAGCAGAACGCAGATCACCGCTTTGACATCAAATAGTGCAGGGATCATGAACTTCTCCAGCCATTTGTATTAGATAGTCTGAAAATTTACAAAACAGTGTCTCAGAGAGAAAATCACCAACCCCAAATACGTTGTATGGGGAGGTATATATACAAAAATTAGATACAAAGTATCTAGCTGATGAGTTAATAGCTCATAAATTCTATGCCAACCCCCGAGGAATTACAGCTGAAAGAGTAAATGTTGCAGTAAATATTTAGTGCCTTAGCTGTCCATCTTGTCAGAACGTTTTGACTTTTGTTACCAACTGAGTCGGCTGGAGCCGCGCTGTCCAAAATCTGCGTGTTTCCCTTCTTGGGCTTGCTGTCCCAGTATTTTGCTGAGTCATTATTCTCACCCACTCTTCCAGTTGTCTTCATGCTGCATTAAATTTCGTTGACCTGAGGCTGATTAGAAGAGACAGAACCGAGATCATTGGGGCAAAATTTGCAGCATTGCTTGCCACCAATCTTCTTTAGGCAGTTGGTGTCTTCGTATTTTTATTAGAGTTTCATCTGCCTCTGTGTACCTGTAAAAATTTGGTGGGACCTCAAACAAGTGATTAATTTCATGCTCAATGTAAAATAAATTTTCTAGCTTGTCATAGAGGCTCTGCCCTGATGGAGGTCCTGCTTCTTCTGAAGTGCTTGTGGATGTTGTGATCTGATTTGAAATGAAATTGGTCATCCTAGTGGCATACTGCTCACGGGTGAGCAGTCTTCCAGCACCGGTCAATAGGCTGGGCAATCCTTTGCCTTGTAATGCACCCATTCTTAGCTTGTAGTCATCTACCTCAGCCTGCATTTCCTGACATTTTCTCTCCAAATTCATCACAAAATTTCTGAGGGTCAGTACCTTTTTGGCTGTTAAAACAGTATATGTTTTGTTGCTAATGTCTAAGGCTGCCAACTCCTCCTTGGTGTGAGTGTTCAGGAAATGTATCATCCTGCTAGCCTGCTCAGGCATATTTCCTAGTGCTGCTCTGGCCTTTTGGCTTTCAATTTGAGCTTGGCCTATTAACTCAATCTGCTCATGCACTATTTTGATTGATTTCCACTATTTGGTGATAGAGTGGTCAATCCGGGTCCACAAAATTTTCTTTATTTCAGCCAGAGTCTTCTCTAAATTCAGTTCCTTTTCCAAGGCCTTTATTCTATCTTTCAGGGCCTTAATTTCTCTGGTCTGCTCAGCTACTGTCATTTTGGACTTGTCATATTTTGCTTCTATCTCAGCCAATTTTTCCTTTGCTTGTTTAATCTTTGTTTCCTGAAGCTCTAGCTCCTTGACAGCTTTTGTCAATTCATCCATGCTTATGCTAGACTCAAGAGCTGTTGTTGTTGCTGCCGCAACATCTGAAGTTGTTGTAGCCGTTGGAGGGGTCACTGCTACTTCTGTAGTTGCTGCAGTAGTTGGGGCAATTTGAGGAGGCTGGGAGGTCGACTCTCCCTGCTTGTTTTGCAGTGCCTTTTCCAATTCTTCTTCAATCTAGACTATTCTTTGATTCATTTGCATTAGGAGGTCCAATGTATCTTCAGCTTCTTTCTCTTTTACTAGCTCTCCCGTTTGTGGATGCATGGTTGAGGAGAGCCTCATTTGCTTTTTTAGAGCAGCAATATCATCCTCCTTTTTCTTCATTAGAGCCTTGATAGCCTTGGGATTCTTACGATCATGCCCCAAGTCTACAATAATGTCCCCCAATGTTTTGGTTCTGTTGTCTTTGGCTGTGGAGGACATTCTTTCTAAATCAAGCTCAGTATTAGTGTTCCTCAGAGATTCTTTTAACTCATGGGCCATTGTGTCCTTGTCTACCAATGTGGCATAGACCATTTCCCCTGTTTTCTTATGCAGTTCTTTTTTATCCATGGGGTGAATGTCTTTTGCCATAACCTCCAACTTCGTTCTGACATAATCTGTAGCCGACTGAGGCTGCTGAACCTTGGGTTTAAAATGGTTGAGGATCATTTTTTCCTCTTTGATGTCATATGCTGCCATCAACCTTTCTTGTTTGGCAGGTGTTGCCTTGAGGAATTGGTCATATAACTGCACTCTTAGCAGCTCATTTTGTGCCTTAATTTCTTTAAAGGTGGCCTTGATGCTAGCTGGCCTCTTGCTTTGCTGTGTGGAGGAGGACACCTCCATGCCATGCTGTCTTTCCTGCTCTTGTTGAAAAGAGCTTGTAGCTGTTTGTTGACTGTCTTCTCTATCTTTCCTTGGGCTTCCAAGGATTTCTTCACTGATTTCCTCCACAACTGGAGAATCAACCTTTTGCCTCTTGGCTTCGGGCTCCTGGGTGGACCCACTAGCAGGTGTGGACTCATCTCGGTCTCGTTTTCTGCCTCTTTCCTCATGGGCAAGAGTCTGCAAGGTAGGCACTGTTGGTGCTTCTGTTTGTTGTAGAGGAGCATGTACTTGAGGTTGCTCCATTGAAGAGGCAGGTTGTTCTGTGCCCATTTCCTTTTCTGCACCCATTATCTCATTCGCTTTTGCTTTACCTGCTACTAAGGTAGATGGTCCCTGGGCGGCTTGTGTGGCTACAACAGCAGATGTACCTTCTCCAATTTGATGTGGCAACTTGAATGTTACCTACTGCACAGAATCCAAGTCAAGAGTTTTTCTAAATCCTTGACATTTTTCTCCATTATTTCCTCTTGAGTTAATTCCTCAACTATTGTACCTTGCAACCACTCATCTTGGTTGGCATATTGCTCAATTTGTGGATATTTATAGTTGTCATAACCTAGCAGCCTGTATTTAACTCTTCTAGCATTGATAAAACCTTTCGGGTCAAAAGGGACCCACCAGAAGCTCCTCTTTAGCTTATATTTGTTCCTGAGAATTTGATCAGCATCTTTCCAACCTTCTTTCTTGTTCATGATGAAGGGGCCTAGATGGTCTTTGAATTTGAGGTGGGCTTTCTTTTTGGCACTATGAAAATGGGTAAGATCAAAACTAATGAGTTGCCTATAGTATTCCAAGGCAAACAGTCTCATCGGTACATACCTTGGAAGCCTGTAAGGACAGAGCTCACAGCCATAGATTCTGATGACAATATGGTTTTGATATAGGTACCAATCACCTATTTTGTAGCTCTTGGACAGCTGCAAGGTCTTCTGAATCTCAAATGACAATCTGGGGGGAGGGGATCTCATTAGGAGGCAAGAGACTGGGTATACAAATTGGTCAACAAACTCATAGTAAGAAAATGGAGAGTTTTGAACTTCATGGAAAACTGATGACCAGAAGATGACAAACCTCTTTTCACCCCTAGAATCCAATTTCTTGATGGGGCATTGGAAACTTTGAGACTGGCAATACATGAATAAGTGGTAGATATATGATGAATATTTGAATACTCCCTCCCTGTCCACTTTCAATAGCTAGTCATGTATTTTATTGGCCATAAAATTGGCAAAGTTATACTTGTAAGCAGGGGGCTGCCCTGGACTATATGCAGCTAATAGTACCAACTCTGTTTCATCGATGTGCTCACTAGTTTTGAAGCCCAGCACATAAGATATCATATCAACTAGAAGCTTGCCGACCTCATTGAAATGGACATATAAGAAAGGAGGTGGCCCTGTAGGCTGGCGGTCTTCCCTCATGAATGTGTTGGTGATTTTCTCTCTGAGACACTGTTTTGTAAATTTTCAGACTATCTAATACAAATGGCTGGAAAAGTTCATGATCCCTGCACTGTTTGATGTCAAAGTGATGATCTACGTTCTGCTACAGAATTCCTGTGTTGTTTGATGGAGCAATAAGTTATCCTAAACTATGTTTTGTCTTTCTATGTTTGCTTAACTCAAATATATGTTTCATTAGCTTAGCTATAGAGAAAAAGAATAGTACAGGAATTGTTTGAATACACCCTACGCTCAATCTCTGTTTTTAAATGTGTTTTCTTCAGAATTAATCATAAACATGAATTCTTAACTGCTCATGTTTGTATTCGTTCTATCATTATGAGTGTTGTTCAGGAATTCTTAAATGCTCCTAGATAATATTCCCACCATTCCCTCTATCAGTTTAGTGAAAGATCCTTAGCTTCCTTTCACTCCCTGATTTCATCCCATCATATTACAGATTTGAAAATTGTTCCATAGATGCTTGTCTGGCTCTGTAGCATAACCTTTTCCCTCAAAAATAATTTCTAGCAGTTCACCATCATTGACTCCATGCCCAATGGCCTAGATTATTCTGCAAAAGCATGCCAGTTCTGACTGAAATAATCATCCCAACAAATTCAAAACAAAATCCTGTGCATCATAACTAGCCTAAAATTACACCAAAACAAAGCTAAATCAGAAAAGAGAGAGCCCTCTCTGGTTGCAGGTGGGCTAGGACCTGTGGCTAAAAGATTGGTTAGTGGTTACCTTGGTCGTATTCCCTTTGGAGTCAAAGGGAACAACCTGAGTGATAACAAATACATTATTCATTCATCCTATTACATTCATTAACCTTATTATAACCCTACATTCATCAATTCGTCATTTGCTCAACTACATTTATTAACATTTTTGACCAAAATTTTTGGCCACATCTCCTTTTTGGGCCAATTTTTTTTTCCTCATGCAAAATTTCCTACAAAACAAGAAGGATTAGTCTCATATGCCGACAAAACAAGAACAAGAGAGTTAATACCATTACAAATATACTTAACATCTTATTTCAAAAAGAACTTGATTTGAAATGAAACAAAATTGTGGTCATTTCAAAACAAATCAATACATAAGTATATGAAAATGATGAAAGAGGGCAAGTACGTAATGATAAAGGCATAATAATGGAGATGAAACATGCAAAGCAAGTATAATGGATCTAAATGCATAATGAACAAGAATAATGCATAATCAAGGAAGAATGCAATGAAAAAGTCATAAACTAGTCCTAATAGTAATGAGTAGTGAAAAATCTAAACTACAAGCACTCATGAGCTATGATGCAACACTAAGAAGAAAAACAAATGTCAAAAACATGTACAATGGACAACACTTGTACTACAAAGTAGTGATAAGAATGAAAAAATTATGATGCAAGTTATGTACAAGTTTAAACAACTGGTAAGCTATGTAGAAAAGGAGAATATAGTGATATCATTTGCATAAAACAACGTTGTATCAAAGAAAACAAGTGGCAGCCAAAGTATAAGTGACAAGGAGCTAGTCAAGTCGAAAATGCAACAACAATGGTAAAAACTTGTTTCAAAGGATTGCGCAAACATTTGAATATTGTTTGAAGCGTTTTCTTCATCATCATAGTTAGAACTCACCATAACCCAGCTATGAATCAGAGACGTATTCATTATTTATCCACATCCTACAACAAACATGACAAGACAAACACTGTTTGATTGAGGAATATGCAGAGAGAATTGCTTGGAAAGGAAGAACCTTGTGCAGGAGAAATAACATGAATAATTGTGTGGAGAAATAAGGAGGAGAATAATGTTTTTAAGGAGAAGAACTGCATTTAAAAGGAGAAGAGGTAGGAGAATTCCAAACCAATATTTCCTCTACGTTGAGTGGAAAAATCTTCCATCAAATCCCTTAAATCACGCAGTGATCAGGTAAGAGTGGATCTTGGGATATTCTCTAACAGTTCAAAGATTTCAAAGATTGCATCATTCTCCCAAGAAAGGTTCAAACTTGAGTTGTAGTTTAAAAGTGTTATGCTATAAGTGAAACACGACTTCAAGTAATGCTCTATCATCATAAAAAAGGCTCTGCCATCTGTAGATTAAGTTTTTTTGAAGTGCTGGAGACAAGGAGTTTAATTAGAACTGCATATTTACATAGGAAGCAAACAAAACCTTAAAAACCTCATCTCTACAACGTTTCAACAGTCAATTACAGCTCAGGTATCATTCCAAAACGATTTCCTCATGCATTTTAAAATGCAGTTTTCGAAATGTTGCACATAAAAAAACACAACGAACATTCTTTCATATATGCAGTGAGAAGTTTGGAATGAAATTTTGCAAACAGAGAAGGTTTTTCATGGATTTTTATGGGCAATTTTTTCAAATAGAGAGGATTTTTAAATATGATTTTGAAAACAATGAGATATTTTGAATGTAGTGGAGATGGTTTTAATTTTTTTTTACACAGGGAAGAGTTCTTTTTTACTCAGTTTTACAAACAAATGGTTTCTTTTTTAATACCATTTGCAGTAAGAGACAGAGATATTGAAGATCTAAAGGCAGAGGAAGTAATATATTTTTTTTTTCAAAATTATAGGAGCCTAGTAAATATAGTCACCATGATTTTTATCCAAAAATTGCATGAATGAGAAGGTCAAATTTATATATATTGCTTGTTATATCCATGACGAGGTTATTTACTGGACAAGGCCATATTGATTGGCACACAGAGTAGATGCCAATGGAAACCAAAATTGAACCTAAGACTTCAAGATAGAAAATTAGGGTAAGAATATGATGGAGAAACTATACTAGGCATGTCTAATGGAGTTTCTTAAGAAGTTCAATGGTCACAATGAAAAAATCACACAGTAGTTCATAGAGAATTTTGAAAATGGAAAAATTAGGGTTGGTGAACTTTTTATACCATTGAACTCAACCTTTCTTTCTTAAGCATTGGACCTTCCTTTGATAGGAGAAGAGTATCACAAGGGTCTTCCTTTTAAGGAGAAGGGATGGACTTTTTTCCTGGAGAAAGCAAGGAAGGGGTCCTTTGAAAAAACAAAATGGATTCCAAGAGATTAGCTCAGAGAGCCATGGTCAGAATTTTTTTTGATTATCTAGAAGTACTTCACTTGTGATAATCAGTACAGTATGGTATATCTCTATCATATAAAATTTCTTCAACACATAAAGGGAGATTGTAAAATCAACTTACCCTACTTCTTTTCAAAAACCCTAACCAAAATGGTAGAGCATGTCAAGAAAAAAAAAAAAGCCAAGGAAGCCAATATCTATCATCATGGGCTAATCAAAATACTTGTTAAATATCAGGTAAGGAATAAGGGGTTGCTTTAGAAGGAATTTTTGGCTACACATCATTTTGAAAAACAAACAACAGGGAATAAATAGAAGTTTACGCAGTTGCATGTAACAAGAAGTATAATGCATTCCCCTTTGTATCTTAAGACAAGATCAAAGAAGAAGATGACATTATGATTGAAAAGGATAAATCCTTCCTGTGATTTCCTAGGAGGCCTAGAATATCACAAGAGGAACCAAAAAACAAAGGAAAAGATCCAAAAATTGAAATTATTGAAACAGAACCTCCACAAACATCAAAGAAAATTGATGAGATTATATAGAGATTCGAGGAGGAAGTCCGGAAAGAGCCCAATGAAAAAGACTCCAATTTTGAGGATGCTTGGGTAGGAGCCACCTCATCTTACTCATATGCAAAAGAGACTAGGGAAGAATCTAAAGAGCTGCAAAGTGAAGTATATCTCAAGAAGATAGGAGATTTGAAAAGTGAGCAGGAAGACAACAAGATCATGGAGATACATTTGAAAAAGGAGAACAAAATGTATAAATAAAATAACAATAATATAACAAAGGAGAACAAGAAATTGCGCAAGGAGATCAAAAATCTTGAGAGTCAGAATATCCTCATCTTCAAACAAGCCTACAAATAGATAAATGAGAAAAAGTTATGGTAGTACAAGTATGAAAAACAAATAGTGAAAACTACCATCTACAAATAAGGAAAACATGAGGGTATTTACATTCTCCTTCAAGCTACACTGGAAGAAGCTACAGGATTAGGAACAATAGGGGCACCATCACTCAGGAGATCCAAATGGAGGAAGCAAGCATGAGGACATCCTTGAACATCAGTAAGGGGGAGATGTTGGCCCTAAATTTTGGTCATTTTTTCCCATCCTAAATACATCTATTTGCTACCATATTCCATCTTATTTAACTTATATATGCCTCATTTTAGTCCTATTTTTCATATTCAATTAACTAAATTAAGTTTTTCAATTTTTGGAAATTTTTGTAAATATGGGTTTTAAGAGTAAATTTGGACTGCATTAAAAATACCCATAATAGCTCCATTAAAGTCATATGTGCATGATGTCTTGGTGACATATGAGCATATATTTGGAAAGCTTGGGAACTACGGATGAAGGAACACATATTTTTTTGGTCAAACTGAGCAAACACATGCCCTGTCAACGCTGGTCAAACTTGATCTGTCATTCAGAAATCCCTCGTAAAGAGGGGCACATTTCTTATTTTGTGGGATTTTCCTAATTTTGTGAACCAGAAATGGTGAGTTCGACTTGTATGGATGGATTAGGATTAACAAAGGCTGTTAGAGCCATTATACGATTTTTTTTCTATGATTTTCCTATTTTAAGACAGTTTATGGACCATTCAAAGTGTGTAATTTTGTATTGAGACTATTTGAGACTTTTGAGATAATTTGAAGAATCAGTTCTTTTGTTCTATTTTTGTTTATCCTTTGAGTGTTTTATTAAGTTACCTATAGCTGAAGAGTTCTTCAAGTGTACAAGGCAAGGTTGGAGGGTCCCCATACCAAGCTAAGTACACTTTGGTTAAATTTTGTATAAATTAGCATAGTTTTGATTCAATATTTCTTGTTTTAGTTTTACGATTCAGTTACTTAGATGTGTTATGATTTATGAATGATTTCTAGATGATTTTGGTTTAAAATATAATTTTCATATGATAGGACAACCAAGGATTTAAGTTAAATTCTCTTTCTATTAAATTGTGAATCACAAATAAAAATTATCCTTTTGCATTTCTTGAATTGTTTCTTGAATTCCAGTTTATGATTTGATGCAATGGTAATGTTGTTGGAGTATAACTATGAGGAAGGAAAACCAGGACCTCCTAAGTTAGGAACTTCTTCTCTTGCTTTCTAAACATCACAAAATTCTGCTCTTTAGTTTCTCTTCTTAGGGACAGTACTGTGAGGAAGGACAATCAAGACCTCCTAAGTTAGGAACCTCTTCCTTTGCTTACTGCATCTTGAATTAGATACTTTTTAGTTTCTTAAACTTATAACTTATTTATAATATGCAATTCCTTTAAATTTTGAGCCTTGCCTTCCGAAATTGAATTTACCTAAAATCCATATACTTTGGACATGCTTCCAAGTCTAAAAACTCGGATTGACAAGTAAAACAAATGCGTTAGTTTACTTATTAAATTGACCTGACAATGACTAGCAAGATGGTAGGCTACAGTTCACAAGACTCTCCTTATGGATCAAATGAGCAGCATGGTGGTGGGCATTCTTCTAACTTAGAAGATACATTGAGAATTTTGAAGGAAGAAATACGAAGTTGCAAATAAGGTAATGACAAAATCATTCAGGCACAATAGAAACAAGAAGAAGAAGTTAATGTAGTAATTCTTCAGATTTTGTCAGACTTGTAGAGACAGGGATCACTTAGGATCAACCATGGGCACGAGGATAGGACTAATGACACATATGGGAGTAGATCTCATGGCGGGCACATGTCAGATAGGGATTAAATGATCAGAGATGGCAAGTTCTTCGACACACCAGATAGGAGAGGTGATGGACACAGGTTCTATTCTAGTTTTGGTTCTAACAAGTATCATGGACATCATCATTATCATTCTTACAAGAGGGATGGAAGGGGATATTTTCCAGATGAGTTCAAGAAAGCTAAGCCACCTAGCTTTAATGGAGATGTGAAGAAACGAGAAGATGCAGAGGCATGGTTACTCCGGATGAAGAATTTCTTTGAGCTGCATGATTACATGAAGAACATGAAGGCCAAAATCACTATCTTCAACCTCAAAGGGAAACTAGACATCTGGTGGGAAGATGTGAAGCGGGTTAGAGACATTAGGATAGAGGAGGTTAGTTGGCATGAAGTAAAGACACTTTTTAAGAAGAAATATTTTTCAGAGAGGTACTATGACAACAAGGCCAAGGAATTCCATGAGCTAAAGATGGGGTCGATGATGGATGAGGAGTATAGGACTGAGTTCTTAGAGTTTTTGAGGTGTGTACAGTATCTTAAAGATGAAAAATCTAAAGTTAAATATTTGTTAGTTGATTTCCATTAGCATTTAAAGATTGGATTGAGTATGATGAGCAAGGATAATTTTAGGGGCGAATGTTCGCCCTTTGGCGAAATTAAGGGGTTTTAAATTTTTAGTGGGCGAATATTTTGTATCGTAGTACATTTTTACAAATCACCTCAAATAGCCCACCTTATTTTAAGGGAGAGGGTAGAAAAGGTAAATTTAGCCCTTGAAATTAGGACTTACAACCTTCCATTGGCCCATTTTCAAGAATAGGTTTTATTTAAGTGAATCCTATGGGCGAAATACCATATTTATAAAAGAGGTATGGTAAATTAATAAAAATATAAATAAATGAGAGGTATGGTAAATAAATAAAACATTTTCTATATTTACTCCATAAGTCACCTTATATACATGTAAGTGTGTAAACAAATAAAAATATAAGTAAAGTGGAGGTATGGTAAATAAATAAAACGTCTTTTTATACTTACTCAAAAGGTATGGTAAATAAATAAAAATATAAATAAACTAGACGTATCGTAAATAAATAAAACCTCTTTTTATATTTAGTCCATAACCCTCGTTCTATTTATGAAGGCTCAAGAAAGAGGTTTTATTTAAGTGAATCCTATGGGCCAAATACCATATTTGTAAAAGAGGTATGGTAAATTAATAAAAATATAAATAAACGAGAGGTATGGTAAACAAATAAAATATTTGTTTATATTTACACCATAAGTCACCTTATATTTACGAACACTCAAAAAATGGGTTATATTTAGGTGAAACCTATGGCCAAAATACCATGGGACAAATACCATGGACTAGATTGTTATTAATACCATGCAAAAAACCATTATTAACCCTAATATTAGAATTAATAAAAATAAAAATGGCACATGGTATTGACCCATGGTATTCACCAAAATGGCACATGGTATTGACCCATGGTATTCACCTGGAATGTAGCCTATTTAAATGGGGGAATAAAATGAGCATGTAGCCTATGCTAAGATTCATTAGGACTTTACAAAGTTTTATTATTTAGTGAAAGACTCGCCAAGATCTTACAAGATTTTATAATTGAGTAAAATATTAGCCATGCCTGGTGAGAGATTCGCCAAAAAATTATATATACATATTATATTATTGATAAAATCGCCTTCCATTTTTCCTATATACCATGGAGATTCACCCATTTATTATATTTATAAATTTAGGGGGGGTTCTTAAAATTTTCCCTGATGATGAGCCTCGATCACTTGAAGAAGTCATTGGGAAATTGAAGCACTGTTATGAGCAATCAATGCGTAAGAAAAAATATCAACAAGTTTGGAAAGGGAAAGTCAAAGCTAAAGGTAAATGGCATCTAAAGCAAGAAAGAACTCAGAATGCGGGAGAGAAAGAAAATGTTGCACCTTATAATAAGTTTAATGGTTCACAACCAGGAGAGCAACAAAATAAAGGTGATGGTAAGGGACAATTTTAGTGTCGGATATGTGGCAACGAGCATCTCAAGAGGTATTTTCCATAGAATCAGGGTGGTATGCCTCATAGGATGCACAAACAATTGAGCATGTTGGGAGGAGCATTCCATGGAATAATCTAGCACTGGATAACAGGGAGGCGAATCACCAGGCATCTATTATCAAGATGGATGGTAAGCTTTGTGGTCAAGTTATTTCTATTTTGATTGACCCTGGATATAATTATAGTTATGTAGGTCCTAACCTCGTGGATAAGTGTGGTTTGAATAAATAAGTGCATACAAAATATTAGTTAGTGAAGTTGGCTACAGGTACAAATAAGAGAGTTCATCATTGGGTAATATCTTGTGCATTCGAATTGAATGGTGTTCCTACCTCAACACATTTGGATGTACTGTTGTTGGGATCATATATCTTTTAGGTATGGACTAGTTGTATCTTCCCAGGACTAAGGTGGAATGGTATGAAAAATCTATTTAATGCTTGGATGACAATGGGGAATAAAGAATCTTGCAAGATGAGATGAAAGATACATCAGTTAGAATGGTTATATCTATGCAAGAAAAGTGTAGTTATAGTAAAGGGTGTGTGTTGTTTGCAGGGCATATTTCTAGTGATAAAGGTAAGGATGTTGAGGATGAAGATGTTATGAAGAGGTACTTGATCTTGTAGTAGTTTCAATATGTGTTTCGAGTATAGATTTTAAAGTTGCTGCCCCACAAAGAAGTTGACTTCTCTATTGAGTTGGTACCAAGGGCAACACCACCATCAAAGGCACCATACATGATGAACACACCAGAGTTAGTAGAGTTAAATTTGCAGTTGAAGGAAATGCTTGACAAGGGATTCATTAGGCCAAGTGTATGGCCTTGTCATGCACCATTGTTGTTTGTGAAGAAGAAGGATGGTAGTCTTAGGTTATGCATTGATTACAGGAAGTTGAAAAAGGTGACCATCAAGAACAGGTATTTGTTGTTGAGTATTGATGACTTGTTCGACTAGTTGAAGGGAGCAGCAATGTTCGTAAAGGTTGACTTGAGATCCAGATATAATCAAATATGCATTAAAGAAGAGGAAATCTACAAGATTGCTTTCTAGACCAAGTATGAGCATTATGAGCTTGTTGTAGTTCCATTTGGTTTGAGTAATTCTCCATCTACTTTCATGTGCTTGATGAATAGTGTGTTGCGTCCTTATTTGGACAAGTTTGTTATTGTATTCATTGATGATATATTGATATATTATAAGAATGAGGAAGATCATGTCGAACACTCAACAACAATGTTCAGATTGCCAAGAGAGCATTGGTTGTATGCCAAGCTTAGAAAATGCAATTTCTTTCAGACATAAGTACATTACTTAGGACCTATGGTTTCCAAGGAAGGCATTGGAGTGGACTCGGAAACGATAATAGCTATTATGGAATGGGCAGCTCCTAAAAATGTGGATTAGGTAAGATCATTTATGGGGCTAGCAGGGTATTATAGGAGGTTCATCAGGAACTTCTTTCAGATTCCATATATTATTACGTCACTGCACTGGTAAGATAATAAATTTGAATGGACCAAGGAATATGCATCAAGTTTTGAGAAAATTGAAGCAGTTGTTCACAAATAATCTAGTCTTAAATATTATTGATCCAAACAAAGAGTTTGCGATGTGTAAATATTTCTGCAAGAGAGGACTTGGTGGAGTCTTAATGCATGAAGGACATGTAGTGTGCTATGAGTCACAAAAGATGAATGAGAACGAGCATAATTATCTGACACATGAGCTTGAGTTGGCAGCGATCATCCATGCATTGAATATGTGGAGGAACTATATTCTTAGTAGGAGGTTCGTATTGATGAGTGATCAAAATGGATTGAGGTATCTATTTGACCAACTGAATATGAATGTCAGGAAAGCTAGATGGTTGGCCATGATTAGTGAGTTTCAATTTGAGATACGGTGAATTAAAGGAAAGGAAAACGGGGTCACAAATGCTCTTAGCAGGAGAGTACAGGTAAATCATATAGTAGGTACGAGTTCTTATGGGACAAACTTACAGGATCAGATTTTACAGGCAGGACAATAGGATGATAGGTACATGGAGCTTAGGCACAGGTTATAATAGGGTAAAAGTGATCAAGATGTATACTATCATCTCATAGCAGATTTTTTGGTTAGATTTAGGGATATAATTTATGTGCCGAATGATAGTGATCTCAAGAAGAATATCTTCTAAGAATTCCATACAAAACTATATTCAGGGCACCCAGGATACTAGAATCCATAGAAGACGGTGAAGAAGTTTTATTATTGGTCGAATTTGAAGAAAGTGTAAGATTGTGTGGCTAGATGCTTAGATTTTCATCAGGTAAAAGCATAATGTAAACACCCAGGTGGATTAATACATCCAATTCCAATTCCATAGTGGAAACGGGAGGTCATTTCCATGGATTTCATCATAGGTTTACTAAAGAAATCTAGACAACATGATTCTATCATGGTTGTGGTTGGTACGATAGAAAAGGTAGCTCACTTCATTCCACTGAAGTCCACCTACTAATCTAATGATGTAGCATAATTCATCATCCGATATGTAGTGAGGTTGCATGGTGTTTAAAAGAAAACTATGTGAGACAGGGATGTTAAGTTCACTTCTAGATTCTGGAAGGAGTTGTTTATAGGTTTGGGCACAGAGTTGGGTTTCAACACAACTTATCATCTGTGAAAAGATGGAAAGACAGAGAGGGTAAACAGGATATTGGAGGACATGTTGAGGATGTATGTGATGCATCAACATAGGAGATGGGGGGAGTTCCTTCCATTGGTCAAGTTTGATTACAACAATGGGTATCAAGAGTCACCTAGGATGAGTCAGTTTGAGGTGCTATATGAGTAGAGTTGTAATACTCTCATTAGTTGGAGTGATCCAATGAATAGCGTGTTAATAGGACTAGACGTGTTGGAAAATATAGAACAAGAAATGCAAGTAATCAAGAAGAATTTGAAGGCAACACAGGAAAAATAGGAAAGTTATGTAGACAATAACAGGATGTTTAAGGAGTTTTAGGTTGGTGAACAGGTGTACTTGCACATAAATCCAAAGAATATCTCCTTGAGGATTGGATCATGTGCCAAGTTGGAACCTCGGTTTTGTGGACATTTCAAAATTCTTGAAAGGATTGGACCTATAACCTATCGACTTGCACTGCCTCTGACAGTGAAAGTCCATGATGTTTTCCATGTGTCATTGCTTAAGATGTATGTTAAATATTTTGATTATGTTAATGTTTGGTTTGTATTGGAGGTGGATCTAGAAGGATAATTCCATATGGAAACTTAGTGAATTTTGCTGAGAAAGATGCTCATGCTCTGAAACTGAGAAATCACGTAGGTTAAAGTGCAGTACAAGCACTTTGGGCCTGATGAAGCTACATGGGAGATAACAGATCAGATGCAGGTTATGTATTCTTATATATTCACTAGTTAAGAGAATTGTTTTGGCATATGTTTTGGTGTGATGTTTTTTTATATCTATATATGTATATGGATGTAAATACTAAGGAAAATTTTAAGGATGGAAAAGTTTCTTGAAGTTTAAAAACATTGGCGAATCTCACTAATCCTTAATATGCAAACTATAAAATGTTTATTGATATATTTGTAAAATTATTCAAATTTATAATGATTTTATATATAGTCTCTATGTAATGTCGGCGAATTTAAAGATAAAATAATTTTATATTCTAAAATTTGGGCGGATCGTCTTTTATAAAATTGGAAATTGGTGAATCCTTTTTATGGAAAAATTGTGGAAAATTATCCCACTCGGCGCACATTAGCCCCTAAAATTTTCCTTGGTAAATACCACCATGTTGTGTTATAAAGCTCCAATAAGAAGTATGGGTGTCATGTTGTTATGTTTTCATGTTGGTTTTCTTTCAGTAGGTTGATCATTGTAAATACTACATCAGGCTAAGTTATAAAGCTCCATGGGTAGTATGCTTTTCTTTTCAACATTATTGCTGGTTGTAGGTACCATTGAACACCGAGGACAGTGTTCCCCGAAGGGGGAGGGTTTTGTAACAACCCTGGTCAAAATTTAATGTAATAAAATTAATAAAGATGAAATAATAACCAAGGTCATGGGACACGTATTCCAAGTTGAATGTTGGGAAAAACATCCTAATGTGGGAGTTCATTTGGTTTACTATGGCTAGGGAAATTGGAAAAGGACTTGGAAAGGAAAAATGGCATTAATTGGCATTTTATTTATGAAAATAATGGAAATTAGGAGAAAATTAAGGTGAAAGGTTAGAGGTTGCATGTGAGGAGGAAAATGAGGAAAAAATAATGGAAAATGAAGAAAATTGAAGCCTCATTGATAAAAAGTATTTTGAAGATCAATTCACAACCTTTTGTCAGTTCAGTTTTGGAGCTCTCTATCTATTATCTCTACTCTCTCATACTCTTGGGCACCTAGAGTATGCTTGGATCACTCTAGAATTGGAGGAAATAAGGTGAAAGAAGGACACGAAAGTAAGAGGAAGCAAGGATCAATCAAGGAAGAGCCAGAATCTAGCGCCTACAATGGAATTACTTGCAAGTGTCGAGTTGCATGATGATTTCATCAATGGGTAAATTATATGGACCTTAATTTCACTCTCCATCTTGTTAAAATTAACTTCTCTCACATTTGTTTACATGTTTTGTTATATTTTGCTTAATGAGAAGAGTAAAGATAAGATGTCATGTCTTGTGGTCTAATGTGCATTGATTGCAGGTATTTGAGTAAATTTGGGGTAATTAAAGTGCAAGAACTCGAAGTAGACAAGCTAGAGGGATTTTAAGACATTGAGTCTCCCTCCTTAAGTCCCCACTCACTCAAAGATTCCTCCACCAAATCTCATCAGGTCGGAGTTACAAGCAGTCGAGTCATTAAGGTCATTGGTAGCCAAGCCAATGATAGTTGAAGACCAGTTGATCTCGAGTTGGGAGCCAAGCCTCCCTAAATTTAAGGAAGTTGTTGGTAACTTCAGTTGTATAAAGAAGAAGGCCTAGAGCCTCATTAGGATTCGACTTTTTTTGTTTTAGCCAAGAGGCATTTTCGAGCTAAGGCATTGTGATTGATGAATCTTATGTATTTTTGATATTTTAATGAAAATAAGAAGCATTCCCTTGATCCACCACTTAGTTTACTCAGAGGGTTGAAGATCTTGGGTTAGGGCCCAACCATAGCAGTAAAGGTTCCTCCTTTTGTACATGTATGCTTAGATTACATTCATAGTTAGCTGCTGAAGTGATTTTGGTTTTGTTTATCTGCAAGTATTTGGGTGATTAATTAGTTTGCTTGCATTTGTGGATAGTTAGATCAATGGTATCATAGTGACAGTAAACGTGACATAAAAAAATCTTGTGGGAATGGATTTCACCTCATCTTCCTTATAGGATCATGACTTGAGGGTTCCATTCATACAACCCCATAAAAATATTTCTTGTTTGATTACTGCATAATCTAGGGTTTCTTAATGAATAGATGATAGAAACTAAAGAAAAAGGACTATCACACTGAATGTGGAAACAGGTCCTTATACTCATTCTGAGATAAAAAAGCACAAAAATAACTGCTTCATAATGAAGTGTTGAAGTGGTCTTTTCTCACCAACACTTAGAATATACTATAAATAATTGCTCTAATGAAGAAACAACTATTGTAGATGCATATGGAAGGATGAGAAAACCATGTCTAAGCTCTTTCCATGCTAAAAAAGGTCTTCATATGGCCTCAAAAAAATCTCTTACTGCAACAAAAAAAGAATTGGCTCTGCGAAATTCCAATATACAATGTTCAAATCACAAAAATGATGTTTCCATTATGTTCAGAACACACAAAAACCATTGTAGGCTCCTCTTGGGCTCAAAAAGGCTGAAGAATGACCAAGTTAAGTCTCTTTGTCCTTATCCCTACCATTTGTGCTGCAAAATGGCAAAGCTAGCTAACTATGCGACTAAATCTGCCTTTTTGATAACTTCCGAGCGGCAATTTTTCTTAGGACCAACGAAGTTCCCGCAACGATTTTTGCAAAATGTCACCTCCTTAAATGTGCCAATAACCCTTTAGAATTGAATTTTTAGCCCCACTTTCAGGCACATAAGTGACCATTTAGCTAGGGGTTGGGCCACGTGCCAACCCCTATGGTGCTAGCCCTTTGCCTTTAGTCATATTGTTAACCACATGGCCCGGGGTTGGGCTACATGCATGCCTCAGCATCCATCAAGCCCTCCACCTATACGCCATTGATTCTGGGTGGTTATACGTGACCAGGGGTCAGGGCCTAAACTCCTACCCTACAATTAAATGTCGTGCCTATTTGAATTTCTGCCAGGTCATATGGTTGATGCATGGGATTGGGCTCTAGGGATCAACTCCTCACACCCTTTGCCTTTGCTTTGTGGTTGGTGTTGGAATTAATGCTTCCATGTCATGTGTAGTTGTCAGTGTGTCCCTAGGCGTTAGTCTAGAAGCTGTTGATTCCTATGTTATGAGTTGAAGTCAACTCATGTTTGAGCCATAATTTGTTAGAGTCAGTGATCAAATTCTTATATGTGTAAATGTCTTATGTGATCAAACAGAGTGTGATTTATGTTGTCTAAAAAATTTCTTCATCTCTCATTTTTATAACATGGTATCAAAGCCTGTTCTGGCTTGATTCCCTTACAGGAAGGATAGGAAGATGTGAGGGATCCTTGAGTGTTATTGTTCTCTACATATATAGATTAATTTGGTTGTGTGAGCATTTATTTCTATTGTGAACTTTATTTTTCCCTTTCTAAATCTGTGTGAGAGTTTGGTTTTGTAGATCTTTATGCAATAAGTAGCAAGCATTCCTAGCTGTGAGCTTTCAATCAGAGTTGAGCCTGTTGTTATGAATCCTTTCCATATTTCGCCTCTGAACCGAGCATGATAGCGTGCACTCCTGAAGCTTCAAAAGAGGGCCGCCACTTTGTCATTATTTCCGTGGAAGAAAAATCGCATGGGCAAAGATAAATTAGGATGTATAAGTCGCATCTCCAAATAAGAGGAGTTGATGTTTAAAAAGGAAAAAAGAATCATGAATAGAACTTCAAGGAGCTCCACACGTTTGGGAAAATTTAATGGAGGAGATTTCCTCCGCTTGGGAAAAATTAATGGAGGACATTTTCTCTTCGTTGGCTTCTGCGAATCAATTCAAAGAGAATTGGATTGTCAAATTCTATTTCTGGAATACTTTTGTCTGCGGGATCTGGTATGAAGTTGCTCACATCGAAAGCCATGCTCACATTGTTGCCAAAATCATTATTGCTGCTCGACTTGATGCACATCTCTTCAAAGTCGCCAAGAATTGGTTGTTCATGGATTGATCTATGCAATCATATGCTAAATCATGTGTGAAGAAAAGACGCCATGATCATGATTTCTCTGTTGTGCATTCTTCTCTCACTATCTCCGGGACGTGTATTTTAAGTTGCCCACAGTGGAAGTCCGTGCTAATTTAGCCTTATCCATCAGATCTGCAATTGCGTAGGTGTTGTATGTTATTATCTAGTTTGAGCAGATTGTGATGGTTCAAATTGAACCATAATTAATAAATATTCGCCTGTGACATCGACAATGAAGGAAACAGTAAATTATTTTGAATGAAATGTCGATAAATTAGATATGAGGTGAAATCTACTTGCGCAGCGTGAAATGGTTGATCTAGATATGCTAATTGGCTGCTGGATCTAAGATCTAGCTGTTGTGGTGTTAGGTTCCTATACCAATAGGTATCATTTCTCATGATTGACTATGGAAGTGCCAAATATGATCACCCTTTCCATGCTGCAAAGGTTCCATATTTTGTATATACACAAAGAAAATTAAAAAATGTAAAGAGGGTATGGCCTAAAAGAAAAATCAAAGGGCAAGAAGAATGAATTGGTCAACAAAAGAAAAGGGAAATCAACCCCAAAGAAAGACCAGCAAAGTGGCCAGTCAAAATGCCACTACTATCTTATTTGTGCAAAGTAAGTTCACAAAGTACAAACACTATTTTATCACACTTGATGGATGGCCCAACAGCTCAATCTGGGCCAGTCCATATTTAAATTTCCGGTTGTAGAATAGAGAATAAAGATTTGTCCAAACAGTTCAAGCTTGGCAGATGAGTAGATAGGTAGAGAAACAAAGGAGCCCAACTGCTTAATCTGGGACCTTGGAAGAGATAAGGGTAGATTTAGATAGGAGGGCATTCAAAAGAAAAAGAGGAAAATCAGGGTTTGCTAGTCCAAATGCACCCAATCAAAAGGAAGAAAAAATGCTAGGTCTATTAGGTTGGGTAGGTAGTTTGAGGTTGTAGAAACAAGTTTGTGATCTTTTTGCCTTGTCAAGAAGGACTCATCTCATCAATGATACTAGTACCATGGCAGTTGTTTGGTTGTAGAACAATGGAAGGATGACTAATTCCCCTATCATTCCCTAAGAAATCATTTGCTAACATCCCCTCAAGGACCTTGGGATCTACCCAATAGTCCTATTTCACTTCATTTTGTGAGAAATAGTAAGTTAAACTCTGAGTTTACTTAGTTAAAAGAAGCCACATTTCTTATGTAAAAATGATCATTCCATACTCCTTTCATTTCCCTATGCCTAAGTTTTCACTCTATCAACATAGCATGCATTCATCCAGTTTCATTCCATATATTCATATTGACATCTTAACTTATTATATAGCTCGTTTATCATTCCCCATCCCTATATTACAAAGAACTATATAAAAACCCCAAAAATACCTAAGTATCCCTACCCTTGGCAATTATAGCCATATACCACAAGTTTGGGGATTATTAAGTCCCTTTGGGACCTTAGTAATAACCCTCCCGCGTTCAAAATACATTCGGGCTTTATTTAACACCAGGTTAAATAAATAACCGCGTTAAACCCCCTTACCCAAACCATACATTAACACTGTGGCGCACATATAAATACCTTGGCGTTAGTTTGACATTTGGTTAAACTAATAACCATACCCGCCCGAATAACCACAAAAAACCCATAATCCGAAGTTTTAAACCCCCGCAACATTATAAAAATTTAAAACGTGGGTGGGTCCCCGCGCCATATCGTACCAGCACTTGCGCCTCTCGTCAACCGTTGGATCGTGCCTGCCAGATCCAACGGCCTGCATTGATATCAGAGCTGCCCCGGTGTACGCACGTTAGCTCCCGATGGAAAGTGGTTTTCCCGTCGTACATGGGGACGCGTGTCCCATTCCTATTGCATCGTGCCCGCTTTGACAGAAACTTCTCCCATACCAAAAGCGGTCCGATGGAAACCATTTACCGCTTTTTCTCCCCGCCGTGCACGTCATACACCATGCCAGCGTGAACGCTACTCTACAGTCCGCCGTGTCTGCCCCGTCACCCATCCACATCAGCTGCCACGTTACCTTCCGTACCATGCTACAGGACAAGGTGATGTCATGCTGACGTCAGCACAAAAAGCGCCAAAAGGTCCGAAAAAACCCAAATTTTTGTTAAAAGTTACGAAAGTGATGTTTTTTGTTTATGTTTTATGCAACCAATAATGGAGACCCTCCATGAGAATTATGTTGAATTCACCATTAACGTCCCAGTCTGCCACCCAAGCACGTTGATACTGCAAAACTGACTCCCCTAGCTCACTCTGCAACTGCATTCTGCAACAAAGTCTTGTAAAACAGGTATTTACCCATCAATCACCCGTAAACCCTGTTTTTTATATAATTTCTCTGTAAAAGATCACCAAGACAGCTAAATTCAACTCAAAGACACTATTGCCTGCAAGCTCCTGCGCTCTATCTCACTATGTAACCATATTTTCAGGAAAAACCTGCTAATACCGTGACCCTCTAATAAATTGTCCATTAAAACTCAAAGTCGAGCTCCTGTCCACATGAAAAACCGCCAAAAGCACCTGTAAAAGCACACTCTTTCCTCTGTTTTTAAGTTTCCTCATTAAAAACTCTGCAGACTCTGTCTTCCCTTTGGGTTTTACTTAGTAAGCCCGCTTTCATATAAAACTCAAGTGCAAAATTCCTATTAAAAAGCCCTCTGTTAGACCTTTGTTTCCTGTTGAGACACAGACTCAAATCTAATAATAAGCACAGTGAATCATGGAGGCTCCAGTGGCCCTAAACATTGCACCCTTAAATGCACCTCATAAGCAGTTGGAGTGGTTACCTCTAGCTGATAGGGATTTTAAGATTGATGACATGGAGGGTCAAAAGCCTCACCTACAGGATTTTTGTGAAATAAGGAATAGTCACAAGAACAACACTGACATATTTAGAATCTGGGAGTCTAATATGCCTATATACTACCTGCCTTCAGTCAATGTCTTCCCTGACCTCATCCATCAATGTTGTGCTAATTATGAGCCTTCTCAAAGGGCAGTGATGGACCCTGCTGGAAATGTCCTCTTTTATATCACCCATCAGTCTATAAATGAGATGCTACACTTTGAGGCAGCTCAGCCTGTGGTCCCTCTCACCATGAAAAATTTGGTGGACCAAGCCTCCAAGTTGTCCTCTGCAGAAGTTGACCGAATTGCCAAGCTGTTTATGCCACCAGATTGCTACTCCAGATACAAAATTCCCTATCATCATGCCTGGTTTACTGAAGTTGGAAAAATGCTCATAGACATGATTTCCTACATTCTGGGATTCAGAACAAGTGAAATTGTAGATGAAACTGTCTTTGCTTTGATGTCCATGTTTGCTCCAAGACAGCCCCCTGCTGTCAAGTATGACTATGCTACCTACATAGCCAACAAAATTCATGAGCAGTTCATGAACTTAGAAAGGGAGAGAGTGTTCAAATACACTGCATACATATACCATTTAATGTTGTACTATCAATCTGATAGTTTCCTAGTTCCCCTTAAAAAATTGGATGCCAAGGGGGAGCGAAGGTCTGTAATATTTTGGTCCTCAGTATTCCATCATGTTGGCATCTCCCCATATACATATTGTGAATTTATTGACCTTTACATATATCCAGCCACCTGTTTATTGTCAATAACTCCTCCTGCCAGGCTCTCTGCTGAAATGCAGAAAATCTTACACCTATCAAAGGAATACAACATTGGTGATTGGTAATCTTACCAAAACCATACAGTGATCATGATCTATGGCTGTCAAATGGCTCCCTTCAAACTGCCAAAATATGTCCCTATGAGACTCTTCGCCCTGGAATACCACCGACAGTTTAGTAGTTCAGATTTGACCCATTTCTATGGTGCTAGGAAAAAGGCATAGCTCAAGATAAGGCACCAATTGGGCCCTTTTATCTTTAATAAAAGGGAAGAAGCATGGAAGGAAGCTGACACCATTCTGAGAGACAAACTTAAGCTAAAACAAAGTTTTCTTTGGGCACCATATGACCCTGAACATTTCATAAGCTTTAGGAGAGTCAAACACAAGCTTACACGATATGTGCACTATATTATCCCTCAAATTGAACAATACGCTAATCAACAGGAGTGGATAGAAGGCACACTAGTTGAGGAACTTACTGAAGAAGAAAGATTAGAAAAAGAAATGAAAGAGTTTGAAAAGACACTTGACCTAGACTCTATTGGACAAGTGTTTTTCACATCTCCTCGACACCTTGGAGCAAGCACATCATCTAGCACAACTTCCCAAAAACCTGCCCAAGGAAGTGCTCCACTTGTAGAGACATCTAAAGGCAAGGAGGTACAACATTCAGAGCAGCAGGAGGTAATGGCATACCAGCCAGACACAAGCAAAGAAAAAAGTCAAGGGCAAGCCCCTCCAACACAAGCAAAAGCACCTGAGTTCCCTGTCTTACAAACTCCTTTCAATGAGGAAAGAGCAAAGAAAAGGGACAGGCAGGTAGAGACACCCACAGGCGCTTCCATAGAACAGCAAGGAGAGAAAAGGCAGAGGCTAAACCCCTATTCTGAGGAAGAGTTTATAGAGGAGACAACAGGCAATCAAAGGGGTGAGGAAACAACCGAACAGTGGATTCCTCCAAGCATGGAAACATCAGCTAGCTCCTTTCAGCAGGAGCAAGAGAGACAACAAGGTGTGGAGGTCACCTCCACCAAGCAGTAGAGCAAGCAAGGCTATGACATAAAGAAGGCATTCACAGAAATCATGGCCAGCAATGAGCCAGTAAGATTCCAGCTCTACAACCAGTTACTAAGAATGGCTCCCACTAATCAATAGAGGCTAATGGCAGCCTATGACATCCACGAAGAGAAAATGACCCTAAGTCATATCAAGCCTACAGTACAGCAGCCCCAGTCAGCTACTGATTATATCAAAACCAATCTGGAAGTCCTTGCTAAAGACATCCACCCAATGGACCGGATTGAGTTACACAAACAAACTGGAGAAATGGTGTACTCCACCCTGGCAGATAAGGCAATATTGGCCCACAGATTACAAAATTCACTTCACAACACTTCTGCCCAATTAGAATTGGAGAAAGCTTCATCACAATCCAAGGACAATAGAATCAAATCGTTGGAGGAGATCACTATGGAGCTGTGACATGACCCCAACGATCCCAATGGCGTGCAGCCTTTAATTAAGAAGAAAGAAGAAGACATAGCGGCCCTCAGAAAACAACTCAGGTTACCACCTACAATTCATCCTCAAACCACAGAAGTAGCACAACAAAAAGAAGAAGAGGATGTAGTTAGTTTGCTTATGAGGATGCATAAAAGACTGATAAAAGCAGAGAGTGCCTTGGAGGCATCACTGCAAGGAAGACAGGGAGAGTTGGCCTCTCAGCCAGCTCAAACAACTCTAACTCTTGAGACTGCTCCTCCTATAGTCACCACAACAATCCCTCCTACTAATCCAGCATCAGCAGCAGGTACCTCAACTTCAACAACAGTTTCAACTACAACTACAACAGCAACAGAGCAAGAGGTCAGCCTAAGTATGGAGGAGATGATGAAAGAAATAAAGGCTCTGGAACTGCAAATGGCAGAATTAAAAGAGGCCAAAGAAAAGCTGGCCAAAATTGAGGTATGATATGACAAATCAAAGATGGATGTAGCTGAGAAGATAAGGGAAGTAAAAACCTTGGAGAAAAGAATAAAGGAGCTGGAAAATGACTTTACTTTAGGTAAAACTCTGGCTGAAATCAAGAAAATTTTGTGGGCCAAAATTGGCCAATTTATTACTGACCAATGGCAATCAATTCAAACCATACATGAGCAAATAGAATTGATAGGCTTAGCTCAATTCGAGACTCAAAAGGCTAGAGCATCATTGGGAAATATGCCTGAGCAAGACAATAGAATGATTCAATTTTTGAACACTCATACCAAAGAGTAGTTGGTAGCACTAGGTATCAGGAACAGGACAAATACCATCTTGCTAGTGAAAAAGGTGCTGAACCTAAGGAATTGTGTGCAGACTCTGGAAAGAAAATGCCACGAAATGCAGGCAGAAATAAATGACTTCAAAATAAAGTTTGCAACATTACAGAGCAAAGGGCTACCCAGTTTATTAACCAGCACTGGAAGACTACTATCACATGAGCAATATGCCAACAGGGTAAATAATTATGCCTCCAATCAAATTACAGCATCCTCAAGCACCTCAGAAGAAACAGGGCCTCCCTCTGGACAAAGTCTTTATGAAAAATTAGAAAATATGTTCTACATTGAACATGAGATAAACCATCTTTTGAAGTCAAGCCCAACTTTTATAGATACACTGAAGCTGATGAAACACTGATAAAAATACAACGACATCAGTTGCCTACAGAGGATTGGTGGCAAGGAATGCTGGAGATATTACTTAGGTAATTTTTTTCTTATTTTCCTTTTGGTCAGCTATAGGTCAGCAAACTCTAAAGCACGGGCCACCTATAAAAGGGTAAAAACAGCAAAAAGCAGAAATTGAATTGTGACTACAGCTCATTAATGAAAAACCGAGCACTGATGACAAGGCTAGCACAGCAACACAAAAAAACAGCAAGGCATCAAGGCAACAAAAGCAGCAAACACAGAGTAAAGACGTAGCTACCAGCCGACTCACTCGGTCCAGAAAGTCAAAATACCTCTGAAAAATTGGACAGCTAGCATGCCAACATTCACTGCGGCATTCATTTCTCTCATTTACTCCTTCTGAAGAGTTGGTGAAAGAAGTTATGGCTTCAAGACTTATCTACATGATATTTTTTATCTCCCTTTTTATATAAATACCTCCCCATAATATGTATTTGGGGTTGGTGATTTTCTCTTTGGATTGCGCTGTAAATTCTCAGACTCTCTAATACAAAGGTTGTTTGAAGTTCACTGTTGCTGCACCATCTGAATGTGGATTTGATGTTCTGGGAACTGCTACATAATTCCTGTGTCTTTCTATGGATCAATAAGTTGCTCTAACCTATGTTTACGTTTTCTGTGTTTGCAAATTTCATATATGTTTCATGATCTTAATAACAGAGAAAAAGAATAGCCCGGAATTTCTTTAAATACACTCTGTGTTCAATCTCTACTATTAATTATGTTTCCTTCAGAATTAGTGATAAAATGAATTCTTAGTTGCTCCTGTTTTCGCTAATTCTTTCATTTTGAATACTATTTAGGAATTCTTAACTGCTCCTTGATAATGTTCATGCCCCTCCCCTCTGCCAGCATAGTGAACGATTCTTGACTGCCCTTCATCCACTGGCTTACATTCCATTAGCTTCTAGATCTCAGAATTGTTCCAAGACTGGTTATCTTGCTCTATAGCATTGCCCCTTACCAAAGAAACACTTTCAGTAGTACAACATTATTGACCCCATTACCCAATGGTATAAACTATTTTCAATTTTCATCCCAGCTCTATTTGATATCACCATCCAACAAACTAAAAACCAAACTCTATGCATCATAACTAGCCTAAAATACTCCAAAACAAAGCTAAATTACAAAGAGAGAGCCCTCTTTGGTTGCAGATTGGCTAGAATCTACAGCTACAAGATTGGTTAGTGGTTACCTTAGCCGTATTCCCTTTAGGAGGCAGGGAACAACCTGAGTGATAACATTATTGGTGACTCCATTGGGGACTTGAATGTATATTTGTAACTGACGCCTATTTCCTAAAGCTAGAGATGGAGCCTGAAGTTAGCCAGGTAGCCTTTGAAACTATCTTTGCTGTGCATTTAAAGAAGTAAATAAAAGCAGCTTTAGTCAATCTCCAGTATAGTTTTAGGCTTTAAACAGTTGTTCCAAAGATTTTATCAGTTTCCCTATTTCAACATATTCAAAGGAAAACCCAAAGCCTCCTATATTTCAAAGAATTTCTTGTAGGATATTGTAAAGACTATGATCTTCAAACATTCCCAAAAAATACCAAAAAACAAATTTAGAAGCTGGCTCCAAAGAAGAAAACTCAGTACACCAGGTCAAACCCTGATCCAAATCCTCCAGCTATTTTTGAAAATCCCAACTTAATTCTAAGACCCTTACAAAACAAGAAAAGCTAGAAAAATCTATTGATTCAGACCTTGACATACTTCAGTAAAACCCTACAAAATCTGAGCTTACACCTGGGAGAGTAGCAGTCCTTTCTATAGCCTCTCCTAGTTCCTCATCCACGCCACAAAGTATCCTTTCCACTCCCCTACCCACTCCACATATCTCCACTCCCGTCCCTGCCATTCTAGCTGTCTTATTTCTTCCTGTTGTCCCATTTATCCCTGTAAATATGGAAAACCGTTATGCTCCTTTACAGTTGCCTGGAAATCCAGGGGCTATGCCTGAGGATTATCAGAGAAAAATCACATATTTCGATGGTACTGGCTCCTATACAGCCCAACAACACACTAAGAAAATGCAAGACTATTTTGAGAACTATGAAATTGATGATGATGATATGAGAATGAAGATCTTCGCCCAAAGTCTAACGGGTGATGTAAGGATTTGGTTTAAAGCACTTGTTGCAAATTCCATAGCTGATTCAGAAGCTCTTTATCAATTTTTTCTAAATAGATGGGAAAAGAAGAAAGGCCCTTTACACATCTTGACAGAATATGACAATTTGAAAAGAGGCCCACAAGAAACCGTCCAAGACTACTATGCTAGGTTCAACAATGTTTATAATGCTATTCCTCAAAACCTTAGACCTCCACTTGATTTAGCTTTGATCAAATTCCCTGATGGATTTGATTCTGACATGGCATACCAACTAAGGGAAAGAGCCCCTCCAAGCTTAGTAGACATGCAGAATATAACAGTTAGTGTGGAGGCAAACCTGATTGCTAAACGAAATAGGGAAAGAGCTGAAAGAAGAACAACTTTCAAAGAGGAGCCTTTAGCATTTGAACAAAAACTGGATGCAATCATCAAAGATATGGACAGACTTGGAGATAGAGTGGAAACTATTGAAAGGAAATCATCTTCGGAAGGTCAACCAAGTAATACTGCAAGAAACCCAAACTTTAGAAAACATCAAAATCCAAACATTGAAAGGGCTGCCCCTGACCAGAACATCAGACCTCCATTTCAAGAGAACTATGTCGAAGCCTCAACCTCTAGTGAGCCAATAGAGGACACCGAAATCAACCTAATGGGGTTAAACAGTGAGAAACAAATATTTCTAACCCAAGATGACCAAGAATCTCGTAATTTCAATCAATTTCAAACCAAATCTAGAGAGTCATTTGATTTTAGGGAAGGCTATAATGCAGCGGTTTATGAGGTTCATAAACAATACAAATTAAGAAGCAGAACCATAGATGTGCCTGAACCTGCCAAGCTGAAGGATACCAAGCAGCCAAAGAAAACAAAGGATAAAGCTGTCCTGATAGAACCCTCTACTAAAACAGACTCAGACTCAAAGGAAGTCACTGTGGAAGACATATCAGACTTACAGCCTTCAAAAAACCAGTCATCTACATCCCCCCCCTCTAAAGAAAATCTAAACTGTCCTCCTGAAAATAATTTCAAAACAGATTTACCTCAAAACAACATTCACAATGAAGAGAAGGTCACTAAAAATACAACAAAGAAGGAAAACTTTGCTGGTTACAACACAAGAATACAAGTGGAAAAACCTTTTAACTTAGAAACAGAAATTGGCAAGCTGAAAATAGTTATTCCTCTGTCTGAATTGGCTAAACATGAAGTTTACAGACAACAAATCAATAGGTCACTACAAATACTAGAGAATAGGGATGCAGTCAATATTCTAGATGATCAACCAGAATTGATTTTTGGTCCTAAAGTCAATGGTAAAACAGTAGATGGAGGGGTTCCTCCATTCTATGTGAGCTTAAACATTCATGCCAAAGTGCTGCATAATGCAATGTTTGATTCGGGAGCTTCCCATAACCTAATGCCTAAATCTGTGATGGAAAGACTAGACCTGGATATCCCAAGGCCATATAAAGATTTGTTCTCATTTGATTCTAGCTAGGTCAGGTGTCTAGGCCTGATTAAAGACCTTTGTGTATCTTTGGTCCAATATCCAGCGAGAACAATCTTGATGAATGTGGTGGTAGCTGATATTCCACCTAAGTATGGTATGCTTTTGTCCAGATCTTGGGGTGCAAAACTCCAAGGATCTTTGCAGCTAGACATGTCCTATGCCACTATTTCAGTCTTTGGACATCCAAAGAGATTATACCGGGAAACACTAATGAAATATGTGGTTAGCAGTTAAGAAAAACCCCAAAACTTCCCCATCTATTCTATCCATTCCGATATGGATTCATTCATTTTATATAATGCTGGGATGTGTCCCAAAACTGATGTCAAACTCCTAGAAACAGCACAAACAGAAAGCATGAATGAACAATCTAGTGCCCAAGATCAAAAAATTGTTGATGTGATTGATGCAATAAAGGAAAATGACATATCATATGAGTTACAAGAGCCAAATCTGCCCATTGAACAAGCTTCCAAAACTCTTAAGGCTAGTTATAACCAAGAAACCTTATGGTACTTGGAGTTCGATGGCTCGGTAAACAAATTAGGAGCAGGGGTAGGGGTTTGGATACACAACATGCAAAACGACCGTCCTGAAGGTCATGCATATAGGTTAAATTTCAGATGCACAAACAATATGGCCGAATATGAAGCCCTTCTACTGGGTCTCCAACTCATCAAAAGTCTTGGGGCAGCTAGGATTTTTATTCTAGGGGATTCAAATTTGATTATACAGCAGATGAAGGGAAACTTTGTTACAAATGATCTTAGATTGAGGGCTTACAGAGGGGAATTCATTGAAATACTTAACATCTTCTCAGAATTTCGACTCACTAAAATTCCTCGAAAGCACAATTTACATGCACATAGCTTGGCAACTTTTTCCAGCACTTGCAAGCCACCATTTGAGCCCAACCACCACTTCACTGCTGAAATCAAACATAGGCCTTTTGTCCCAGATAATGTAAAAAATTGGCAGGTCTTTGAAAATGATACAAAGATAAATAATTTCCTCACTTTGAAAGAGGAATTCTCAAGTATAAACATTGACACAAGTACCATGGATGATCAACAACAAATAGACAAAATTGAGCAAAGTATATCAACTGAAACAACAAATCTGATTTTTCACCCAACAACTTTTGATGACAAGAATTTACAAGAACTGAAGCAAACAGACCTTGATGAAATAGCTGAGGCAGAATCTGAAGTAATTGAACTAAAGGGTAATTTTCTGCCCACGGGCTTAACTCCTTTGGAGGACATATTTGATTCAAATGACATTCCTAGAAATCCAAAGATGCAACCTCTCAATGCAAAAATTGAGGACTGCAACATTGGAACCACACAAAATCCCAAAATGATAAAACTATCCAAAACATTGCCTACTAATCAAAAGCTGAAATAGATTGAGTTGTTTAAGGAGTTCCAAGATGTCTTTGCCTGGAGTTACGAGGACCTCAAATCCTATGATACTTCGATCATCCAACATACTATACCCTTGAAAGAGAATCAAAAAACTTTTAAACAAAAGCTCAAAAGGGTGAATCCTGTCCTCCTTCCCCTAATTGAAAAGGAAGTTAAACAAATGTATGAAGCTGGAATAATTGCACCAATCAGGTTCTTAGAGTGGATTTCAAATCTAGTGCCTACCAGGAAGAAAACTGGAGAGATAAGACTATGCATTGACTTGAGAAATTTGAACAAAGTCTCTCTCAAAGACCATTACCCTTTACCAAAAATGGATCATATCCTACAAAGGGTAGTAGGAGCCACTACGATATCACTGCTAGATAGATTTTCAGGATTCGATCAGATTTTAGTCCACCCGGATGATCAAGACAAAACTGCCTTCACAACACCTTGGGGAACCTTCAAATATGTGAAAATTCCTTTTGGACTCAAAAATGCAAGGGCCACTTTTCAAAGAGAAATGGACATAGCCTTTGCCAAAGAGATCCATGATTTCTTGGTCATATACCTTGATGATCTCACTGCTTTTTCAAAATTAGACCAAGAACATTTAGAACATTTGAGGCAAGTATTCCTGATTTGCAGAAAATATGGCATATCATTGAACCCAAAGAAATCACTGTTTGGCCTGGAAGAAGGAAAACTCTTAGGTCATATAATTTCAAAATATGGCATTAGAATTGACCCAGAAAAAATTCAAGCTATTCTCCAAGTGCCTCATCCAAGAAACATCAAAGAGCTGCAAGCTTTTATAGGAAAGATTAATTTCCTATGATGGTTCATTCCCAATTTGGCCAAGCTAATAAGACTATTGAATAATATGCTGAAGAAAGATTCTAAATTCAAATGGACCATCGAAACTAAACAAGCCTTTGAGGACATCAAAATATCCCTAACAAAAACACCAGTCCTCACCAGCCCCAAGTTTGATAGAGATTTCATGATATTTTCTTTTGCATCTGAGCATACTATTGATGTTGTCTTATTGCAAAAAGATGATCAAGGGTATGAGAAGCCCATTGATTTATTCAGAAAAACCCTTAGAGATGCTCCCCTGAAATATCACATCATGGAAAAGCAAGCTTACGCCCTTGTAAAAGCCATCAAGGATTTCAGAGTTTATATCTTGTACTCACATGTGATAGCCTATGTCCCTAATGCGGTGGTTAAGGACATTATAACTCAAGAGGGAATTGAAGGTAAAAGGGGTAAATGGATAGCTAACATTCTAGAGTATGACATTGAAATCAAGCCTACAAAACTCATAAAAGGACAAGGGTTAGCTAAATTAATGACTGAGACCAATTTCCAAGCCCTTGACATCAATGAACTGGATAACGAATAGGAGATGGCGACTCCACAGATCAATCAAGCCTTTTTACAATCACCTTGGTATGCTGACATATGTTTTACATTGTTAAACCTGCAAGCTCCTCCAGGGTTATCCAGGACTAAAAAGAGATTCTTGAAAATGAAGGCATCAAAGTTTTGTATTCTAGACAATGCTTTATTTTGGAAAAATCATGAAGGTATTTTGCTAAATTGCCTAATTCAGGATGAAACTGACAATGTACTCAAGGAATTTCATGCAGGGGACTGTGGAGGACACTTGTATTGGAAGTCAACAACTGATAAGATTCTAAGAGCTGGTTTTTATTGGCCCTCCCTGTTTGTTGATGTGAAAAAAATTGTAGTTTCATGCCATAAATGGTAGATCTTTGAAGGCAAGAGAAAGTTGTTACCTTTGCCACTCAAACCCATTTCAACCAAAATACCATTTCAACAATGGGGTTTAGACTTCATTGGAGAAATTCATCCCTCCTCCCCTGGCCAACACAAGTGGATTTTGACTGCCACAGACTATTTTACCAAATGGATAGAAGCCATCCCTTGTAGACAAGCCAATGACTCAATCATCATGCAATTCTTAGAAACCAACATCTTGTCTAGATTTGGTTGTCCGGAAAAGATTATTATAGACAATGCTGCTACTTTCAAATCCAAAAGAATGATCAACTTTTTCCACAAGTACCATATTACCTTGGGCCACTCCACAACCTATTACCGTCAAGGTAATGGCCTAGCTGAGTCATCCAACAAAAGCCTCATCAACATCATCAAAAAGGTCTTGGAGGAGAATAAAAAGAATTGGCATAAAAATCTTGTAAATGCACTCTGGGCAGACAGATTGACCACCAAAAGATCTATTGGTACCAACCCATATGAGTTGGTATATGGCCTGGAGGCTGTGTTCCCCTCCTCCTTAGGATTCCCTGTGATCAAGTTACTGCAAGAAATACAAGCAAAACCTAATCATATTCAGAGAAGGATCAATCAAACTATTCACTTGCAGCAGACAAGAGAGGAAGTATATCAGAGAACTCAGGTCCTACAAGTATAACTCAAGAAGATCTTTGACAAAAGAAAAAAAGCTGAAAATTTCTTCATAGGAAACAAAGTGCTGATGTGGGACTCTAGGATGGAAGATAAAGGAAAACATGGGAAATTTGATTTCCTTTGGAAGGGACCTTATATTATTTAGGCTATACAAGGAAATAACACTTACTTTTTGAAGAGTTTGGATGGCACAGATGCTGAGAAAGGCCCAGTTAATGGGTGAATTCTCAAGCATTATTTTGATTCTCTTTGACCAACATAACACAACTGCATATTATACATAAATAATTGTCTTTCCAGCAGTTTTCATTTACAGCAATTAGATAAGGAACAAGGTGTAGCAGATTTTGAGGAAAATGTCAAGGAATTACACCAACTTTTGTGTATATTTTGAATTTACCAGAAGTGATCAAGAAGAAAACTTGGGAATTATAAAGATGATGATAAATACTCAGAAAAACCAGCAAGAACAAAGTAGTAAGTTTGTAAATATCAGCTCATGACAAGTGCACACATGCTACAAAGGTTCAAATTATTGGTTTCCAGGAGAAGGAAGTTTCGATTACAGCAGCCAACTCAAAATAAGGCCATCTGACCTGCTGTTCTTGGCTTTTCACCGGGAAAACCCATCCCCATGTGGAGCCACTGTTAGGTTCCTATACCATAAGGTATCATTTCTCATGATTGACTATGGAAGTGCCAAATATGATCACCCTTTCCATGCTGCAAAGGTTCCATATTTTGTATATACACAAAGAAAATTAAAAAATGTAAAGGGGGTATGGCCTAAAAGAAAAATCAAAGGGCAAGAAGAATGAATTGGTCAACAAAAGAAAAAGAAAATGAACCCCAAAGAAAGACGAGCAAAGTGGCCAGTCAAAATGCCACTACTATCTTATTTGTGCAAAGTAAATTCACAAAGTACAAACACTGTTTTATCACACTTGATGGATGGACCAACAACTCAATCTGGACGAGTCCATATTTAAATTTCCTGTTGTAGAATAGAGAATAAAGATCTGTCTAAACAGTGCAAGCTTGGCAGATGAGTAGACAGGTAGAGAAACAAAGGAGCCCAACTGCTTAATCTGGGCCCTTGGAAGAGATAAGGGTAGATTTAGATAGGAGGGCATTCAAAAGAAAAAGAGGAAAATCAGGGTTTGCTAGTCCAAATGCACCCAATCAAAAGGAAGAAAAAATGCTAGGTGTATTAGGCTGGGTAGGTAGTTTGAGGTTGCAGAAACAAGTTTGTGATCTTTTTGCCTTGTCAAGAAGGACTCATCTCATCAATGACACTAGTACCATGGCAGTTGTTTGGTTGCAGAACAGTGGAAGCATGACTAATTCCCCTATCATTCCCCCAGAAATCATTTGCTAACATCCCCTCAAGGACCTTGGGATCTGCCCAATAGTCCTATTTCACTTCATTTTATGAGAAATACTAAGTTAAACTCTAAGTTTACTTAGTTAAAAGAAGCCACATTTCTTGTGTAAAAATGATCATTCCATACTCCTTTCATTTCCCTATGCCTAAGTTTTCACTCTATCAACTTAGCATGCATTCATCTAGTTTCATTCCATATATTCATATTGACATCTTAACTTATTATATAGCTCCTTTATCATTCCCCATCCCTATATTACAAAAAACTATATAAAAACCCCAAAAATACCTAAGTATCCCTACCCTTGGCAATTATATCCATATACCACAAGTTTGGGGATTATTAAGTCCCTTTGGGACCTTAGTAATAACCCTTCCGCGTTCAAAATAAATTCGAGCTTTATTTAACACCAGGTTAAATAAATAACCGTGTTAAGCCCCCTTACCCAAACCATACATTAACACCGTGGTGCGCATATAAATACCTTGGGGTTAGTTTGACATTTGGTTAAACTAATAACCATACCTGCTTGCATAACCACAAAAAACCCATAATCCAAAGTTTTAAACCCCCGCAACATTATAAAATGTTAAAATATGGGCGGGTCCCCGTGCCATATCGTACCAGCACCTGTGCCTCCCGTCAACTGTTGGATCGTGCCTGCCAGATCCAACGGCCTGCATTGATATCGAAGCCGCCCCGGTTAACGTTAGCTCCCGATGGAAAGTGGTTTTCCCGTCGTACATGGGGACACGTGTCCCATTCGTATTGCATCGGGCCCGCTCTGACAGAAACCGCTCTCATACCAAAAGTGGTCTGATGGAAACCATTTATCCCCTGTTCTCCTCGCCGTGCATGTCATACACCACGCGAGCGCCCACGCTACTGTATAGTCCGCCATGTCCACCCCATCACCCATACACATCAGCTGCCATGTTACCTTCCATACCATGCTACAGGACAAGGTGACGTCATGCTGACGTGAGCACAAAAAGCGCCAAAAGGTCCAAAAAAACCCAAATTTTTGTTAAAAGTTATGAAAGTGATGTTTTTTGTTTATGTTTTATGCAACCAATAGTGGAGACCCTGCATGAGAATTACGTTGAATTCACCATTAACGTCTTAGTCTGCCACCCAGGTGCGTTAATACTGCAAACCTAACTCCCCCAGCTCACTCTACAACTACATTCCAAAGCAAAGTCTCGTAAAACATGTATTTACCCATCAATCACCCATAAACCCTGTTTTTTACATAATTTCTCTGTAAAAGATCACCAAGACAACTAAATTCAACTCAAAGACACTATTTCCCTCAAGCTCCTACGCTCTGTCTCACTCTGTAACCGTATTTTCGAGCAAAACCTGCTAATACCGTGACCCTCTGATAAATTTTCCATTAAAACTCAAAGTCGAGCTCCTATCCGCATTCAAAACTGCCAAAAGCACCTGTAAAAGTGCGCTCTTTCCTCTATTTTTAAGTTTCCTCATTAAAAACTCTACAGACTCTGTCTTCCCTTTGGGTTTTACTTAGTAAGTCCGCTTTCATATAAAACTCAAGTGCAGAATTCTTGTTAAAAAGCCCTCTGTCAGACCTCTGTTTCCTGTTGAGAGACAGACTCAAATCTAATAATAAGCACAGTGAATCACAGAGGCTCCAGTGGCCCTAAACATTGCACCCTTAAATGCACCTCATAAGCAATTGGAGTGTTTACCTCTAGTTGATAGGGATTTTCAGATTGATGACATGGAGGGTCAAAAGCCTCACCTACAAGCTTTTAGTGAAGTAAGGAATAGTCACAAGAACAACACGGACATATTTAGAATCTGGGTGTCTAATATGCCTATATACTACTTGCCTTCAGTCAATGTCTTCCCTGACCTAATCCATCAATGTTGTGCTAATTATGAGCCTTCTCAAAGGGCAGTGATGGACCCTACTGGAAATGTCCTCTTTTATATCACCCCTCAGTCTATAAATGAGATGCTGCACTTCGAGCCAGCTCAGCCTTTGGTCCCTCTCACCATGAAAAATTTGCTGGACCAAGCCTCCAAGTTGTCCTCTGCAGAAGTTGACCAAATTGCCAAGCTGTTTATGCCACCAGATTGCTACTCTAGATACAAAATTCCCTATCATCATGCCTGGTTTAGTGAAGTTGGAAAAATTCTCATAGACATGATTTCCTACATTCTGGGATTCAGAACAAGTGAAATTGTAGATGAAACTGTCTTTGCTTTGATGTCCATGTTTGCTCTAGGACAACCCCCTGCTGTCAAGTATGACTATGCTACCTACATAGCCAACAAAATTCATGAGCAGTTCATGAACTTAGAAAGGGAGAGAGTGTTCAAATACATTGCATACATATACCATTTAATGTTGTACTATCAACCTGATAGTTTCCCAGTTCCCCTTAAAAAATTGGATGCCAAGGGGGAGCAAAGGTCTGTAATATTTTGGTCCTCAGTATTCCATCATGTTGGCATCTCCCCATATACATATTGTGAATTTATTGACCTTTTCATATATCCAGCCACCTGTTTATTGTCAATAACTCCTCCTGCCAGGCTCTCTGCTGAAATGCAGAAAATCTTACACCTATCAAAGGAATACAACATTGGTGATTGGTACTTTTACCAAAACCATACAGTGATCAGGATCTATGGCTGTCAAATGGCTCCCTTCAAACTGCCAAAATATGTCCCTATGAGACTCTTCGCCCTGGAATACTACCGGCAATTCAGTAGTTCAGATTTGACCCATTTCTATGGTGCTAGGAAAAAGGCACAGCTCAAGATAAGGC
This sequence comes from Pinus tabuliformis, assembly GCA_031772625.1. Lineage (NCBI taxonomy): Eukaryota > Viridiplantae > Streptophyta > Pinopsida > Pinales > Pinaceae > Pinus > Pinus tabuliformis. Next base: position 1,700,351,769 of record CM062819.1, on the reverse strand, counting down.
ACCAACTGGGCCCTTTTATCTTTAATAAAAGGGAAGAAGCATGGAAGGAATCTGACACCATTCTGAGAGATGAACTTAAGCTGAAACAAAGTTTTCTTTGGGCACCATATGACCCTGAACATTTCATAAGCTTTAGGAGAGTCAAACACAAGCTTACAGGATATGTGCACTATAGTATCCCTCAAATTGAACAATATGCTAATCAACAGGAGTGGATAGAAGGCACACTAGTTGAGGAACTTACTGAAGAAGAAAGATTAGAAAAAGAAATGAAAGAGTTTGAAAAGACATTTGACCTAGACTCTGTTGGACAGGTGTTTTTCACATCTCCTCGACACCTTGGAGAAGGCACATCATATGCCACAACTTCCCAACAACCTGCCCAAGAAAGTTCTCCACCTGTAGGGACATCTAAAGGCAAGGAGGTACAACATTCAGAGCAGTAGGAGATAATGGCAGACCGGCCAGACACAAGCAAAGAACAAAGTCAAGGCAAGCCCCTCCAACATAAGCAAAAGCACCTGAGGTCCCTATCTTACAAACTCATCTCAATGAGGAAAGAGCAAAGAAAAGGGACAGGCAGGAACAGACACCCACATGGGCTTCCACAAAACAGCAAGGAGAGAAAAGGCAGAGGCTAAACCCCTATTCTGAGGAAGAGTTTACAGAGGAGACAACAGGCAATCAAAGGGGTGAGGAAACAACCGAACAACGGATTCCTCCAAGCATGGAAACATCAGCTAGCTCCTTTCAGCAGGAGCAAGAGAGACAACAAGGTGTGGAGGTCACCTCTACCAAGCAGCAGAGCAAGCAAGGCTCTAACATAAAGAAGGCATTCACAGAAATCAAGGCCAGAAATGAGCCAATAAGATTCCAGCTCTACAACCAGTTACTAAGAATGGCTCCCACTAATCAACAGAGGCTAATGGCAGCCTATGACATCCAAGAAGGGAAAATGACCCTCAGTCATTTCAGGCCTACAGTACAGCAGCCCCAGTCAGCTGCTGATTATATCAGAACCAATCTGGAAGTCCTTGCTAAAGACATCCACCCAATGGACCAGATTGAGTTACACAAACAAACTGGAGAAATGGTGTACTCCACCCTGGCAGATAAGGCAATATTGGCCCACAGATTACAAAATTCACTTCAAAACACTTCTGCCCAATTGGAATTGGAGAAAGCTTCATCACAAGCCAAGGACAATAGAATCAAATCGTTGGAGGAGATCATTATGGAGCTGGGACATGACCCCAACGATCCCAAGGGCATGCAGGCTTTAATTAAGAATAAAGAAGAAGACATAGCGGCCCTCAGAAAACAACTCAGGCTGCCACCTACAATTCATCCTCAAACCACAGAGGTAGCACAACAAAAAGAAGAGGAGGATGTAGTTAGTTTGCTTATGAGGATGCATAAAAGACTGATAGAAACAGAGAGTGCCTTGGAGGCATCACTGCAAGGAAGACAGGGAGAGTTGGCCTCTCAACCAGCTCAAATAGCTCTAACTCTTGAGACTGCTCCTCCTACAGTCACGACAATAGTCCCTCCTACTGATCCAGCATCAGCAGTAGATACCTCAACTCCAGCCTCAACTTCAGCAACAGTTTCAGCTACAACTACAGCAGCAGCAGAACAAGAGGCCAGCCTAAGTATGGAGGAGATGATGAAAGAAATAAAGGCTTTGGAACTGCAAATGGCAGAATTAAAAGAGGCCAAAGAAAATCTAGCCAAAATTGAGGTAAGATATGACAAATCAAAGATGGATGTAGCTGAGAAGATAAGGGAAGTAAAAACCTTGGAGAAAAGAATAAAGGAGCTGGAAAAGGACCTTACTTTAGGTAAAAATATAGCTGAAATCAAGAAAATTTTGTGGGCCAAAGTTGGCCAATCCATTACTGACCAATGGAAATCAATTCAAACCATACATGAGCAAATAGAATTGATAGGCTTAGCTCAATTCGAGACTCAAAAGGCTAGAGCATCATTGGGAAATATGCCTGAGCAAGCCAATAGAATGATTCAATTTTTGAACACTCATACCAAAGAGCAGTTGGCAGCACTAGGTATCAGGAACAGGACAGATACCATCTTGCTAGTGAAAAAGGTGCTGACCCTAAGGAATTTTGTGCAGACTCTGGAAAGAAAATGCCAAGAAATGCAGGCAGAAATAAATGACTTCAAAATAAAGTTTGCAACATTACAGAGCAAAGGGCTACCCAGTTTATTAACCAGCGCTGGAAGACTGCTATCACATGAGCAGTATGCCAACAGGGTAAATAATTATGCCTCCAATCAAATTACAGCATCCTCAAGCACCTCAGAAGAAACAGGGCCTCCCTCTGGACAGAGTCTTTATGACAAATTAGAAAATATGTTCTACATTGAACATGAGATAAACCATCTTTTTGAAGTCCAACCCAACTTTTATAGATACACTGAAGCTGATGAAACACTGATAAAAATACAAAGACATCAGTTGCCTACAGAGGACTGGTGGCAAGGAATGCTGGAGATATTACTCAGGTAATTTTGTTTTTATTTTCCTTTTGGTCAGCTACAGGTCAGCAAACTCTAAAGCACGGGCCACCTGTCAAAGGGTAAAAACAACAAAAAGCAGAAATTGAATTGTGACTACAGCTCATTAATGAAAAACCGAGCACTGATGACAAGGCTAGCACAACAACACAACAAGGCATCAAGGCAGCAAAAGCAACAAACACAGAGTAAAGACGCAGCTACCAGCCGACTCACTCGGTCCAGAAAGTCAAAATACCTCTGACAAATTGGATAGCTAGCACGCCAACATTCACTGCAGCATTCATTTCTCTCATTTACTCCTTCTGAAGAGTTGGTGAAAGAAGTTATGGCTTCAAGACTTATCTACATGATATTTTGTATCTCCCTTTTTATATAAATACCTCCCCATAATATGTATTTGGGGTTGGTGATTTTCTCTCTGGACTGCACTGTAAATTCTCAGACTCTCTAATACAAAGGCTGTTTGAAGTTCACTGTTGCTCCACCATCTAAATGTGGATTTGATGTTCTGGGAACTGCTAAAGAATTCCTGTGTCTTTCTATGGATCAATAAGTTGCTCTAACCTACGTTTATGTTTTCTGTGTTTGCAAATTTCATATATGTTTCATGATCTTAATAACAGAGAAAAAGAATAGCCCAAAATTTGCTTAAATACACTCTTTGTTCAATCTCTACTATTGATTATGTTTTCTTTAGAATTAGTCATAAAAAGGAATTCTTAGCTACTCCTGTTTTCGCTAATTCTTTCATTTTGAATACTATTTAGGAATTCTTAACTACTCCTTGATAATATCCATGCCCCTCCCCTCTGCCAACATAGTGAAGGATTCTTGACTGCCCTTTATCCACTGGCTTACATTCCATTAGCTTCTAGATCTCATAATTGTTCCAAGACTGGTTATCTTGCTCTATAGCATTGCCCCTTACCAAAGAAACACTTTCAGCAGTACAACATCATTGACCCCATTGCCCAATGGTATAAACTGTTTTCGATTTGCATCCCAACTCTATTTGATATCACCATCCAACAAACTAAAAACCAAACTCTGTGCATCATAACTAGCCTAAAATACTCCAAAACAAAGCTAAATTACAAAGAGAGAGCCCTCTTTGGTTGCAGATTAGCAAGAATCTGTAGCTACAAGATTGGTTAGTGGTTACCTCAGTCGTATTCCCTTCAGGAGGCAGGGAACAACCTGAGTGATAACATGTGGAAAACCGAAGATCATCCGGAGCAACACTCTTTCTGGAGGGAGGTGCCAACAACAACAATGTCAGCCTAAAATTGTCAAAGTCAAAGAGTTTGGTGATGTATATTGGAAGGTTGAGAGCTGGAAAGTGAGAGGATTGTTTATTTGCAATAGTGTTTTTTTTTCCAACAATTGTGGGGAATCCCATTAGTGTTAAATTTACTTCAAAAGAGTTCCATGTTGTAGAAAAAAAATTCCTGCTCATGAACGAGGATGTGGGCTACTGTAGCAAATTGAAAGGTTTGTGCTCTCATTTTAGATTTGAAGTCATAAATTATTTTTTTATCTTATTTGTACTGTGAGTTGTAGTAGTTTTCTATTTTTGCAGTTCTAGTTGTAAAAGGATTGGTATTTCTTAAACTGGAAGATCCAGTGTTTCAAACATCAATTCTTGTGTAAGGTCAAGTTTTTTGATTAACTATTGAGCACACTCAGTGTCTAGACCTCCATCCTATCAACTGCAAGATAGCCGAAAGTGAAATATCTGACAGATTTTGGTTGGTCCATAGGATGGTTCATTACTCGATGGCTTTTATCGCGAATGCCCCGATGAGTAGAGTTGTTAATATTGTTGATCTTGCAAAGTTCATCAACGATGGTCAAAGGTAGTTACATTTGAAATGGAGGTCAAGTAACAACTCAAAGATGTGGCAGTGAAAGAGCAGTGTTGGAGAGATTCCAGAGTGGATGTGGGTGTTGATGAAGACCAGTCAGACAAAGATTTATTTATTGTTGTAATATGTGTTTTTAATGTTATCCATGTAAGAATTAAGGGAGGGTGTTGGAAGTAATGCTTCCATGTCATGTGTAGTTGTCACTGTGAGTCCCTAGGCATCAATCTAGAAGCTGTTGATTCCTATGTTATGAGATGGAGTCGACTCATGTCTGAGTCATAATTTGTTAGAGTCAGTGATCAAATTCTTATATATGTAAATGTCTTATGTGATCAATAAAACAGAGTGTGATTTATGTTGTGTAAACAATTTATTCATCTCTCATCTTTCTAACAGTTGGACATATGCGACACCATGTAACCGGAGACAGGGCCAGTCGGACCCACCCACTGGCTTGGTGTTTCTGTCCAACTCTGCATCCCTTGAATTCAAATAAAACTGATCCACCATTATATAACAAGTCTCATGATAGGAGGGATGGTAGAATGTTAGAAAGTTGTAGCATAGGTCAAGGGGTCTAACCCCACAAAAGCCGGTCTGTCGACCTTTAATTTTTTTTTTCCAATCACTAGGGGCCACATGGCTCCCTCTCATTGGGCCACTTCAACAACCATCCACCAATGACATCTTACCAACTAGTCTCGTACTAGCATATCACATGTTGACATGAGATTGGCCCATTTGACACCATACCCCACATAGTCAGCTGATGACGTTAGCTATACGATCTACCCTGTCAGCAGCCCGGTCAACCCTGCAAGTTGACTTTTTAGTTGTTGGGAAAAATCTTCACAACGTGATAACTTTCTCATACGATGTCGAGTTGAGGAAATTCAAGCATCGTTGGAATCAAAATGACAATATCTATGATTTGGCACTGTTTTCAAGTGATTCAAAGGACCTTTTTTTTTTAGCATATTTAGATCCCTTGAATCATTCTGGATTAGTTCCTCAAATTCAGCATGATTGGCCACCTAAAAGCATTACCTAGACATTCGACGTGGCATCTTGTTGTACTACCAAGTCATTCACTCTACTGTCACATCATTACTATTGTATGGCCACATCATTGTCCATGTCATCTTATGCCACCACTATCAACTTATCATTCGATGAACTTGCTGCATCATCCACATCACACTTGTCATCTTTCTAATGTGTCAATTTATCATTTGTTCCACTTGCTATGTCATCAATCAACATCATCCACCTTCCAGTGATGTGTCTTGTTTTCATTGTTCAGAGAGGTTCCACGTGGCAGATGATGGAATGCATGTGGTGGAAGGGGTAGGTAAGCACAACCTTTATTTACAATCACACAAATTTATGCTCCATCCACCATGTATCAACCAGATACCATCCACAACCGTTAGAGTTGCCAAGAGTTGTGTGATGGCTAAACTTGTCAAACAATGCACATGTTCAAGTGCCAACAACTATCGATTTCTCACAAATGCATGGATTTGCTTAGAAGATGCATAATATTTAACAAATTTGGTCTCTAATCACTTTTCACTAGTGTGCACTTTGAAATTGCCTTATTTTCTCATTTCGGATGAGTTTGACTAAGTGTAGTATATTGTTGGAAATCTCTTGGAGAGGACTCTCCGACTAGATCATTTGCATACTCATTTGATTGTCATAACTTCAACAAGTGCTCTATAATATCTAGGACATCATACCTCCTTTGACATCAACAATGTGTCAACAAATGCCGAGTGATCATCCAAGGCATCGTACTTCCTTTGACATCCAAGAGATCATACCTCCTTTGACATCAATGACATGACATTGGTTTTCATCACTGACATGACACTAGTTGTCATCAATAACAACATTATGCCAAACAAATACAATAGAATATTGATTAGCAAGCAAAACCCCCCTATATACTTATAACTTTCATCTTAAAAAATACAAAACACAATCTCAATCACTTAAAACAAAAATTTATATAACATTTATATGTTTTATATAACATAAAACAAAATACGTTCTCAATCACTTAAAACAAAAATTCATATTAATATTTATATATTTTATATAACTTCAAACTAAAATTGAAAAAACACTTAACCAAAAATATAAAATACTATTTTTTATTTAAATTCATGCATTTTAAAGCTATAAATTTCTCAAATAATCATAAATCCATTAAATTTGCACGTTATATTAAAACTTAAAAAAGGGAGGAATACATCACACTATATCTGACTCCTCTTATTCTACTGTGAGGTAAATAGGAAATAAAAACATAATTGATTTGTGAGTTTTTATATAAACACTTAAACTCTATTATTCTATAAATTATGTAGCAATGCTCTTCTTACTGGACAAGTTTATTGTAATAAATTAATTTTTCCCTTTATCTCATATTTCATACTATGCTATTAATTCCTTTCCCATTTCATTGTTTTATTCGGATTCCTCTCTCTCCATCTTTTTCTTTCTGTCTTTATTATACTTTTAGATCTATATACACTGATGTACTTCTATATTTATTTTCTGTTTACCTTTCTTTTTAGATTTTTAAATCTTTAACTTTTGTTGCAGCTATATTTATATCTCCATATTAGTTCACCGTTATATCCTCTTATATCTTGTGCGTTCATCTTTCTATTTCGCTTTTTCTCGTTTTTTTGGGATTATGTAATCGACATAGATGGACGGCCATCCCGTGGGCAACGGAATTGACTCTCCAACGTTCAAATTTATAACATTGTTTTAATAGTTATATAATTGACTGTCCAGTGTTCAAATTTATAACATTGTTTTGATATATATTGCGATAGGTGGGGTGTATATATATATATATATATAATTGACTGGGTGTATATTTTGATATATATATATATAGGTGGGGTGTATATATATATATTGCGATAGGTGGTATATATATATATATATATATATATATATATATATATATATATATATATATAACTGCCGTGGGGAAGGAAAGAGCGTTGCGAAATTGTAGTTCAGAAAACGATGTGTAGGAATGGCATCAACGCATCCATTTCTAGAGAGAGCGTGGAACAGTGCAGACCTGTAAAATATGGCATGTTTAGCATCCAGTCAGTATGGAGGAGAGAAGGGCACCAGACAGATATGTTATAAATGTAACCAGTGGAATTGAAATCTTTCTTGTGAGGGACCCTTTAAAATTTCTTAAAGTTTCACAGGTCCACGTGAATTTCTGTCAAGTCTGTCACGTATCAGGCTTGGGGAATATGAAGTTTCAGTGAAATTCAAACTTTTTCCTGGAACAGTGAAATTCAAACTTATCAACATTGTCATGGCATAAAGCAGTGTGTGACATTCCACAAGGGGTTCCAATTTTGTTGCAGTACGATAAAAATAAATGTCAGAAGTAATTCACTATCTATTCACCGAATAGGTAGGTTTTCCACTTGACAGTGAAAAAACCCCACAGGAGGATTTTCTGACATCACATCAACCGTGTGAGAAAAACCTGACCAACCTGTGTGGTCAAAGTTAAATATGGACGCGTTGAGTACTAACTTGGGTTTCCTGTATTGATTTATAGGATTAGTTTACATTACCTTGTAGAACTGCTAGCTTCTAGATTCCTGCTTTTCAGGCTGCCGGTACCATAACAAGGAACCGTTCATCTTTTCTTCCTCTTACATTGCACTTAAATGAATGCTTCTTAAATCTATTATTTTAATTTTATGCTCTACCCAATGGTTTGTTGCTTTACGTTTAAAAAGGAAAAATCTAATTTTGTTTAACTTAACGTTTTTTTATGAGTTTTTTAATACCGATATGATGAAATTTGAAATTTGTATGAATGACATTTCTAATTTAATATTACTTTCTTAAAATTTACGAGTTTAATCTTAGAGAGATACAGGTGTCTTAAGCTTCCTTATTAAAATATATCATTTTAACAAGATAATATTAATATAAAAAAAAATCTTATATTTAATAATAATTTAGAATTTCTGAATTTAACTATCCAAATAAATGTAACATTTAGATCAAACTTTTATAAACATAAAAGTTGTAACAAAACATTTTTTTATTTTTATTTTTTTTTGTAAAATAACCATTTAACTAACATACTAGGAACATTCCTTCCAATCATAGCTTTGTTCTTCCATCTATCTTAGGAGCAAGCCATCACTCAGTTGAGGCTATAAGGCAACACGGAGGACTGGCGTCCATTGTTTACACCCAACAATCCATTATTCAGATTTCTAACATGAAGAGAAATCCCAATCTCCCCGTTTACCTTCCCCTCAACTTGCACAGCGCAAGGAATGCGATCCTCTTCTTTGCCACGCAATCCCTTAGGTTATCTAGCTTCCTTCTAGGACTCCAACACAATGTTGGACAAGGAATATATTAACTAGAGACTATAATAATTCTCAGTTCTCATAGGAAGCTTAGTAAATCCTTATCAAATCTCTTTAGTGATTTCCACATCAAGAAATTCACTTATAGGCACAACATAATCATCAATATAAAGCACTTCTCAACAAAGTTCCCTTTCTATACTTTGGACTATTGGTTCTTTTGGTCAACACCTAGCTTTCTTCATGTTCTCCTCTAGAAGATATGAGAACTATCATTCATGTTGATTTCCCATATATAGCATGACTAGTGCCATTTCTCAACACCCAACTCTCTACTTGTCCAAAAATATATTTTCAAAAAAATCTTTTTTCCTATTTGAATTTCCTTTTCTTCTATGTAAGCTTTGATTCCACATTTTCCATGAAGATTGTATTCATCCCATGTTATAGGAAATTAGTGGTATGACATTTCCCCCCAACCTATTACATGTATTAAATATTTGTTTCGATAACTCAAATGAAGTAAACGTCAATAATAAAAATGATTTGGATGTTAGAAATGTGGAATTTCCCCTCGAACATCCTTTTAGCTCCCTTTCTTGTGAAATCATAGCTCCCCAACGTCAAAATCCCTCTAGTGTTTCATCTAGTAATTCATTTCTATTAATAACTTTAATGTGTACTATAATTCACATTTACACAATTACATTCCAATTTAAAGAGATTAAACTTAGGATCTTAGAAGATGAGTTATTTCTTATGAGCTCAACATGGAGTTACAATTTACAATAAAAAGAATATTATTCATTTGAATAATAACCTGATATATAATGATGGTGGCAGTTATATATATATATATATATATATATATATATATAGATATATAGATATATATATATATATATATATATATATATATATATATATATATATATATATATATATACTTCAGATTTCTAAGTATGAGGGAAATACGTTGCATAATTCCAACCATCCTTAATATGGAATTGATATGTGGCATTAAACAACAGGTAATAAATTTTGACTAAAAATATGAAAAGCATTATACAAAGCACTCAAAATTGGACGTGTACTATAAATCACATTTACACAATTACATTTCAATTTAAAGAGATTAAAGTTATTTCTTATGAGCTCAACATGGAGTTACAATTTACAATAAAAAGAATATTTGAATATCAACCTGATATATAATGATGGTGGCAGTTTTATATATATATATATATATATATATATATATATATATATATATATATATATGCTTTAGATTTCTAAGTATGAGGGAAATATGTTGGGTAATTCCATCCATCCTTAATATGGAATTAATATGTGGCATAAAACAACAGGTAATAAATTTTGATTAAAAATATGAAAAGCATTATACAAAGCACTCAAAATTGAATGTGACTAAAATATAACAAACATTATTAGTAAATAGAAACACATGATGAACACATGCTATCAAATGAAATATGTTATTAAACATAATTCTAATTTTCTAATAAATTACATGCAACTACAATCTGCATGTCTCCACCTTAACTCCTAACCTATCATGCATGGAGGGGATGAGATCCCTTAAACAATAAAACATTTTTCAATTTTTAAAAATTTAATTCTTTTTTATTAGTTTTGATTCTTAATGACACATAATAAATTCATAATTAAGATAAAGCTACATTGATTTGATAATATTTCTGATCACTTAAACACTTATAAATTAATATAAATTAATTTTAAGAACTTAAATCTATATGAGTTAATTTTCACAATTTTCATTCTTATACAATACCAATAATTTACATTACTTCTCTCACTTTTTCTTGCACTAACTACATCTAAACAATCTCTATGAATTAACATTTACAGCGCATGAGTTATTTATGATTATTATTGATTTGTAAATGAGTAAGCTATATCCCACTTATTTCTACAACAAAAAAATCCTACAAATTTGACTTTTGAGTTCTCTTCTAAATATTATATAAGAAGCTTTATCTAAAAATGTTACGGGCCTCAATCCTTATGAATGTCTAAGTACAAGCTCCTCTACAAACTTCTGGGTTCCCTTTCCATCTAAAAGCATGCGAGGATGGTACATTGGCTATTTCCATGGCTGAAGATGTTACATCCATACATACTAAATGCGATGACACATTCATAAATTAGAAATAAGAAAACATAAATAATAATAGTCGGGACACCAAAACACCACAAAGTTGAATAGCATGTTTCTAATTTGAGTACCAAAACATCTCCGTGAATAAGCATTTGAAGCTAGTTATTTTATTGATAAAGATAAGGAGATACATATAGGTACCAAAACATTGTGAATAAGAATTTCAAGCTAGTTATTTTATTGATAAGGAGATACACAAGATATTACGAAAACGCTAAACACAAAGCTAAAAGTATGCCACGTGTTAACGACTTTATTATGTGAAGGTGGAATGTTTAAAAATATAAACTTAATTCCAAGACATTATGTATGCTATGAGTGAAGACATGCTCTGTGCTCCGCCTTGAAAAATAGTTCCCCTCAAAACATCAAATCACATGCACTTTACAATAAAGTCAGTTAATAAGATAAGCCACTAACATCCACTTGAATTTTACTGATGAAACTATGCAACATTCCATAATATTGGAACCAAGAATATGCGCACCCACAAGTCTACAATTTGAACATAGACAAGAAATATAAATATATTTGTTTCTCATAGGGTATGGATTACTCAACCCACTTGAATATCATATAAGGAACCCACTTGAATATCATATAAGGAAATGGATGAAAGGTGAATAAAAAATATGTTTTTTATAAATGGCATAAAAGGAAAATTGTTTAGGTTGGAAAATAACAATGATATGGAGATAGAGGCACACTAATATATAAGGAAGAAATTGTCAACAACGTACGGAGAACATGCAAATTTTTTTGTATAGTATACACCTAGATTCAAAGTGAGAACTACCAATTCATGCGTTGTTAGGTATATTAACACTTTGAACCCATAATATTGTAGCATACATTATGAAAAAAAAGCATAATACTTGTTGATTGAAGAAGCACCTATATATTTGTTGATAAAAGATTAGTTTAACATGTCAATTTTTATGTGTACTAAATAGCAAATTTATACGAGGAAACTATTTATTATGTAAGAGAATTTCAGATCATCAAGCTTAGTATAGGAGATTATAGCATATCAATATCCATATATGACATTCCTATTGGAGGATTGTACATGGTTCTAGAGATTCAATGGTTGATAACCTTAGGTGTAATTTCTATAAAACATGATGATTTATTCACTAGATTCAAAGTTGATAGAAATGAATATCAATTAAATTGGTTAAACTATCCACCCTCTTAGATGACCATCTTACATATATTGGAAAGGTTCTTAAAAAAGGGTTTAGTGGAGTCACTTATAAATATTTTTCTATGGAAGTTAAATAAGTATATGAAAATATTTGATTATAGTTAAAATGTGACCTAGAAAATAATTATATAATCTTCTAAGACATTCCTATGGAGATATATCTATTTATAGATTATCAATAAAAAATTTACTTCATATCAAGAATTACACCTCCTAATAAAATACCTTATAGATACTCATGCATAAATGAGTGAGATTGAGAAAATGTGACGAGGCACATTGGATGTAGATATTATTGGACCAAGTGATAGTTCCCTTTCAACCCTAATAGTGATGGTTAGAATAAATAATAAATCAAAATCCTAATTAGAGAAATCTAAACAAAATCACCGTCAAGGATAAAATATATAATCCAAATATTGGAGTGCTACTAGATGAGCATCATGCGGTGGCTTAGATTATAGTTAAAGTGTGACCTAGAAAATAATTATATAATCTTCCAAGACATTCCTATGGAGATATATAAATTTATAGATTATCAACAACAAATTGACTTCATACCAAGAATTACACCTCCTAATAAAATATCTTATAGATACTCATACATAAATGAGCGAGATTGAGAAAATGTGATGAGACACATTGGATGTAGGTATTATTGGACCAAGTGATAATTCCCTTTCAACCCTAATACTGATGGTTAGGATAAATAATAAATCAAAATCATAATTAGAGAAATCTAAACAAAATCACTATCAAGGATAAAATATATAATCCAAATATTGGAGAGCTACTAGATGAGCTTCATGTGGTGGCTTACTTCACAAGCTAAATATTAAATTACTATACCATCAAATCATATTGCAGGAAATAGAATTTCACAAAACAACCTTTAGAACACATGAATGACAATATGAGTTCTTGGTCATGCCTTTTGGGTTGAATAATGCTCCTTCTACATTTCAAATACTTATGAACACAATTTGCTTACCTCATCTTAGAAATTTTATGGTATCTTTGTTTGATGATATACTCACATATATGGGAAGAACACACTGAACATGTAGATTTTTCCATACAAATCTCTTAAAAAATCAATTGTATGCAAAAATTTCCAAATTTACTTTTGGAATTCATGAACAAAAGTATTTCAGTCATATTGTTACATAGAAAGGGGTTAAGGTTGTTGGAAATACTGAGAGGGGGTGTGAATCAATATTTCTTTTCAATTGCTATTTTTTCTTTTGGTTAAATCATTTATATTTAGAACACAAAAATAAATAGCAGGAATGAATGCTTTTATTAATATAATCTTTGCAATAAATCAAGTACAATGTATATATAGCTTCAATCAGTTGCCAAGCACCAACTTGGACTTTTTGTGAGGCTCCAACCTCCAGAGCACTAGCCCTATCTTGTCAAGGCACCAACCATGGATTTAGGAGCACCAACTCCCAAGACACCAATCCTTCCAGTTTTGAGGCACCAACCCCAAGCTCTCCAACCCTCTGCTATAAATTGTTTGGATCTGTTTGGTAGTAATTCTCTGCTCCCAACCCTGCTGGACCTATGACTTACTTTTGTCCTCCTGCCACTTCCACGTCTGCCAGACCTTTGGCTTCCTCTATTTCTTAGATGTTCACCAACCAATAAATTTTCCTTCTTCTCTGTTATATATGCCTGATACCCCTAACCTTTGGCTTCCTTTTTTCTCACTTGATCTTTTGGCTTCATCTGCGCTCGCTCTTCTGCTTCCTTTGTCTCTTCAAATTCACCAATATTCAAAGGACGCATTCATTTGGAAGAGAGGCCGGATTACCAAAGTGTTGCATAATAAAACTATATTAGAGAGGCCCTTTTTAATATTCATACAATAGACATTAATTGTTCACGAAAATCGCATTACAAGAGAGGTTATGCCCATATTGGAGATCCCACCTACCACGTCATTCCTTTAAACACAATTGTAGCTTTCGAAGGTATTTTACAAGTCGTGCCCATAACATAATTTGTCCTCTGATATCAACATCATCGATCTTCATATATCAACATAGTTAAAAGAAAACATATAATGGGTGGTCCCACCAGCCACATCATCACCTTAATCGCAATCGCAGTTTTTCGGAGGTTCACACATAACACAATGATTCCGCTACTGTTGATGGAGCGGATGCGATGCGATCTTAAGCAATAGTTAATAAACTCATTGGGTCCATAACCTTATCGCAATCAGTGGTTTTCCATTGTTACATCTCTTCAAGACTTGCGATATATGATGGATGCGATATTTCTTTAGGATGTATTATAATGGTGCAGCGGGTCTGCATACTTATATTGCAATCGGGGTTTTAATGTGACAATAGCTTTTTAAAAAACTTGTGTTGTGGCAGATTCGATGTTGTATTACAGTGTATTGTAATGGTCCCGTGGGTCCGTATATATATCGCAATCGCAGATTTCAAGTGGCATTCCTTTTTAATACATGACTTCCATGTGGATGCAATATTACAATAGGGTGGTTTATAATTGAGTGATTGGGTCCGCACCTTATCACAAACGACGGTTTGCGGGACTTCACGAGTGTGGAACTTGAGTCATACTTTCCTACCCCTGTTCTTCTGACGTTTGTTGTTCCTATTGGCACTTTCCTCATTGCGTCTTCCTCTTTGCTCCTTCTGATGAATTCTTCCTCTTTGCGAGACTTGAGTCATACTTTCCTACCCCCGCTCTTCCAACGGTTGTTGTTCATGTTGGCTCTTTCTGATATTTCATGCGACATCTCTGATATGGCTGTTACTCTTGTGCATATCTGACATTTTAATAAGAACAGTTTGTAACAGACTCTTACTTATGGCTTGGATTTCCCGTGGCTTTGTTCCTTAGCATTCCAGTGGCTTCGCTCCTTGGCTTCTTGCTCCAGTTTCCTCACGGATCTACTCTGCTTCTCCTTGGCTTCATATCTAGAATATTACCATATTGACATCAATGACAATCTAGATCAACAATCTCCCCCTTTTTTATTGATGGCAATATTCTTCTTCTCTCCCCCTTTGACATCAATGGAAAAGGAATGCACAGGGACTCCCCTTGTCGAACTAATCCCCATATCTAACTGCTCCCCCTATCATGAAACATCTTTATGAATCAACTTAAAGTGATGTTAAAGAAATAACCCCCATATTTTGATGAAGATGTTCAAATGCTTCTCAAGGAAGAGGCTTTGTGAAAATATCAGCTATCTGCTCCTTAGTATTGATATATTCCAAGATGATTTTTTGTTCAGCTACTTGTTCATGAAGGGAATGATACTTGATCAGTATATGTTTGGTCTTTGAGTGCATTATTGGATTTTTGCTGAGGCTGATAGCACTTGTGTTATCACAGAAAATGGTGATTGGTTGATTTGTACCTATGTTGACATCTTTCAAAGCGTCCTTCATCCATAATATTTGAGTACAACAATTTGCGACAACTATATACTGGGCTTAAACTATAGATAGTGATATGGATGTCTATTTTTTGCTGAGCCACGATACTAGACAGTCTCCCAGGAAGAATGCATTTCCAGTCATACTTTTTCAATCATTGACACTTTCGGCCCAATCAGCATTAGTGTATGCAGTCACAGTAAGATTTGAGCTCTTAGGGTACCAAAGACTGAAATCCGGAGTTCCTTTCAAGTATTTGATAGTTCTTTTTACAGCCATTAAATGCGATTGTTTGGGGGCTAATTGAAACCTTCCCACCATTCATACTGCTTGCATAATGTCGGGTCTCATAGCTATTAAGTATAGAAGGGCTCCAATTGTTTATCTATAATGAGTTGCATCTACCGGGGAGTCATCACCTTTGCTTAATTTTCAATCTGTGGTCATAGGTGTGCTCATGGGTGCACAATCTTCCATTCCATATCTTTTAAGCATGTCGTTAAGATATTTGGCTTGAGATATGAACATGCCTGTCGTGGTTTGAGATACTTGTAATCCAAGGAAGTAAGATAACTCTCCTATCATCGACATCTCAAACTCTTTTGACATATTTTGAGCAAGCTCATGGCTTGTTTCATCATTATTACTAGCAAAAATCAGACCATCAACATAAACAACTGTCACTAGTAACTTATCCTCATTCATCTTTATGTAGAGATTACTTCCTGCCACCCCCTTCGTGAAGCCTTATTATTGTAGATAGTGATCCAATATTGTGTGCCAAGCTCTAGCAGCTTGTTTCAACCCATATAATGCATATTTCTACTTACAAACAAGGTCTTTTCCTTCTGCTAGATTAAATCCTTTTGGTTGCTCCATGTAGACTTCTTCCTTGAGTTCCCTATTCAGAAATCGTGATTTAACATCCATTTGATAAATTTTATATCCTTTTGAGCAAGAGAATGCCAAGAACATCCTGATGGCTTCACACGAGCTACTGGTGTGAAGATTTCTTCAAAGTCAATTCCTTCAATTTGCGAATAACCTTTACAAACGAGCCTTGGCTTATTTATGATGATTTGTCCATATTCATTCATTTTCTTTT
Organism: Pinus tabuliformis; assembly: GCA_031772625.1. Taxonomy (NCBI): domain Eukaryota; kingdom Viridiplantae; phylum Streptophyta; class Pinopsida; order Pinales; family Pinaceae; genus Pinus; species Pinus tabuliformis. Next base: position 1,700,335,041 of record CM062819.1, on the reverse strand, counting down.
TGAACACCCACTTGGTTCCAATTATATTCTTATCCCTTGGACAAGGTACTAGCTCCCATGTCTCATTCGTCTCGATTTGAGACATTTCTTCTTCCATGGCTTTTACCCAATGAGGATCCTTGCTTGAGTAAATGTTTCTGGTTCTATCATGGATAGTAGAGCAACATCATTTTTATTTGGCGTACTTGTCATCCTTCTTCGGGTTTGCATCCCTTCATCTATATTGCCAATAATCTGCTCTTTTAGGTGATATTTTTGGAGAAACTTTATCTTTGAAGGGGTTTGAGATGGCTCTTTTTCCTTGGGTTTTTCTTGATCTTTTTCAGGTTCTTCTTCAATGAGAGGGTCAACTTCATGTTCTTGAATTTCTTTTTCTAGAAGGTCTTCATCAATCTTCACATCAATGCTTTCCACTATTTTCTTTAGTTGATTATTGTAGCACTTGTAGGCTTGGCTCCTTGTATAATATCCAAGGAAAATCCCTTCATCAACTTGAGAATCAAATTTTCCTAGTGAGCCATCATTGATTTTTATGAAGCAATTGCTTCCAAAAATCTTGAAGTATTTTACTAAGACAGGTCTTCCTTTCCATAATTCATAGGGAGTATTCTCATTATTTGGTCTTAATTGAGTTCGATTCAAGGTATAGACAGTTGACCCTACCGCTTCTCTCTAGAATTTTGGCTGCAAGTCAGCTATTATTAACATTGTTCTTGCCATTTCTTGAACTGTTCATTTTCTTCTTTCAACTACCCCATTTTTCTTGGGTGTTCTGGCAACCAAGAGTTCTCTTTCGATTCCATGTTCTTTATAGAATTCATAAAATTCTATTGATGTGAATTCTCCCCCTTTGTCTATTCTGAGATACTTAATCTTAGAGTCCTTTTAATTTTCTACAAGAGCTTTAATATTATTAAAACACTCAACTGCTTCGGATTTATATTTTATGAAATAAACCCACATCATTCTAGTATAGTCATCAACAAATAAACCAAAGTACCTTTCTCCTTGGAGTGCCGGAGTTCTAGTTGGTCCACATAAATCAACATGGATGATCTCCAAAGGCTTTGATGTAGAAAACTCTTTGGTCTTGTGGCTGGTTCTACTTTTCTTTCCATGTTGACATGGACCACATACTCCTTGATTTGGCTTGAATAACTTTGGGATGTCTCGTATTGCATTAATCTTGATGATATTGATCAAGTTGTCGACACTTGCATGTCCAAGTCGCTTATGCCATAGCCAACTTTCATCTATTTGACTTAAATAACATTTATCTTCTTGAATTTTGTTTAGAATGTAGATGTTGTATGGTGTTCTAACCCCTTTCACCACAAGTTCCCCTGAGGAAAAGTTCCTTATTTCATAGTATTTAGTGCTAAAGACAACTTTATGTCCTTGATCACAGATTTGGCTAAGACTCAGGAGATTGTGTTTGAGCCCGTTTACTAGCAAAGCATTTTGATCTTTTCCTTTTCCATTAATAAGGGTAACAGTTCCTTTTCCAACAATTTGGGAAAATCCACTTCCAAATGATACATTTCCTTCCTTTTTGTTCAATGAGACAAACTTCCTTTTGTCTCCTGTCATGTTTCTAGAGCAGCCACTATCCACAAACCAATCATTTTCATCACTATGAGCACATAGAGCTAGGCCACATTTATCCATGTTGGGATTCTCATTTTTTTCTTTTCTTCTTTTGAGGGGAGATTTTGTTCATTGTGTCCATTATCATTACATAATGAGAAAATTCGATCAAATTTGGCCAAGGGATCAAAAGAGTTGCAGGTCTTGATTTGTCCTTGCCCTTTGGGACCATATGACTTGTTTGTTTGATCCTTCAATATTTGTGTTTCATTCCTACGGTCCATGCAATGTCTAGCTTGATGACCAAAATTTTTACAATAAAAACAATACCCAAAAAAAATAGTTTTGTACCTGTTGTAATAGCCATGATTTGAATCAACATTCTTCCTTAGAGTTACTGTCTCTTTATTCTTTGGATCTGAGATGGGCCTATGATGAAATAATATTTCTTATTTTGGGTTGCTAGAAAGTACATTGGCATAGCTTTTCGCATTGTTCTTAGTACTTGATGATTCTCTTTTAAAACCTATCCCAGATTTGTCATGTTGAGGTTTTCCCTTCTTTTTTTTTCCTCGTTTTCTACCTTGAGAGAGATGATTTTATTTCATAATTTCTCATTTTCTTCAATGGAACTCATTAAAAATGCATCTACATTTCCTTCTAGCCCTGAATCATCATCATTTGTGAATGCCATGAATAATACTTCTTGGCTTTCCGCATGGTCATTTTCTTCATCTGATTCTTCATTACCTCCTTTGCAGTGAGGGAACTGATTAGTTGATTTCTTTTTTATGACTACAAATTCATCTTCATCATACTCATCTTGTTTAGGGAAGAAATTCTTCTTATTGAACCCTTTCTTTTTGTATAGCATCCTTTTAGAATTTTCCTCACCATCACTATCATGCTTATGAGGAAATTTTGCAGCATAATGACCTATTTTTCCACATTTGAAACAAATAAGAGGGTACTTACATTTTAGCTTAGATCCTTTCTTTAGTCTTCGTACAAATTGTGCCAATTCAAATTCAACATCGGAGTCATCACTACTGGCATTCCATTCTTTCCCCTTTTTTTATTTTGAGGCCTTGAATGCTACAACTTTGGAACTTCGACATCCTTTTCTCATCTCATAGGAAATGAGGATTCCATGAAGTTCATCCATATTGAGCATATCTAGATCCTTCATTTCTTCTATAGCACTTATTTTGGAGTCAAATTTGTCTGGGAGAGATCTTAAGACCTTTTGAACAATAGTGCTTTCTTCAATGTTTTCTTCTAATCCTTTAAGAGAGTTGATTACCTCAGCTACTCGGAGAAAGTATGATGCAATATATTCTTCATCATCCATTTTCAGACTTTCAAATTTCCTTCTATGAGTTTGAAGCTTAGCCTTCTTAACTTTGGAGTCCCCGTCGTATAAGCTAATTAGCTTATCACATACTTCTTTGGTCGAGTTACAATTCATGACTTTTGTAAATTCAGAATCAGTGATTCCACTAGTGATGGAGTTTAAGGCTTTTGCATTTGCAATGTAGGCTTTCCTTTCGTCTTGATCTATTGGAAGAGGGGAAGGAGCTGCAAGCTCATTTAAAACTGAATGCCAAACTTCAGGTCCAAGGGACATTAAGTAGTATGACATTCTCTTTTTCCAAAAACCAAAATTTGTGCCATCGAACAGAGGAGGTCTTCCTGACATTTCTTGATTTCTCATCATGACTAAGAATCCTTCTTCAAGTTGTTAGGCTGATGTGAAGAAGCATGATCTGATACTACTTGTTGGAAATACCTAGAGGGGGGTGAATCAATATTTCTTTTCAATTGTTATTTTTTTTTCTTAAATCATTTATATTTAGATCACAGAAAAAATAATAGGAATGAATGCTTTTATTAATATAATATTTGAAATAAATCAAGTACGATGTATATATAGCTTCAATCAGTTTCCAAGCACCAACTTGGACTTTTTGTGAGGCTCTGAACTCCAGAGCACCAATCCTATCTTGTCAAGGCACCAACCTTGGATTTAGGGGCACCAACTCCCAGGACACCAATCCTTCCAGTTCTGAGGCACCAACCCCAAGGGCTCCAACCCTCTACTGTAAATTTTCTAGATCTGTTTGGTCGTAATTCTCTGTTTCCAACCCTGCTAGACCTATGACTTACTCTTGTCCTCCTACCTCTTCCACGTCTGCCAGACGTTCGGCTTCCTCTGCACTTGCTGCTCGGCTTCCTCTGTCTCTTCGAATTCACCAATATTCAATGGATGCATTCATTCAGAAGAGAGGCCGAATTAGGAAAGTGTTGCATATTAAAACTATATCAGAGAGGCCCTTTTTAATATTCATACCATAGACATTAATTGTTCACAGAAATCACATTACAAGAGAGGTTATGCCCATATTGGAGATCCCACATGCCACATCATTCCTTTAATCGCAATCGTAGCTTCCGGAGGTCTTTTACAAGTCGTGCCCATAACATACTCTGTCCTCTGATAACAACATAATCGATCTTCATATATCAACATAGTTAAAACAAAACATATAATGGGTGGTCCCACCAACCACATCATCACCTTAATCGCAATCACAATTTTTTGGAGGTTTGCACATAAGACAATGTTTCTGCTATTGCCGATGGAGTGGATGCGATGCGATCTTAAGCAGTAGTTACTAAACCCATCGTGTCCATAACCTTATCGCAATTGGTGGTTTTCCATTGTTACATCTCTTCAAGACTTGCGATATGCGATAGATGCAATATTTCTTTAGGACGTATTATAATTGTGCAGCAGATCCGCATACTTATATCGCAATCGGGGTCTTAATGTGACAATAAATTTTTAAAAAACTTGCATTGTGGGGGATGCGATGTTGTATTACAACGTATTGTAATGGTCCCATGGGTCTGTATATACATATCAAAATCGCGGATTTCAAGTGGCATTCCTTTTTAATACATGACTTCCATGCAGATGCGATATTACAATAGGGTGGTTTATAATTGAGCGATCGGGTCCGCACCTTATCACAAATGATGGTTTGCAGGACTTCATGAGTGCAAGACTTGAGTCATACTTTCCTACCCCCATTCTTCCGATAGTTGTTGTTCCTGTTGGCACTTTCCTCACTGCGTGTTCCTCTTTGCTCCTTCTAATGAATTCTTCCTCTTTGCGGGACTTGAGTCATACTTTCCTATCCCCTCTTTTCCAATGGCTATTGTTCCTGTTGGCTCTTTCTAATATTTCATGCGATATCTCTGATATGGCTCTTACTCTTGAGCATAGCCGACATTTTAATAAGAACAGTTTGTAACAGACTCTTACTCATGGCTTGGCTTTCCTGTGGCTTCATTCCTTGACTTTCTTGTGGCTTCGCTCCTTGGCTTCTTGCTCTAGTTTCTTCACGGATCTACTCTGCTTCTCCTTGGCTTCATATCTAGAGTATTGCCATATTAACATCAATGACAATCTAGATCAATAAAGGTTGACCCTAAAAATATGCAAGCTATCATAAAATGGCACATTCCTAGGAATGTAAAGGGTCTCATAAAATTTGTGTGCCATACAAGATGTTATAGGGTTTTTAACCCTGTACAATTTAATGACTACAAACAAAGTCTTAATTAAAATAAAAATATGCAATGGAAAAGACATACATTAACAGAAAGATTTTGTCCTAGAAACAAAAAGCTAAGAAAACTATAAATATTTTTTAGTATATATATTTTCTGTACAATATTGCAATAGAATATATATCCCACGGTATCCATGAAATGCCAATCCATCTACCCTGGATGAGAATACGATCGTAGTTAAACGAAACTACAAAACCATGGGAAAACCACCATGCACCAAAATATTCTTTTACCAAAAACCATGTGCCATAAACCTCTAAATGCAGACTCGCAAAACCAACCAAATTTTTTTTTAGTGACACTGCCAACAAACCCTTGCGTAGAGAGATTTTTCTCCCATGCAAATCCCAAGTGACCGAGCCATTGTTCCCAGCACAACATATAGCACATGTAACTAGTCATGCAAATAATTTAACACATACCCAAAATTTTCCCAATTGTTGTTTTCTTTGCATGCATAGGTTAATAGTAACACATGATCAACAATCTAAGGAAATAATTCCCATTGTTCCTCTACAACAAGAGAAATACTTAGTGCTCTTATATTTTGCAAATGAATCAAAATATTATCCAAAGTGTCCTCCTTTTCTAGTGGCATCTTCTTGTCTTCAAAAATATCTCTCACGAAGTGATACTGAACATCACGCTTTGTTGTGTTTGAATGATAACATGGGTTATTTTCTAGGAAGATTCCACTCTGACTATCACTTTATGTCCTTATAACTTATTCTACCAACCCAACATCTAAACAAAATATTTGCAACCATGTTGCTTCCTTGATTACATGAGTGACTACCATGTATTTATCTTTTGTAGTTGAGAACACCACTACATATTGTATTTTTCTCATCCAACCAATTGCTTCTCCATATAGGTTAAAAAAATAGCACTTGTATATTGTTTGTGATCCACATCTCCAACACAATCTACATCAACAAATACATGTATGTCCCACACTTTGTCTAATTGTACTCTTCCTCAGTAGCAAAATATATATCTAGCAGTGCCACATAAATACCTAAAATATTCTCTTAATTGTTGTCCAATGCTCCCTTCCTGGTTTTAACATATTCTTTCTTAATAGTATGATTACATGTGCAATGTACGGCTTCATACATACCATTGCATACATCAAGCTTCCAACCACACTAATATATGGAAAATGGGACATGTTCTCTTCCTCTTCCCATGTCATTGGACACTAATATGTAAATAACTTTACACCTACATGAATAGGCGCCTTTACCAATTTACATTCATGCATATTAAACCTTTGAAATATTGTGTCAACATACTTCTTCTAACTTAACCAAAGTCTCATATCATCTAAATCTCTTCTAATTTCGATGCCTATGATAAAATTTCAACATTGATATCTTTCATGTCAAAGTTTGAGGAAAATTGAGTTTTGACTTCCTTGATGATTTTCCCATCATTTCTAATTTTCAACATATCATACCCATATAAGAACAAATAAATAACACAATCACCAATTAATTTAAAATATAACAATCTAATTTTATCCTTGTGAATCCAAGTCTTAATATATAATTATCAAATTTATGATATCACATCTTTAGTTGTTGATATAACCCATACAAGGGATTTTCTTGTCCTACATACTAACTCTTTGTTTCATTTCACAACAAAGCCTTCTAGTTGCTTCATGTAGATTGCTTCACCCAGATTCCAACGTAGGAATGTTGTTACACTAAAAAATGTCACCATGACTATTTGCAGTTAGTATGGCTCCATCCATAGTCATACTATCCTCCTTGGCAAGTCTCATGCCTCTGCTCTTCATGTCAAACTTCAAGAAAGAGAGAAAAGTCATTAAAAGTCAATTATCTCTGGTACGTAGTTTCTCTTAGCCTTACCTGCGTGTACGCAACCCAAGTTCACAATACCTGCGTACTTGTACTCTCTGTATGTAAAGGGGTGGGTGCGTACTCCTGTAAAGGTCAAAAGGCGCAAGTTTCACTCCAAAAAAGTTACTTGTGGTCATTTCTAGAGTCTTCTAGAAGCTTGTTTGACGTGTATGAAGCGCCTCCAGATGGTTCATGTATCCCTACCTAAGAGGAACTTATCCCATCAAGAGGGGAGCTATCCCATCTAAAGAGGGGCTTATCCCATTGATGGTGGACCTGAATAACTTCCTCTAGAGCACTATAAATACAGGTATTGGGCCAAAGGGAGGAGAGGTTGAAAGCTGAACCTTCCTAAGGGTAGATGCTGCTGGAATTAGGACTTCCTTATAGAAGCTTGTGAGGAGAGATTACCATCTTTGCTTGTTTCCATTGGGAGGTGGGTGAGCTGATCAGAGTAAGGGAGAACTCTTGTGGACCCTGGGAGGAGCTTGCACAACACTAAGGCTCAGGTTGTAATGGTTCCTTTTGTTACCTTTTAATACAAATTAGTCCATTCTTCTCAACAATTTGTTATTTATGAGTTGTTTCATATACTCCTTGGTATATATGTTAAATATGTTTTATTTTATGTGATATTCAGGTGCTATTTAATCGTTTGATTGTTAGTGAATGCAGGTTTCGAAGGGAAGGAGGAGCTCATCCGGATCAACGAAGCTGGACTACTACAACGGCGTTGGATTACAGGTAGGATCTAAACACTTGATTTCTCATATTGTAAAAGCATATTTAGGGAAGGATTGCTCTTATTTGTCTTGTTTGTCATTAGAAAGTCTTAGGCTTCTAGGAAGGTCGGTTGTGTCCGCACTAACGACTCTTTCCACGTGACAAAATGGCGACTCCGCTGGGGAATCCATGAATGTGTTTGAGTTCTTTTTGATTTGATATTTTGGTCTGAGAAAAATCGCTTGTTTTCTGATTTTTGGCTGTCTAACTGTGTATTTGGGTGGGTTAGCTTAGAGTCAATTTAGATTTTTATTTTTCTTAGCTTTGCCGGCAATACACAGTCTCTGAGTTTGACACAGTGCGTACTTGTACGCACTGCGTCTTTGTGCACAGGGCGTACCCGCGCCTGTGTCAACAGATCACCTGCGTACCCCTGTCAAATTTGAGAAAATTCCATTTTTTCCTCTTTTTGCTCTTTAGATTTTGTTTTTTATTTGTTTTTACTGCCCAGATCCATTAGTTTACTGTCAAAGATCTTCACCTGAACTTGTCCCATTAGTGTCGAGAGTTTTGGTGGAATTCATAGGGATTTTGCCTTAGGGTTTGATTTTTAACTGGTCCTGTAGTGACTTTGGCATTAGAGGTTGTCAAACTTTGGATCTCCTTGGTTTTGATCAGTCCTCTTAGGAGTCGGGCCTGTCATAGAAGTCACCCTTGTGAGAGACCTACCTTTGTGTCTTCTCTTTGCGAATCTCGAAAAGTTTGTTTGTTAAAACCTTGAATTTCATTCTTGAGAAAAAAGAACAAAAGGATTTCGATTTTGTTTTTTGGTTAGTTTATGATTCTGCATGAACTGATCCTTAGTTGCATTTTGACTGAGTAAAACATCCGGGAATCATCTTTGTAGGCTTTTGTCCTCATTATTTTTTGCTTTTAGGTAAATTTCATTTTAATTTGCTTTTGAGTGAATATGATTTGATTGTATTAGATTTGTTAAATTTTATTTAATAAGATAGTTTTATATGCTTTATTAATATAAAAAAAACACAAAAATTCTTTTGGAAAAAGTTTGCTTTGGTAGCATTTGTAGACTTTTGGGAGAAAAAGGAAATTTCGTGGAGTAATTAGTGGTCATGAGTTGTGTGTTTTGAAAAGATAAAGAGAATTGTTTCTTTGATTGTCTTTACTAAGAAAGTTGTTTTCTATAAAATTTGCATTTTCCAACTCTCTTAGTTAGGAGATTCATTGAAAAGAAAAGTAGTGTAAATCATCTTAGGTGCATCTTTGTAGTGGTTGCGAGTCGAGTCTACACACCACTAGTTTCATCTCCACTAGCTTTTGTCTTTAAGAAAGACTATAAAATTAACGCTTAAAGTAAAATCAACTTAGTAACTTTTATTTACTAGGGCTCTGAAACACCAATTTAGATCAGGCTAGTGTCTTGGAGTAGGAGAGTAATTAACTCTCCAAGACAACAAAACCAAACAAGTAGCTTATCTTGTGATAGAATAAATCCAATTGTTTCATTTGTACTCTGGGAAAGCTCCTCTTAAAGGAGAAGCACGAGCTCGTGTCTGAACCAGTGAGGGGATCAATCCTCCCTCGTTGGGAACGATGCCAGACACGCACGTATTACAAATGGTAAACCTCGGATTAACCATTGTCGAGGAGCCAGGGGTCACTTGTCGGTAAACCTTGGATTGTTGTCAAGGAGCCGGCAAGGGGATTGAGCTTGATACTCTGCCCTTGCGTGCTGTCGGAGTGTAGACTGTTCCCCCAGGTGCATTTGTTGCTGTTGGTAACCTTAGTGACCATTATCTTTAGGATTCTACCGAGGTGACGGTGGAGGGAAGATCCCACTGTACCTGGAGCAGACGTCGGCTAGACTCACTTGGATTTTTCGGGGGGTTCACTTCACTCGAGACGGTTAAAGTGGAGGAACTTGTGCCGGTCTATTCATTAAGCAGGTTGTCGGGGTAACTGTTCCACCCGCCACTTTTGTACTGAATCCGACGATGTTGGGTTTCATCTCCAACTAGCGTTTTCGGTCTGGAAGGCTACTGTTTGTGCTTGGTTTGACGCCCTAGATTCTTTAGGCGTGTGATTCAAATTTGTTTGGTTCTTTAGAGACTTTAGGTGGTTTGCTTTGAGATTTTACTTTGTTTGCGTGTGCAGTAGTTAAAAGTTTTTAACTGTGGCGGAATTACCGAGACAGTCCCATAGACTTCGGGGCAAGTCTCCTGAGGTTGTTTTTGTGGCCGAATTGTTGAGAAAATCCCGTAGACTTCGGAGTGAACCTCCTCAAGACGTCCCAAGTCATTACGAAGGTTTAAAGGTCCTTGTAACTCCTCCTAGTGGCAGTAGAGTAGGTTCACCTGAAGAAGGAGAGTCTTCGTTGGTAGTCCATCAAGATTACCAAAGTTTAGAGACAGGTTATAATCCTAAAGCAGTTGCAGTTTCCGAGCTTGCTGGTAGTTTTTCATCTACTAGTGATATAGGCGAAGAACCTGAAATATCTGAACCTGTTACTCCAACTTCTAGTGTACCAGATTCACCTAGGGTAGAAAGAGTCATCACCGAAAATCTTCCTACTTGTTTGATAGCTATTGAAGAACTTGCTCCAGAGGAAGAATTAGGCGTATCTATCCTTGAAGATCAACCTACTATTGATCTAAGGGAGCGTGAATCTATCTTTTACAGTCCTCCTAGAAGTACTACTTGGTACCTTTCGTTAACCAATTATTTAGACAACTCAGGGGTAGGTTTTTTCTCCACCTCGTACTCCTTTTCCACCAGGAGGTATTTATATTCCTGTAAATATGTCTGGTCAGTCGTCCGTGTTCACTCAATCTCCTGAATCTTTCTTACACGGCGATCCTTCTGTTCCCACCGGGTATCAATCACTTTCTGGTACCTTTGCGGGGGCATCTCCTCAACCCATTGATCATGGGTTATTAGCTGGAAACAATGGTAATAAACCGTTGGGTGTAGGGGACATTTACATGATGTCAGGTTCAGTTCCCGTTTCTCAACCTCAAGGTGGTCAATTACTGCCTGGGGGGCAGCCTCAATTAACGCCTGGGGGGCAACCTCAAGGTACACAAATTGTGTCTGGGGGGCAACCTCAAGGCCAGTATGTACCCATCGTACAATACATGCCTCAAGGTCAACCTCAGCCTCAATATGTACCCCAGGGTCAACCTCAGTATCAATATTTACCTCAAGGGTATCAACCCCAAGGGTATCAACCTCAAGGGTATCAACCTCAAGGTCAAGGTCAACCCCAGTATCAGTATTTACCCCAAGGTTATCAATCTCAAGGTCAATACTCGAGTCAAGGTTATCAACCACCTCAAGGTCAGTCATATGTTCAAGGTATGGGAACTGTGCCTTTCAGTTGTCAATCCTATCCTCAATCCGGTTATGGATCTCAGTATCCTCAACCTGTTACGGGTCAATACCCCGGAATGATAGTGTGGGATCCATCACAAGGTCAACAGGTGTTGCAGCCAAGTATACAGTTGTTACCTCAAACTGGACAACCCGTAGTTTCTGGTTCACCCCAGCAACCGCAACCCGTCCAGTCAAATGTTCAAACTTCTATAACTTTGGTAGTTACTCAGCCGCCAATTGCACCTAGTACTCCATCTCAAACGGCTGCTGCAACTACCGCAACATCTACCGCACTTACTTATGGAGTATCGACAGCTCCGGTTTCTACTGTCTCTGCAACCACTCCTCAGACATCTTTACCGTTGTCCGGATCTACGATTCAAACCACGGTCCAGATGCCTGTAGGGTAGCCTGGTTTAAGTACTGTTGTAACAAGTCAACCTCAATTTACCTACCAACAGTACCAGGGACAGTACCAACTTGGTCCTGCTGTCCAACAACCGGTTTACCAGTATCAACCGTATCCTGGGTACACTTATCAACAACCTCAGCAACCCCAGTACGGTCCGGTTAATCCTGGTTTTCTAGGAGGATATAATATCCCGAATGCGATTCCTGTTCCTAGTTATCCTGGATATCCTCCTCCTGGAACTGGTATTGTGACCCAGAATTTTAGAGATCCTAACCGGCAATTACCGTTTATCGCAACTTTGGATTTACCCGACTTGACGCGCCTAACGAACGATCCAATTCAATATCTTCCATTCTGGCCGCCAATGCCAAATAATTTGCCCAGTGATATACCCAAGTTCGAAGGTAAGTCTGGAGAGGATCCGTCCAATCACGTGATGACTTACCACCTCTGGTGTGCTTCAAATTCTATCTCGGATGATTCGATCCGCTTACGTCTTTTCCAGCATACGCTCATTGGTCTCGCGGCCAAGTGGTACATTGAGTTACCACGGGCCTCTTTTTACAATTTTAGCCAGTTAGCTACCTCGTTCCTAACTCATTTCCAGTTGCTGGTCAGATATGATAATGGTACTGAGTTATTAACTTCATTAAAACAATCGATGTCCACTTATATTTCCGATCATATTCATGAATGGAGACGTCGAAGACGTTTAGTGAAAGTTTTTATCCTGGACCAAATCTTAGCTGAATGGTTTGTAAAATCATTATTACCGAAGATTACTGAAGATGTAGCTAAGGCCGGAGTAGTTACTGAAGAGCAAGTCATTGCTCAAGCCCAGTACCTTGACTTAGTTTACACTCAGTCGGGTATGTTGCATGAGAAGATCCCAGATCTTCCTAAGTCGAATCAAATCGCTGCTGCTCCTTCGGGATCCCATGCTATTGATGGCATGATTGGTACAGTGAATACTAAAAGTAAGAAGAAATCCTCAAAGAATTCTTCTCCAATAATAACCTTACCGGACTCCCCGACAGGAGAATCTTCTCCTGAAATTACCGCCGATATTCACGCTGTAGAGTCATCTACGGCTAAATCAAAAAACGGTGGCAAGAAGAAAGGCAAGAAGAAGGATAAAGCAGACAAGGCTCCAAAGGAGAAAAAAGAGAAGTCGGAATCTAACGACGAAAAGCGCAAACCTCGCTATCCTTGTTTAATTTGTGAAGAAGATCATTTCACAAGAGATTGCCCTCATCGGGCAGAGGTTGTGAAAATCGTTAAAGGTTCCCCAACTCCTGCTATTTTCAAAGATCCATTTCCAAAGCAAGAGAGTAAAATGATAGGTTCTTCCTCAAGTGCCAGTGAAGAACCCATATTGATGATGTCTCATGTATGGATTGCGACTCGATCGCAAGATTATGGTAGTAAGAATCCTGTTGATGGCAAAGAAGCAGAATCATCTCATTCTAATCCATCAACCTCAGCTCCCGTTTCCGATCCACTACAGATCGAGAAACCTAATCCGGACTTGGTAATCAAACCGCTCGCCAAGGGTATACTTCGAAAGTCTGCTTTCAATCCACATGCGAGAGCAGCTCAGAATTATAACATTGTTGAGGATTTAGCTGTTTCACCCTTAGAAATGTCGGCTTTGGAAGTGCTGCAATCATGCCCAGCACAACGAAAATTACTCTTGTCGGCTATAGGAGCTGTTGATATTCAGGACCCGAACCTGATAATCTTTGATCTAGAAAATAGTACACCACGTCTCCCTCATCAGATGGCTTTCCAGATTCCAGTGATAGTAAAAAACAAGCCTATTCATCGGACTGTGATTGATGAAGGGGCTTCTACGTGTATTATGTCGATTCAGTGTTGGAGATCGCTTGGTTCTCCTTCACTGAACCAATCCCCGACAATTCTTAAGGCCTTTGATGGCCGTGGGTTCCATCCGTTTGGCATTCTACAGGATTTGCCTATAGGGGTTGAAGGAAAAACCGTTAGTCTGGATGTGGAGGTGGTTGATGCCCCTCTAGACTACAACCTTCTTTTGGGTCGCAGTTGGTCTTACACTATGACAGCGGTCGTGTCATCGGTCTTCAGAGTTATAAAGTTTCCACATAATGGTAAGATCGTAATGATAGACCAGCTGGCTTACTTTTCATCCGACCCAGCCTCTTTAGAGAGTATCCAGCATGTCGGTAAAACGACTATCCCTTACAAGAATGTTGGTGTAGGATTAGTTAAAGATTCCGGTTTACTAGGAACTTTTCCTTTTCCTTCGATCAATGCAGACCCTTCATTTGCAACCATTCATATGATTACTTCGGACACTATTATTTACGATGATCCTTGGATTGTCCCATCTGAATCTGAGATAGACTCATTCGGTAATGCAATGCCTTTGAGTCCATATGAAATTGCTTATGAGGCCGTGCAGTCTTTTTCCGACTCCAGTTCAACCCAATTTGACCAAATGAATGTGGTCCGTGAGGAATCACTTTTCACATCAACCTCAGAACGGATAACATTTCCTGAAGTCGTGTCATCTGACGAACAACTTCGCGAAATCCTAAGTGTAGACGATCTACCATGGGAAGATCTTCATCATAGATCTTCGTTTTTACCTGAGGGTGATGACTTTGAAAATGATTTTTCATCAATTTTTACAGCTGAATATGTCAAGGACGCTCAGAATCCCATGAAACATCCTGATTCAGAGTTGAATTTGGGAAACATTTCCCAAACTATTGCCATTGACATTTCAGTCAAAACCGGAGTTATTGAAAACATTCATATAGGTGCCTCGTGTATAGATAACGAAATTCAAACATACAAGGTCCTATTTCAAGAATTCCGCGACGTGTTTGCCTGGTCCTATGAGGAAATGCCAGGAATTGATCCCTCCATTGTTGTTCATGAAATCAAGACCTACCCGGACTCTAAACCCGTTCGACAACGTTTGCGTCAGATACACCCTAGGAAAGCGGCTGCGATTAAAGCAAAAGTCGAGAAGCTATTGAAAGCAGGTTTCATTTATCCGATCCCGTTAACGGATTGGGTATCGAATATTGTTCCGGTTAACAAGAAACAAGGAACAATAAGAATATGTATCGACTATAGGGATATAAATCATGCTTGTCCAAAAGACAACTATCCTACGCCCTATATCGATCAAATAATTGATGATTGTGCGGACAGTGAAATATTTTCCTTTATGGACGGTTTTTCCGGTTACAACCAAATCAATATTCTACCTGCCGATCAACCAAAAACGGCTTTCATTTGTCCTTGGGCGACATTTGCTTACTGCAAATTACCTTTTGGACTTAAGAATTCCGGAGCCACTTTCCAACGGGCAATGTCTTACGCGTTTCACGACATCAAGCACATTGTGCAACCGTATCTCGATGATTTGCCTGCTCATTCTTTACATCGAGCTGATCACCTTGTCCACTTACACGCTATTTTTATGAGGTGTCGGCATTATCAAATTCGGTTGAACCCACACAAATGTGTCTTCTGCATCGAAGTGGGACGATTGCTAGGATTTGTCGTTTCAAAAGCCGGTATCCGCGTCGATCCCTCGAAGGTCGAAGCCATCATCAAATTGCCTCCTCCTTCGAGTCTACGCCAACTCCAAAGTTTGCAGGGGAAAGCAAACTTTTTACATCGATTCATTCCTAACTACGCCGAGGTTACAAAGGGTTTCGCCCGGTTGTTGAAACAAAACGCTCAATTTTCTTGGGATGAGATAGCTCAGAAATCTTTTGATGCGCTTAAGCACGCGTTGACCCATGCACCGTTGCTGCATCCTCCCAACTACAACCAGGACTACTTTTTGTATCTCGCCGCCTCCCACTCCACCATTGGAATGGTCTTAGTTCAGGAAGACGAATTCGGAACGGAACATGTGATATATTATCTTAGTAGGACGTTAAATCCCACTGAGCTAAAATATTCGCATGTGGAGAAATTGGCCCTGGCAACTGTTCAGGCTGTCCAGCGTTTTCGTCATTACATTCTTCTCCGTAAAACTACAGTGATTTCGGATTGCAACCCTATGATCTATATTTTGACTAAACAATTGCTAGGGGGAAAGTACTCCAAATGGATCGTTATCTTGCAGGAGTTCGATTTGGAGTTCGAGAAGTCCAAGTCTAAGAAATCCTTAGTTTTTGCGGAATTGATGTGTGACTTCCTGCGTGCTGACACGGAAACTATGGCAGAGGAGCCCATTGCAGACGAATCTCTGTTTCTTATCAGCACTTTAGATCCGTGGTATGGGGATATAATCGTCTATCTCCAAACCCAATCCTTTCGGCCTGAAGCTTCAAAGTCGGAACGCCGGAAAATTCGATTCCGGTCCCAACAATACAGAATTATTGGAGATACTCTTTATCGTCGTGGGGCGGACTTAGTTTTTCGTCGTTGCTTAACTCATGAAGAGGCAGAAAGGGTTCTGAATGACTGTCATTCTGGAGCATGTGGCAGTCATATGTTTGGGTATGCCACAGCTCAAAAGGTGTTGCGTGCTGGCTATTTCTGGCCGTCCATGTTTAAAGATTGTATCATTGCGGTCCAGAAATGCCACAACTGTCAAGTGTTTCATCGCAAGATGCGCGCACCACCTGCTCCTCTCCACCCTATAATTGTCGTTGATCCTTTTGCTAAATGGGGTATCGATTTTATTACATGTAACCCTCACTCGGCCGGGGGGCATGCGTATATCATCCTTGCGGTTGATTATTTTACTAAGTGAGCCGAGGCGATGCCTACATTCGAGGCAGATGGCAAGACAATTGCGATTTTCGTATTCAATCATATTCTTTCTAGGTTTGGTGTCCCACAAGCGATAATCACTGACCATGGGCGCCATTTTCGAAACAATATGATGACAGAACTTACAAGCCAGCTTGGTTTACGCAATGATAGTTCTACTCCTTATTATCCTCAAGCAAACGATTTGGTTGAATCCATCAAAAAAGTTCTAGTTATCATGATCCGACAAATCATTGGTATTCATCGGTCGAATTGGCATAACATGTTATTTTCAGCGCTTTGGGCATACCGAACCTTAGTAAAAACATCAACAGGGTTCACTCCTTTCCAACTAGTTTATGGTTTGGAAGCAGTGTTGCCCATTGAATGCGAAATCCCATCACTTCAAATGGCTATCAAATTATTTCCGGCTACTTCCGAAGAGGAGAGGCGTTTGTTATACTTAGCTAAATTAGATGAGACTCGACGTGACGCTGCTTTGGCAATCAAGACTCATGCAAAAAGGATGAAAGCTCAGTATGATCGTAACGTGACCCCTCGTAATTTTTCGGAAGGAGACCTAGTGCTATTATATGATCAAGCTAACGATAAATTAGGTGTTGGAAAATTCGTTCCCATGTGACATGGGCCCTACATTGTCAAGCGAAAGCTAGCAAAAGGGGCCTATGAGATGGTAGATTTTGATGGGGACCCTTTGGGTAAGCCCAGAGATGGACTTTACCTTAAGAGGTATTATGCTTAAATGGTGGGTATGGATATTCAGTTAGTTTTAGTTAGGTTACTTTTTCTTTCTAAATGGTATGTTTGCTTAAGTTTAGACAGTGTGCTTAGCTTAGAGAGTGTGTTTTTCGTCGTTATTCTAGCTTATCTTGGTTTTACTCTTGATATTGCAGATGTCGACGCCTCTCCAAACGTACATTGGATTTGCTGATGGTGCTTGTCGTAGTACACGGAATATCTCTTCCGTAGCTTGGGTTATCTATTCGCCCTCTGACGAGTTAGTTTCTATGCATGGGGTGAGCCTCAGTCAAACAACAAACAACATTGCAGAATACAGTGCAGTGATTGAACTATTATCTGAATCTATTTCATTTGGGATTCGGAGTTTGATAGTGAGGTTAGATTCTGAACTCGTTGTGTTACAGCTTAATAGAGTCTATGCCATTAGAAATCCGGTGTTATTAAGATTGTTTTTGAGGGTGCATCTCTTGGAATGTGAATTTGATTACATTGAATATCAGCATATTTCAAGGTCTTTAAATACATTAGCAGATGCAATGGCATCTCGAATGTTAAATAGTCATTTGCAACAATCATAAATGTAAATTTATAAACATTTCATCACACATGTTTAACAAAATAAGCCGATAATAATGATATATATAGATAGGAGTGTGTCAAAAATATACATCGTCTTCGATCATAGGTTGAAAAACACCTTATGATCGGCAAAAATGATAAGTACAAAAAACCAAAAATGTCGCATGTGTCTACAAAAGTGACTAGCCAATCACTGGTGGTGCTCTCTATACGAGACCACTGCCCATGCTACCCTACACAGGAACCTCCTGAAAGGTCCTGGGACTGTGACCACGTAGCGCTAAAGTCGGATAGGAATGTCATCTATAGTGGTCTCTGGTATACCCGTCGTCAGACGCTCTAGATCCTGTTCCAGCTCGGCTAAGGTCTCTGTGGCCGCATCCTGTGGGGTCGGTGCTGGTACAGCTGGTACTCTTCTCTCAAAAGCCCGGAGATTGGCCGGACGCCGTGGACCTACATCTGCATTTTGAAAATTTGTGCTGTCAGTTTTGAGACAATATATAAAAAACAAAAAAATAGATAATTTAAAAAAACTTGTGAAAAATGAAATACCTCTGTCATCCCATTGTTCTCCCTGTGGAAGAACCATGTCCGGATCATTGCGAAAATCCATTCCGGTATAAGGAAAATCCTGGATCGCGAAGACCTGGCCCTCCAGCCAGTGAAAGTAACCATCAGGAAATCGAACAACTACTGCTCCCTCATCAGGATGCCGAGCCATTACCGCAACCCATCTCGTCAACTTAGTCTCCCGAGGAGGCCCAACTGGAACTGTAAGATGCTGGGGGATCAGCATTGGAACTCTCTCTAGGGCAAAGCTCACAACTAAAGGCCCATATCCAAAGGTCTTCAGTTGTTCGTTCTTTGCCCTGGTTAGTTGGCCCTTCATATTGGCCAACACAGCATCGCACCAGTTGAAAATGGTGCCTTGGAAGCAATCTATAGCCATCCGCATTTGGGAACCAGTGGCTATGTGCAAAGCGGCAGCACCGCAAAGTCTGGTAACTGTAAAGGCAATTACCATAAGTTCAGGTCGGGATATGTATTTGATTTCTATCCCCTTATCTTGGTTTTGATTGTTGCACCACTCTAGCCGGAGACTAGCAAGGGATTGGCCACCCGGCCTAGTCCCGAATAGAGAGAGTTGCTCGCCCCTGTTAGGCAAGCCAGTGAGAAAGTATATGTCGGAGGACTCTATCTCGAGCATGTGTTCTCCGATGTAAAAACATTGATCCTGAATGTTCCACCTTTCAACCAGCCACTCTAAGAATCGCACCTGGGCCCTCATGCCAGGTATGGCCCAGTACTTGTAGAGACCGCATGCCTTTAAAGCATCAATGGAAGGTTGATGACCTATTGCGGCCAAATCGATATCTTCGTGTTCTCTTTCACGCCAATCTAGCATGGTGGGCAATCTACACACCAAAAAACATTAATTAGAATTCATAAAATAAAATTTTGATGGTTGATTTTTGTGTTTGGGGTTTGAAAATCCGCTTTGCGCGGAGTACGCACCCCGCGTTCAGAACAGAGAGCGGCGGGACGCAGCTGTTCTGAAGGTGGGCTGCGTACTCCGACCTTTTTCCCATATACGAAAAATTCGGGGTACGCAGGTCGCTCATGGGGCACCTGCGTCCCCTGAAAAGCGTACTCTAAAACCCCAAACCCTCCAAAAAATTAAACCAAGACTTGAAATGAAATTCTAAATGGATGAAATTGAAGAGGAGGATGTTGTGAAATACCTGAAAGAGACGGCGCTCGATTCTGACGGTCGGATTCTCCACAAAGTCCACGGGAAGTTTCTTGTCAAAAGCCCTTTTCTCAACCTCAATAGTAAAATGGTAAAAATGACATAGTAAAAAGTCTTTTTATAGGTTTTTTGGATAAATAAATGCTAAATTTGTTTATTTTTCACCATGAAAGGATATTTTTCAATGTATTTTTGCCCATCTTAAACAGGTATGAGTAATGTGTTGTTTTTGTGCAGGACAAAGGGGCTTTGGGGTAAAATCATCATTTTTCACGAACCAAGAAATCAGAGTCATCTTTTAAGCCCTTTTCTGACTCCTAAAACATGAAAAGATTGCCGAGCGTTTCTTTTACACTCGTTAAAACGGAATTAAAAGACGGTCCTCTTACAGCCCTTTTCTGACCGTAAAAACAAGAAAAGATTGCCGGATTTTTGTCGTTTCAAATTCGATACTGGAAATAAAACGACATGCCTCTGATCGCTTTTTACTTTTCAGGTCAAAGGTATTAATCATGAAAGTACTCCTTGGTCGCAAGATCAAGCGGTTCTCTCATGTATTATTTTATACTTTTTCGGGCTTGGGAGACACAAATTTACGAAAAAGTTCACTTTGGAGTCTTCTTTAGTTTTTTTCAGACTCTCTAAAATTGAAAAACGCCGAGTTTCTCCTATACTGGACTCGTTAAAATTTCACAGTAAAGGACCTGTTCGATTACAAACAGGAACGGACCACTCCTTCTTAGGGTCTGAATCTAAACTAAGTTGGACTCATCCGAAGGATGAGCTTATAATCAAGCATATGTTATCCTCCTCAAGCTTGTAAAAAATAAAGAAGTACTTGCCAGAAATGGTGGGGGAAAAGAGAGAAGAATGAACCTATTTGTCATCCTTTGTTACAGAAGAACCTTATCACCGCTCTTGAACACGACACTTTTCATTCACCTGGGTTGGGAAATCCTTTGCCTTAAAGTTGATCAAACCACTTTGAAAGTCTTCAACCATTTCCGGGTATTAACTTTGGGTCAATCATCACCAAGCCATCTGTCGTGTCGTTATGTGTTCAAGAGGTCTCTGCAAATAAACCATTCATATGCAAAATACTTTTCATCCATTTGACCATCCCTGAGTCGGTCCTTACAGCAACATTTCTTCAACTTGAACAATGATTTCGTGTTGTGGGCTTGCCTGCAACGGGTCGCTTTCTATCGACATCAGCACATTATCTAGAAAGATGACTTAGAAATCATCAGTACCTTGAAGTCTGCATGCATCAATGGCAGGTTTCTCGCCTTTGACGACAGTTTACATCATTGACTTTCGATCAAAGGATTCCGTGACGTGTTCGACGTGAACCCATTCATTCACATTTCATGGATTGTACTGGGTACTTTGAGAACCATTGACATTACTGGTGCTCTCTCTCACACTTGTTAACGGTTTACATCATTGACTGGTAATCAAGTGGTTTCTACCATGCTCGACATCAACTCATTTATTCGCCTGGATAGAATCGTACCAATTCGGGAAGTAGAAATGAAGACCCTGGATCTAGTTTCCACCATCCAGGCTGCGAGGAGTTTTGTATTCATTATATAATAGACTAACCATAAACAGATGGTTGCATCCATACTGTGTCTACAAAAGTCCACAATTGTGATGTACTGCAAAATCATTCTTGTATCAGAGCAGTAGTTAGATTGTTAGTTAAAGTTTTCAATCTGAGTATGGGAATGCCTACCTCAGCGATGATAGCATCTTATATATGTATTTTGTGTTGAATATTTGCAGGTTCTGACTGGGTCCTCCTCAAGATACTCCTTGAAATGATAAAGTACATCACCCTTCGTAGATCATAAAAACCCTAATCTACTACAGGCTTCGCACTTTAGGGGGCAATCTGTTACACTAAAAAATGTCACCATGACTATTTTCAGTTCGTATGGTTCCATCCACAGTCATACTATCCTCCTTGGCAAGTCTCATACCTCTGCTCTTCATGTCAAACTTCAAGAAAGAGAGAAAAGTCATTAAAAGTCAATTATCTCTGGTACGCAGTTTCTCTTAGCCTTACCTGCGTGTACGCAACCCAAGTTCACAATACCTGCGTACTTGTACGCTCTGTATGTAAAGGGGTGGGTGCGTACTCCTGTAAAGGTCAAAAGGCGCAAGTTTCACTCCAAAAAAGTTACTTGTGGTCATTTCTAGAGTCTTCTAGAAGCTTGTTTGACGTGTATGAAGCGCCTCCAGATGGTTCATGTATCCCTACCTAAGAGGAACTTATCCCATCAAGAGGGGAGCTATCCCATCTAAAGAGGGGCTTATCCCATTGATGGTGGACCTGAATAACTTCCTCTAGAGCACTATAAATACAGGTATTGGGCCAAAGGGAGGAGAGGTTGAAAGCTAAACATTCCTAAGGGTAGATGCTGCTGGAATTAGGAATTCCTTATAGAAGCTTGTGAGGAGAGATTACCATCTTTGCTTGTTTCCATTGGGAGGTGGGTGAGCTGATCAGAGTAAGGGAGAACTCTTGTGGACCCTGGGAGGAGCTTGCACAACACCAAGGCTTAGGTTGTAATGGTTCCTTTTGTTACCTTTTAATACAAATTAGTCCATTCTTCTAAACAATTTGTTATTTATGAGTTGTTTCATATACTCCTTGGTCTATATGTAAAATATGTTTTATTTTATGTGATATTCAGGTGCTATTTAATCGTTTGATTGTTAGTGAATGCAGGTTTCGAAGGGAAGGAGGAGCTCATCCGGATCAACGAAGCTGGACTACTACAACGGCGTTGGATTACAGGTAGGATCTAAACACTTGATTTCTCATATTGTAAAAGCATATTTAGGGAAGGATTTCTCTTATTTGTCTTGTTTGTCATTAGAAAGTCTTAGGCTTCTAGGAAGGTCGGTTGTGTCTGCACTAACGACTCTTTCCGTGTGACAAATGTTGTCTTCACATCCATATATTCTACTTCAAAATAAAAAGAAACAACAAATGATTAATGAAATCTAATAGAAGTTAACTTGTCAATATGAGAAAATATATAATGAAATTTAATTCCCTCTACTTAGGAACAACCCTTTTCTACTAACTAAGCTTTGTATTCCTTCACTACGCCTTATGCATTCAACTTATTTTTAAACACTCATTTGTTGCCAGTTGGATTTCTCCAAATAAATAACTCAAGTAGATCCCAAGCCTCATTCGTGTCTAAGGATTCCATTTCTTCAACCATGGCCCTTTTCTAGAGACATCTTTTGAATTAATGACCTCCATAATAGTTCTAGGACCATCATCAGTAATAAACAAATAAACATTTTAATGGAAATTAGGTCGAGTAAACATTTTTGGTTTCCTTCTTTCCCAAACTGATCTCCTCAATATTGGACTATTTGGCTCTCCAGCTTTTTATTATTGTTCTTATGTAGAGTATGATTCAGTATCCTTCATTTCAAACTATATCTTTTCTAGTTCTTTCTCTCTAATTGGTAGGACTTTTTATTTGACATCATCTTTGTCTTCTATAAATGCCACATCTTGAATATACAAAACCTTCCTAGTTTTTTGGTTTCAAAGCTTATAAAAATTCAGACCATCTTTATATCAAACAAAGATACACTTTTCAACTTTCTGATATAACATACTCATATTCTCCTTTACATCATGAATATAAGAATCATATCCAAATACTCGAAGAGGTTTAGGAGAATTTTTGTTACTAGTGCATACCTCATGTGGAGTCTTTTTCTCAAACATCTGATGAGGGTGATCTATTTACCAAATAATATGAAATATCGACTACCTATGCCCAGAATTCTTGTCTTGATTCAGCACCACAGACCATTCTCCTTTCTTTCTCCATCATTGTCTTTTTCATCCATTTTGAACTCCATTTTGTTGAGATGTCTATGGATTAGTATTTTTCCTTGATATCCCACTATTTTTACATAATTTTTCAAATTCATTCCCACAAAATTATCTACCATTAACTATCATTAGCACCTTAATTTTCTTCTCTAACTAATTTTCCATAAGAGACTTAAACTCTTTGAACTTGTCAACGACTTTAGATTTATTCTTGATGAAATCAATCCATGTAATCCTTAAGAATTCATTGATAAATGATATTGTTGTAACGGCTACAACCACCCTCCAAAATTTTTCCTTGGCATGTTTTGGAGCCTCCCTACCAACCTTACACAATAGCTTTCCTTGCTTCGTCAAGTCCTCAGGCTTCATTGTATTTCTTGCTGAAAGGTAGCCTGTCGATCGCAGTTTGATCTTCTCCCTTCACAGGCTACTGACCCGGAATTGGTCAAGCTGTAGGCTTAGCTTCCTAGTGAAATTTACAAATTTCTCGAGGGAAACTAGCCTTTCCCTCCAAGAATTGCGTAATTCCCTCTGACATCCTATTGGGCTCAGGATTTCCCAATCCTGTTAGCCAACCCTCCTCACAGGAATTACGCAATTTTTCCCATCAACTGGTAGTTCCACCTAGGATTTGCGCAAATCTAGGCATTAGTCAGTTGTTGGGCCCATAAATTATGGAATCCCCTTGGGCAGTCAGCCTAGCTTACAATCACGAATGTGTATTTTTTCCAAGCAGTGGAGCACTGACATGCATGGACAGTCTGGTTGACCAGTTCCACTCGGGACTGAGGAAACTTGACTTTCATTCATGCATGACTTGATATTCTCGGAATAAAAAGAGGCAACATGCAAAATTCATCCCATGATTCAGGGAGCTATTTTTGGAAACCGTAGGTTACATGCAAAGTTGTTTTAAAAGTTTCCCTCCAAGTGTCGCTTTTTCCTAGATTTGTGGCATGTGCATCTTGAGACCAAACTTATTGATTCAATGCATCATAGCTCATTCATTCACATCGATCTCGGAGCTCTGACATCCCACAACTCTGGCTCAGCTATTCACAGGTAAGTGGCCTCAACTTCTATTTTCAACATTTTTGTCGCCTTTTGTGTATTCACTTGCGTGAGTGTTATTTTCTTGATTTATTTGAAAGCCTATCATCTTTTACATGTATTATAGCTTGTCCTAGATCTATTTCAATTTTTGTTTCTATCTCATTCTTGTCGCATGCATGAAATTGTTTTGCACAGACATTCACCCAACTGGCGAACAACCTCACCCTAATCCATGTTGATCTGTTTGCTCAATATTCCATTCATGTTTTGCATGCATTGTTTATCACTTCTGCTATCACTTAATGTCGCCATGAATTTCAACAACTTACTTGCTTTCATTTTCCCATCGACGAGTTGGGCCAACCTTGGCCCAGTCTCTACCTTCACCAAGGCTACATTGTACAATCTGGAGAAGGAAGGTTCATCTCCCTCTCCAAATTTCTCCATTCTGGCCCAACAATGACCTCCTGGACATAATTGTACATTTCTGGAGGTCAGTGGTTGCTTGGCTCAAAATTTTACGCAAATCTGCCCCTGGGCCAGCAGTCCTTCCGAGCTGGGATTGCTCATTACGCAATCCGAGTAGCCAACTGCCCAACTGAACTATGCATTGCATAGTTCTAGCAACCCAGACTGTGCCTTGTGCAGTCTTGGCAATTGGTCTCCCAACATCCCAGCCGAAATTGTGCAACCTTCATGATCATTCACCCAGGTATGTGGCAAGTCAATTCTCATGTTCAATTTGATTTTCGACTAATAGATTGCTTTCTATGAGTGTTTCTGATCCGAAATGGATCCTTGAAAATCATCAGAGTTTCTATGACTATTTCAAATTATGTGAGATTCCAAAATCTTTTGAACAACGAAGCTATCGGGAAGGACCTCTAGACAGTGGCAGTTGTAGCCAGCATGGAACAACAAGGACCCTCGATCAAAGTGCACTGACCGTTGGCCCTTGGAGACTGCACAGTGGCGCAAACTAGCAAATAGGGAGTCCAGATCAGAAAACCGAGGCCGTTTCTGATGTGCTATTAAAAACCTCAGAGAAGGAAAAGCCCTGGCACCCGGTCATGTGAAAAAGAGGTAAAAGCGTCAGAAAAGCGGTAAAACTGACAGGCGGATCCCGTGCTCCAAAACCGGTGGAATATCAGAGGCATTTCTGGCGATAAGCGAGTTTGTCAGAGGACAAAGCGATGCCATACATTGAATGACGTGTCTGGCGGATGAGAGAGGAAACCACTCTCATCACGAGCTAACGGTCGAGCAAGTCAACCGCGCAATAAAAGCAATGACCATAGGATCTGGAGGTCCTAGATCAAATGGCAGAGATTGCACCTGATGAGAGACTAGATTTGGTGGAAGAATAGGTTGAGGCATATGAAATTTGGGGTCTGACATGACCGCTGAGCTGGCGAATGAATCATTTCATAGAGTAACCAAAATAACAACCATTCGAGGAAGAGCTGGCACTTAGTTCGTAAGGAGAGAAGTGGCCACCTCCTGTGAAACGTTACACAGTGGCGATGACACAGAAGCAGGGAATTCCAAGCAGACAGAGGCAGGCGATCCAAAGAGTTGGAAGAGGCAGCGAACAGTCAAGGGACGGATTGGCTTTAAGCCATGAACAGACAGAGAAGACAAAGGAGATTGTGAGATAGAAGAGCAAGAAGCAGAGAACAGAGGTCGAGCTGACCTACAGAGCTAAGGAAACATCGATCAGACAGAACTGAGAAAGCTTGAGAGGTTCAAGCAATCTCTATGAGGATATCGGTTGAGAACTGAGTACCAAATTGGACTCATCCCATTTAGAACAGTTGAGGTCGAGACTTGGTAAGGGGGAGTTTGTGTACTCTAGTGGCTTGGGGAATCCAAGTGCCACCCTACTAAGCATCATCTATTATAGGAGACTCATATTGAGCTCCTCATTGTAAAAACTCTACTTAAAGACACAATAGAAAACGCCACCACTGAAAGCTGGACCAGTAGACGTAGCCCAGGAGGATTGGGTGAACTCCTTATTAAATTGTTGTGTTTTTGCATTTGGTTGTTGTGTTTCTCTTACTATTTTCCAATGCTTGCGTATTTCGCAATCTTATCGATCCGTTGCTTAAAATAACATAGACACACTAGCACATGAGTCTGTAATACATACATTAATTAACTAAGACCATACATAAGTGATTTTCAGATCAAGTGGTATCAGAGCTATAGGTTGTTAAGGTTAGACAAGCGTGTGCTGGATTTAGCTGTTGAATGCTAACTAGATCTAAGCTCAAGCTAGGATAAGGAGAGTTGGTCGAAACTAATCCTGAGATTGGAAGAGTCTATCCTCATAAGACAACGTCAGAGGAAGGTTATGTGGGGCCAAAACCTCAATTTATAGATAGTTTCCTGGCCATAAGGTCCATGGTAGAGGAAATGTATAAGGACTTTAGAAAACATAAAGATGAAGATGCATTAGGCTCCAAACAAGATAAAGGAGAAGAAGAGTCTCTCCTCCATGACCACTCAAAAGGAAATGGGAAAGAGAAAAGCTTTCTCACACCTTCTAATAGCCCTGAACATAAAAAGAAGACATCTTTGATTAAACTAGACGTTAAATTTGATTTACCAATATATGATGGAGAGTTGAATGTAGAAACGTTGGACAATTGGATTAGAAAAATTGATGTTTATTGCAGAGTGTAGAGTATCGATTCAGATAAGAGCAAGATTCAGCTGGCTAGCCTAGGCCTTGGAGGCACTGCCTTGGTCTGGTGGGAAGGCAGTACCCAAGTTGACATGAAGAGACATGGTAAGACTCTTTCTGTTTGGAGTGAATTTGTTTCTATAATCAAAAAGTAGTTCTATCCACTGGCCTACATGCAGCAAGCCATGATGAGCTAGCAAACTCTTCCTTAGTTGAAAGGGAAAAGTGTACAAGGTTACACCGAAGAATTTAGGAAGAGAGCATTGATTCTAGGAATCTCATTAGACTCACCTGAGACTCTGTTGAAGTACATCGGTGGTCTACACAGCTACATGAGGCACACTATCCTCATGTTTAATCCCACTAGTATAGATGAGGTATCTATTCAAGCTACACATCTAGAAGCTAAAGGAAAGAATGGAAACCCAGAAGTTGGGGGATCATCCCAACCCACTGCAAGCAAGAATAAGGAGAAAGGAAAACAAAAATGGAAACCAAGGAAGGCCAATATTGC
Source organism: Pinus tabuliformis (assembly GCA_031772625.1). NCBI lineage: Eukaryota > Viridiplantae > Streptophyta > Pinopsida > Pinales > Pinaceae > Pinus > Pinus tabuliformis. The sequence continues at coordinate 1,700,307,434 of CM062819.1, read as the reverse complement.
ATAGAAACTAAAGTCTTCATTCACTCAGTGTAAGAAGGACGGGCATGATGATGAGCACTGTTGGATTCTGCATCTGGAGCTGAGACCTAAGAAATTCGAGGGCAAGAAGAAGAAGACTGTTGTAGCTATTCAGAAAGATTTGGGTTCAGAATTAGGAGATGAAACAACCATTGCAGCCACAGGTATAAAAGGTAAGAATTCTGAAGCATCTACTAGTAATTCTGCACAATCTACTATTGATGAAGAAATGAGAGAAAAGGACATGAGCTTTTCCATATTAGAGTTATTTCCAAACATCAAAAGATTGATACTTTGTTTGATAGTGGCTCACAAGTAAATTTAATTTCTAAAGCAATTGTAAAGAAGTTGGGATTACTAACTACACCTCACAAGAAACCATACCCATTAGGATGGTTAAATGATAAAGCACAACTACAAGTGACTAGACAATGCAAACTCAAGTGTTCTTTTGGGTCAACATTTGTAGATGAGGTTGAGTTAGACATAATTCCTTTGGATATATGTGGAATTTTTTTAGGAAGTCCTTACTTGTATGACAAAAAAGCTATTTTCTATAGAGCTCAGAACAAGTATCTACTCGTTAAATATGGAATCAAATACTTTGTAAGAGCTCATAAGCTCAAGAATAATTACACTCTTATAAACTTAGGGCAGATGAAACGAATGGTAAATTCATGTAAACAATTTTAACTTATGGTTGTAAAGGAAAAGAAACCTGATAAAACCAGTGTATTTGAGGGCTATGATGCTAAACAACAAGTTAATTTAGAAAAAGTTATGTGAGAGTATGATATCTTGTTTCAAGAACCTAAAGGTCTGCCACCCAAAAAGGAAATAGTGCATGAAATTAATTTGCAGCAAGATGCTCCATTGCCTAACATTGAAATGTACAGGTTGTCCACTTTAGAGAATGTAGAAGTCAAGAAGCAGGTGCAGGAGTTGCTCGAGAAGGGGTTCATCAGACCTAGCACATCACCATGTGGATCTCCAATCGTTTTGGTGAGAAATAAAGATGGCTTGTGGAGAATGTGCATTGATTACCAAGCACTGAATAAGCTAACAATAAAAAATTGTTATCCCCTTCCTCGCATATATGATCTATTAGATCAATTGAAAGAAGCTGCTCATTTCTCCATGTTAGACTTTCATAGTGGATATCATTAGGTCAGAGTTGCAGAACAAGATGCATGGAAGACTTCTTTCAAAACAAAGCAGGGATTGTATGAGTGGCTGGTTATGCCTTTTGGCTTAACTAATTCTCCTGCTACTTTCATGAGAATAATGAATGATGTACTCAAACCTTTTCTTGATGACTTTGTTATTGTGTATCTAGATGACATTCTGATATTTAGCAAAACATGGGAAGAACATTTAAATCATGTTAAACAGACACTAGATGTTTTGAGAAGACAAAAAATTTATGTTAAACTTTCAAAATGTGAATTTTTCAAAACATCTTTGAATTATTTGGGACATATAGTAGGGGGTGGTGAATTTAAGATAGATCCCTCTAAGGTGGCAGTCATTGTAAACTGGCCTAAACCCAAATCTGCTACAGAAGTTAGGGGCTTCTTAGGAGTAGCACAATTTTGGAGAAAGTTCATTTCTAACTTTTCCTTAATTGCAGCTCTCTTACATGCTTTAACAAGATTGAACTAGGTGTTTCAGTGGGGAGGAAAACATCAGAAAGCCTTCGACACCTTGAAAGAAAAGATTAGTACAGCACCAGTACTAGCACTGCCAGATCTTCAAAGACCCTTTGAGATCCAAATGGATGCTAGTGACTATGCCATGGGAGGAGAGTTGATATAGCACGGTAAACCCATATGTTATAATTATGAGACATTTAATTCGACAATAGTTAGCTATCCCACATATGATAAACAATTGTATGCATTAGTACAGAGTGTGAAAAAGTGGAAACATTACTTAGTGGGCAAAGAGATAGTAATACATACTAATCATCAACCACTTCAATATCTACACTCCCAAACTAAGTTGCAGTAATCAAGACACTATAGATGGATGGGTTTTCTACAACAGTTTCATTTAGTAATCAGATATAAAAAGGGCATACACAATAAAGTTGCAGATATGTTATCTAGACCCATTATAAATGCATCTACTATACTTAAGCATAATTCTGTGTTACATGAGAGATACATTGAACAATATGCTCAAGATATAGACTTTAAAGATGTATATGCAACTTTAAGTCAAGAAAAACGAGTAGAAGAATTGGATTATCATATTAAGGACTGACTCTTATATCATTGTGGGAAGCTATGCATTCCAAAAACTGAAAGAGTAAAGATAATTTGAGAAGCACACACTTCTCTAATATTAGGTCACTTTGGGGTAAGTAAAATAGTTGCAAAGCTACAAGGGTTTTGTTATTGGCCAAAAATGAACGAGACAGTTTCTAGATATGTAAGAGTGTGTACTATGTGTGCTAAAAACAAGTCCAGCAATAGAAAACTAGGCTTGTACACTCCATTACCAGTTCCTTCTCATCCTTGGGAAAGTGTTTCCATGGACTCTATTAGAGGACTGCCCAAATCTAGGAAAGGTCATGATTATCTGTATGTTGTTGTGGATAGGTTCAACAAAACGTGTATTTTGTTACCTTGTAATAAACAGATTACAACTGAACAAACTGCAAAATTAATCTTTCAACATGTATGGGTTCATTTTGGATTACCAACTTCCATTATATCTGATCGAGACACCCAATTTGTGGGAAAGTTTTGGTCAAGTCTGTGGGAACTGATGAACACCAAACTAAATAAAAGCACAGCTTTCCATCCACAAACCGGTGGCCAGACAGAAGTAGTCAACTAGACAATGATCCAGTTACTCAGGGGATATTGCAGGAAACATCCTAAGCTTTGGGATGAACATTTGTGTTATGTGCAACATGCTTACAACTGAGCCAAACATTCTTCTACACAAAGATATTCTTTTGAGACCTAATTTGGTTTTACACCCAAGTCACCCTTGGCTTTTGTCTTTGGTAAGGACACAACAGTTGAGGGACATAACAATGTAGATAGGACAACTAGGTTCATCGAACAAATCTAAGAGACCCACTAGGTAGTACAGGAACAACTAGAAAAGAGCCAGGCCAAATACAAGGCAAGGCATGACAAGCATCGAATGGAGCATAGTTTCCAAGTTGGTGATCAAGTCTGGCTGTATATCAGCAAGGACATGATGCAAGGTGAAGGTAAAAAGCTCAAGCATATCAGGTAAGGACCTTTCAAAATACTTGAGAAAATTGGTGAGAATGCTTTTCACCTTCATCGACCAGCTTACATGCACATCTACTCATTCGTAAATGCAGATACCTTGACATTGTTTAAACCTTCACTAATTGAGGATCCCCAAGAGCAAAGTCAATTGCCTTCTATTGATGACCTGCTACCTGAATATCTTAATGAATTGCAGGAAGATGCAGTTCTGGATAGGAAGGTGAGAATGACGTGCAGGGGAGATGTTGAGTACCTCAGAATTGGGCTCAGGGGTTCAAAGCCAAGCAGTGCAAAATGGATAGAGATTGGACAAGTGAGACAATTTTACCCTCACTTAGTCGATGCTTAAAAACCAACTTTTGGTGGTCCAAAAGCTTTTTCAGTGGGAAGGTCGTGATCCGAATTGGATCCTTAAAAATTATCAGAGTTTCTATGACTATTTCAAATTATATCAGATTCCAAAACGTTGTGAAAAACGAAGCTATCAAGAAGGACCTCTAGACAGTGGTAGTTGCAACGAGCATGGAATGACGAGGACCCTCGGTCAAAGCGTTCTGACCGTTGGCCCATGGAGACTGCGTAGTGGTGCAAACTAGCAAATAGGGAGTCACGATCAGAAAACAAAGGCCATTTCTAATATGCAATTAGCGCAAAGCGCTAATCACACATCGTAGGATAAAAACCTTAGAGAAGGAAATGCCCCAGCACCCGGTCATGTGAAAAATGGGTAAAACCATGGGAAAAGTGCTAAAACTGACAGGCGGGTCCCGCGCTCCAAAACAGTGGAATATCAAAGCCATCTCGGGTGGTAAGCGGGTTTGTCAAAGGACCGAGCAATGCCATGCATTGAATGACGCGTGTTCGGTGGATGAGAGAGAAAACCGCTCTCATCATGGCCTAATGGTCGAGCAAGTCAACCGCGCGATAAAAGCGATGACCGTAGGATCTAGAGGCCCCAGATCAAATGGCGGAGATTGCACCCGATGGGAGACCAGATTTGGCGGAAGAATAGGTTGAAACATATGAAATTTGGGGTCCGATGTGACTGTTGAGATGGTGGATGAATCATTTTGTAGAGTAACCGAAATAACGACCATTTGAGGAAGAGCTAGCACTCAGTTCGTAAGGAGACAAGTGGCCACCTCCTGTGAAACGTTACACACTGGTGATGACACCGAAGCAAGGAATTCCAAGCGGACAGAAGCAGGCAATCGAAAGAGCTCGAAGAGGAAGCGAACAATCAAGGGACTGATTGGCTTTAAGCCACGAACAAACACAGAAGACAGAGGAGACAGTGAGATAGAAGAGTAAGAAGCAGAGAATAGAAGTCGAGCTAACCTGCAGAGCTAAGGCAACATCAAGCAGACATAACTGAAAAGGCTTGAGAGGTTCAAGCAATCCCTATGAGGATATCAGTTGGGAACTGAGAACCAAAATTGGACTCATCCCATTTAGACCAACTGAAGTCAAGACTTGGTAAGGGGGAGTCTGTGTACTCTAGTGGCTTGGGGAATCCAAGTGCCACCCTACTAAGCATCATCTATTACAGGAGACTCATATTGAGCTCCTCATTGTAAAAACTCTGCTTAAAGACATAATAGAAAAGGCCACCACTGAAAGCTAGACTAGGAGACATAGCCCAGGAGGATTGGGTGAACTCCTTATTAAATTGTTTTGTTTTTACATTTGCTTGTTGTGTTTCTCTTATTGTTTTCCAATGCTTGTGTATTTCGCAATATTATCGATCCGTTGCCTAAAATAACATAGGCACACCGACACATAAGTTTGTAATACCTACATTAATTAATTGAGATCATACATAAGTGATTTTCAGATTAGTTTCCATGTTTCCAGGTATCACAAGTGTTCATCTACCTCTCAACAGTATAGGACAATGGTTTCCAAGAGAGCAGAGATGAATACATTGTTCAGAGCACGCTTGGGGATGTAGTCGATCAAGTGTCCATGGGCTTACCTACTCACGAACACATCAAGTTCTTCATGAAAAATGACATCAAGCAACACGTTACAGTAAGCAACATCATGAACAATAGCTAAAGGAAACATACCGAATGCAACAAATGCAACAAATGAAGCAAATGTAGCGAATGCAAGAGGAAGGTTGTTAACAACATAGAGGCAAAGCAAAGTTGCAAGATCCAATAGATCCACTGATAATGAAAGCAACTTTGCAGACTCAGGCTATGAATTAATGACGCGACATGAAGATCGCATGAAGAAAGAAGATGGAATAAAGAAGGAGTTGCATGTGTTGAAGCATCAACTCAGGAAGAACATGAAGCTACACAGACAGTCCAATGAGTTTGAGCAAGAATAGGAACAATAGTGCGCTCAACATGCACTCACAGATGAAATTGCACCAGTACGAGTTAAGGGTCCATTCTAGTAGCTGACACAAAGCAAACATGGTGAGTAGTGTTGTTGATCGTATGCAAAGGTTCCAGCAACATGCACATCGTTGAGCGCATGCATGCAATCCAGCCCATTCAACATGCTCACCAAGGCGAAGCTGAGAAGCAAGTCCAATTGGGGTTGAACATGCACTTCGGCAAGTTGATGTGCATGACCACCAACACACACTTGAAGATCAGCATGGACACTATGCATCAGAGTGTTGTCAATTCAACCATACTGAAGAATACCATGTGCATGTTAGCAGATGAGTTGGATGAAGGGGATGAAACAGTGGATTGGTTGCAACGGAGGCAAGAGTTCACTTCAGTAAGATTTCACCATGAGGTGCATGCACAAGCGGACTGAGTGCGAGTGATGTCTTGCAAGGCTTTCTCAAGCCATGTTGGCTCACATGAGTACATGTGCATTGTAATCTTGAGTCATGTCAAGTGTGAGTCAAGTGTCAACAGTTGGATGTAACATTCATAGAGTAGGTGAAGATTCATGAGGGTAATTAAACTGTCACAAATGGTAATGTGAAGGGTCACCCCACCCTTTGCTATAAATAGTCCCTCATAACTCACTTTATAAGCTTTTGGTCAACCAAGCTTCTACTAAGACTATCTTGAAGGAGGCTTGGACAGTATTGTAATGCACGTTAGCTTCTCCACTGCAGGAAGCTAGTATATATGTTTGGAGGAGTAGGTGGATGTGGTTGTAACGTGCTACCGATAGGGCTAGCAGATTTACATGGTGTATTGCATGATTGTGACTTACACTTCTTTATATAATAAATGGAAACACATTTTCATGCATATGTTGTTATTGTAGTTGGATTGCTCCAGTTGCCTTAATTATATATGTTGTTTAACTTACATACTTGTGCATGAACTAATTCACATGAAATTATATGAATCTTGTTGTTAATGTGTTGCATATGCTGTTAATGTTGTCACCGTCCGTATCGACTGCTCTGCCGGACACCAGATAGACCTTTCTCTGAACCTTTTTATATCAACCTTCACACTCATCTTGGACTGATCCATGAGTGTTGTTCATGTTATATTACCTTGTATGTTGGGACTACCACATTCGTGTCAACTACTCTATTGAAACTTTGCATGTCCTTTTTTTGGTGTGTTCCTAGCCGAGTTGGGACAGATCCCTTTAAACCTGGAACTCACCTTCACCTTCCTCCCCTTTTGAAGTTTTGGAAACTCTCATATTGATTCCTTGACTCACTACATCAGTCACACGCTTGCTACATACAGGGTTATCTTACTTTCCTCTGTGCAACATCGCGGTCAAGGCATTACCTTACAACCCACTGCTGGGACTCCTATACCAAAGGGTATGAGGTCTAAATGGGACTTCTTACGAGGGAGATCCCTTTGACATGTTGGTGAGTCCAACAACGTCAACAGATACATAGTACTCATATTTACCCCAATAATGGAACCAAAGCAGGCCCAAACACATCATTGTTAACCAATTGTAATATTCTGTCTAACCTTGTAAAACTAGAGGATAATCTTACCTGGTTATGATTCCCCTATAAATAATGCTTACATATATCAAAATGCATAGAGAAAATATACATAAATTCTACAATACCATTACTATGTAGTACTTGAAGGCCCTTCTCTATGATATGTCCTAGTCTTTAATGCCACAACATAGTCTTATCTCTAAAATCTATAGGATTTGTTCCTTCTGTTAGTCTTTACAATTTCCTAGGCTGAAAAGGAGATCGAGAAGGGTAACCTCAAACCACTTCAGCTCAGTAGCTAGCCCTACTGAGCATGAGAGGGATCTCTCAAAGTCTCTTATCAATGAAATGAATTTAAAGAAACTAATGTTTTAGGCTAGATTTATATAATTGTTTGTGTGTTGGTGAAAATTTAGATTTTAGGGTTAGGGTTTGGAGCCACAAATAGGTCTAGGCTGTAGGAGTGCAGGAGAAAATATGGAAGGGAGATAGATATCATAAGACCATGGTGTATTTAGAATACTGTCAGTGTAGTATAGAAGAGAAAGTGTAGAAGAAACTAATGAGCATAAGTAAACATGATTTCATTTGCTTAGGAAGACATAAACATAACTATGAAAACCAGATAAAGAGAGTTTGAGAAACAAAAATTATGTATACTTTACTATAATTCATCCATAGAAAGAAGAGATATCATGTAGATAAAGATGTTTTAACCATTAGAAAACAAATAAAATGAAGAACAAATACCATGAACTCACTAGGCTAGAGTTCCTTAAAAATAGTAGTAACTGTCTCTGTATTAGCTGAAAAGATGATTACATGCAAGCCTCCTCCACAAAAAGTACAACCCTTCTCTTGTGTTCTTTCAGGCTCACTTGACTCTACGACTACTTTTCCCTTGCCAACCTACTCCAATAATTTGGTTTTCTCTTTTTACATCATCAATTTCTTCACTTTGAGCTGACTATTCTCTTGTTTAAGGAATGAAATGATGTACTTGCTCTCGCCATGTTAACTATGAGCTCCTTGAACTGATAGTCTTTATCTCTGATCATCTCCTGCATGCTTGAAGTCTGATTCTCTGCCTCTAAATCAATGAACTCAAATTCATGTTCAACCATGTCTTTATCTCGCATTGTTGATCCCTGTTTTCCTAATGTAGAAGGCTTGGGCCCTGTCTCACCATGGGAAGCAAACACAAGCCTCTTTCCTCTCTTATACATCCTAGTCACGTCAAGTTTAGGTTCTTTAGGAACCTCCTCTTATTTTTTTGATAACCCCACTTCCATAGGTTGTGCTGATGTGTCTTGGTGATGGCTTGGTGAAGTAAACTCATTTCATTTTTGAAACCCTAGATGATAGGAAATGGGAAAAAATAGTGAGGGATGAGTGAAAAATGAAATGATGGGTAGGTGGAGTGGAAAAAATGGCAAGGGAAATTCTAGGAGGTGGATATGGACAATGAGAAACTTATGAAAATGAAATGAGGTGGAATGAAGAAAAAGAGTATTTGTAAAAAATGAAAAACATAGTTTTTAGGAAAACTATCCAAATTCTCTAGGAATGAGCTAGGGTTTCACTTTTAGTGAAGTAACTTAATGTTTTAAGCTTTGTTCAGTGATTAATATAGCATATTTAACATGTGTACATGTGTAGGATAAGATTTTATATGTTTAAAATCAATAGAACCAAATGACCATCATCAACCTTATCATCAATTCATGAGAAATACACTTGAAACCCTAATTGAAGAAATCTTTGGCTTGAATTCATCTTGCAAAAAAAAAAGGTGATTAATATGGTTTAATTACTTGTGGATGAGCTTAGTATTGCAATAAAATAGGTGAGAAAGCTTGAAAATTCAATTTGGGTGAGTTTCAGGTAAATTTTAGGTACTTTGGCCCAAGAGCAACGTAGTGTCCCTGAGCATAGTGTCATCTTCCAAACCACTTTTGGAGGCCTTAAACTGCTCCAAATTGAGAACTTGATAGCTCGTTGGAATGATATTGAAGTAATATATATGATGGACTCCTAAAGAATGTAATGTGGACACTCCATTAGGGAGACAAATCGAATTTCCCAAGGTCACTCAAAAAACCAGGGTGTCTCTGACAAAAGCATAGTGCCAACTTGTAGAGAACTTTTGGATGCCTTCCACTAATCCAAATCACGATATAAAGGTACCATTGGAAATATTAGGATGTATAATACACAATAGTGTCCTTAATCACTACCAAAACATGCTCCAAACTCGTGAAAATCTGTCTTGAAGTAAAGCTGTGCAGAAGTGCAGTAACTCTCCCATAGCAAGCGTAATTTGGGTATTTCTTTCAAATCATAATACCTGTGCATAAACTAAAGGAGGTTTGTGTTCCTTTTCCTATCAGTGACAAAAATTTCTTTCACTTTTGTAAAATTATTCTCCATTGGTCAAAAACATATTTTTAAGAAAAATTGTCCCTATGAGGAATGATGAGACAAGGTAGTGTACTGCAGCATTGTCTTATTTGAAATAAAACATTACCTTTACCTTTATTTTGCTTTCCCTATGCTGCTAACTCCCTTTACCCACTGAATTACATGATGGACATGTTTTTTTTTGACATATGGTATCATGATGACACATGGAGTGAAACTCTAGGCCATGACCTGAAATGGGGAATTTAACCATTTCATGACCCAAGATACTTAAATGAAGATATTATACTTCAAAGAAGACAATTACCATGATGAGTGATGAAGACCATGAGTAAGTGAATGGAGCAGTAGTGACCTAGACACAACAACCAATGACCAAATTTTTATTTGAAGATTCACTGAAATGACAACAATTTGACTTGACACCCTAACAACACCTTGTAAGAGCATATTTGATCACTGGTGACGAGCCGAATTGGCTAACACTAACACCTTCTTCTTCTCCACTCCTAGTAATAATTTAACTATTGCACCCATCACTAAAAGTTATTCCCAACAACTTTTACAAAGTTCCAATCCAAGCTCACTCCAAGCTCCCCTTCACAATAAAAGTTTTCCTTTAGCCATCCTATAAGTATTGTTTCAAACATCATTGCTACACCTACATCGTTCATATTTTTTACAGAAACCAAATATCTAGCTAATCCTGTGATGTTTATAACACTGTGAGCTTCAACTTATATTTTCCTCATCCTATAATTTTGGATGCTGAGTCATATGCTAAGAAAAGTAACCACCATCGAATCTTTCATACTATAAAAACCATACCCTATGCGAACTCATGTAAAAGGATGTGAATGAATCAACCATCCAAGCGTCATGATCTAGGTGTGTACTTGAAGAAGCCAATTACACATCCCCTACATCTTAGGATGCTTCTTATTTTATAGAAGAAGTATCTTCAAATCCCTTCACTTTCTTTAGAAGATTATATCTACAATATTTCTTATAATTTTCCATATGTCCAACATACCTTTACAAAAATTCCTAGAGATTTAGATGTTCCTCTAGATTTAGATCTCCCACTTATGGACTTATTTTTACTTCTATTTTGGGAGCGTTCTCTTACAAAAATCACATTTCCATTCTCGCTTTCCACATTTTTTCACCTCATCTTCTATGATAACAAGGATGAGATTATTTCATCGAACTTTAAAGTAGTTGAATTACTACCTATGGAAACACCCAAACTATCCCATGAGTCTAGTAGGGAAAATGGCAAATTAGTTCTCTTATCTTCATCTAAGATCACAATATCAATGGATAATGCCTAACTTGTCATAGTATTGAAGGTATTCAAGTTTTTTGTCATTGAATTTCCATCATTCACCCTCAATTTGTACAACTTCTTCTTCACGAACAATTTATTCAGCAAGGACTTGGGGTAATACAAAGCCCCTAATTTGTCTAAAAATTAATTTTATGTAGCTTCCCTTGAAATATTGAGTAATACTAAACATAAGAGAAAATATTTTATTGTGCTCTTTACCTTTTAATCCAACTTTGTCTAGTATTTTGTTGACATCCCAATTGGTGCATTAATGGGATGCATGACAGTCCACTAATCATTGCAGAGTAAAAAATCTTCTGGTTTGATATTCCACATCTCAAATCTATTTCCATTGAATTATTTTAAATTCTCACAATTATTTTTTCATGACGAGAATCACTTCCACAAATCTCCCACTATAATAGGTCCACCAAAGGCCTGAGCCAAACCCCTTAACAATAATGGTGTAACCTTAAAGCCAAAAATGCTTTGATACCAAATGTAGATTCTAACCCTTTACAATTTACTTATTTCAAACATATTCCTAACTAAAATAAAAAAAAGCAATGGCAAAGACACACATTAACAAAGATATTTTATCTTGGAAACCCAAAATTCGGAAAATTGACAATATTTTTCAATTCATATCTTATGTAGAATATTACAATAAAACATATATACCATAACATACATGAACCACTAATACATTTATCCTATATTAGAATACAATTATAGTTCCTTAACCATAACTAAAAAACCATGGGAAAAACCATCATGCACCACAAAATTAGTTTTAGCAAAATCTGTATCTCAAAAACTGCCAAACAAAATTAAATGAAACTAACCCTGAACCCCCACACAAAAGGGATTCCACCCCATTTTGTTTGGTGTAACATACATAATATAACACATGCTCAATAGATATATAAAATAAAGAATAATTTGTTAATACTTTTGTGTGCATTATAGTGACACCCACATCTCTATTAAAGAAGAAAATCATTTGTAGGGAATGAAGAAGATATCTTAGCGCACACACGATTAAAGGATGTTATTAGTTCTACACATGTTTTTAGAAACGCTTGTTTTTGTTAAAACATTTGAAATTCATGTGTGATGCGCTAGGGAAAGGAGTCAAATTAGTATTGATGCAAGATGCAACATGTTATATTTTGAAAGGAAGCAAATCAAAGTAAAATAATTTCACAAGTTTACTTATAAAAAAATCAAATATTTTAAATATAAATTATCAAGAAATGGTGTAATATCTATTACAAGCAATGTTAAAGTCGAGATATAACATGAAATTATAAATTATTTTTGGAGCAATGCTTAGATTGATAAGAGAAGTCAAAATCAGTAAATAAAATGTAGGTTTTTTAGTTTTGAAATAATGTAAAAAAAAAAAGATAATGTGGTAATAGATTCCTTTTGTACATTAAAGGAAACATCTAGTTTATATTCCATTACATCTTAAATTCCAATTTTATCTAAAGAAGCTCATCATGGATGCTATAAAAAGATTATAGCACTAGACAAAAGATATAGTGCCTAAGAGAAAGGATAAAAAGATTTAACAATAGGTATATATAAAAATCTAAGTGTATAAGAAATATTATTTCAAATAAAAAAGAGTTACAAATAATCTCTAAAATATTATAGACCTTATAATATTCTTCACAAAATTAGCGAATGGCTTATAAGTTATCTATTCATTTTAAAACCTTCTTAAATTTTTCCATGTATCTTCCCTCAAGAAGGTTTCAATATATATTATACTTCTACAAACCAAATTCATAGAGTTAGACGAAGACACAAAGCTGATTTTTGAACGAAATAAGACTATAACCCATGATTTCATTTCTCTTTAAAATAGAGTTCTTCATTAAGTGGAGGAAATACCCTCAATTACAATAAATAAATACCCACAGCTACAAGCTCCAAAGGAAAACATTTTTCAAAGAAGGGCCTTTGGTATTTCCATAATCCTTATTCAACATTAGTACATTAATAATAGCTAGGTTGGCATAAAGTGTCTGATGAATCGTGCTCCTTTTGAATAGGTATCTCACCTTCGACACTTGAATAGGCATCATTGATATATTATAGAAAGAGATGCCCCTCTTGAAGACGATTTTGAGTCATCGAATATTCGTTCTTTTCAAGGCATGTTATTTGTGCGATTTCAGGATGCTTGGTCCATAAAATTCACAAGTACAACAAAAATAAATAAATAGGGGTTTAGAGTCTAAAATAAGGTATGAATACAATAATGTGGAAATATATGAGTGCTTTTGGATTGCATTATTTTTTTACATTTCATTTTATTTTTAGTTTCATTATATTTTAATTATTTTTTATCATATATAAATATTTTTATCATATATAAATATGATGTAATTATTTATCGGGTTAAAGATATGGATTTAAGTGAACTTGAATCTTGAGATGATGATGATAACGATGATAACAATAACAATATAATGAAAAGATTCAGAAAAGGAAAAGCTGAAAACTAGGTAGTTGTAGATTATAATGACTGAGTAATTATCGTCTTTCACATATTTTTTTTTGTTATTCAAACTATTTTAGAAGGAAATTCCTTGAATTTCAAATATATAGATTCATCTATTACAGCTAAAGGTGGATTTTATTATGTTAAACAATGCTTTAATTTTATTTTTTTTTCCCAAATTAAGTGAGGATTGAGATTCTAAAGTTATAGAAATGTTAATTATGGGTCTATCTATTGAAACAGAGTGGGAATAGTATGGGAATGGGTAAATGAATAATTGAAATTTTCCATTAGGAAAATAGGTAAAGATTAAGATTATGCAGGACTTTCAACATGCGGAAACAAAGATAAACTATTACTAATTTTATCGTTAACTTAAATGTGAGAATTCAAACTCTATTGTTAATTATAACAATTTTTATTTTTATTTAATTTATCTGGTTAAGAGACTTTAAGAAGATGAATAATAAGAAAAAGATAATTGTGTGGATTAAAATGATTTCCACATTGTTTTTAGCACCAATGAATATTTATAAATTGAGCTATGCATCATCGTAGTTAAGATTATTTTTTCTATTATCACCTATCTTTTTTTCATTTGTGATATCTACACAAATTTGTTAAGGTACATCATCAAACAACATGTTTTTCCCCTATTTGAAATACTAAGAGGGTGGGTGAATCAATATTTCTTACTTTTTTTTTTTAATTGTTCTGGTGATTGCCAACAACCTATATAGATATGTATATCTATACACAGAACACAAAAATCAACAGCTGAATTTAATGCTTTTATTAAAACTCAAGACAGTGCAAAGAAATAAATACAATATAAGTATAAATCTAATTGTGAATGGTTGCCAAGCTCCAACTTGGACTTCAGTGAGGCTCCAACCTCCAGAGCACCAACTCTGTTTTGTAGTGGTTCTGCACTTAGGAGCACCTACCCCAATGACTTCAGTCCTATTTAGTTCTGAGGCTCCAACCTCTTGAAGTCCAACCCAACCTTGGTATAAATAGGTATGTTGTTGCACTCTATTCAGCTAAGGTTGTCTCACTCCTGCTCTCCTGCCTCTGTTGCTTCTGCTGCCTCTACAGCCTCCACTACTTTTTCTGCCTCTTTTGCCTCTAGTGCTTCTAATATCTCACCCTCAGGTTCTTTACCACCATAACCGCACCAACAATTCTTTGTTTCTACTATTTTATACATTCCCATGCCTTTGTCAATTCGTTTTCACTTACACCATCTCTTAGGCTTCCTCCTCAGTCACTGTCATTTCCTTTGAATCGCTTGATCTTTAAGCTTCCCTCTCTTCAGCAGCAGCAACCGTCAAATCATTGAACTGCTATGATTTTCCCATTATTATTTCAACCTTTGCTTTTTGGATGGGACGACCTCTTGATTCATCTCTCATATCAATGGTAGATGTTGAGATTTTCTTTTCTACAGCTAGACCATTTTTCTTCAATATCTCAGCAACAATAACCATTGTGGCAGTGTCCATTCCTAAAGCAGATAGCTCCACTTCTTCATGCTACTGCATATACCTCTTAGCGAGGTTGACATAGAAGAACAGCGGCTTCTTGGTATTGGAGAGTTGAATCCTGTTTTTCTTGTGAACATCATTCAAATCCATGTTTCCGACTCACTCAATGATT
The DNA here is from genome assembly GCA_031772625.1 of Pinus tabuliformis. Lineage (NCBI taxonomy): Eukaryota > Viridiplantae > Streptophyta > Pinopsida > Pinales > Pinaceae > Pinus > Pinus tabuliformis. Next base: position 1,700,292,333 of record CM062819.1, on the reverse strand, counting down.
TCTTCTACAACTATCGTTCTTCTGCTTTGCTCTTCAGGAAATTTTCTCCTCTTAATACCTCTGCGTTACTTCTCTGCCTCCACTGTTTTATTCCAAAAACCCACGTAATCGCGCCCATATTAGCCTCTGCCGCATTTGCAATCATAACCGTTGATCACCCCCATCCAACTATCCCTGCGTCGCTACGACCTTTTTCTTGCACATTAAACCTCGTGCATCTCCTCACCGTCCGATCAAACCCCGCCGCGATCAGACGGAAGTCTCACCTTTCCTTGTCGAAACCTGCATACGCATTAACCTGCGGGGGCGGCGGTTTTCATCTGCCACACGTCATATTTTGATTGGATCACAGGCCCTTGTACGTATACCACCAAACCCCAGTGGCTAGTGTGGGGAATATTGCTTACCGCCTACCTGTACGTCTCCCGCACATTATCGTCCGCGCATCTTTCACGTGCGACGACCATTAGATCCGCTGCTCTTTGATTCGATGGCTCACATTCACCTCTCAGCTATAGCAGGATCAACACCATATCCAGTTAAATGAGCCTGAGGATAATTAGTATGTTCTGCACGTTTTGCTTCCTCCTGATAGTGTAGCATATCTTCTCTCAGCAATTCCTCTCGGCGCATTTCTTCTTGACGCAGTTCCTCTCCACGTAATTCCTCTCTGCGCAGTTCCTCTCTGTGTAGTTCCTCTCTTAGGAGCTCCTCTCGACGTAGTTCCTCTTCTTCGGCTCTGTCTTCTCCTCTCGTCTCTATCTGCTCCTCGAATATTTCCATATTGACATCAATAACAATCTGTGTCCAACAATCTCCCCCTTTGTTATTGATGGCAATATTCTTCTGCTTTTCCCCCTTTAACATCAATGGCAAAGGGATGCACATGGACTCCCCCTGTCAAACCGCTCCCCCTGTCCTGGTACATCTTTATGAATGAACTTGAGTGATGATAAAGAAATAACCCCCATCTTTTGACGTAGATGCTCGAATGCTTCTCGAGGAAGAGGTTTTGTGAAAATATCAGCTATCTGATCCTTAGTACTGATATATTCCAGGACGATGTTTTGTTCAGCTACTTGTTCATGGAGGAAATGATACTTTATTGGTATGTGTTTGGTTCTTGAGTGCATCACAGGATTTTTACTGAGACTGATAGCACTTGTGTTGTCACAATAGACGGAAATTGGTTGATCTGTACATATGTCAAGATCTTTTAGAGCTTCCTTCATCCATAGTATCTAAGAACAAAAGTCTGCTGCAGCAATATACTCAGCTTCGGCTATGGATAATGATATGGATGACTATTTTTTGCTGAGCCAAGATACCAAATAGTCTCCTAGGAAGAATGCATTTCCACTAGTGCTTTTCCAATCATCTATACTTCTAGCCCCATTAGCATCGGTGTATGTAGTTACAATCAGTGTTGAGTCCTTTATGTATCAAAGACCGAAATCAGAAGCTCCCTTCAGATATCTGAGAATTCTTTTTACAGCTAATAAATGGGATTGTTTGGGAGAAGATTGAAATCTTCCCACCACTCCTACTATTTGCATTATGTCTGGTTGTGTAGTTGCTAAGTATGGAAGGGCTCCAATCATTGACCTGTAATGAGTTGCATCTACTAGAGGGGAGTCATCATCTTTGCTTAGTTTGTAGTTTGTGGTCATAGGTGTGCTCATGGGTGCACAATCCTCCATTCCATATTTTTTGAGCATGTCTTTTAGATATTTGGTTTGAGATATACACAATCCTGCTCTAGTTTGAGATATTTGAAGTCCAAGGAAGTGGGACAGCTCTCCTATCATTGACATCTCAAACTCTTTTGACATGTTTAGAGAAAATTCATGGCTCATTTCATCAAAATTACTAGCAAAAATCAAATCATCGACATAAACAAGAGCAACTAGTAACTTACCTTGATCTGTCTTTATGTATAGATTGCTTCTAGCCACTCCCTTTTTGAAGCCTTATTGTTGTAGATAGTGATCCAGTCTTGCATACCAAGCTCTAGGAGCTTGTTTCAGCCCATATAAAGCCTTTTTCAACTTACAAACTAAGTCCTTTCCTGTTGTTAGATCAAAACTTTTGGCTGCTCCATGTATACTTCCTCCTTGAGTTCCCCATTTAGAAATGCCAATTTCACGTCCATTTGATAGATTTTGAATCCTTTTGAGCAAGCAAATGCCAAGAACATCACGATAGCTTCCATATGGGCCACTGGTGAAAATGTATCTTCAAAATCAATTCCTTCAATTTGTGAATAGCCTTTGCAGACAAGTTTTGCCTTGTTTCTGATAACCTGTCCTTCCTCATTCATTTTATTTTGAACGCTCATTTAGTTCCTATTATGTTTTTGTCCTTTGGACGAGGTACCAGCTCCCATGTCTTGTTCTTCTCAATTCGGGTCATTTCTTCTTCCATGGCTTTTACCCAATAAGGATCCTTACTTGCTTCTGCAAATGTTTCTGGTTCTATCATATATAGGAGGGAAATGACTTTTCTCTTGGGTGTAATTGTTATCCTTCTTCGGGTCTGCACACCTTCATCTTTATCGCCAATGATATGATCTTCTGGATGGTGTCTTTGGACATACTTCGTCTTAGAAGGGGTATTAGGTGGTTCTCTTTCCTCTTCTTCTTCTTCTTCTTCTTCCTCATCTATTTCTTCTCCTTTAGGTTCTTCTTCTTCAATGAGAAAGTCATCTTCATGTTCTTCAATTTCCTTTACTGGAAGATCTTCATCAACCTTTACATCAATGCTTTCCACTATTTTCTTCAGTCGATAATTGTAGCACTTGTAAGCCTTGCTCCGTGTAAAGTATCCAAGAAATATCCCTTCATCAACCCGAGAATCAAATGTTCCTGGTGAACAATCATTTATTTTTATGAAGCACTTGCCTCCAAAGATCTTGAAGTACTTCACCGAAGCAGGTCTTCCTTTCCATACCTCATAAGGAGTTTTATCACAATTTGGTCTTAATTGAGTTCGATTCAGTGTGTAGATAGCTATCCCTACTGCTTCTCTCCAGAATCTAGGTTGTAAGTCTACTGCTAATAGCATAGTTATTGCCATTTCTTGGACTGTTTGGTTTCCTCTTTCAGCTACCCCATTTTTCTGAGTTGTTCTGGCAACCGAGAATTCCCTTTTAATTCCATGAATATTACAGAACTCACTAAACTCGTTTGATGTGAATTCTCCTCCTTTGTCTATTCTAAGGCACTTAATTTTTGAATCTTTTTCATTTCTACAAGGGCTTTTAGATTCTTGAAACACTCAAAAGTTTCAGATTTATACTTTATGAAATATATCCACATCATTCTAGTATAATCATCAACAAATAACACAAAGTACCTTTCTCCTTGGAGTGCTTGATTTCTAGTTGGCCCACATACATCAGCATGAATGATCTCTAAGGGCTTCAATGTAGAGTGTTCCTTTGACTTGTGGTTGATTCTGGTCTACTTTCCATGTTGACTTGGACCACATACTACTTGATTTGTTTTTAACAGCCTTGGGATGTCTCGTACATCTTTCATCTTGCTGATATTGATCAGATTTTTGAAGCTTGTATGTCCAAGTTGCTTGTGCCACAACCAACTCTCATCTGTCTGACTCAGGTAGCATTTATTTTCTTAAATCTTGTTTAGAATGTAAATGTTGTCTGGTGTCCTCACCCCTTTTGCCACAAGTTTCCCTGAGGCAGAGTTCCTTATTTCACAGTCTTTGGTGCTGAAAACAACCTTATGTCCTTCATCATAGATTTGGCTGACACTCAAGAGGTTGTGTTTGAGTCCATCAACCAGCAGAGCATCTCGAGCTTTTCCTTTTCCATTGATTAGAGTAACTATTCCTTTTCCTGCAATTCTACGAGGTCCACCTCCGAAGGACACATTCCCTTCCTTTTTTCTCAGTGAGACAAACTTCCTTCTGTCTCTTGTCATGTGTCTGGAGCACGCACTATCTATAAACTATTGCCTTCCATTATTTTGAGCATATAGAGCCAGGCCGCATTTGTCCATGCTAGATTTCTTTCTACTCGTCTTTCTTCCTTTGAGTGGGTAGTCTTGTTCATAGTGTCCATTATTGTAGCAGAAAGAGCAAATCAAATCAAATTTGGTCAACGGATCAAATGAACTAAAGGTTTTGATTTGTCCCTGACTTTTGGGGGCATTTGAGTTGATTATTCTATCCTTTAGCTTTGTCTTTTCACTTCTGCGAGCCATACAATGTCTGGCTTTATGACCGAGGTTTTTACAGTGAAAGCAGTGTCCAAGAAAAATGGTTTTGTACTTGTTGAAGCAACCATGGTTTGAGTCAATTTCCTTCCTAGGAATTACTCCTCCCTCGTTCTTTGGATATGTGATGGGCCCTTGGTGGAGTACAGGTTTGTATTTGCTGTAGTGTCCATGATTCGACTCCACATTCTTCTTTGGAGTAATTCTCTCTTCATTCTTGGGATCCGGGATGCACTTTTCATCTTTTGGATTGCAGAAAAGTGCATCGGCATAGCTTTTTGCAATATGCTTAGTGCTTGAGGATTCTCCTTTGAAACCTATTCCAGACTTGTCATGTTGAGGTTTTTGATTTTTCAGAATAGTCTCAAGTATTTGAGAGCTTTTACAACCCTTTTTAATTTTCTACAACTCCTTTCTCAGAGACACTACTTCGGTCTTGCGTTCTTCACAGGTTTCTTCCTTTTCTTTAAGATTTGCTTCCAAGAGATCTTCTCTCCTTCTTATTTCCTCATTTTCCACTTTGAGAGAAATGATTTTGTTCTGTAGTTTCTCATTTTCTTCAATGCCACTTATTAACAATTCCTCTACATTTCCTTCCAACCCTGAGTCATCATCATCTGCGAGTGCCATGAATAATTCTTCTTGGATTTCATCATGATCGCTTTCCTCATCTGATTTCCTTTTGATGACCATAAACTCATCCTCATCAGACTCATCTTGCTTGGAGAGGAAGTTTTTCTTATTGAGCCCTTCCTTTTTATGTGCCATTCTTTTAGAATTTCCTTCATCATCACTGTCATGTTTATGAGGATGTTTTGTTGCATATTGACCTATTTTACCACATTTAAAATAGATAAGAGGATACTTGCCTTTAAGCTTAGATCCTTTCTTCAGCTTTCGTACAAATTGAGCCAATTCAGATTCCACATCTGACTCATCACTACACTCATTCCTTTCTTTCCCCTTCCTTGACCTTGAGGCCTTGAATGCTGCATCTTTGGAGCTCAAGCCACCTTTCCTCATTTCAGAGGCAGTGGGAATTCCATGCATTCATCCATTTTGAGGGTATCTAGATCCTTTGCTTCTTCTATGGCACTTATTTTGGATTCAAACCTATCTTGAAGAGACCTTAATACCTTTTGAACAATGGTACTTTCTTCAACTTTTTCATCCAATCCTTTCAGGGAATTTACCACTTAAACTACTTGGAGGAGGTATGCTACAATATCTTCTTCATCTTCCATCCTCAAACATTCAAATTATCTTATGTGAGTTTGAAGCTTTGCCTTTTTGACTTTTGAGTCTCCATCGTACAAGCCAACTAGCTTCTCCCACATTTCTTTGGCCAAGGTACAGTGCATGATTTTTGTAAACTTAGAATCAGTGATTCCACTAGTGATGGAGTTCATGGCCTTCGCATTTGCGATGTAGGCTTTCCTCTTGTCTTTGTCTGTTGGAAGGGTGGAAGTAGTTTTGTATTCATTTTGAACAAAATTCCAGACTTCAGGTCCAAGGGACATTAAGTAGTAAGTCATTATTTACTTCTAGAAACCAAAGTTAGTGCCATTGAACAAAGGAGGTCTTCCTGATGCTTCATGGTTTCTCATCATGGCTGAAGATCCTTCTTCAAGCTATTAGGCTGGTATGAAGAAGCCTGCTTTGATACCAATTGTTGGAAATACTGAGAGGGGGGCTGAATCAGTATTTCTTACTATTTTTATTTTTTTTAATTGTTCTAGTGATTGCCAACAATCTATATATATATATATATATATATATATATATATATATATATATATATATATATATATATATATATATGTATACACAGAACACAGAAATCAACAGCTGAATTTAATGCTTTTATTAAAACTCAAGGCAGTGTAAAGAAGTAAATACAATATAAGTATAAATCTAATTGTGAATAGTTTCCAAGCTCCAACTTGGACTTCAGTGAGGCTCCAACCTCCAGAGCACCAACTCTGTTTTGCAGTGATTCTGCACTTAGGAGCACCTACACCAATCACTTCTGTCTTATTCAGTTCTGAGGCTTCAACCTCTTGGGCTCCAACCCAACCTTGGTATAAACAAGTATGCTACTACACTCTATTCAGCTGAGGTTGTCTCACTCCTTCTCTACTACCTCTACCGCTTCTACTGCCTGTATAGCCTCTGCTGCTTTTTCTGCCTCTTTTGCCTCTGCTGCTTCTACTATCTCACCCTCGGGTTCTTCACCACCATAATTGCACCAACAATTCTCTGTTTCTACTGTTTTATACATTCCAATGCCTTTGTCCATTCGTTTCTGCTTACACCATCTCTTAGGCTTCCTCCTCAGCCGCTATCATTTCCTCTGACTCGCTTGATCTTTCAACTTCCCTCTCTTCAGTAGCAGCAGCCATCAAATCATTGAACTGCTCTGATTTTCCTAGTATTATTTTAACCTTTGCTTTCTGGATGGGACAGCCTCTTGATTCATCTCTCATATCAATGGTAGATGTTGATATTTTTTTTTCTACAGCTAGACCATTGTTCTTCAATATCTCAGCAAAAGTAACCACTGTGGCAATGGCCATTCCTAAAGCAAATAGCTCCACTTCTTAATGCTGTTGCATATACCTCTTGGCGAGGTTGACATAGAAGAAGAGCGGCTTCCTGGTATTGGAGACTTGAATCCTGTTTTTCTTGGGAAAATCATTCAGATCCATGTTTCCAACTCTCTCAATGATTTCTTCCATGGCCATCATTCCTCTGCTTTTCTCTTCAGGAAATTTTCCCCTCTTAATACCTCTGCGTTCTCCGCCTCCACAGTTTTATTCCAAAAAACCACGTAATCGCGCCCATATTAGCCTCTGCCACATTCGCAATCGCGGCCGTTGATCACCCTCATCCAATGGTTCCCATGTCACTACGACCTTTTACTTGCACATTAAACTTTGTGCATCTCCTCACCGTTCGATCAAACCCCACCGCGATCGGACGACAGTCACACCTTTCCTCGCCGAAACCTACATATGTGTTAACCTGCAGGGGTGGTGGTTTTCATCTGCCACACATTGTATTTTTATTGGATCGCTGGCCCTTGTACGTATACCACCGAAACTCAGTGGGCTGTGCGGGGAATACCGCTTACCGCCTACCTGTACGTCTCCCGCACATTATCGTTCGCGCATCTTTCGCATGCGACGACCATTGGATTCGCTGCTCTTTGATCTGACGGCTCACATTCACCTCTCAGCTATAGTAGGATCAACACCATATCTAGTTAGAGGAGCCTAAGGATAATCAGTACGTGCTGCATGTCTTGCTTCCTCCTGATAGCATAGCATATCTTCTCTCAGCAATTCCTCTTGGCACATTTCTTCTCGACGCAGTTCCTCTCTACGTAATTCCTCTCTGCGTAGTTCCTCTCTACGCAGTTCCTCTCTTAGGAGCTCCTCTCGACGTAGTTCCTCTTCTTCGGCTCTACCTGCTCCTCTCATCTCTATCTGCTCCTCGAATATTGTCATATTGACATCAATGGCAATCTGTGTCCAACACCACCCATTCCACCACATTCTCCACCTACACTAACCCTACAAAAACTTTTGATAGAAAATTGAATTTTGTTTTGTTAGGGATAATATGGGTAAAAGCATGTTAATGTGTATCACTTTTTCTCTTTTTGTGGCAAAGAAGTTTTATAAAAATAAATTGAGCTGGAATGTTTACTCTTAAATTTACAAAATCATCAAGAATTAGGTGGTGGTAAAAGAAGACAAAACATGTCAATTTAAATTCAATTTCATGTCATATTTTTTTCTAAAATTTAATATATATTTTTTATCTAATTTATTCATTTTCTTTAAAAGATATTCATCAATATTTTACATAAATTTTTTAGTGACAAAACTGCAACCCCCCATTTCTCTATTGATTTATGCTTTTTAATTCCAATTTCTTTAAGAGATGTGTTGTAAACATTCTAAAGATTGCTAAACAAATTTAAAAATAAAAAGTAAGCATATTTTTTAATTATTATTAAAATACTAGTAAAAATGATAATCGTTTTGTATATATAAAACCACGAAATTTGAAGATAACATATAACAAAATGTTAAAATTATTTTTTGAAATTTTTTAAAATATATTTCTAATTTTTTATAATAACATATTTATATTATTCAAAATATAATATATAAAATTATTTGTTTAGAAATTCTAATTCTATTTTTATATATATTTTTAAAGAGTTTTAGCATTTCATTTAACTTTACATATTTAAACTTGCATATTTAAAAAAGTTATTTATATTTTGTGAGTGATTAACCATAGCTTTTACCAATATTTACTATGAGTTGACTTATTTACAAATTTAGTATTTTCTTTTTATAACATTATTTATATTTTCTGAACCCATTAAATAGGTTAACTATAACTTTTACCAAAATTTATTTTTAGTTAGCTTTGTTACAAATTTAGCATTTATTTTTTATAAATAAAAGTATGAAAATCAACTCATTTAATTGATAATTTTTTATTCATTTTTTTTTTATCTTTTTTCATTTGAATACGTTTTTGCTTTTGCCATATAATGAGACGCATTAACATGCTTTTACCCATATATAGTATGACTTTTGGTGATGGTTAGTATATGAATGTCATTAATAAAGTGATTTTTGGAAACAAACTTTTATGACCATCACAGTTGTTGCTAACCCCAAAATTGTATGTACTCATGAAAACCCCAATCTCGATTATTTATGGCCACAATTTTCTATAAAGGGAAATAGTAACAAGGGGAAAATTTTAAACAACAATTGCTATTCTTATCCATTGGCAAATCGCATTGTAACAGGTTAATTCAGAGGTAACAGAGTAATGGTACAAAAGAACAGAATGATGGAACAAAGGATTGTAGACCATAATCAAGAAATTGAGAAGAGAGAATGTTTTAATTTGTATACGTTGTTTAACCTAGTCCAAGTCGCATATACACATGGGTACACAGAATAAAAGGCATGTATTCGTATGCACAATTACATAGAAGGAAAGGTGCATATGGGATGGAAAATTAAGATTAAAGAATATTAAGGGTCTATACCATGGTATTTTCCCACAATATTGAGCGGAATAATGGTTACTTGATCCCATCTAAGAATACCATAGGTTCTAAGTGTCTTGTTGGACCATGGTATTGACAAAGGCTCTAAGTATATAAGGAGGAGAAAATAAAAGGGCTATATGTGCAAGTGAAAGGGTTTCTCATGAATACTTCTATCTGAAGTATATTTTGTGTTGTAAGGGCTATGGTCATGATATAGATTTGAAACATCTTGTGCACCCTTGGATACAATGTTGGATCAAGATCATGAGACATGAAACGACTTATCATTGTATGATCTGATAATGGATAGGCTAGATCTGAGTGCTAATGCATGTTTTATCCTTTAAATGGTATGATCTAGGTATATCTGATGTCTTGACAAGCTGTGAAGATATAAGATCTATATGTAGGTTTGCCTCTGTCAGGGCACGCATACACGCAGATTTAGCACTTCCAAGTAGTGTATGCAGAGGAAAGGCTTGTTTTTCATAAATGACTAATCTATCCAATCAATGTTGATATTTTACTATAGTGTTTCAATGATGTCTTCATTAGATATGAAGTTAAACTAATTGTATAAGGATATTGAGTCTAGATGACCGATTGATTAAGTAAGAAGGGTGATCTTTACTGCTATCCATTTATAACTCTATAATATGAGAGTAGATCTTTAGAATGTATTTGGTTAGTATATTTTTTGGTTCAAAAGTTTTATGATTCAGTATCTTTAGAGGTATACACAGGTTGGGTTACAGAAAGTAGCATATACATGCAGGTTGTCCTCATTGAAGTAGCGTATACATTCTGACATATGATTTTTGAGGTTGCAATTGGTTCTCATTGTTGATGCAGTGTTTTGGGTTCAACTTTGTGTACTGGTTGCAGTGATCTGACTATCCCAGTTGATTGGTTGAATTTTGATTAAGTGTCGATTGATTGGGTTTTCATTGAATGGTTGATTCAGTTGTTTCAAAAATTGATGATTGGGTGAATCAGTTGTGTTAGAGGTTTCAGTGATTGTTTGATTCAATTGTCTCAGTGATTAGTTGATTCAGAAATAGATGATTGCATTTCAGTTATGTGAGAGATTGATGATTGAGTTTTAGTCATTGATTGATTAAGATGTGTCAGAGATAAATGGCAATGTTATAGTGATGTGTTACAGTTTGATTTTTGATATTGAGCTTAAGTGTTGATAATGGGTCAAATATGAAAATTTTATGAAACATGGCCTACAAGTTATGATGTATTGAAGTAGGTGGATCCAGTTTGAAAATTTGATGAAACATGGTCCATGGAGGATGCTCAGGGTTGGAGCCTTCAGTGAGGAAGTCGAGGATTTCTGCTAGTAGTATATGGTGATTAGATCAGGGGGTTGGAGCTGCCTTCTAATAAGCAAAGGTTATAGCCTTTTGCAGGTTGGTGCCTACGTACTGGTACACGTTTATGCTAGTACAACAACTAGGGGGTTGTAGCTCCCTTCCAATAGAAGTTAGATAACGAGTGAAGGTTGTATCCTTATGTAGGTGGGTGCCTACGTACTGGTATGATTCTGAGCCAGTACAAGATTGTAAACAATTTTTTTCTAAGAATACAAAGATGACAACAATAGGTGGGTTTCCCCCATCAAGTTTCCACCTTAAATCATGGTGTTTATGTGTGTTTCTTATTTGTGATGGTTTATTTTTTTATTACAACACATGGTTACTATTTATCTAATGTTTAATAAAGTACTGATGCATTGGATAAATACCAACATATGATGAATTAACTAAATTATAAGTTCATTGTATATACATTGGCTGTCTTAAGAACAATCACATACACACGTGAGTTACTTTCCCTAAAGTCACGTATGGAAATATGAATATGAAAAGAAAAAGTTATTGATTTGAAAATACGGATTCACCCCCCTGTCTTAGTATTTTTTCCAACAAGGGTTAGTGATTTACATCAATTAGGATTCTATAAGCATAATTATATCTCTCCCTAAGGAGTTGGATTGGAAAAAGGAGGAAAGAAAGGAAGCCATCATTGGTAAGAGGGGATTTTTCCTAGCAAATGAAAAAATTGATAAAGACAAGAATGAGATAAGGAGATAAAGTTTTCTTAGTCCTTGGGATCAAGTGGCTTACCACATCCTAAAATATATCTCTTGTGAGGGAATACTAAGTATAACTTATGCCTATAAATTTAGATTGTTGTACATGTTGAGGTTCCAAGCCCACCTTCCAATTAAGTAGCTACTGAGTATCCCAATTTTCTTCATGAAATTCCCAAAAGAAATTAGTGCTAAAGTAAAGGAGGGAAACAAAAATATTTATCTCATCATGTTTTCGTTAAGTTAATTATCAAATATGTACTGGAGGACTTGCAACATCTGATTCCATGGGTTGAAGTTGTAGACATGGATAAAAAAACATTTCTAGAGGCCTAGGTAGAGATTAATAAACCAAAGAAGATTAAAGCCAAGAAGAGAAAAGGAAAGGAAGTAGTCACACCTTAAAACCACAAGAGGACAAACACCTTGGAAGAAAAGGAAAAAGAAATTGCAGCTACCTCACCATGCCTAACCAACTATACTAAACCCAAGGTAAGTAAGCTTGCCCAAAAAATTAATTACACAAGAAGAAAGAGTATTATAATTCAATTTAGTGGGAAATCTAAATAGCCAGCTCCCATAACAATCAAAGAAACACCTAGTCCTAAAGGGAGGGAGACATAGGATGAGGAGATACAAGGATTACCAGAGATATAGGCACGGAAAATAAAGGAAAAATATGGCAGAATGTTAGTACTGCATCAGGTAATTGGGAAATTAATGTAGCTATATGAATAGGTTTTCTAGTTATAGGAGCATCCTATAAAACTACAGGAACAACCTATAGAGCTACACGAGATAGATAAGGTGATAAAATAGTCTTCCCTAAGGAATCTACCTTCCGTCTTCTCTTGGGCACTGACAGCTAACACCCCAACATCCTAGACAAGGTGGAAATGCACATATGGAAAAGGATAAAAACTCATAAAGGAGTGGCTGACATTGCCAAAATGGAGGATTAAGTAAACAATATGAAAAAGAAATTGGCCTTGTTAAGAATAGACGAAGAAAAAAAAAGAAAAAGTTTGAAAGAAACAAATAATAGCTATAATCAATTGCAACAGGAACAAGAGTTGCTGAAGGAACAATATGCTCAAATTTCAACAATGGACACATCCTTGGGGACTATCATACACCTCACTTTGGAAGTTTTCAAATATATGTAACCTTTAATGGATTATTGATAAGGGTTTATCACTACCTTGATTGACTATAGGTAACGCTAGCAAGGACCCCTTTTTATAAGAGAATCATCCAAATATTTGGAGTTCAATGAATAGGGCTCAAGTTTAATCCACCTTTAACACTGGGGCTCGAAGAACACCAAATCCAAACAGAGGAGTCTTGTGAGTGGAATTATATAGAAGAGAATGCAAGACTCTACCCAGTAGGTGTAACCACAAGTATCTTGTCTTGGGAAATCAAGAAGATCATGGGGAAAATGAATGAACTTGAGCTAAGAATAGAAGAAGAACTAGTAGCTCAATGGTGAGAAACATTTTAGTACGGGAGTATGATGGGCCTAAAAAATAGGTAACTTATAAGTCTCATAAATCCACACCTAAGCACATAAAACTTTTTTTGAAACCGCCTTTTTCAATTAATGATATATTTTCCTAGCTTAATGAGTGATTAGAAGAGTTCAATGTGATACTCATACTTCATGTGCCTTAACATTTTATTGTGTGGGATTTAAAGAGAATTTGAGCAGATTCCAATAGATCCAACATTGGAGAGATTTTTGGGACTTATTACCTACAAGAGGAAGACCTATTCTCGACTAACTCAGGGGATTTAATGCCCCCTCCTGTTGTTGTGAGGTGGACCGAGAACACGTTCCCATTTTTTGTGAATTTTTAGAGGGAAATGAAACCTTCCTCTCATTGATCTTGTTACCCACATTATGTATAAATAAGGGGCTTGATTTATCCCTGTAGGTGATAGAGAGAAAATGGAGAACTAGAAATCAAGATTAGGACTTTTGTACTCTCAGGAATGTTTTACAATCTTGTAATGTAAGAAAACTTTTTTAGATAATGGAAGTATTTTTTTATTCTATGTCTTCGCTTGGTTCTCCTTTAAGGACACTGAGCATCCTTGGGTTGGGTCCAGACTTAAATATTTAGATACCTCTTGTACTTCCATTAGTTTTATGCATTGCATTTGTTAATTCCCTAGCAATTCTAAAAGCTATAGTATTATTGTTCTTGTGCATGGTTAAGTAGGAGGTTCTTTGAACAATTGTTTCTCATAATATATTTATGTAGCTATTATCAATTTTAGCTCTTACTAATTCAAATTCAAGGCTTCCTCTATTTCATTTTCCTTGTTGTTATATATTTTTTTGTTCATGTTTTGCCATGTAACTAGTTTTACAACTACACGAAACACACAAAGATTGATTTCAAAAGGGTTGAGCTTGAATCATGTGGCCTTGAGCTTTGATTAGCTAAATGATATTATTTCTTAGCTTTTCTACCTCTTTTCCTCATCTCTAATTCGCATCCTAACTAGTTTACATGCTCTCTAGATTTTCTCCTATAGCAAAATAAAGGCTCCCATAGGCACCTATAACTAGCCCTCTTTTCTCACCAAACTTTGTAATAAACACCTGGTTTGACCTTCTTGATGTATTACAACACCTCAGGGACACTCCTAATGGAACCTTAGAAATATAGAGACCTCATAATTTTGTCCATAGATACACTTGTCAATTGTTTTCTAAATGTATTTTTTTTTTCAATTTCGAGTTTTGGTTCTTAGTCCTTTATTTCCAGCAAGTCTGCCTTTCCATTTATTAAAAATATCATAAACGCGTGTGTCATTAAACAAGTTTTGTTTTTCATTCATTGGAGGTAGGATAGATGTGTGATATTTACTTTTCTGCAAATCTATTGTTCGTGTAGTATAGCTTAGCTAGCAACTTAAGTTGGTCTCTATGTATCTAACCTTTATTTCAATAATTCCCACCTGTATAAATATCTTGTTGCACATATAATGTCGACCCCTCTTAAGTTTGTATGAACCTCAGGTTGATAACTAAATTGAGACCCTTTGTTGTTGTAACATTGTTGTTGCAATATTTAGGACCATCAGCAACTAAGAATCCATACATTGTGTTCTCTTGAGTTCTATATATACCTGGATGGGTTTGTCATACCCCCACTTATAAACACCATTTCTGTTAAAATATCATATGCAAAGTGGCCTCAAGGTTTTCAATAAAGGGCGCCCATATGATTATTACATAAACTCTTCAAATATTCACTTTCCAATAAAATTTTCCTCATTGTTGTCCTTGTGAACTCTTCATTATTCATCTTCATTGCTATACATTTCATCCTTTTAAGAAATGCAGTATTCATAAATTTCCTTTTTCACCTTCTCACTTCAACTTACTAGTGATATCTTCATGTTCATTGTTTCCTATTTATGTACAATACCACAAAAACACACTTATTACATAAATATAGGATTTCCATCTCATTTACTGATGCAACTCATAGTTTTTTATTTGTATCATCTTTGTATCCCTTTCATTATCACCAAAATAGTTTCTTAGGTTCTCCTCAATCATGCATAAATTACGCTATTCAATTGATTGATGTCCCTATAAAGACATTTCGCTACCCTTTTTCATACAATCTATAAACTATATACCAACTATATGTGACATAGTTAGCGATTCTTACTTGAAACCATGCAACATGGAGTCACTTGCTCCAAATGTTAAACATATGTTGAATAAACAAGCATAATTAGAGTTCCTTAGTGGGGAATTCTATAATTATATTCACATATTCATAAATGAAAATGATCAAAGATACACCTTGAACAATCCTCCTCTTCATGCAACAACCCTACAATTATTTTACAAAACATTTTATCTTAGCATCCTTCAAGTATTCTAACATTATTTCAAAGGATTTCTTCATGTTTTCTCTCTCTATGGTAGGTTCACAACCTATTTTATCTGTAATAGTAATTCTTGATATTTTTAGTATATTCTCAACTTCATTTTTCACTAGGATATAAGTCAATCATCGTATTCAACTTGGAAACTTGTTCAATTCTATGTCATTTTGTTCTGTTCATGTGTTTTCTCTTAGGGGACATAATATCAAAGAATTAGAGTTTTTCTATAGATGTATTTATTCTTGTTTTCTTCTACTTCTACAACCCTTACAATATTCAATCTTTTTAATTATTTTCTTTTTCTACTTCAAAATAAATAGTTTCTCTCACATAATCTCATGCACTTCATTTTCTTTCATTCATTGATGTTTGTATCTTCATATTGGGAAAACACATTTTATTTACATATTACAATAGCATTCTTCCCTACAAACACCATATCAAGGGAAGGAATATATCCCACCTGCATCTTATCTTTTCATTGCACCCAAGTCCATTATCACTTGTGCCTCATATGTTCACTTTTATATTCTACTTCTATTACCCTTTTCATCTTCGTACATTCTAATTTCTCTTACATAGACTTTCACTTTTAATATTTGACTATCATCTAGGCAATCATGCAACTACCAGTATTATATTGCTACCAACATGTTCCTCTAAACATATGAGTTGTGTCTCCACCTAAAAGACCTTTCAATTTCATTTATCATGTAATCTACTTCTATATCTAAGGATCCATCCTGGAAATATTTTAAGGATGAAAATTTATGTTAAAGTTTAGAAATTTTGGCGAATCTCACTAGTCCCTAATATGTAAATTGTAAAAATGTTGGTGATATTTTTGTAAAAATATTCAAATTTTTATATATCATATAAATTTTTGGTGATTTTAAAGGTAAAATGATTTTACACTGTAAAATTTGGGTGTTTTTTTTCAAAAAATTGGAAATTGATGAGTCTTTTTTTTTAAACGACATGGAAAATTAACCCACCTACAAATATTAGCCCCTAAATTTTTTCCTAGATCCATCTAACCCATATTATAAAGTCATATATTCCTTTACCATGTGACGCCTTCAATAGGATATCCATTATGCAACTAATGCTCATGCATCAAATTCAATGTTATGAAACTAGCTCATAAAAAGATAGAAAAGATAGATCAACGCCTTAGAATTTGGCCTCTTCAAGGGGGCAGCCTCCTTTACATTACACAAATGAACAATTCTTGGATGATACAAATGGCAAGACCTCCTTTCTATATATAGGATTCTAAGGGGTCATAATATAATCAGAGCCGGCATAACAATAATAATGTAAGGGCACAATAATAACAATAGTGGGCTTCTATGTGGCACAATAGTAACAATATGGGGACTACGTGGGTACAACAATATAATAAGGGGGTTGTACTAATAACAATAAGGGGTTACAATAGTAGTATAGGGGCCTAACATGCCCCTCTCCTTGAAAAAGTATTGTTCTCAACGCTTGAGTAGTTCTTAATACTTCTGTATAAAATTCTTGTCCTCTCATGTGAAATCTTCAGTGGGTAAGTTCTTCCACTTGATGAGATACTCTGAAATTGATCGATTTCGTAGCTTTCAGGTTCTTGTTTCCATGACTGCTCCAAGTTCTAATATGATTTTTCCTTCCTCTTCAAGTTCTAGCAATATTGTTTGAATTGGGATCTTCTGCAACTTTTAAATGAGTGGCCACACTTCTTCATCCTTCTCCCATTCATCCCTTGCTTCGTTTATCCAATCTGGTTGGATAATAGAAATAGCACAAAGCAATGCTTCAACATCCTCATCCTTTCTTGAGGGTGCATCTACAACAAAATTTTGCTTCCCTTTTCTATAGATGATGTCAAATTCATAACCCAACATATTTTTGACCCATTTTTTCTGTTCTTCTAAAGATAATATTTGTTCCAAAAAGTATTTAAGACTATCATGATCCATTTTTACCTTGAAGTGTCCTCCCATTGGGTAAGGTCGCCATTTCTTAAGTGCATGTAGTATTGCCAACATTTCCTTCTCATAAATAGCTTACTTGAGATGTAGCCATAAAAATACCCAATCACCTACATTGAAACATTTTTCACTCCAATGTTGATCTACCTGTTTTTTCGTTCGATTCTGCACCAAAGTGGCGTTATCCTTTAAAAGTTGGAGAACTTGTTGTTGATGCTCGATGTGACCTTTCACTACTTGAACCTTTTTCTTCTTGATATATCCTTCTATCTTTAGAGTTTGAGGAGTGGTAATTTCTCCCAATGCTTTACAAGATATGGTCAGATTCATTTCTTGATGCTCAATGTGATCTTTCACTTGTTGAACATTTTTGTCCTTGATATGTCCTTCTATCTTGATAGTTTGAGGAGTGGTAATTCCGGCTAATGCATTACAAGATATGGTTGGATTCATTTCTTCTTTCTCAATGTGATCTTTCACTTCTTCAAACTTTTTCTTCTTGACATGTCCTTCTATCTTGAGAGTTTGAGGAGTAGTAATTATTTCCAATGCTTTACAAGATTTGGTCGAATTCATTTCTTCTTTTTCCGGGGTTGGTCCCTGGTGTATATACTCTTCTTTTGATGTTTCTTGATCCTTTTCTTCCTCCTCTTCATAATCTATGTAAAATAATTTCTTCTCAGCACACTTATGACCTTTAGTGTATTTGCTATCACAATTGTAACAAATCCCTTTTCTCTTTTTTCTTCCAATTGTTGTGGTGTCACCTTTGTAGGTTGTGGAAGGCTAGGAGAAACAACACATCCATGTTTATATTTGTGAGGGGTAGAATTCCTTGTTTCCATAATTTTGCTTTCCACTTTTCTTGCCAACTTGAATGCCTTCTCTAATGAATCAGGTTCCCAAAGACGAACCTCATGTTGAATGTTATCCTTTAAATTCCCTATGGAGACATCAATCCTTCGCTTCTCTGGAATATCATTTTCCCTTATATTCAATTTTTGAAATTCCTCATTGTGCTCTGCCATTGAACACCTTTGCTTGAGATTTATCAATTGGCTAAAGAAGGTGTTTCTCTTTGTATCCTCATAAGGTGCTATCATTTCCTCCATGAAAATCGACCACATGACAAGTGGTTTACGAGAAGAAAGCCCTTTATACCATAAAAATTGATTCGGTTCTAAATAATTAGATGCAATACATACCTTTTGTAACAGTGGTACACCATGTAGATCAAAATATTTCTCCATCTGTAGTATCCAATTTACCGGATCCTTGCCATCAAACATCCTCCTCTCGCTTTTTCTTGATTTTAGGAGCTCGATCTTGAAACGACTGTGTCCTCTTTCCAATGCCACCAGTCTGATCGAAATTGGATTCTCTAAGAAATATTTATACACAATCTCCCAAGATGACCTGATTATATACCTTTTCCAAAGAGCGAACTTGTATGAAGCACCACGTGTCATTGTTTTTACGTTCGGATCTGAAAAATATAAATAGGAAACTACAATCTGTCATATTTATGTAACTTCTTACAAAATTTCAATCTGATGCTCAAAGCAAAAGTTATGATGATTTCCCCAGGTCACCTGTTTAATATGTAATTTGAGAGTCTGCCGAAACCCCAACTTCCTAAGATCATATATCAGAAAATATAGCGAGACAAGATCTTAAATTCGGACCCGAGATTCAGAACAATTTCTTCGCAAATGGGATTTTTTTAGCTTCTGAAACTTCGTAGCGAAAGAGTTATAGCGAAAATTCCACGATGATCTATTTTAGAGGAAATTCTTGAGGTTACAAAAACCCTAACTTCCTCAGATCATATCTCCAAAATAATAGTGAAAAAGGATATGAAATTCGAACATGAGTTTCAGACCAATTTATTCTCAAATGGTATTTTTTGTACCTTCAGAAACTTCGTAGCGAAAATTCCACAATGGCCTGTTTGGGGCAGCGAAACCCTAGAATCCACGATTCTGATACCAAATGTTATGAAACCAGCTCATAAAAAGATAGAAAAGATAGATCAACGCCTTAGAATTTAGCCTCTTCGTGGGACCAACCTCCTTTACATTACACAAATGAACAATTCTTGGATGATACAAATGACAAGACCTCCTTTCTATATATAGGATTCTAAGGGGTCATAATATAATCAGAGCCGACATAAAAATAATAATGTAAGGGCTCAATAATAACAATAGTGGGCTTCGATGTGGCACAATAGTAATAATATGGGGACTACATGGGTACAACAATATAATAAGGGAGTTGTAGTAATATCAATAAGTGGTTACACTAGTAGTATGGGGACCTAACATTCAACCTCCCACTTTAGGTTCAACTCAAATGGCCATCTTTTCTCCTCAATATCACAATCATAATATCCACCGCCACAATTTCCATGTTCATTTATTCATAATTTTCTCTCATGACCCATATTGAATCTATATCTAGCAACAATTCTCTTAGGGAGTATATCTCCTCTTAGTAATTTCCTTCTAGATTTTATTTTCTTTATGTAATATTTATTTCATCTAATTTGGTACAATTTGAGTGCATTATATTCTCCTTATTCTTGCACTCCTCTATCTTCTCTTCTAAGTAGCCATATTTTTTCTTCAACAACCTCAATCCCTTTCTTATCAGCAACATCATTATTTTCTCTATGATCTTGTTTTATGTGTGTTTCTTATATTTATCTCTTACATTCTTCCACTATAACCTTCTCCTTTTAGAGCTATGGCTAGTTCCGATATGACTTGATATACATGAATATACCCTAGCTTTTGTAATATTAGATATCCTTCATAGTGGATTGTTAAAAAAGATGTTATAGAACAAAAAATGTGGCTACATAATGTAACCACTATGAAAGCTACACATAGACATAGATAATTTCTTTTGTAGTGGAATGAATGAAATTGGTAGAATGGGATAATATGCATCCCTTCACCTAACCCATCCTTCAAGAACAAGTTATGTTTTCTTTCATCATATAAACTCGCACATATCTCATTCTACAAATAAAAGATTTATTAGACAACACAATTTACAAGTAACATAGAGGTTATGTGCCAAAAGTATGCTTCAATTGATAATCTTACATAATAAGCAAATAAAGTTTCACCATTAAATCATGGAATTAAAGTTTACATACAAGGATTCACATAGGCTTCTCTCTACATGAATCTCATAACTAACAACCTCTTCTTGTATGGTTGATATATTCACATAAAGATTACAGAAAAAAAGTTCATGCAAATGCATACTCATCGCATTAATAACATGTAACAACGACATATTTAGATAATTGTTGATATAAATATATTATAATAGGATAGAAGCTTTTAGATACTCAATAGTTTGTTAAATTCTTCCTCCCTTACACTTGGACTCAGTTGTTAAATAATAATAAAAAATCCTACTTTTCATCATTACCAAGCCAATTTGATTTCTAGGTCTTGGAAAGCCATTTTCTTACACTCGTTTCTTTTATTTATATGGATCTCACCCTTTCAAATACTCAATCCCACCGATTAGGATGCTGGATTTTTATTCTTGACACTACCAATTATTAGTGATCTGGTCAATTATTTTACCTACCTTCTTCAAGCAAAACCATTCACCTTAATCTACGCTGGTCTTCTCACATATATGCTTTAGCTACCATTATTAATGCTCCATTTTCGATGTTTTTTTCATTTCAGAGCCCAAGATAAATTTCTCTTCTATATATATATATATATATATATAGAAATTCCTTTCATACAATGTGCCCTTTCACATTCCCTTCTATAATATAATGAAAAATCCATATTAACGATTTCAAATTTCTCTCACTCCAAATTTGAAAATATTACTTTAGAGTTCCACAACTAAGAATCATTCCAAACAATCCGATTGCTCGAGGTTCCAATCCCCATAAATCACTAGTACAATAGCTTGGGAATTCTGCAACACATTTCGAGCATTGATATATTGCTTCCACAACAAACATTCTTTGCTTTATGGAACATTATACTTCATAGCATTCTTAATGACATCTATTTGCATGTTTTTATTTATGCGGTCTTCTCTTTCCACACATTCACTTTCCCAATAAGAATACACATTTTTTTTTCTCTTGAACTCTATCTTTACTTGAATGACTCTATATCATCTCTACTTGTAACCATTGGCGCTTTCAAATTATCATCTGGAAGGTGAATCGGTGCTCATGCTTCTCTTCATCATTATTACTCTACTAAGTATAAATTGATATTGGTTCCATGATCATTGGATTACTTATGTGAGGGCTAGCTTTCTAATGGCCCCATGGAGATTTCAACTACTGAACCTCTAATATAGCATATGATCATGATATATTAGGGAATACCCTTAATTTAACTAGATATAAAAAATTCCTTCCAATATCCTTTTCTTGAACTCCCTTCACAACATATCTTTCTAATTGAAAATCCATTATTTTTACAAGAGTGCGTAGGTTTTTTGGGTGTTATTTCTAATACCCATTTTTATTTCCATCCCCAGTATAAAGGTAGTAAAAAACACTTGTAGGACCACAAATCACAAAATAACTCTAAAATAAGTAAAGAATTGTGTTGACTTCCTAACATAGAGACAAGCCACTATAATAAAATAGCCTTGATTCCAGAGCACCTTGATTCAAGAGCCTGGTGTTATACTATTTTCACCCATCTCTTGAGTCTAACATATGGTTATTCATTCATTAAAAAAGAGGTTTGTAGATATGCATATATATCTATAAACTTGACAAACCATCAAAATTCAAAGCTCTTCATCGCTAAGATCTCTATTATCATAAACATTCTAAGAAAAACGTCTATTTTTCTTTGTATTAATATTTAGAAAAGTGTTAATGCTTGATAACACATCCTAATTTCTTATCAAGTAGATTTAAAGAAAATCTCTATAAGAGATATGTGAGAGTTCGTGATTCTATGGCTCAATTTAATTTAGGAAAATGCTTAGCATCTTTTAAGTAGAAATGAATTTATTCTTCCTTACCCTCTATCATTGTATTATAAGTTTTCATAAAATTTTACAATGATAAGTTTTCATAAAATTAAAATAAAAGTGATTTTATTATTATTATTATTCAGCACATGTAAATTACTCTTCAATTTCAATATATAATTTCGTTATTGTAAATTAAAAAAAACACTCGCATAATCAAATCTCTATAAGCTTAATTCAACTGAAAAATAACTTTCCGATTATTAAGCTGAAACAATATATCGACTTAATTTTCCTTAATTTTAACAACCCTTTAACGATACTATATTTATGTTCTTTTATCTTTGACTTCAACTTTCTACTTTATTCTTCGTTCTATTTATCAATATTCTTCTGTCTATAGGTAGCGTTATATCTTTTATATTCTTCTATCTTACGTCAACAGTCCCACTCTATTTTTGTCGCAGTCATTTTTCTTAGTATAGTTTGCTCATGCTGTGATTTCTTCATATTTGTTGTGTGTTCATCTTTCTATTTCACTTTTTTTTTCATGGTACTCTGGAATCCTGGTACTTTGTGGAATCCTGTTGACATATTTGGGCATTAATACTACCAACGCACAGGGATGGACGTCCATCCTGTTGGCAAGGGATTTGACCATCCAATGTTTTGACTAAGAGCTCATTTTGGTTTACTACCAAACCACAGGTTTGGACACCCACCCTGTTTGTAAGGGATTTGCCCATCCAATGTTTTGACTAGAGCTCATTTTGGTTAACAAATTTAATTGTCAAAAATAGTTTTCACAACTTTGCTCTAATCTATTCATCAGATCGTGAGAGCTGCAGATATACAATGTACAATTCTGACCAGAAATACATGCAGAGCTTTTGAAAAGTACAGTGTGTATTAAGTTTAAAACAGATCTAAAATTATGGTATAAGGCAATGATTAGGGTACTATTCCCTTTTATATGAAACATTACAGTTCTTTATTAATGTCCTATGGACACAGCTTTCATGGTGGACGTGGATGACGGTGAAGATTCTTTATAGGAGAGAATATCATCCCTAGGTGGTTGAAGAAGACCACTATCACTTACCCGAAATCGATCGTTTTCGCGCATTCCCATTCGCTGGAGTCGTCTCGTCTGTAATGGTTGAAGAGGCCGAGAAGTTCGTGTGGAGCTCTTTTCTTTGTTATCTGTCCACATCCAAGCTACTGCACCAATACCAGAAGTTTCTGAAACAAGCCTTCTTGAAGTGCGTCCAGCGCTATAGAAGGGCTGTCCGAGTAACGGCAAATTGTCCATAAAATAGAGACCGCAAATTCAGCTGCCAAGTCGGAAACTCGCAGAATTTTCTGAGCAATAACAGGCACGGTCAGAGGATGGTCAGATGCTGCGGCTCGACCCTTGGCACAGTTGCAAAGCTGATCCAGCGCACCCAGACTAGTTCACAAACGTTTTTGTCTGCCATACGAACTATTTCAAGTAAATGAGCAATAGACCCACCGTCTGCTAGCTTCTCTCTTCTGATTTCCTCCACTGCTATGTAATAAATGGTGGTAATTGTAACCGCCTTCGCAGGTGAAGAAGTAAGGCGCTTATCATTTCTGAGCAATTCCACCAACCCTTCTGTCAATTCGTCGGTGGCTTGCATTTTTTCCTGGTATAGAGGGTCTGCAGCTGCCAGTTCCTGAACGATCAAAATTGCCTTCGTTTTTCCCTTTGGATTTCACTCTACAAGAATCCGCACCATGAAAAGAAAATCCTCAGAAGAACTAGTAATCAATCCACGAGTTTCTTCGTGTACAGGGCTAATCATTACCAGCGTTCCCAAGGCTTCCTCGCATATGTCCATAGATTCTTTCGATTTCTGGTTTACAGTGACCGAAAAACAGGGATGCTGCCATATTGGTGGAAGAAATGCGTTCTCTACTTGTGTAACTTTTCTGGGCCAAAGCAGCTTTATGTTTCTGAAAAACTTCCTTAACTTCTGCTCGGTCCTGCATGAATTTATCTCTGCAACAATGGTGTCGACAGCGCAATCGGGCATTTCCTCTATATATCCACTCGAACGGTTGGCCTGCTGCGCGCACCAATTTTCAATACATCTGCGCAACAGGTGATTAGAAATTAATTGCTCACTGCGATTCAGGATCTGTTTGGTGACTGGGCATTTAAGAATGTTGCGTGAAGAGGACTGTAGGCTCAGCCAGGCTTCAATGCTGCAACGATCATAGGTGATACCAGTTGACAAAACCACAGGATCGTGCATCAGATCGAGGGATATCGGGCACCTGAACTGATCTGGCACCTCGACCTCTTTAATCTCACCCATGATACCCTATCAAACTCTAGTCTTCTTTGCTTTTCTATTTTGCATTCCCAGAACTGCCTGTCTCTTTAACCTAGCTCCGCGACTGTGTGTTGACCGTTACTTGGACCTAATGGATGGAACGAATAATTATACAGCAGGCTCGCAGCAAGAAGTAGAGAGGGTTACGAAGTTGTACCTCAGAAAACGATGTGTAGAAGTAGCATCAGCTCACCCATTTCAATAGACAGCTTCTGTGTCGGTAGGAGCAAGTTGGCACCAGACAGATATGTTATAGATGTAACTCGTGGAACTTTAATTTTTCTTCAGACGAACCTTGTAAAATTTCAAAGTTTGAAGGTTCCACGTATTTCCTTCGTGTCAGTCTGGTATCCGTCTTCAGGACTATCATTATCCTATTTCAATGGAATTCAAATTTACCAACACTATCACGTCGTAAAGCATCGTCAAACGTTCTGTAAAGGATTCCAATTTTGTTGCAGTAGGACAAAAATCAATGGCCAAAGTCATTTACTATTTATTAACCGAATAACCTTTCCATACGGTTGAAGGTTGTCGGAAGCAGGATTTCTGACATCAGATCAGTCGTGTGGGGAAACCTGAGCAATTTATAGGGTCAAAGATCTTTTGGAAACTAAATATAACAACGTACAGCCCAAATTTTATGATGCAAGTTATATTTCTAGGTGTTGATGATTTTATCTTTGATTCACAAACTTCGTTTATTTTATTGATTAATTTATATTATTTTGCGAAGCTACTAGTTTCAAGTGTGGTCAAATGAATGAAACAAAGGTATCCTTACACATTCTTAATATCTTGTTAGTCCCTGTCTTTTAGCCTGCTGAAGGGGCCCTAAGGGGGAGTTCGTCTATCGTTCCTGCAGGGCCGGAGGGACCACATGGAGGAATCCGTCTTGTGCGTTTCACATCTTACATTGAACCTAAGTCAATATTTCTGACATATATTACTTTAATTGATCACTGTTTTTTAAATATAATAATTTATTATTATAAATATATTAATTTAGTTTTAGGTTTAAAGTGTTTTTTATTCTTTATGTTGTTGTATATTTATTGAACCAATAACTTTTGTGTTACCTAATATTTTGTAGACTTATTTCATTATATAAAATCTTTTCTATATATAAAACAAAATATTTATTTTTCATTGAAAATTATAGTTTTTTTTTTTCTATATATAAACAATAAACCACCTCAAGTTGAGGCTATGAATCAACCTCAAAGATAACTAGATTTTTTGGTTTTCCATTTTCCATACACAACAATAAAGTACCAGGTTTCAAATTCCAAAACCAATTCCAATCCACCATCTCTCTTTCCCCTCAACCTACATAACCCAAGGAATAGGATCCCCTTCTTTTCCACATAATCTCTAGGGCTATCCCACTTGCTTTTAGGGTTCCAATGCAAGTTTGAATAGGGAATTTTTTAGCGAGTGCTGGCTTGATGGGCCCTGACCCAGGTTCAACGTTAATCAGTCAAGCAAATCCCTACACTACTGGCCCTTTCAGCATCAGCCCACAGAGCGCAGACTGAAGTCTCACCCGAAGCAGTATGGGGGGATGCAGGAACCAAGTTTCTGCACCTTGAGATGGTTGTGATGGCATTTTTATACTTTAACTCTGCCTTTGCGCAAATCGATAAGCCTTTAAGGCTTATTGATGTACTTCTTTATTAGTCTTTCAGAACCTCCGCGAAGGTCAATGATTGTCCTTTGCGTAACTTTCACAAACGATTTAGGCACCTATGCGCCTCTGTAACTACATTTTTGTATAGTTTCCCGAATTATCTTAAGTGTTTGCTCACTCTACCATGCAATTAAGATTGTCTTTGCGTAAACATATATCTCTACTTGCGTTCATATAACAGAGGAAAACATATATATTCGCGCATCAAATTAGCAATAAAACATAAACGCAATGCTTAACATAACATAATCACATGCAAGTGACAGAAGTAAAATACATAGTAATTTCAGCATACTTCTCTTTATTGATGGCTCAGATTTTCAGTACAGATTCTAACTACCCTATGCACACTACTGCAGGGGTCTGCGCACTCAGTTGCGGACTTCTGCCTTAGGCCTCTGCGCACTCAGTTGCAGAGCCTCTTTCCTACGCTAAGACTCTCGCTCTTGACTCTTTACAGACTCATCAATGACTCTTTCTATGACTTTCTATTATGAATTGAATTATCTTAGACTCCTCTAAGGCCTCCTTTTATCCAATCCCATGGTCTGCGGACCAAGGGCGGACCTCATGAAGCCGACACAACCTATCTAAACTAAGAGCGGAAACCCTTTTTGACTCTTGATATCTTCACGATCTGCGACCACAAAATGCGGAGACTTTACATTCATTTATACAAAATTCAAGTTTTTTGTCCCAAAACATGGGTTTTTAACCCCAAAATTGACCCCAAGGGACCCGTTCCCAATAGCTAGGGACTCTAGAAATTCTCAGTGACCATAAGAGCGCTCATAGTAGCCTTACCAAGTCTCTTAAAACACTTCTTCAACAAGAAATTTACTTAGAGGAACCTAGCTCAACTCTCAACATAAAAATCAGCCCAACAAAGTTAATTTTCCATACTCTGGATGATTTGTGCTTTTTCCTCATTCTCTCCTCTCGAAGATATAAAAAATGTCATTCAAGTTATTTCACCATATATAACATGCTTGCTTTCCTTTGCTTTCCTTTCTCAACACCCAAATCCCTCTATGTGTGCAAAAGCTTGTTTTCAAAAACGTTTTTTCTCCTATTCAAATCAGATTTGGCTCTCACATTAAAATTGTCTTTTTCTCTTCTTTCTTATGGAAATAAGATTCTCACATTTCCCCATGAAGATTGTATTCAACCCATGCTTTCATGAATTAGTGAGTAGACTTTTCCCACCAACCTTTTACATGTATTAAAATGTTGTTTTGACAATTTAGAAGTATTAAACATTAATAATAAAAATGATTTGGATGGTTAGAAATGTGGAACTCTCCTTGGACCCCCTTTTAGCTCCCTCTCTCTTAGGAAATCATAGACGTGAAAATTACGATCCCTCTTGTAGCAAGTGGTTCATTTTTATTAATAATTTAAATGTGCAATTTGCATCTCCTTTAAGACTAGCGTATTGATCACATTTGCACAATTACATTAGAAAATGAAATTAAACATGTAACATTAAAAACACTGTTATAATAACAAAAAAGTATTTCAATATCAATAATATATAATGATAATGATGATAATTAAGATACTCATCATCATCATCATCATCACACACACACATATAAGACATCATTAATTTATTAATTTTTCATGATATAGTGCAAATTATTTAGTGCATTGATTTAGTGATAATGCACTTTTAAATGAATAGGTTATGTTTAAATAAGTATTCAATGAAAATATCATTATTATTATGTTAATGGTGAAATTGAATTACATTATATATTAAAATTATACTATTTAAAATAAATACAAATTAAAAACACAATACAAAACACCGAAGGTAATTAAATTAAAATAAAAATTAATGCAATTCTAGAATATATATATATATAAACATAAATAAGCGATGATCAAGAAAATTATTGTTAGACATAAATACATTATGACCATATATTTAGTCATATATTATTAAAGAAAAGTATATCATGAGAAATATTATTAAATATGATCCAACTTCATTCTAGTTTTTTTAAGAAATTGTATTTCTAAACTTTTGATGTATGAAACATTTAGAGGAATGAAATCTTTTGAAATATAAAACACTTCTCAATTTTTAATATTTAAAAGGAGTTTTTACTACAATGATTTTCATCCATATTGACACATGATAAATTCAAGTTATAATGGAAATATATTAATTTTATGAAGCTTCTTGTGCTTTCGACCAATATAGTTTTCATCCATATTGACACATGATAAACTCTAGATTTTTAAAAAATTGTATTTCTAAACTTTTGATGTATCAAACATTTAGAGGAGTCAAATCTTTTGAAAGATAAAGCACTTCTCAATTTTTAATATATAAAAAAAGTTTTTACTATAATAATTTTTATCCATATTAACACCTGATAAATTAATAGAAATATATTAATTTTATGAAACTTCTTGTCCCTTGAACCAATATAATTTTCATCCATATTAACACTTAATAAATTCAAGTTATAATATAAATATATTAATTTTATGAAACTTTTTATCCTTTGAAATATAAAACACTTTTCCATTTTTAATATATAAAAAAGATTTTACTACAATAAGTTTCATCCATATTAATACATGATAAATTCAAGTTATAATAAAAATATTAATTTTATGAAACTTCTTGTCCCTTAAACCAATATAGTTTTCATCCATATTAATACATGATAAATTCAAGTTATAATAAAAATATTAATTTTATGAAACTTCTTGTCCCTTAAACCAATATAGTTTTCATCCTTATTCATACCTGATAAATTCAGGTTATAATGGAAATATATTAATTTTATGAAAATTGTTATAATGGAAATATATTAATTTTATGAAAATTCTTATCACGTGGACCAATAGATATAGGAATTAATGTTGACACCATATCATGCCTTTCATCTTTCTCATGCATTAGTTACAACGGGACAACTTCAATAAAATAATATTGATAACATAAATTGTTTACGCTTGTAACTGATCCATAAATGTGGGACTAGATCCGTCTCACATTAATAACATGCATACTCTACCAAATTTATTTTTGAAAAGCTCTAAACTTCTAAAAGTGTACAAGGTGTCAGTTCTGGTTAGAAAGCTCATGCAAGCTCCTCTACAAACTTATTTGTTCACTATTCTTAACAACTGTTTGAGTATGGTATGTTGGTTGGCTATGTGCTAAAATTCATGTATCTTAAACACTAAATGGCATTGCCAAATTCGTAAAAGAGTAATAACAAAACATATATAGCAATAATGGGAAGATAAAAATACCGAAGAGTTGGATAACACCTACTATCCATGGATAGGAATTTGAAGCTAGTTCTTTTATCAATAAATATAATGCGAGCCATAAGATATGGGGGAGCCCTATTTAACACAAAACTTAAGATTATGCCATGTGTCAAGGCGATAATTATATGAAAGTAGAATTTGTAAAAATATGAACCTATTTAAAAGAGGCTATATATGGGAGGGTTAGCGACATGCTATGTGCTCTCCATAATTAAAATATTTTCCTTTTTTGACCTAGTTCTGTGAGTCCGTGTTGACCTTCACTTTGACTGAATGGACGGGACGAAGAATTATATAACTGTCTTGGGAATGAAGTAAAGAGGGTTACAAAATTGTACCTCAGAAAACGATGTGCAGAAGTAGCATCAGCGCACCCATTTGAATAGAGAGTTTCTGTGTGAATGGGAAAACTTTGCCAGCAGACAGACATGTATAGATGTAAATAATGGAACTGTAATTTTTCTTGCGAAGAACCTTGTAAAATTTCTATGTTTCACGGTTCCACATGTATTTCCGTCGAGTCTGTCTGGTATCACGGTTCAGGAATATCACGTTTCAATGGGATTCAAATTTACCAACATTGTCACCGAATAAAGCATCGCCAAACGTTCTGTAAGGGATTCCAATTTTGTTGCTGTATAACAAAAATCAATGTCCAAAGTGACTTACTATTTATAAGCCGAAAAAGCTTTCCATACGGTTGAAGGTTGTCGGAACGAGGATTTCTGACATCACGTCAGTCGTATGGGGAAACCTGATCAATTTATAGGGTCAAAGATCTTGTGGAAACTAAATATAACAACGTACAGTCCAAATCTTTTTATCCAAGTTATATTTCTATGTGTTGAGTATTTTATCTTTGATTCCTTAACTTGGTTGGTCTATATTATTAGTCTTTGCAACCCATTTAATTTTGTACTATACTAATCAAAATGGTGGCATTGGCATTAGTTCTTTTGACAACCCATTTAATTTTGTAAATTTTATTAACTTATGAGATTTATGGATTAATTTTTGAGGACCAATAGTGTTATTCTCCATCTTATTTGGCTTCTCCCAGATACAGGTAGAACATAAGTATGGATAATATGTTATATATTTCATTCATGTTTGGGGATTGAAAACTAATGCTAACATTAGTTCCCTAATATTAAATTTTATTTGGTTACTTCAGGCAAGTATGCATATATTCAGGTTTGTCACACGATCCCTAAACCCTCTAGTACATGTCATAGTCACACGCGGTAATCAAATTGCCTAGAGTAACCAACTGGCTTCTCATCAGACAAGGCTCGCTTGCTCCTCCCGTTCTTCAGGAGCTCTACTTACTCCTTCCTTTCTTTAGGATCTCTTTGTTCCTTTTCTCGACAAGGATAATTTCTTAATTCTTGGTTTTGACATTAGGCTAATCGAGCCCTCCAACCCCCCTTCTTGCTATCGAACATCTTCAGATGATTTAACTACTATTTTGTTAGGTTATTGAAGATGATTCAGATGATTCAACGTCAAAGAAGTGCAGTCGATGCAAAGCCCCATCGCAGGATCAAGTTGTGCTCGTGTCTAGACCGATTGGAGGAAACTGATTGGAGCAAACCAAAAATATAGGGTGTTTTCTTTGTGAGCAATGAATCTATGTTGACCCCATTAAAGTTGTTGAAGACTTTTGTGATCTAATTTTATTTTAGTCGTTGTCTTCTGGACATCTTCTTCTTCGCTTTTTCCTGTAAAGCACTTCACAATCAGAGAATGACCTTATAGAAGACATTCTCAACCATGCTAAAGGACCATTCAGAGGGAGGAAAATAGTAAACAAATAAAACAAATATGATAGAAAAGTTTGTAGTGACTAGCATATTTGTTTGGAAGAATAAATTTTCAAAATATTTATTAAACTAGAGACTATAAAGTAAATTATGAGAAGTTTTCTTCATTCGCAATAAATTATTAGAACTTTGGGACATGTTTCTCTAAGAATAAAGAAGGCCAGAAACAATGCCAATGCAAAGAAAAGACAAACTCTATTATTTTTTATTCTATCTTTTATTGTCTATTATATTTGGATAATCCTCCCTTTGATGGTGCATGCTCTGTCCCCACCTAATATGCATTTTTGTCATTTTGAAGTTGTTTTTATTTTTCTTTACAAGATTTCCTTCTTTTCATTATGGAGGTGGAGAGGGCTCCAAACTATCTCTTACTATAGTATGTGATAACAGTTAATACTGATGTTTACACGAGATGGTTATGAATATTTGCATCCATCATTTTTTGAACTTAGTACACTAGCGTAATTCGTCATCTTTTGGGAAAACCTAGGCATGTAGTTCACATATGTATCATTAACACTAACTAGTATCATCATCTATCATGTTTAAATTTTAAAATTTCTATTTCCAAAATTTACAACTAGTTTCTATGTTTAATCCAAACCTCTAACATTACTGGTAACCTGTAGTTGTAGCCTCGTTCGGGAAATATTTGTGACAAATAATATTCTTCTGGAAGAACTTATGCACTACATATAGAGGCAAAAAAAAAATATTTTAGCTTAAAATCATACATTGTAGATATCATACTTTAAAAAGATCCAAAACACAAAAGACAAAATACATAATAAGAGAGAATTCAAAACTTAACATGTGCTCCCTCAGTATTTCAAGGCATAAGGACCACTCTCAAGGGCCTCGTTGAAATGGCTATGAAGCTTGTGTTGGCCCTACCCCCATTCCCTTGGCAAGAGAATAGCCATTAATAAAAAAATGGTGGGAACCATTTGTGGTTTCCATTATAGATTGTGAACTAGAAATAGGGCTAGAAGACGCATGTGTCGAATCCCCTGCAAGTGCATCAAAAGCCACATGCAATATGACCATTTGATTTTAAGCAACAATCTCTACGAAAATATCTAAACATTTCTCTTTCATATGCCTTTTTTCCTATTCCATAACCCTAGAAACCCTAGAATCTGTCGAATTCAACCATCTATACCAAGAATGATGTCAGGATATGCAGAACTCGACAACTAGAAGGATTATGAGGTTGATTTTGGAGGAAAATGGCTCAGGTTTGTGCTAAGTGTACGAATTTGACCTGGAAAAAATGACTTCACAATGGACCCTGGTTCAAATCGTGTATGCTATTGTGCTCTTTTACCAAACCTCTGAACCAAAACATTTCTTTCATTTTTCATTGTTGTCGCATTTCTTATAGAAATGCTGGCATGAATCTATGTCAATGTACATGTTGGTGGGTAGCATGGTCAGAGAGGAAGCACCGAAGCAACCATGTAACCAAAGAATTATCACATATTTCATCAAAGTCGGCCTACTGAAATCGTACCTCTTGATATTTAGATTCAATACCTTGCCCACATCTATTTCGGCAAAAATATTCATACGAATAGGTATTTGCTTTGGAAATTAACGTTTCTATCTAAGTAAATATTTGTGTGGGGCATTAGCAAAGGGGACAATTAGGCTTCATTCACGATTGGTGTGTTTACATGCAATTTTTGTGTTTTTATGTAACTTTGTTTACTGTTTATTATTATTATTTACCTTTTTAACCAACATGTTATTTATTGAGAAATTATTATTTAATTATTATTTACGTTTTTAACAAATATATTATCTATTGAAAAATAACATTATGTTCTTTCCATTACTCAATTAGATAGATGTTTACGAACGGTGTCTTTGTGTTTATGTGATTTTGTTTATTATTTATTATTATAATTTAATTATTATTTATGTTCTTAAAAAAATATTTTATTTATTGAAAATAAAATTATGTTTTACTCATTACTTAACCAAATAGATATATGTTGGCTATAAATGATCTTTGAGATGCCATCACGAGATTGCGTGGTGTGTCCATGTGAGGTTTTTATCGTCATTCTATCAGTGACATTGAATTTTGTGATGGATCCTTCGCATTATACAGATGATGATGGCTGAATGGAGTTGTAAACGTGTTTGGATAATCCATGTACCTTTTTTAAAATGATAAATTTGTAAGTGTTCATCGCAATGGAATATTGTAAGTCCTTAATCTTGAATGGAACATCTAGAAATTCCTCCCCTGCAAATAATTGACCAATTCAGTGTTCCTTCATGATAAACATAATAAGAATTTAAGACATAAATGACTATTCAAAAAATTAAAAATGTATCCATGTACATTTTAAAAATGATATGTTTGTAGTCATAATGTAACAGTCGTGTGTTGGGGGCAACCCAACTTGGTCTAGATTGTGATGAAGACTCCACATTTTAGGGAGCGAAGTGCGAAGTAAAGGATGCAATGGAGCACGAAGAGGACCACGCAGTGGAGCACTAAAATGGACCACGTAGTAGATATACCATGTGGTATATGGGCTTCGAAGCTGGTCGAAGTCCCTCCCTTTTTGTAAAAGAATATTATTTTGTGAATGATAAATAGTTCTTGAACATAGTAGCTTTTATTAAGAGAGTCCATAGTATATGGAAAATGGTATTGTGATGATATATCTCTCGATGTAATAATATATATAGGGATTAATAATAAAGAAGAGAGTCATCGTCTTATGATTTAGATCTGTGTTATGGTTGTAACTTGTTGATCTATACTTTGGAAGGAAGGCAAGGCTCTGCAGCTGAGTGCACAGAGGCCTGAGTCTGCAACTGAGTGCACAGACTACTTGTAGCTGAGTGCATAGGCTAAGAACTATTTGTTGTACAAATTTTCTATCATAAGCAACATTTCTTGTGGACGTAGTCCCACATTTGGATGAACCATGGTAAAATCTATGCCTTCATGTGTTTATTTTCTTATTACTGACTATAGCGTAGCAGTTTGTTACAATTGCGCTTTATTTATGTACAATGAAGTTTTATGCATGTATATGATATGTTTTAAGTGATGAATGTAATGTGGTGAAGAAATGTATGAATGCGAAGTAATTTATGAATGTTAAGTACAAGAAAACACAAAAATATCACATCACATCATTCCTGAATGCTGCAGAAACCTCGTTCTGCATCCTCCCATAGTAACTTTGGGTGAGACTTTGATTTGCTTGCAGGTCATTGCTGAAAGGGATAATGATTAAGGGTTTTGTTGGTGTGCAGTAAAGGATCGAAACTGGGTCAGCCCAACTTAAGCCAACAAATGGATCTCTTGCCGGGCACGAGACTATCAACTACACTGCATAAAGAACTTCGACATAGGAAGTCACTTTGCTACAGTTTGGATCATGTCGAAGTACGTAGGATTTGTGACATATGATGGTTGTTCACTACACTGTGGGATGTGTTGAAGTTCACTAGAAAATAGAAATATGACCATTAAAACGGAAAAATATATGGAAAGTTGCATTTATGAGGACAAACTGGTAATATTTAAGGATAGATATGCAATTAATGAGTAAATCTTAATGAAATATGGAAAAAATCAAATCTAATGATGGGGTTCAAATTTTATAATTGTTATAAATAGGCCACCTCCCACCCAGATTAAGAACTTTGCTGAATCGAGAGTTTGAGTGTTGATAGTACGAAGAAGTGCAAAGATTTTCGCTGTGTATTTCGTCTGAATAATCTTGGGAAGAAATTGCATAAATTTTTCATGAGAAGGGATTATCTGGAATCATGGAAGCCACTGGTATGCCCACAACATCAGCTGAAATTCCCATAGTAGAATCGCCCGCAGTAGCATCAATTACAGCACCATCACCACAGAGACAGAGGAGATCCTCGAGAAATAACTTGATTAAGGAAGTAAGAAGCAAGAAGAAACAAGATAAGAAACTCACTAAACCTCAGCAAAAGCCCAAGGCAGTGAAAGACAGTGATGAAGAATTGGAGTAAGTACAAGCAAAGGAAGGTGGTTGATGAGCCTTGGTATTGCAACAAGAACGCTGCAACTCCCAAGGATACCAACTTTAATTATCAACCTAGGGTTCGTATAAACTTAATAGGTATCGACACTATATGTGCAGCATATCATGTGTCCTTCCTTTGATGTCATGATGTATTGGAGTGAATGTAAGGAAATCAAATCCCAAACTAATTTCATAAATAGAAATTTTACTAACTGCAAAAAATGAAATGCTCAAAATGGAAACCTTAACCTATTGAAAGAAAGAAATTACAAGGAAAGAAACCTATTCTAATTGCATAAATTAAAGATCATTAACTAAATGTCAACCATTACATTTCAAAGAGTTTACATCCATTAACAAAGTTCATTAGATGTGGCAATCAATAAAATCATCATTGTATTATCCAATTCATAAATTTGTTCATTAACCCAAATCACTGAAATGTTTTGCATGTGTAAAGAGGCAAGTCCTAAGTAGTCTTTAGTCTTCCATAATAATTTATTTAGAACCTAATAATATTTATTCAACCCTAAGGACAATAACCAAGATTCTTGAGTGAATCTGGGCAAGTATATACATGTTTGAAGGCTGCTACATAGTTTCCTGTAGTTTACTACAGGAAACAACAAATTTTCTATAGATAGTTATGATTCACCGAATGACCAACCAAATAAAATCCAAATTTGATGGGACAATTTTTAATTAAATAGTGTGTCTTAGGTTTCCATTCCAAGTGGAATGACTCAAAAGTACCTTTGTTAACCCATGCTAAAAAGTAATAGAAAATTACTAGTCTAAAATCTAGAAATTTGAGAACTAGTGAGCTAGTAAATCTATCAAATGCCCAACCTAATCAAGTGAAAATGAAATGGGGTAACTTTTGTTATTTACTATAATGTTTTTTGTGATCTATTGAATCTAATTAACATGCTCTAAATAATAGCATAAATTTATTGTTATTTTCCACAAGGGACTTCCATAAATCTAGATTTGGGAATAAGCAAACTAATCCAAGTAGCTTAATGATTAATATGACCTTCGAAAGTTGTTCCAATGATGAAATTATGCTTTTTATCCACAAAATAACTTACTTCAACCATTAACCCAATCTAACAACAATAAAGCATTAATACTAAAGGCAAAAAAATAAAGAGACAAGAACACATGATGCATGTGAATAAGAAGTGAAAAGAAGAAAAGTAAATGATACAAAAGGGCTCCGAGGCCCCTAGGATGGCCAAGCCCAAGGAAAATAAGATTCCTATAGAGGATTCCAATAGTTAGAAGCTCAACATGGCACCAATCTTCATTATTTCCATCAATACAATTACATCCCTACAAAATATAAAAGTGGAGTTGCAAAAATATGAGTTCTCTCCACAAGAAGACCAATCAAAATCAACCTGTAGAGGAAAATGTGAACTAGTACTTATAAAAAATTATTAGGAATCATTCCCCATCAAAGGATGAAGCTTTCCCCACCAAAATCCCTTGATTAGTGGATCTAGTTCCCAATAAAAAGAATCTGCATTAAATGGCAGGGAAAATATTCCTAAATTTTCTCAATCATTGGAGCTCCGCAATCTATGCCATAATTCTAGGATATCTTGTTGATTTATATTTTGATATTGATCCTCCTATAGTAGGGAGCAAGTCCCTAAATTATATCCTCTTCCAAATCTTCATAATCTGTGCAATATTCTCACAATATTCCACAAAAATAAATAATATTAGGCACAAATATGAAATTATCGATAAACCTTCCTAATGAACATATTAAAGTTAAAAATACATTATATAGTGTAAAAAGAGAGGTTTAATGTGCTGAAGGATGGTCATATGGGCCTTAATTTATGTCTAATTAGCATGCGCCTTAATTTATGTCTAATTTAGAGGCCCACCAATGGCACAATTTTTTTAACATCCCTACCACCATACATCCAGCAGAGGAAAACAAATGTGAAACCTATAAAATAATCAAAAGATGCGAAGTATGACACATTTACACCCTTTTTTCTGGAAGCAGTACCCTTTAAAGGATAAATTTTAGGGAAAATTCCGCAGCTCAAGTTCACAGATTATGATTTTAACGTCAAGAAGAAGTACCCTCAGTTTGCACCAAACTGATATTTGAAACAGGTGCCCTACTCAGATGGAGGAGTGATGAGGTTAGAGGTACAACAATGGGCAAACAGGTTGGGGCAACCAGGATTACTAAATATGTTGAATGTGCAGCACTTCGGCAGAGGTGCGGGGAGCACAACATGTGTAAGGCAATTGCTCGTGTTGGTGCATGATGGAAATTTATGGTTGGGGAATAAGATCCCCATAGACCATATGCTGATCTCGAGGATCACAAGCTTTCCATACCAAGGACCCTACGGAGGAGTTCATTGGAAAGGATCAGGACCATGTTATAACAAAAAGTGTGAAGAAAAAGTTCAGCCTAGTCAAAGGAAATAGAGGTTATGATATAAATTCATTGAGTGACCAAGAAGTTCACTCTATGACGCACATATTGGCTTGGAATATTATGAGGAAATTCCATGCGAATGAAGTTCCTGCATTGGTGGTGTCATTAGTCGCGTAGTGTGCCAACGGGGTTCAATATAGCTGGGTTGGTTACCTATGCAAGGAGTTCCTGGATGACTACCACGTGGTCGAGGAGAAAGGTACAAATTTCCACTATGCTTGGTTGATCTTAATTATTGCTATGTTGGGGTGGAGAGAATTACAGGAGGCATAGTTCCCTAAGGTGCTTATAGATACCTGTGAAGCCGCAAGGTATGCTTCGTTGTTGTTTACCACCAACGCAACACACGCACAAGAAAATCGAATATTTTTTGTACTTTATCTCATGGATTTAAACATGTTAGTGAACCAACATCGCAGACTCTTGCCGAGCTTATATAAGAAGTATAGCTCTGTGGTGAAGTTCAAAGCATATATTCACAAAGTATACATACAGGTGCGTAAGGATACAAAGAATAAATGGCATGCCTTTCCATATATGGTGACTGAAGAGGATCTTGCGACGTAGATATAGAAATGGACCAAAGAATGGATGACTCCACTAGAGGTAACAGGTGTCAGTACGATAGAAGAAGAAGACGTGGAAACTTCGCAGCATGGTGAAGCTAGTGGAAAGATAAGGAGATGGATGAACATGATTCAGAGGAGGAAGAAAAGCATGATGAGGTTCAGCAGGATCCTCCTGAGGGAGATGAATAGACCAAGGAGATAGAAAAGTTAGAAACAAAAAAAAGCTTCTACAGAAAAAAGGAAGGCAGAGGGCGCAACTGCCTCAAAGAAAAAAAAGAAGTAGAAGGCCAATAAGACAAAGGATTGCATGGTCCTTACTGAAGGGGACTTATATCAAATCGTCGAGAGGATACAGGAAGAAACAATAGAATCTTGGAACATATTAGAAGGTCATTACGATGCACTTCTGACCAGTGTCGCAGAGTGGATCGCAGAATTGAACATACTGGCACAAATGGACAAACAACTAGCGAAAATAGAGGAAAGGATTGGAGTAGAAAGGAAGATAGAGCCTACACTTGCCGTGAGGTTGGCACAGATACCAGCTCCAAAGCCCATATACCGTGCCATATATGTACTACGCAGTCCATTTTGGGGCTTTGCTACTATACTGTGTGGTCCACTTCGCGCTCTGCTACATCCTTTACTTCACACTCTGCTCACCAAAATGCAAAGTCTTCTCCAACCCTAGATTTTGATGAAGACTTTGCATTTTGGTGAGCAGAGTGTGAAGTAAAGGATGTAGTAGAGCGCGAAGTGGACCACACAGTGTAGCAGCAAAGCCCCAAAATGGACTGCGTAGTACATATACGACACGGTATATGGTCTTTGGAGCCGGTCAAAGCCCCTCCCTTTTTGTAAAAGAATACTATTTTGTAAATGATAAATGGTTTTTAACCATAGTAGCTTGCATTAGGGGAGTCCATACTATATGGACCATGGTATTGCGATGATATATGCCTCAATGTAATAGTATATATAAGGATGAATAATAGTAAAAATAATCATCATCTTATGATCTGGCTCGGTGTTATGGTTGTATCTTGTTAATATGTACTTTGGAAGGAAGGTGAGTGTCTACAGCTGAGTGCAGAAAGGCTTAAGTCGGCAGCTAAGTGCATGGACTACCGGTAGCTAAGTACGCAGGCTAAGAAATATTTTTTGTATAAGTTCTCTATCATAAGTAACCATTCTTGTGGACGTAGTCCCACATTGGGATGAACCATAGTAAAATTTGTGTCTTCATGTGTTTATTTTCTTATTAATTGTTGTAGCGTAGCAGTGTGTTACAATTGAGATTTATTTCTATACAAGTGAAGTTTTATGGATGTATATGATATGTTTTAATTGATGAATGTAATGTGGCAAACTAATGTATGAATGTGAAGTAAGTTATGAATGTTAAGTACAAGAAAACACAAAAATACCACATCACATCATCCCTTAAGGTTGCAGAAACCTGGTTCAGCATCCTCCATAGTCAGTTTGGGTGATATTGCGATCTACTTGGAGGTCGTTGCCAAAGGGCTACTGATTAAGGCTTTTTTTGGTGTGTAGTAAACGATTGAACCTGGGTCAGCCCAACCTAAGCCAACACCCTCATGAAAATTCCATGTAATAAAATTTAATAAAGGAAAAAATTATAAACACATTGATATAACACTTATTCCAAGCGTGATGTTGAGCAAGGCATCCTAGTGTGGGTATTCATTCGGTTTATTATGGCTAAGGAAATTGGCAAAGGAAATGACAAAGGCTTTGGAAAGGAAAAATGACATTTTTGGCACATTTATTTACGAAAATAATGGAAATGAGGAGAAAAGGAAGGTGAAAGGTCATAGGTTGCATGTGAGGTGGAAATTGAAGGAAAATAATGGACAGTGAAGAAAATAAACGCCTAATTGATAAAAAGCCTTCTAAGGATCAATTTGTAAACTTTTGTCAGTTCAATTTTTGGGCTCCCTCATTACTCTCTCTCTCTCTTGCACACTTAGAGTTTTCTTGGAGCACTTTGGCATTGGATTAAGAAAGGAAAAGAAGGCAAGAGGAAGCAATTAGTAAGAAAGGAAGAGTCGGATCAAGAAACTACAATAATATTCTTTCCAGGTATTGATTTGCATGTGTACTTTCCTTATTAAATTTGGCATGCATGGTATTGCATGTGGTTCTTTTGCTATTATGGCATGGATTTTGACAGACGTGACAATGTTTTCAGCCTAGTCTTTCCATTTCTAGAGAGCTATGGTGTGATGGGGTTATAATGTTTTGGTTGAGATGGATTTCCAGATGGATTTGAAGCTGAGTGAGGTGGATCTCTCAATGTAGAAAACATGGCTTAGTAACCTCTGAACTAGACTGCGAGTTGTGTTAAATTCATATTTTTTGTTGCCTCTTTGGGCCTAGGAATCCTTGCCGGTGAATGACGGGATATACGGTAAACACTAGAGGGTGGTTTCTTGGTTTAAGGCCTAGTGATTGCTAGATTAGACTATGGATTGCGGTAAAGCCTCGGGGACTAGGAGACAGAAAAATTGCTCATGGTGTAGGTGGACAAATCCAGTGGCATCCATGCTTTTTTTGGCTTACTGATTGGGTGGAGATCATGGTAAAACATGTTATTGCATGTTTATTGTGTTGACCTGGTGATCCAGGATGGATTAC
The DNA here is from genome assembly GCA_031772625.1 of Pinus tabuliformis. Classification (NCBI taxonomy): domain Eukaryota; kingdom Viridiplantae; phylum Streptophyta; class Pinopsida; order Pinales; family Pinaceae; genus Pinus; species Pinus tabuliformis. Next base: position 1,700,251,118 of record CM062819.1, on the reverse strand, counting down.
GGTAAATCTTGGTTTCTATTGATGAGGGTGAGGTGGTTTAGCCTCAGGATGCCCTAGTTTGTTCTTTTGGTTTAAGTCCCACATTCATGCTTGGAATATGACGTGGGGGTGATTGGATAAAGAGAGATTTGGCTCAGCGATTCTATGGTCAAGTGGAACATGCTAGTCCCATCCCAGTTTTGGATTTTGCATCATAAATATGAGGTTATTTCTCCTTGTAAATATATGAGTATTATATTGGTTTATATGTGGATCATATGACTTTGATTTCCTTGGTATTTCTATTGATATTATGTTGGTTATGTATATGTTTTATGACAATGGCTATGTATGGCTCTCATCATGTTTTTACTTATAAATGAATGAGCAATGTATCTATCACCTAATAGATGATAATGTAGAAAATTATATAAGGGAACAATGCTTCATAGTGATTCTCAGATAAATATGAGATCCCTATGCTTAAATATGTTGTTTACACCTATCGATTACATATTTGTGATATGTTTGACAAAATGTTTGTCATTTCTAATAGGGGTCTGGTTAAGGGCTTGATTAATTATTTTCATTTGCATCATTGTTTCCTTGTTATCTTTCTGTTTTGAAGGTGTCATTCAATTCTGGGCATTGACTTGGTTTTTGCGCCTAAAAAAGTGTCTCAAATCCCGGGGACACTAGCACAACACTAAGAAAAATAGTCCCTGGATGCTGGCATGCCTTGTCATGGGAGAATCCTTAGCCTCCTGGAGGCTGTCAAGCCCATATCATGGGAGCGTCCATAGGTCAAGTGGTCAAAAACTTTAGTGGGACCCAGGGGCTAGCTACTTGAGTGGTTGGGATGGTTCCTGGGAGTCCGCTAGTAGATGTGGAAGGTTTGTATTTTATGTTTCCATTGATTCCACTTCCTTAAGGTCACATAGGAGGTTGAGTCTAATCATAGTATCCTCTCATTGCATGTTTACCCCAGTTGGCCAGTTACTTGGGTAGATGTGGGAGGAGGGTGTTACACATAAAAATGTGTGCATTGCAATCGAATCCTTGAGATGCCTGCCTCTTACAAGATAGTAAAGCCACTAGACTTCAACATTTTCCTATTGGCCACTGAGTAGTTCAATATGATGTTAGAGGGATAGAGGCTTTCCATTGACTCATTTCCTTCACATGTTAGGCACTTTCCGCTTCGCAACTAATCTTGCTAGTTAATTAATTTTTTGATTACTTTAAATTATTTTGTAGAACTAGTAGTTTTAATTGTGGTCAAATGAATGAAGCAAATGTATCCTTTGACATTCTAAATATATTCTTAGCACGTAGTCTACTTCAAATTTTTCTAGAAAATGATGGAAATTCTAGCATGGTTTTGTTAAAAGGAGGCAAAAATTTTGGGAAATTCTAGTTATAGCTCCAAAACTTCAAGATTTTGGGTACCTCTGGGTTTTTGATGGTTTTGAATCCATTCCAACCATCAAAAACAAGATTCAATCACTCTCTTTGTCAATTTTTTGTTGAAAAAAAATCCAGATTCCAACATTTTTTTAACGTCCAAGGAAATTTGACACCTTGGTAAGGAATGCCTCTACTTAGTCCTTGTGTTTTAGCCTACTGGGCTAGACAAGCATAAGAAGGAGCTCATTTAATATTCCCGCAAGGCTGGAGGGACCAAATGGAGCAATTTGTTTCTTCTCTTACATTGAAATTAAAATCATTGGATTTTAATAATTTAGTTTTAGGATTAGAAAGCTTTCTATTCTCTGCCAATTTTTTTTTATATTTATTTACATAAATAGTTTTAATTTACCTAATATTTTGCAGTCAGATATTGACCTCATAGGTGTTTTTATATCTTTCAAATTAGTAATTATAATAAACCTAAACTTTTCATTTTAATGGATTACTAATAGTTTCAATTTATTGTAATTCTTTTCACATTTTATTATAATATGCTAGTGAAATGTGTAATATCATCAACCTTTTTACTAAAACATGTTATCTCAAGTTTCACTAACATTAAGTTTGATATCAATTTTTTTGTGTTAATTTAACATGTTATAAATATTCGGATATCTAATATTATTTAAAATTCCTAAAAGTGACCTTTCAAGTAACCATGATATTCAAATAAAAACATTTATATGGTAAAAAAAGAATCATAAAATATATAACAAAACATTTATCATTTTTATTGAAGATCCAATTCACTACTTACTAGGGATATTCCTTTCAATCTTTGTCTTGTTGTTCTATATGTATGGACAACAAGTCACCTCATGTTGAGGCCATGAGTCCACAATGATGTCTATCTTTCTTGGTCCCATTATCTTCACACAATAAACAAATACTTATGTTTCTAAATCCAACAACAATTTCAATCCATCAATTCTCTTTCTCCTCAACTTACACAACCGAAGGAGTGGGATCCCCTTCAGTTCCACACAATCCCTTAGGCTATCGCACTTCCTTCTAGGACTATAGTGCATGGTTGTCTAGGGAATTTGTCAATTAGGGACTCAGAATCCTTAGTGGCCCTAGGAGTTCTCATACGACCTTCTCAAGTACCTTAAGAAATTTTTCCAACATGAAACTCACTTATAGGAACATATCATAATTCTCAACATAATAACCAACCCAAGATTTTTTTCCCATAATCATGATGGTTCATGCTTTTTCCTAATGCTTCGTTCTCCTAGATGTAAAAATTGTCGTTCAAATTATTTTCCCATATACAATATGTTTGGTGCCCTTTCTCAGCACCCATTTCCCTCTTTGTGTCCAAAAATTTGTTTCTAAATATGGTCTTTTATCTTATTCAAATAAGATGTTACTCTCACTTTTTTCCATGAAGTGTGTATTCAACCCATGCTCTCATAAATTAGTGAGATGACTTTTCCTATGAGCCTATTACATGTATTAAATAGTTATTTTGATACTTCAAAGACACTAAAAATGGATGATTAGAAATGTGGTATTTCTCATGGAATCAATGTTACCATCCCTCACCTATTGCAACAAATAGTTCACTTTTATTAAGAATTTTAAAATGTAATTTACATAGTTGTACCCTTATATTGATCAAACTTACACAGTGACATTACAAATTACTTGATTAAAATTAGGATGTTACAAGATGTGTAATTTGTTAATCTCAATATGGAATTGATATGAAATATTTAAAAAAGAGTAATAAGAAAAAGGAATTCAATATCAACATTATATACAATGATATATACAATGATAATAGTTTTCATTACCATACTCATTATAATACATATGTCTCATTAATAAAATATTTTGCACTATATTATTAATTTATTATTAGCACAAAAGTATTTTTGCGTTGATTTTAGTGATAATACACTTCAAAATGAAGAGGAAAATATCAAATATAATAAAAATAAAATAAAATGAATGTGATTAACATATATATATATATATATGTTGGACACAAACACGTGATGAGTATATAGTACCTAGGAAATTATATAATGAGATATTTTAGCAAATGTTGTTTTAATTTTCTAAGAATTTTTTCCAAGAAATTGTATAAGTTATGTACTAACCTATCATGCATTGAGACGGATCTAATTCCCCAACATGAAATACATGTCTCAAGTTTTTAAAATCTAAAAAGAGTATTCACATCAATGGTATTAATCCCTATTGTAATATGATAGATCTATGGTTTAGATAGACCTAAACTGGTTTTATGGATCTTCATATTACTTAGATCAATCTAAAAATTAATGAAATTAACGTTCTCAACATTCATCCTTATACAATATAAATGCCTTGCACTGTTTTACGCTCTTTCTCATACACTAATTATAACTAGGAAACCTCTATAAAATAATATTTATAACATATAAATTGTTTAGGGTTGTAACGAATCGATACATGAGAGACTTATAACCCACTCGCTTCATTACCATGTATACTCTACAAAATTTATTTTTAATTCTCTTCTTAATCTTATATAGAGAGCTCTATCCTAGAAAAGGTTACTAGGCCTCAAATCTTGATGGAATGTTGTGTCTAAGCTCCTCTACATACTTCATTGTTCACTATCATTTATCAAACATGTTAGAATGGTATGTTGGTTGGATATATGGATTAATATGTTGGATACCTAAATACTAAATGGAATCACACATTCATAAAATAGAAATAATAAAAAATAAATATTGATAGTGGGGACATTGAAACATGTAAGGGTTGGATACATCTACTAATTTAAACAAAAGGAGAAATACATGTCCATGAATAAGAATTTGAAGCTAGTTATTCTATCAATAAAGATAAAGAGATGTATAAGATAATGGGGGAGTCTTTATTTAATGATCAGATGTGTAAACATAAAACCTAAGATTATACCATGTGTCAAAGGCCTTTATTATATGAAGGCCGAGTTTGTAGAAATAAGAATTTATATCAAAGATGTTATGTATGTTATGGTTAGAGACATGCCATCTGCTAGCCCCGAGGAAAAAATAATTTTCCTTAAAACTCTAGGTGACATGCACTTGACAAGAAAGTCATTGAATAAATTAAGTAGCTAATATCCATTTGAATCTTTTATGGGAAAATTAAAAGAACATATTAAACATTATCTTTACCTAGAACATCTAGGAGGTGTCGATGAAGCTAAGAAATATTATAATCATACTAAAACCATGAATATGGGTGTAACATCTTTTTTTCTAATCCCCAAGTTTGGTAATGTAATTAGAGGATGATAATGTTGGAGAAAAAACATGGATATATTGCCAAAAATTGTATGATGTAAATATTTTATTTATTTAACCTACAAGGATCCAAATTTATAGAAGGATATCTTGCTTGGGAAGCATGTGAGGGAAATTGGGAAGTTCCCCGTGTTCCATGAATTCAATATTATTATTGTTCCTTGAGATTTTTGTTGGTTGTTTAGGAACTATACCTAGGCATCTACATCAAGGTGGCCCTTGGGTCAGAGGGTAATCCATCATCAATTAAAAAAAATGGCTACTCATTGTGACCAAGTAGCAACATGTCATCAAACTCAATGGCTAGATTTAGATGGTAATATGCAAGATAACAAGGTTAAGGATGAGAAGGCAAAGGAATAGAATTTAAAGTTTGTAGTTTTTCTTACTATAGGCATATCCATTGGGCATGGAGTCTCAAGGAACAAAACACGAATATTATAGATGGAAGTTAGAAGAAAATTAGAAAAACATTGAAAAAATATTTGTTAGCTAAATGAAAAACTGTGGTTTTTCTAGACATTGATTAATGAATCCAACATAAAAAAAAAATAATGTTAAATTTAAACACAAAAATAGATCCAACAAAAAAAAGTTTTTTATGATTTATAATCAACGTAAATATACATATTCAAAGGTATTAAAAAATGCACAAGTTAAATATTAATTCCTTTATAATACTCTTTTTACTATATACATCTTATACACAACATAGAAATTGCAAAAGGATTTTGAAAAAAAAATGCGTGTACAAATCTTCAAGCACATAAGATAGTTGTTTATTTCATCCATCTATTGAAAATAACAAGGATGAAAGTAGAAAATCAAAACAATTTTTCTTACCAGAGAGATGATTCTACTGGAGTCTTCTAGCTCATATGTATTTTTACAAAGTCTTCTGCGTTTTCCTTTTATGGCCCCTCATGCTTTCAAATTATCCTTGAAATTCTAAACGGATTCCTCGTAAAGTGGATCTAGCGTGGACATATGTGCTTTCAAAAGATGAATCTCATAGATATGTTATTAGTAGGAAATTAGTAGGAAAATGGTGGTTATTACTGCCCAAAAACATTTTCATTAATCAATTATCAAAGTCTATCCATGTCTATGAGAAGTTGATGAAAAATTCTACCTTCTGCATTGACTAGTTTTTCATTTTCTTTCTTGTTACACGATTTCAAACACTTGGAAAAACAACCGGGAAGTTTCAACCTGAAGCGAAAATCACTCCTTGAGGAAAGTCATGGAACACTCATATATGGGTCCACACTTCGAATCATATGATGACCAATTACTATTTTCCATGTCGCAGCCAAGGAAACTTGCAGATCAAACGTGTTGAAGTGAAAAAAATTTTATGATAATAATGTTCTTTGAAATCAATTCCTATCCCATACTCTTGTAGAGAAAATTATTCATGTTTACCTTTTCAATCTTGACATTGTGACTGATTGCAAGAGCAGAAAGACAATAGACTGATAAGGGGCCAATAAAGGATGATTATGTTGCTTTCAATCTTAATCAATCCCTATTAATAAAAGAAGGTTCGTACAACTTCATGCTTGATGATTCAAAGTTTTATTTCAAGTTGAGAAGCTTTCCCCATCCAAAACTACCAAAAATTATTTTTTTCATAAAAAATGCTATATCATAAATGAGAAAAACTCAAAATGACAAAAAAATCCAACATCATCTAAGTTACTAAAACAAATGAACATTTCCAAACAATTATCTGACAAGGTTCTTCTTTTTTAGCTTTGAAAGTTCACCTCTAACGAGTTCTCCCCTCTTAATCTTAGCTAGCATGATTGTAAATTGATTATTTTCATACAATAAATATATTCTTTTGTACAAGATCAATTTCTAATCCCATCAACTATTATCTCATCTATTTTGGAGTTTTGTAGTCTCGAGAGCCTCAATCAAAACATTCGTATTTTCTACTCTAGGAATATCAATTTTGATATCAAATTAACTTTTATTTGGCCTCTCACCATCTTATGTGAATCAACCAAGGGGAAGTCTTGGCCATCAACTTCGATAATCATGATAGGATTCCCATAGTTGAGACCATAGTTAATGAGGTTTACACTTGTAAATTCGACAAAAAACGCACAACACTAATTTTTGTTCACGACTTGCCATGTCAAACAACAATTTTAGTAAGGATCTTGAATGGTTCTAAAATAGCACCAAGTGGGGTGGGGTGGGGTCTTGAAATAAATCACAAGCATTGATTCCTTCTTCATCTCCTGAATTCCTATATGTGTCTCTCTCTTTCCAATTAGTTAAGTTGCCTCCAACACATCCATTATCATAGGCTATTTCTTTTTGCAATGTTTTGTGATAAAATGTGTTGTTATAGAACCAAATGTGCATCATTGTTTCAAATGACAAGCTATTAACAAATAGATAAGAAACCATTCCACTGCCACAATAAAGATACCGAATTTATATTCTCCAAATGTGCCGCAATAACAAAGGGTATCTTCGATAGATTGTCCTTAAATAGCCTTCATTCAAAATAACATCCATACAGAATTTCTACATAACAGTCATCAAACAAAAAAAAATCTCCATAAGCACATCCTCTTTATTTTGCATGGACAACAATAACAATGAAACAACACAATTTAGCCCTTGACAATACTCAACACAAGAATCATGAAATGGAGTAAGAAAAAATAAGTCTTCATAGAGAAGCATGTCCTATTTAGTATTCAACCTAGTGTGGGTTTGAAAAGTATGAGCAAGATGTAGATAAAACATTTTGAGGTGATTGGAGGTTGGCGAATTTCATGCAAATGTTTTAAGGAGTGGAAAATATCTTGGTGGGGTCATTTTAGGTTATAATATTTGGCTCCATTGCGGATAACATAACCCTATTGGATGTTAAGAATGTGTGGACAAAGTTCCTGTCCTATTTTCTATGCAAATTAGTTCTTGCACTATAACTATCTCGAGGATATTTAGACCGTAAAGATTAAAACCAAATATGAAATCATTTTTTGAAACCATTTGCTTGAAACATTCTAATCTTCTAAAATTTCTCTAAGCCTATGGAATCTGAAAACTTACTCATTCTTCTGTAACTATAAAACTTCGGAAAAATCAAAATTCAAATGCTCATTTGGCAAGCTTATTGATGTACATGTTTCCTTCACTACGCTACTCAAATGTTCTCTTAAAGTGATATGAAACTTCCATTGAAACCATGAAAGAAATTATTTTTTGAAAACCTTTCTTTCACCTTTAATTGGCAAAAGGGAAAATTTGAATTTGGCAACCCAACATACATTTGAATCCATGCACATAATGGATAATTATTGAAAATCCCACTTTTGTTGATGATGGTAAGAAAACTACAACATGGTCTTTAAACGCACAAAACGATACCTCTTCTTGGTTAGTTTATCATTTTCCCATGTCATCAAGCTATCCACTTTCCTAAAAGAAGAACAAAATATATTTGTTTGACCTTTATTTAAAATTTCTAAGTAAGGTAATAGAGAAATATTCCCTTTATATTCTTTACAATATAGCTTATAGAACTCATTAGAACATAATAGATTCATTGATGAGTTATAAATAATTTGAAATTCATAATCAATTTCAAAAGAAGAGGATGCAATATGGTTAGTAGAATCTTAATTCTTATGATTCATTCCAGTCAGGAAAAAATATTGATCCTGTTTCAAAACTTTCAGATGCATTTATATGAGAATTGTGAAAAAGTACTTCTTCATGAAATGTAGCAAGAATATATCCTTCCCTGTCACAGTGGTAAGTATTTTGTTCAAAGTTTAATTAGGTGGGAAAATCTTTAAGATATTTCAAAAAATTAACTTGTGGAACAGAAAAAATGATATTCACTATACCTTGGTTGACTAGTATAAATTTTTGAAATTGTCAATTTAGAACTCATTAGTGATGCTTCTAGACGCAAGTTCTCTACAAAGATGAGCTAATCTTCATAAGGATTTGAAACCAAAGTTTAACTAACAAATTGATTATTAAACTCCCTTTGGATGCCCAAAGTACTACGAGGACTAATGGTAGCGTGTTTATTTGCGTGTGATAGATCTTCAATATACTCATCAATGAAATCATTATAATTTCTAGTCTTAGCAAAATTTTTAAATTCAATTAGCTCACGACAATATTTCAAAAGACGCTAAGTAGGATAAATTATATTATAGTAGGAATGAATAGTTGAATGAAAGTTTTTTAATAAATAAATAGTAGAATCAGGTAAAGATATCTACCATTTTCTGGCATCTCCATCTACAAACATCATGAATACGTTAGTTCACACAACTTCATGAGAAATTCCCAGATGATGTATAAATGAATGAAAATATTTCAAACGTTTCGCATGAATATCATCACTATATCCTCTAAATTTTGCAAAGTAATCTTTCAAACCCTTTGTGTCAGGCACGGGGTTAGGAAAAGTAACTAAATTTGATAAATCAAAAGGTGCATACCTTGAACCTACGAAAGTAGCAATTGAATTTTCCACTAAAATGAGCGAACACCAAAATGTGGAGTCGTTAGGTGAAGATGTATAACCTGTGTCTGATCCTTGTTACCGTCAAGAACCAAATCTAATTTTTATATAATCGAGCGAAATATTTTTTCAATTCTCCCCGGCGAAGATGCCACTTTGACATTGTTCCTTGAGAGTCTTCCCATTTGTTTTCAGAACTATACCAAGGTATCTACATACCAAACTTTGACCTCAATCTATCCCTGGGGTCAGAGAGGGCCCTCCATCATCAATTTCAAGAAACGAATACTCCATTAAAAAAGTAGCAACATTTTCATTAAAATTAGTGGCGACATTTATATGGCAATATGTAGGATGGCAAGGTTAAGGATAAAAATTGTAGAGGAATGGAATTTAATGTCTATATATTTTCTATACAAAATGCCTATTTATCAGAAATTGATTCTGAAAGAGTATAACATGAATATTATAAGTGGAACATAGAATAAAATAAGAAAAACCATATAATCTTAGTCTAACCAGGAGTATGGAAATATTTGTCAACCAGGTATGAATAAAGATGGTATTACTGGGCATTGATTAATGAATCCAACATAAAAAGTATTAAATATGAGCACAAAACTAAATCTAATAAACACATTCCTTTTTCTGGTTTATAGAATCAACATAAATGTATATATTTGATGGTATCAAAAGAGAAAAAATTAGACATGAATTCCTTTATAATAATGTAGTTATGGTATAAATTGTTTTCAAAGCATAGAAATTGAAAAAATATTTTGAAATAAAAAATATTTTTGATAATATTTGAAATGTCAGGAATTTGGTGTAAAATTGTGATTATTTCATTCATGTATTGGAAATAATATGATGAAACTAGAAAATTAAAACAATAAAAGAAAGAGGAGCAAGTCTCTTTTTGCTAGATAGATGAATCCAATTAAGTCTTCTAGTTCAATTTTCTTTCCTACGAAGAATAACCTTCCCCTCTTTAGTCATCTTCCTTTGCCTTTTATTCCTTCTCATGCTTTAAATTATCCATGAAATTCTCAACATATTTTTCATAAAGTGGATTTGGTATGGACATATATGATTTCAAAAGACAGATCTCATAGATATGTCAATAGTACAAAAATGGTGGTTAAAACAAACCCAAAAATATTTACATTAAAATCAGTTATCAAACATTGTCTCTATGTTTAAAAGTTGATGAAACATTATACCTTATGCGTGGACTACTTTCTCATTTGTTTGATTGTTCCACCATTTAAAAGACGCGAGCAAACAACCAGGAAGTTCCAACCTAGAGTGGATATTATTCCATGAGGCAAGTCATGGACCATTCGTATATAGGTCCACACATTGACTCATGTAACCATTACTATTTTCCATGTTGTAATCAAAACAACTTACATATCTAAAATGTTTAAGTGAAAATAAGATTAAGATAATTGTGTTCATCAAAACCGTTGTCTATCTCATGCTCTTGCTGAGAAAATTCTTCATCTTTACCTTTTCATGTCTGACCGATCTTGACATTTTCACTAGTTACAGGAGGAGAAGAACAATATAGTGATAGGAAGTAAATGAAAAGATGATGATGTTTCTTTCAATATCAATAAATACCTATCAATAAAATAAGGTTTTGGTGGTTTCTTGCTTTATGATTCAAGGTTTTTATCTCAGGATGAGAAGCTTTCTTTGTTTAAAACTAGAAAAAAAATCAATTTTTTTTTGTGAAATCTGCTATACCATAAACAAAATTATAAATAATAAAAGCTCAAATTGACCAAACACCCAACATCAGCTAAGGTTTTAATTTTTGCGGCCTTTGAAAAATATAATTACTAAATTAGTTGAACATTTGCAAAGCATTGTTAGAAATGGTTCTCCTTTTTCATCTCTGAATGTTCACACCTGATGAGTTATCCCCTCTTAATCTTAGCCAACATGATTTAAAATCCCTTAGCATTACTCAATTCATATATTCTCTTTTACATGATATATTTTCAGCCCCATGAACTAATATCTAATTTCTTTTGGGTTTTTATAGCCTCCATGGCTGCAATCAAAACTTTATTTTTTGATACTCTAGGAATATCAATTGTGATATCAATTTAAATTTTATTTAATATCTCACATGTTCCGGATCTCAGGGGGGAAGCCCCTAAGACCCAAAAAATTGAAATTCCAAAAAAGAGCAGAACACACAGCAAACAAAACCACAAAGAAACTTTTTATTAAAATAGAGAACAATTGTAAAAGCTACATTGTGGTGGACAATCTATCCTTTTACAAAATGCGACTGGTTACTTATAACCTTTTTTAGTTACAATACCATGGTTAAATTCCATGGGTGGGAAAATACCATGGGTGAATCAATACCATGGGTGGATGCCTCTTACAATACCAATGGTAAATTCCATCTGTGGATAAATACCCTAGGTGGATGAATACCATGAGTGGATGCCACTTTACATTCGGGTCATTCCTCCCCCCCTTAAGAAGAAATGGTCCTTATTGCATGAAGTTCCCTCTTGAGAAGCTTTTATTGAATATGAAGAGTCATTGAAGAGAAGGGTTTTGTGTGGTTAACCCATAACTGTGTTGAACAAAGATCTGAGTATAGAGATACCCTGTAATGCTTATGACCAATTGTGATGCTAACAGTGTGCAGCCTAACAAATGAACTTCGATGAAGCGTGGGTTTGTGAGTGACCTATAACCATGAGAAACAAAGATCTAAAGATAGAGATACTGTGTAATGCCTATGGCCAACTATGATACGAATAATGTGTGACCCAGAAAATGTACTTTGATGAAAAGGGTTTTGTGCAGTTGACCCATAACCTTGAGTTTCCTGGTGACCTATAATCATGATTCTTGTCACTTTTCTTGGTAAAAGTATGGTTCCTTATCTAGTAGATTCTTTTGTCTAATGAGATGTTGTAAAGACTTCTTTCACATTATTATTTTTTATTTTTTCATTTCTTTTGATTTTTTTCTAGCAATACACCTTTTGCTGCAACTTTGTTGATAACTTCTGCTATAGGCGATAAAATCAAATTTCATCAAAGACCCATTTGAGATATTGAATATATATTTCCATTAATATAAGACACTTGAACTTTGATGACCTATGGAGTGATGAAATGATTCCTAAAACTCATGGTATGCATGGTCGTGCATTGTTACAGACATGTGTAACTTCAATTGCTCATATCTCTCAAATTGGGAAATGAAATAAAATTCAGTGAAAAAATATTTGAGATAATAGAAAATGCCTTCAAATGATCTATCGTGCACCTTCCAAAATAATCTATGGATGTCGTAGAACCTACATGAAGTTTGCTAAAGATTGTTGCTTTGCGTTTCAACCATCATTGTGCTTATATGGTGGCCATACCACCATTGGAAAGATGATAAATACTTGAAATGAGGCTATCCAAGATTCTATGTGTTGCATACAATTTTTTAATTTGTGTCATGGTTTTATAAATCTACATTAATAAAAAATGTAAGAATACCAAATGAATAGGACCACAACGGACACCAAGCGTTTGTAGAGAAACATGGGTTGTTGTAGAGGTCATAGAGCCTCTATTTTGCAGACCAATGGATGTAGTGAATCCATGTAAAAATGATCCTATAATGGTGAATGAATATCCAAGGGTAGAAAAATCTATAATACTTGTGGGCCAACTTTGATAGTTACAATGTATGGCCAAGAAAATGGACTCCAAAGATGAAAAAGGTGGCTACAGATTGCCACAATACTTTGAAACTGAAATATGCCTCAAATCTTCATTCCCTTGGAGTCATAACATACTATGATACCATTGATCTAGATCTTTGGGGGAGGCCCCCAAGATCTAAAAAATTGAAATTCCAAAAGAATAGGAGAACACATAGTAAACAAAACTACAAAGATCTTTTTTATTAAAATAGAGAATAACTATAAAAGCTACATTGTGGTGGACAACTATCATTTTACAAAATGTGGCTTGTTACTTATAGCCTTTTTAGTTACAATACCACAATTAAGTTCCATGGGTGGGTAAATACCATGGGTGAATGAATAGCATGGGTGGATTCCATTTACAATACCATGGGTAAATTCTAGGGGGTGATAAATACCATGGGTGGATGCCACTTTTCATTCAGATCATCACCATATTAAGTGCATCAACTAGGGTATTGTTTTAGTCATCAACATCGATATTCATTATAGGTTTCACATAGTTGGGCATAGTTAATGAGGGTTACACATCCAAATTGAAAAAAGCACCCAAAATACTAATTTTATATTCACGATTTTTCATCTCCAACAACAATTTTTTTGGTGGGGGTGTCTTGAATAGTTTTGATATACCAACAAGAGGGGGCTTGAATCTATACATCAATTGCCACATTGCCCAGAACAAAACCAATAGACCATTCCATAAGACCCATCCTTCCTTCTCTAACTATTGATCATATTGGGGGGGGTCCCAAAATCAATTATAACCATCAATTTACTTCTTTGCTGCCTTAGATCTAGCCATCTCCAACTCTGCCACGATTGTAGATTATTGCTTTTGAAAATGTTTTCTGATAGATGTTTTTGTTATAGAATCTAATTTGCATAACTATTTTGAATGATAGTCTCTTCACAAATAAACAAAGAAACTATTTCTTTACCATAATAAAAATATTAAATTTATATTCTCCAAAGTGTGTTGTGATATTAGAGGACATAACATTTTTTTTGCATAACAACCATTGAAAAAAACATTCTCCATAAGCATGGCCGACATCTTTTTCATTTTGCATGACTAACAACAACAATGAAACAACACAATTTAGTCCTTTACAATACCCAACATAAGAATCATCAAAAGAAGTAGGAAACATGCACTCTTCACAGATCGTTATGTGCCTCTTCGGTTTCCATCCTAGTATGGGTTGGAAAAGTATGAGAAAGATCCAAATAAAACTTTTTGAGGCAATGGAAGATTGCTGAAGTTTATGCAAATTTTGTGAGGAGTGGAAAATATTTTGGTGAGTTTATTTTATGTCGCAAGAGTTCTGATCCCGTAATGTTTCCTAAGAAGTTACGAGGTAATGGGGATGGAGGTACTAGATCCACCCAATCCTAGGACACATACCTCATGACAAAGCGATTTTGACTTTGCAGCCCAAGAATGAGACTCAAATTTTTGTTGTGTAAGACAATACTTGTGGGGAGAAAAAATGAAGTGTTGAATTAGTTTTGGAGGAGAAATATTGTGGCAATTAGAGATAGAGACTTGAAATTTCTAAGAAAATACTAGAACCCTTCTCAACATGTCAACCAAAAACCTATAACTTTATGAACCTGTAAAATCTATGAATAGAATCTTGACTGCTGAGTTAAGGCCTAAGTTATGGTAGATGAAGAAACTAATGAGAGAGCCATCTCCCTAAGTAAGTTAGACTGAAAGGAACTATATTATTTGTTGGTTTTTTTTTTTTTGTGCACATGAAACACTATAAAGACGGAGGATCTTCGAGGGAACTATAGGGAGTGGTGAGGGGTCTCCCTTTGTGTTTTGTAGGCCCTTAATAGCCATGTTTAATTGTGTATTCATTGCAAATAATAATATTAATTTAATGAGAACTTTATTGAGTTCTTGATTTTTTGGAGGTTGCATCAAATCATGATTTCCATGTTGATTTCCAAAAGTGGTGATGTAGCATAACCTTTTTTTCATTTCAAGGTTAAAATTCCAACATTGTTTAACCATGACTTTAAAAACCAAATATCATGACTACAAAAGATATGAAAAACCACATTGAAATGAAAAAGTGGTGAATCAACATCACCTCTTTTTTCTCAGGGTTGTTTCAAACATTTTTCAATCATAGCATTGAAGGCCAAATATCATGACTATGAAAGACAAGAAAAACACATAAAAATGTAAAAGTGATGATGCAACATAACCCTATTTTTTTAGGGTTAGAATTCAAGCATTTTTAACCATGACATTAAAAACTAAATACCATGACTACAAAAAAGCTAAAACTTGCACTTAAAGTTTGTTTAACTCTCTTTTTTTTTAATATTTGGGTTTTAATTGTTTTTCAAATTTGTCTAGCTTTTATTCTATTTTATTTTTGCAAGGAAAATTACCAATTGATATTATAACCTTAACCATTAGTACCATCAAAAATAAAAATCATAAAATAGACTATAAATCTATAAATAAAACTAATTTTTTATTATAAAAAAATTGAAATATAAAATAAAAAATAGTTAAAAAAAACTTTAAAAATTAAAAAAAAAATACCATAAACCAACATTCCAAATAAAAACTAGTAAAAATAAAAACTAAAACTAACAAAACATTTAAAAAATAAAATAAAAAATTAAAAAAATAAATATTTTAAAAAAGTCATTCATATATTTTTAGAAATTTATAAAATAAAAATAATGTTTTGAATTAGGAAAGTTACGAAACTTAAATTTAAATAAAATATATTAAAATTAATTAAAATATATATAAATAAATAAATAAATAAATTTAATTAAAAAATTATTAACATAATTGAAAAATTATTTAAAAAACAAATTGTATTACAGCACGATGTGTGTGTTTGCGGAAGCCTCAGCCACGGGGCTGGCCAGACGGTCAACCGCACCACATGGCTACTTGGATGGTCACGCGGCGGAAGTGTGGTGCTGGGCACCAATCGCAAAATGTTATTGGGCATGTTGTATGTGAGTGGGGGTGAGGCCTTCACTATAGGATTAGCCACGCATTTGGCTGCACTGCTTATGTGGGTAGTGCAATTGATTTTTTGGCCAGTGCCATGACAAACAGATCAACTCGTACACACTCACATCGTGCACAATAATATTTATTTTTTAAATTGTTTCATTAATTTATTTCTGGTGTCTTCTTTTAAACTAAATTTATCTGTTTTTTTATTATTTTTTATGATGTGTGGATTTTTCTTTTCTTTTTTATATTTTCAGTTTTATTTTCATCTACTATTATTATTATTATATTTAGTATTAAGCATTCAATTTCGCTTTTCACTACATATTAATTTGTCTTTGATCAAAAATTTATTTTTTCAAAGTTTAACACTGGGAATTCAATTTATGTTATTTTTATTATTATTTAAATTTATTTATTTGTAAAGTGATTAGTTGTTGTTTTATTATGAGTGATGTTTAGTAACTTCTATTTTTCTATTAGTTACTATTATTTGTGTTTTTATTTTATTTCTTTTTTATTTAATTTTGATTTTGATTTTTTTCCTTTTTCGGTTATTAATTTATTCTACATATATTCAATTTAAGATGGCAAATTTTAAATAGGAAAAAATAATTAAAAAATATTTTCCATTTTTAAAAATTAATTTATAGTTCTATTACTTTTTAATTTGAGTTGTATTTTTTTTGGTCTTTTTTTTTCTATTTTCAATTCCAATTCCATTACTGAGTTTTTTTTTTTCTTGTTAATTTTTATTTGACTTTATTTTTTCCTTTCACCTTTCTATAATTTTCTTTCTCAAGAAAGAACTATTTCTCTTTCTTATTTTCAATTCAACTAGAAACACTACCATGCATCCTCCTCTTTTTCGCCGCAATGTTCTCTAACATTTCCTTTTCCGTTTTCCGATTAGTTTCCATTTCCTCCCAAGTTTTGTTGTTGTTTCCCAATTTCTTAAACTCGTGAGGTTTCCAATGCTCATGGCCACTATGAAATGAACCTAAATTTTCTTGCATTGTCCTTTAATGCTTGAGACCATGACATAAAAGCCTATCACGCAATTGTAACATAACAATTTGTTTAACTTGTTTCTAATTTAGATATTGGATTTTTGCTGGGCATTTTTTGTTTCGTTCGTTGTTAAGCAATTTTTCCATAGAATATGTAGAGTAGTTTTCTTTGAAAAAAACTACTACAATGTTATCTATGGAATTTTTGATGATTTTATTAGCGATTTTTCTTCCCTGGTCTACAAAACATGACAATACCATATGCAATATTTTATTGAAACATGAGGATAAATAATTTCTTTCATTTGTTTGTGTTTAAAAAATATAAAGTTATGTTTCATTTATTTATTTTTTCAAGATTTGCAGGATTGTGATGGGAGTTGAATTTGCAAAGTAAGCCTATGGTTTATTTTCACTTGTGCTCATTTAGTAAGTATAGATACTCTTTTTCATTTATATTTTTTCAATTCTCGATTTTCACTATTGTTCCATGAGTATAAACTTTTGTTTGTATTAATGTCTATCATTATTTTTAAATATAATTATCTATTTACATAGTTGAACACATTGGTATTTAATTCACTAATCCATTTCACTCAATAAAAGTTCTTTGCAGTTGATCATATTGATATCTAGTTTTCTACTCCATTTCACCTAATAAAATTTATTTGTTGTATATAATGTTTCTCGTTTAATATTATAGTATAGGATAACTATGTGTTGCATAAATTATAATTTTCTTTATAGTTAAAGTTAGTATATTAGGATTGAATAATGGAAATTATAATTTGAGAGATAACAATAAAATTTTTGTTCTATAGATTCTTCATTGTTATAGACACAATTATATTCATCTCTATGTCAATCATGTACAAAGCTCATGCAAATTGTAGGAGACAAATATTTATGCAAAACAAGTTTACTCAAATTCACATCCCATTCAATTAAAACTATGTTTGTCCATATCAATTTGAACAAAACAATACCAAAGAAATAAAATTATAGAGCTTCATTATAGCAAATGAGGTAGGGTGCTCACCCAAAAACAACACTTTAGCACAACATTTTCACTTTCATCTCTATTTTTTCATAAGGCTTTAGTTTTGTGAGCAATCTAGACTTCAATTTAACTATATTTAAACTAAGCACTAGGTACTAGCTACTATGTAGCACTTGTTTTTTAATTAAATAAGTTTTTAGTTTTAAATTATATATATATATATATATATATATATATATATATATATATAAATTTATTTATTTTTCTAAAACTTGTTTTTTTCTTTTTAAATTTTGTATATATATATATATATATATATATATATATATATATATATATATATATATATATATATATATGATTAATTAATTTATTCTTAGATATAGGTTTATTGGTAGTTTTTATTTGTTTTATTACTATTTTTCATATATATTTTGTAATTATTGTTCTTTTTAATAAATTTCCATAGTTTAGTAGTTTTTTTTTTTTTTTAATTTTTGGTTTTAATTCATCTTCATTGATATTTTTCTTTACTTTTTTTGGTTTTGAAAACACATTTTCATTTTGTTATTCAATTTGTTTTCTTTTTGTTTTTGGTTTTTTTTTTCATTTTCTTAATCTGCAAAACATCGTCTTCTGAGACAAAATGAGTGGGGGGACACGCTGGGAAGTTGCATGGTGGGGGGACTATCACCATCCCACCAGGCCAAAGGACAAGGGGACATGGTAGCACACCCCTGTGATATTGTTTATTTATCCAAGCTGAATAATACGAACCATCAGTCAATTTAGGATGTAGTCGAAACATAGTGGCCTATCAGACATTCCAATTGTCATTCGAGTGCTCACACGTGCTCTCCAGTGGGGGAAATTTATTGATGGACTTAGGTTTCTCTATCTATTTTATAATTAGCACTACTTCACCTAGAATGGAGTGTTATTTTCCTTTTGAAGTAGTCAGGACTTGCAGTAGAAGCTTCATCCACAACTTGCCTACACTTAGTTCCTTAGTGCTTTAGTTTTGGAAACAACAATTTCCCCATCTAGACATTCACCATCTTAGGGAAGTAGTTCAACCTCCCATTCAATTGCAATGCAATAATGATGGTATATTCCTTCCAACTTTTATTTGATTTCCCTTTGGAGTTCATTCTACTTTTGTAGGTTCGCGAGGATCCTAGATACTCCAAATCTTGGGATTTTCCATTTTTGGAGGCTTCATCTACATCACAAGAAACTGTTGGGTATACGACCAAATAGTCCCACATTGACTAGAAGTGGGGAGGATCATGGGTATATAAGGATGGACAAATATCTCCATTGGTATGAGGCCTTTTGGGGTAAGTCCAAAAGCAAATCCATGAGGGCTTAGGCCCAAAGTGGACAATATCATACCATTGTGGAGATATGTGGTGTCCAGAGTCCTAACAAGTGGTATCAGAGCCATGCCCCGAAGTTAGCCAAGTGGATGAATCCTCGGAATGTTGAACGAAGGTGGCGGGCCCCGGTAATATCACGATGGGATCCGTGGATGAGCTCGGTTAGACAGGCGGTGTGCTCCGGATTCTTCATGAACGTGTCCTGGCCCCAACACGGTGAAGAGGAGTTGACCTGGGATAGAGCAAGCTCTCGAGGTAGGTGGTGCTCCATGTAAGGCGTGTGCTTCCAACGCATTGGAGCAGAGAATCCTGGTTGGTAGAGAGTGGACGGATGGATAATCGTTTGAGGGCAGGCTCGATGGTCCTTTGTTCGAGGGGAGGATTGTTGGGTATACGACCAAATAGTCCCACATTGACTAGAAGTGGGGAGGATCATGGGTATATAAGGATGGACAAATATCTCCATTGGTATGAGGCCTTTTGGTGTAAGTCCAAAAGCAAATCCATGAGGGCTTAGGCCCAAAGTGGACAATATCATACCATTGTGGAGATATGTGGTGTCCAGAGTCCTAACAGAAACAATCCATATGAGTAATCTTGTTGGTTTTATCCTAACTCCTAGGCATCCTTTGGGCCTTCATTCCTTTACTCACCCTATGAAATCCTGTCAAATCCTATTGTCACGAACCCGTTCTCCATTTTTCTCCTACTATTATTATTTTTACTATTCATGAGTTTATTATAAACCAAATGTACTCCTTACATGTCTCTAAGGTTTTATACCATGCTATGCAAGTTAATAAAACCCAAATAAACATCATTATAACCAATTTCATTAAAATATTTCCGCTAATGTTGATACTTATCATTAGCAATGGAATATCTTATGTATATTACTTATCTTTAGCAATATAATATATTACTTATCTATTGGCCTATTGGTTCAAAGGTAATTAACGTTGTTTCTTTTTACATTACCATGGCCCTCTTGTAGTAGTATACAAGGGATAACTAACATAAGCCAATAATGGTTGATATTTGTGCGTGAATTATGGGAGGCCACATCTTCACTATTTAGGTGGTCCTCCACGTGATTGTTAGATTTTGGTGATTGTGAACGATGGAGATTTGGTTCCTTCAATCCCATGGTGGAGGTTACATCACACAAACCCTAACCCTTCATTTTCGAGTTTTTTTCCTTTCCCATTTGGTCCTTTCCATCTTGTGGTGGTGTCATACTCTCATTGTGCCACCATGAGAGTTTTTTTTACATTGGAATCAAGGTTTTCTACGAGGTTGAATGGCAGAGTTACCCTTCTACATCTCAATGTTTTTCCTTGTGGTTTATAAGTAAGGTTTTTATTTTTATTTTTTTCAAGGTTTTCCAATGCTTGGTTCCTATCAAATCAGTATAAATTTCTTTACTCTTATCTATTCAACTAACTTTTTCTTCCCTTGTTTCATAGTGTTTTTAGGCATACGATGAAGCAATGTCCTTGGTAACCACTTGGTAAGAAATCTACCTCAGTACGCTCTCCAAAGGTGATTTATTTTTAGTTATGGAAGTTATTCTCCTTTTGGTCGTTAAATTTACCCTTGGGTGCGAGGCAACCCTTTATCACATAATGTTAATATTTTTATTTTTATTTTCTATTGTCCATAATAGTTACACTTGGTGATACAAAGATGAGTAGGCATTCTTGGCATGATTCCCTACCTTAACAGATACTCTGGTAAGCATTTTACTCAATCCATAATCTTCCTACTATCCCCCCCTTGATTAAATATTGCGAGGTTTCAAGGAATGGCGAAGTACTTTCTTGCCATAATTTATGTTTCTATTTGTGGGTCGCTACAATTTATCACTATTTAAATTGTTACTTACAATTCATAGGTTAACACATAGGAAGAATATTGCTTATTTTATTTTCAAAATCTGAGGTAGAATTTCCCTTTCTGATGTTGTTGTGTAATTTCTAGTCTTGATGAATTCTTTGGAGGTTAATACTTATGCTCACACATATGCATTTCTTAGTTTTGTGAATGCAACTATGTCGTTTCTGGGACCAAGGTTTCTTCACCTAATCCAAGATATGACTCGCACCACTAGCTCTGTGTTATAGACATTTTTGGGCACTGCAACCCCAATCATATATGTCCATAAACCAAGGGCCCCTAAGTCCCTAAAAGTGTTGTTCCAACCCCTAAAAGAACAAGGTCAACTGATTATCATCTCCCAGAATTTCTCCATGAAAAACTACTGAGAACTGGTCAAAACTGGACCATCTCACCTGCTCCATGGTCAAAGTGCGATGCATCCCACCTAAATGCACACAGGAGGTGTGATGCATACTGAAAATCCCTTCTATGGGGTGCGATGGGCGAGAGTGGACAAATGGCAGAGTCAATTTGCGAGGTGGATGATCATGGAATCTTCCAGAAACTTCTCCTCTGACACTTGCCTCTCTGAATTCGCCCAGGGATGACTAAGAGATCATCAATCTCCAAGTGTAATCAAGAACTATTAGAGAGAGGACACTAATCAAATCTCAGAAGCTGACTCACCTCCCTGCAATCATCTATATATGGATCCCTCATCCAGAGATCCAGGAGGCTGGAATTTTGTATCTTGCAAAGAAGTGCTGTAGGTTTCTTGGTGTAACATCATAGTGTTGGGTGATCTAAGCCTTTTATGAGGTGAAGAAGGGCTTTCTTGCTGAGAGGATGACACTGGGTCAGAGCAATCCTCTCTGCTATTCTTGATATTAATAAAGCTATTCAAGTTTTCCTCCACATTCTTGTATGATTGATGATATATGCATTTGTGTGGTCAACATATATCTGGTCCTATATTGTTTGTGATAGTAGATCTCTGTTCTTGGACAGTGTTATGCTACTTTGATTCCACAGGTGCTCTTTGAAGCTGGGTAGACGAGGAAGCGAGTGGCAAAGATCTATCAGAAGGGAAAGGAATCAAGCAAGGAACCAAGCACAAGATAGAGGTTGGTCTCCTTCATTCCCCTCTTCTCTACTTCTCATAAAGGAAAATGAAAGTAGTTTTAGTTTGTTTGTTTCTAAGATAGCTACCAGTCTTAGTGGGATTAGCAGCTCTGCATAGACACTGTATTTCCCGATAACACTCTGGCCATGGTTATTCAGGCCGTTCCTCATCACGTTGCTTGTGAATCCTTGCTCTGTTTTGTATCATGATGTTTTGGATTCCAAGATTTCCTCCATCTACTATTAGAGTATTATTAACAGGAAGCTTCTTTTGTTTCCTAAGAAGATTACATTGATGGGAAAAAACCTATTTCCAATTAATGTATATTGTAACATTGGGTCTAGCCTATACTACGTATATTTTCTTCTGTTAAAGGATGGGCTCAAGAATGTATGTTATGGGGGATTCCCCAAAGTTGTTTATGTTAATTATGTAACTATGTGTAAATTCTTATTCATATGTAGAGATAGAAATCTTCACAGTCATTACTTTTTTGTTGGTGTGGTAATCTTAAACTATGTACTATTCCTGAATTAGATTAATAATTTAATCTAATTTTACTTTCCTCATATTTTCCTATTTTCTTCGATTATGGCTTCAGTCACTATAAAACACATGTTATTAATGGGTCCCACTGTAAAGTAACTAAAGGTCTTTTTCTTTTTATTTTTCCTTTCAAAAATGGCATTTAACTTTTAAAGAAAAAGAACTATTCTCCTTATTTTCTTCCTATTTTTTTTCTTTTCTTATTCTTTCTGCACTAACATTCTTCTACTTTCTATCCTTGTCCTGAACCATTTTCCCCGGGACAGCAAATCCTTTAGCCTTCACGCAAAATAGTGATGGTAGGAGTTCTTATGTTTGTTAATTTTGTTTTATCTAAATTGTTTTGCTACGTCTTGGCTAGAGGTTGTTTTCTTGCTTCGGCTACCCGAAACTTGTATCGATTGGTAGTATGATATCCTTTCATCCATAAATACAATTCACCAATCCGTACAGTGACTTGAAAATTTTCCATTTCTCTGTATACCAGCACCTTAGTTACTTGTGATATCTTATGAATGATTTTTTTTTCAAGAATCGAAACTTGTTTAGTCCTTAAACATTAATGAATTTCTTACAGCAAACATTCTATGGTGAAAAGATTGCAGATCATTACGCCTTGTATCTAATTTACTTTGTTTTAGAAAAATAATTGGTAAAGAATATTTTTTCTGGCAAGGGTGTATTACTTTCGAACTCCTCCAGCTAGAAAATAAACTTAGTTGTGTTCTAACTTGGGCTTGTCAATAAGAGCTAAGCTATTTTCGATGTGTCACTCCTGAAATTAATATCATGGAATTTATCTTGTTCCAGATTGGTATTTGTCTATTTTCACATTATTTGTGTCATCTCAAGAATTGTAATGTATCTGTCGAATCCTAGGTTAATGATGATCCTACAACTATATGCTATTTGTTTCTATTTCACATTCTCCGTGACTAAATTAAGTTACTCAATTTTGTGTAGCAGAGATAAATTTTCTCATTCGTTCATACTTGGTGATTCCTTGCGGTTGAGTAATAGTTACTTGTTGATATAATTTGAAATTCCTGTTATCGAAATATACTTAGTTATTTGAAGCTATATATATATCTCGATGGGATGGTTCGTGTTTAACAAGGGATATTCTATATAACCCTGAGTGGATTATTCTTAATTCTACCATAGCTCAAGCTTTGATTCCCAAAATATCTTTTTAAACCCACCTCCTTTGGACCATATAGTTGTAGTCCTACTGGGCCATCCCCCTTAACTTTTTGTACCAATCTACTAATTATCACTTGAACCTTCTGCTATATCTTGTATCATCAAATTTTCACCGTAAACGTTCTAAGGTAGTTGGTGTAATGTAAATGGAATACTCACTCAAGTCAGTGTTCCCTACCCTCTCATCCTACAATAGCACCTAATTCTAGTGATTCAGGTCTACTTTCAATTTCTACACTTTCCAAAAGGAATTATATATATATATAGATATGTTATTATAAGGTGTTTCCTCACAACCAAATAATACAGTAGCCTCTACCTATTTTTCCTACTAAATATACACAGTCATAATCATATAATACCATAACAAATACATAGGAATTAATCATCTACATAGCTGAGATATATAGGTAGACAAACCACTTAGACAAAATAAATAAGCATATTCATATGTATCAAGTGTGCCATCCCTCTAATATTGTGTTTTCATGCACATGAAATTAATTCAAACTCTTTAGGTTCACCAATGATCCACCAATTCATTCAAATATTGAATGTAATCAGATGATCTAACTGTGTCTATGGCTAGAAATACACCTGGGAAAACACACTATACTCCCAACTATGAATTGATCCACTAGTTTCCCCGAAGCTGAGATATCCTTGACAATGGAATCGACCCCCTTGAGTCCCAAGTACTATATTTTATAATCTCCTTCCCTAGAAGATTTTTAGCGGTGTCTCGCATTTTGGGTTTGCCAACCCACTTGCCTAGGCTTTCTTTCTTTTCTTCTTTTTATTTTTTTGGAAAAAATTATTTCTTTTTCCTTTAAAGCTTGACTTTCTCTCTTGGGGCACTTTATTCCACCCATACTTAGTGCCTTTATCCAACTAAGTGATTTAATATATATGTATCTCCCATAATATTAAATATTGTCTATTTCCTCCTAGGGATTTTAGGGGTCATTTAAGGGAATATTTATTCTGATCTCATCCACTGATAATGATTTCCAAATCTTTGCAAGAATCTCTTAACTCTAGTGTTTCTTTCCCAAGTAAATTCCAACTTTTTATTTATTAATAAAATCTATTTATTACATCAGAGTAACTTCGTTGTTCACATTCATTTCAAATCCAACATGGGTTTCTAGCAATCAAATATAAAAATAGTCAAGGTCTAAAAATAACAAAACATTAACATAAAGAAGAAAGGGGTATTACTTCTCCCCCACCCCCTTTTATTCAACACCATCCTCAATGTTCATTGTCCAATTGTTTCCATTCTGAAATAGTGTTGGATAGGCCTCTTGCATCTAATTCTCTATCTCCCAAGTAGCCTCCTCACGGGTAAAGTGTTTCTATTGGACTTTAACCTGATGGATGGCTCGATTTCGGATCAAGATATCTTTATGATGTAATACGTGAAGTGGCTCTGCGAGGAAATCCATTTTGGTTCCACATGTATCAAAGTCCAATCAATTATGTGATTCATCATGGACACACTTTTTTAACAAAGATACATGAAAAAATTATGCACTTTAATATTGCTAGGAAATGCCAATTGATATGCTATTGGCTCAACTCTGACCAAAATATCAAAAGGCCCATAAAACCATGCCATTAATTTGGTGCAGTTCCGATCTTTAAGGTACCTTTCCCCAGTTTAACCGTTAATTATACATGATCTCGAACATTGAATTCCTTATAAGTCCTATTTTTATCAGCATAACGTTTTTGTTTATCTTGTGCAGTTTTTATGTTTTGTCTAATTCTTCGTACCACCTATTCTATTTCCTATAGTGCATCTAGTCCCAATATTAGTGTGTCTTTCAGATAACTCCAGCTGAGAGGTGTGTGGAATTTTATTCCATACAACGCTTTAAAAGGACTCATTTTTACTGAATCTTGGTAAGTATTATTGTAGGCAAATTCTGCTAAATGTAGAAAATATTCCCATTTAGCAGGTTTGTTCATGACATACTTTCTTAGCATGTCTTCCAAAATCTAGTTAGTTCTCTCTATCTATCCATCAGTTTGAGGGTGATATGCAGTTCTAAAATTTAGCTGTGCCCCCATACCTCCAAATAAGGCTTTCCAAAATTTGGAAGTGAATTTAGAATCTCTGTCAGACACTACCGTCTTTGGTATTCCATGTACTCGAAAGATCTCCATAAAAATATTAGAAATATGTGATATTCCATATGTACATTGTATCGATATAAAGTGTGTTTCCTTTCTTAGTGTGTCTACTACTACCATGATGGAGTCATGTTGTCATCTTGTTTTTGGAAGTCCTATAATAAATTCCAATGATATCACTTCCCATTTCCATTCAAGAATGGGGAGTAGGTTTAATAGTACTACTAAGTGTTGGTGTTATACCTTCACCTGCTGACATTATAACTATTTGTACAAGTACTCTGCTACCTCTTTTTTCATGCCATGCCAATAGAATTCCTTCCTTAGTGCAGTTATCATATTTTGATATCCTGGGTGTCCAACATATGATTTCTTATGATATTCATCTAATATTATCTATTTTAGAGAACTTACATTTGGAATATACAATATATTTATGTAAGTTAGCAATTTTTATGAGTTTTCAATATAACTTGGAATTTTTGTCTATTGCAATTTACGCTGAATTCCCAGATAATTATGATCTTCTTATATTGAATTTTTTTATCTTTTCCATGAAATATGTACTAACACTGCTAACATATACTCCCATTAGAGCATGTGCATGTCTACTTAAAGCATCCGCTATTTTATTTTCTTTTCCTTTTATGTTTTTAATATCAAATTCAAATTCACTAAGAAAAGCCATCCACCTAGCTTGTCTAGCATTAAGATCTGATTGGCTAAAAAAATATTTCAAGGTGATATGGTTTATTAAAAAGGTGAATTTATTTCCTAGTAGGTAGTATTTCCACATATTTAGATCATGCTTTACAATAGGCAGCTCTAAATCACATAAAACATGATTATTTTCAAGTGTTTTTAGCTTCCTAGACACATAAGCTAGCACTAAATTTTCCTGCATCAAAGCTCCTCCTAAGCTTTCCAAACAAGCATTTGTACACACATCAAATTCTTTATTTTGGTCTGCAAGTTTTAAAATAGGAGCCATTGTAAGCAAATGTTTCAATTTGTCAAAACTTCCCTTCTGTTTGGTTGTCGACTCAAACTTTATCCCTTTCTTTTGTAAGTATTTGATAAGATAGGATAGTTTATAGGACCCTTCTATGAATCTTTGGTAATAGCATATAATGCCCATGAATGATTGGAAAACTACCACATCCTTAGATGTGGTTCAATTAAAAGTATACGTCACCTTATCACGATCAATGGAAAGTCCATCCTTTAAATAATGTGGCCCAAATCTTATATTTTTTCCTTATAAAACTCACATTTACCAAACTTAGCATATAGTTGATGTTCTCTTAAATTTTGTAGTACCAATCTGAGATGTTCCTTGTGTTCTTCTTTATTCTTGGAATACACCATAATGTCATCGATAAATACTAGCAAAAATTTATCAAGGTACTTATTAGGTACATTGTTCATTATGCACATAAATGTTGTTGGTGCATCAGTAAGGACAAATGGTAACACTACAAACTTGTAGTGACCATATTTGGTTCGAAAAATATTTCTTATGAATGCTTTCATCCTTTTTTCTCAACTAGTGATACCCGATCCTCAATGTTTTTTTGAGAATATGGTTTGCCCCTTCACTTGGTCAAACAGATCATCAATACGAGTCATCGGGTGTTTTTTTTTTATATATTTAGTTTTCTTAATCGCTGGTAATCGATTCACATTCTAAATGTGCCATATTGTTTCTTGACAAATAACAATGGATCACCCCACGGTGAGATATTAGGTCTAATATAACCTTTATTGAGTATTTCTTGTAGCTGCAACTTCAATTCCAACAATTCTAGAATACTCATTCGATAAGGTTCTCTAGACACTAGGATTTATTTTGGTACTAGATCAATGGAAAAAGATATATCTTTGCGAGGAGGTAAACTAGTATCTCCTCTAGAAGGACATCTTGAAATTCCTTAATAATGGGCAAGTCATCTAATTCTTGTTTTCTTGGTTGTTGTTCCTTTGCCTCAACATACACTACAAATAAATGAAATCCTTTCTTGGTGCCCTTTTTCAATTGTAAGGTTGATATTTTTGTAACTCATATTGGTTTCAGTATAGATTTTATTAACTGAGTTTGTCCCCCATGACTTCCACAACTTATTGTTTTTTCTAAGTAGTTTATGACAACTCCATGTTTTTCCAACTAGTCCATGCCTATTAGCACATCATAGGACCCTAAGAGGAGTATATTTAAGTTTACTTCTGTGGGACAACCATTTAAATTAATAGAACACTATTTCACTTAACTAGTTAGCCTCTTCTTTGTGTCAGTTTCCAAATGTACCAACCATGCAGTCTTAAATTTTTCAATTTTTAGTTTACATTTTTCCACAATTCGAGGACTAATGTAACTTAAACTAGGCCCCAGATCAATAAGGACAAAAACAAATTGGTTTGAAATAGTACCTTCAATATAGATCATAATGGATTCATGCTCTGTATGTCTATCCTCTAGCACTACACTTATTCTCAGGATGTTTCTACCAATATCATTCATAGTTGTTGCCTCGTGGACAAGTTGAATGTTTTGAATATATATGGGATTATGCAGAAAATCCATCAATATATGGGGTTCACGGCACCCACAACACTTCAACAATATCTCTCTTTAACCCCATTGGTATTTTTGTTGTTCAAATCCATGGGTTTCGACCCAGTTTGAGATTGTGTTGGCTCGATTGAATTTCCCTTACTAGATTTCTTTCGCTAGTGCTCCTTTCCAAAAATTTTAGAATAAGAAGGTTTCTATCTTTTTGACCCCATTGTATATTTTTTTCTTTCCTTACCTTGCCAATTTTTTGAACCTTCTCCCCTATTCTTAAACTAGTGATAACATTGTCTTTCTTTTCTTACTGTTTCATCCATCATTTTAGGATTGTCGAATTTAATCATTTCCTTGTAAGGGGCTCATAGGAAATTCAAAAATTCTTCTACCATGGTTTTCTATTCTTTAATATAAGGGACATACCATAACAAATTTTTGAATTTAGCCACAAACTCATCCATAGTTAAGTGTCCTGATCTTCACTCATGGAACACCTTTTCTCAATCGTCATCATATCGTTCATTCAGTTGTCGGGACTTAAACTATTTTTGGAACTCCTCCTAGGAAACTATCTTTTCTTCCAATGTATGTAAAATTTTGACCTCTTCTCACCAGAGAGAAGCTTTTCCTTGCAGCTAATAAATGGCCAATATGGTCTTTAGATTTCTCTCATAATCATAAAATTGAAAATACTTGGTCATTGTGAGTATTCAGGTCTCTACATCCCTCTCCTTTTCCCCAACAAAAGTAGGGGATTTTATTTTTCTGAACTCCCCTTGGAGTTCCACTTTCTTCTTCCTTTTCTGGGTTTTTGGATAAGTTTGTCTAAATAAACCACAATTTAATACTTTTATGTTTGAGTCTCCACCATTTTTATTTTCAAGAGTTTTTTTCTTCCTCCATCCTCTCTTGTTTCTATTATCTTGTGACTGGAATTTTTAGTTAGGTCTCTAATCATTCTTTCTTTTTCTTCACTTTCCTTCAACAACCTCTCATTGTTGGTTCTGAGATAAACTAGCTCTTACTGTAAACTCTTTACAATCTCCACAACCTGATTTGTGGGTGTATTAGTTCCTATTCCACATAAATTGCTTCCTCTTCCACCACAAGTGGATGGGTGTCGTCTGCCATTTCAGGTTGTAACTCTGCTTCACTGGAATACCTTATAATCAACACAAACTAGTATTAGCATATCAATTCTTAAATTAAATTTCCAAATTCTACACATAACTATTTTTCAGTATGGTGGTTCCCTGTAGGCCCAGTTTTTGAAACTTCGCTCTGATACCATATGTCACAAACCCATCCTCCAATTTTATTATTATTATTATTATTTAGGAGTTTATTATAAACGAGATGTACTACTTATTTGTCTATAAGTTTTAATCTCATGGTATGTAAGTTAATACAACCCTAATAAACATAGTTATAATCAATTCCACTAAATAATGTCTCATAATGTTGATACTTATCATTAGCAATGGAATATAACGCATATTACTTGTCTTTAGCAATACAATATATTACTTAAATATCGGTCTATTGGTTCTAAGGTAATTAAGGTTGGTTCTTTTTACATTACCATGGCCCTCTTATAGTAGTATACAGGGGTACCTAACAGAAGTTAGTAATGGTTGATATTCATGAGAAAACTATGGGAGGCCACGTCCTTGCTGTTCAGGTGGTCCTTCACATGATTTTTAGAATTTGTTATTTGTGAATGATGGAGATTTCGTTCCTTCAATAAAAGGGTGGAGCTTACATAAAACAAACCCTAACCCTTCATTTTGAAGTTATTCCCTTTCCCATTTGGACTTTTCCATTTTTGGGTGGTTCCATACACTCATTGTGCCACCATGGAAGTTTATGTTATGTTGGCATATAGGATTTTTGCTAGGTTGTGTGGCAGAGTTACCCTTGTACATCTCAGTGTTGTTCCTTTTCAGTTATAGGTAATATTTTTTATTTTTTTCTCAAGGTTTTGCATTGCTTGGTTCCTATAAAATCAGTCTACATTTATTTACTCTTTTTTGTTCAACTAACATTTTCTTCCCTTGTTTCAGAGTGTTTTTTGGCATACTTAGAGGAAATGTCCTTAGTAACTACTTGGAAAGAAATTCCCCCTAGTACGCTCTCCACGGGTGATTTGTTTTTATTTTATGGAATTTCTTCTGGTTTTGGTTGTTAAATTTACCATTGAGTGACAAGAAACCATTTTATCACATAATGGTAGTATTTTTATATTTTCTTTTCTGTTTCTTATAATACTTACGCTTGGTGATATAGATATGAGTAGGTGTACTTAGCGTGCTTCCCTACCTTGAAAAATAATATGGTAAGAATTATACTCAATCCATAATATTCCTAGTATTCCCCCCCCCGAAATAAAATCTTGTGAAGTTTCAAGGAATGATGAAGTACTTTCTTTCCAAAATTTTTGTTCCTCTTTTTAGGTCACTGCAAATTATCACTATTTAATTTGTTACTTAGAATCTAGAAGTTAATACATAGGATGAATATAGGTTAATTTATTTTTATAATTACACGTATAATTTCCCTTCCTAATGGCCCTGTATCATTTCTAGTCTTGAGGAATTCTTTAGAGGTTAATACTTACCCTCATGCATATGCCTTTCTTAGTTTTTTGATTACGAGCATGTTGTTTATGGGACCAAGGCTTCTTCACCTGATCCATGATATTACTTGCAGCACTAACTTCAACCATGGATATACAATTCGTTCCTCATCACGTTTCTCATGAATCCTATCACCTTGTTCTGTACCATGATGTTTTGTGTTCCAAGATTGCATCTATTGTCTATTAGAAGATTATTAAGACGAAGCTTCTTTTATTTCCTAAGAATATTACTTTTAAGGGGAAAACACATTCCAATCTAATGTATATTGTAATAGTGGATCTAGCCTATATTGGGTATATTTGCTTTCGTTAAAAATTGTTGGCTTGTTAGGGCCTGACCCAGGTTCAGAAGTGATTTAGCCAAACAAATCCTGAAACTACCGGTCCTTTCGGCAATAGTCCGTAGAGCGCGGACGGAGGTCTCACCCGAGGTAGTATGGGAGGGTGTTGGAACCAGGTTTCCACACCATAGGGATGTCTTAATGAAGGCTGGGAAGTTCGCGAACCAATCCTGTGCGCTTGCACTGCTCTGCGTAGCCGTCTACCCTTCACGTAGCTCTGTAATGAGAACAAAGAGGTGTTGTCTAGGTCCCTTTTCCTTACCCTATTATTATTATAGATTTGACTTAATTTTGTGGGCCTAGTATTCTTATCAATCATTCAACATTCATAACAAGTGTGCACAATCATAGACTGCAAAGAGATGCATAAAAATATAATAGAAACCTAAACACACAGATCTATGAATGGATGCACAACATTTTAGAATAAACTTAGCTTTTATTCATCTTTTGTTCCATTATAATCCCAACTCCGCCCTGCGCACTCAGCTGCAGGGGTCTGCGCACACGGCTGCGAACTCTACCAGGCCTCTGCGCACACGGCTGCGAACTCTACCAGGCCTCTGCGCACATAGCTGTAGAGCCTCTCCTTACTACTACAACCCAAGACTCGGACTTACAGACTCAAAATGAAATCCTTATCCTAAAACCATATTACTTTGGATCAAGATTGAAAAACTGAGTTCTACACTTAGAGCCTCGCTCTATTTATACATTCCCATGGTCCGCGGATCATGAGTAGGCTGACACATTCTATATTAAATTACAATATTTTAGGGCGAACAACCATAGACTCTCGTGCTCCACTCTCGCATTTTGAGGGGTCTTTATGTTACATTGACCAAAACTCGGCTTTAAGCCCCAAAAACCTGCTATGGGGGGATCCGCTGCCCAACAGACCCCCAACACAATCATGGTGACTTGTCCCAAGTCACTCGGCTGGTGTGGTGATCTTCATGTGGAGTCCATCCAACAACTTCTACAGTTTGCTGACGTCTTCCACACATTCCTCCACTGTCCGCTGTATCAGTTGTGCGTGACTCTCTGATGCATCATTGTTAGAGGCACCTTCTTGCCTTAGCGCATATGTATCCTACATCTGGGCGAGCTTTGCCTCGATGGTGATGGTGACTGTGAATGCTTGCTCGAGCCAAGGCTCGATGCGTGATTTAAGCCCTGCTTATTTCTTGCATGCATGCCCACCTGTTCCTTTAGAGCCTGGGCCTCCCTCATCTTGGCCAATCGCTGAGTCAGGGCGACTGTTTGCGTGGTCCCCCAGACATTTTCATAGGCTTGCTGCAACTCCCACGGTTCTGTCTCTAACAGTTTTAGTGTTTGGTCTTCCTGTAGTGAAGTGAGCGTGAAGAGGGATTGATCCAACAATCCCGTACAGTCCTGTACAACGTGCTCTATTACTTTCAACCTTGATTGAATGGCATGGTGGCACTGCTCTCTGACGTCCGGGCATGCAAAGGGTTGCACCCTCAGTCGCAGCTCCATGATCTGCAAGTTCAGCTCCAACTAAACCTTTGTGGCTTCCTCCCGGGTCTTGTGGACTCCTGCTGCTATTTGGTGAATCTTTTCCATGGTGGGGAATGCCACCAGCACGACCAACTCCGGTATGCGACTACAGGCCTCCTCCACGGCCTATTCTAATCCTTGGTTTTGTGCAACCAGGTTGTCGCGCTGTAGGCTGAGCTGTTCTAAGTTTAACTTCTGCTCTCTCAGGACTTGGAGGGCGCGGACCTCCCTGGTGTGAAGCTCAGGAGTTACCCCATCCTGCAATTGGTATAGGGTTTCTCTGGGAAGGGCAGTCAAATTCAACCCCCAGCCCCTCATGTCATCCTCGGATTCTGCTAAGACTATGCCTTTTGGTCACACCAAAGTGTTCTTTGTGCAGGCACGCAACATCTGCTCAGCTTCAGATGCAATTTCCACAAGGTGTGCTACCATCATTCTTGGGGGTCGCATTTGTAATGCATGCAACTATGCTTTGAGATCACCCAACACAGTTGTCTACTCCGTCATTAATTCTGCAAGAGCATCCTTAGTGACATCGTGAACTAGTTTGCCATTGTCAAAAAGGTCTCCCTCAGAGGTCTTCATTACCTTTGTCTTTTTCCTTGCGGTTGGCTTCTCCTGGATGTGCGACCTCTTAAGTTGGGTCAATTTTGGTGTAGGGTCTATGCGTTCCTCTATCTTAGCCTCCCCCTGTATGTCCTGTTCCATGGACCTTTCCTTTCCTTGCTTGCTCTCTTCGGTGGGCGCGGTTGTGGTTTCTACCATCTGCACTGTCGCTGCTGCCTTAGCCGCCTTCCGCTGCGTGGCCGCTTCCTATTCCTGGTGCTTTCTCTCCACCAGCTTCGCGATGCGCAGCTTGGTTTCCTTCTTCCGCTGTTGTGCTGTGATCTTTTCCAATTCTGCCAAGTCCATAGCATGCCACTCCGGAGACCATACCGCCATCACATTGAAGATTGCATCATCTATTGCAATGAACGGAAGCTTTTCCCACGTTCGGGCTAGATCCTTGCGCACCCGGATATACATGTTATGCATATCGACCTTAAACTCTACTGCGCTTTGCAAGCTGTTATATATGGTAGGGGACAAGCGCGGCCTATGGTTGATCCATGTTCGTAAGCTCACCTCTACGAATGCCCAAAACACTTTTATCTCACAAATCCTCGTCGCGTTTTTCGTTGCCCAGAGCGAGGTGTACCTCATGGCCTCGGGTAGGTTCCTCTCAATGGTGGGAAACTGGCTGTCCTCCGGCAGCTCCCCTACAACCAACAGGATGGATAAGAGCAACCACGTGTAGTGGAAGGTCTTACCCTACTCCTGGGCCTCCCTACAATTTGTCAAAAACTCATCACAGAGAAACTACGCCTAGTTGAATTGGACCCCCTCTGCGCACTACTCTACCAATGCAATTACAGATGCTGGCACCTCGTCTGCGCTACATTTCCTCATTAGCTTGCTAGCCAGTAGTTGGGTGGCTGCATGCACCCCTTGGTCCTTGACACTCGCTATTACATACCCTCACTTCCTCTTCTCCAGCTTATATTTGGCCTTCATAGCTTCTGCGAGGGCCAAGTCGCTGTTGTTTCCTGCTATGGTCGCGGTGTTGTTTCCTTTGATGGGTAGCCGAGAGATCCAATGAATTAAATCGACTAAGATGGGAATCAACTCCTCTAGCTAGAGATATCCATCATGTACTAGGCACAGTAGCTACCGAGTGACAAAAATTGTGATGGGCGCACTCTTCGTGGCCTCCAGGTCCTTCGGTATCTTGGTTGTCCCCTTCCACGGGGGGATGTAGCGGGGTAACTTTATCGCTGAAGGTACTTGGGAGACATTCTCCTCCTCATCGTCCTATGCTTCTGTTTGGGCGATCAGTGCTTGCAAATATTCCTCCTCCTCCTCTATTTCAAAGGTGACAGTTTTGCCCTTCTCTGCCATTGATAATTTGCTAAACCGTGGGTTCTGTGGTGATAATCGGACTGGCCCCATTGTCTGCCTATCTTTCTATGGTCACGGCATGCGGGGGCACTTTGGAACCTATGGTGTAGCTACCGCCTCTCCAGGATCCTCCTGGGTCACACGAGGCTCTAGGGTAACTTCCGCGAATCGCACTCTAGTTCTTACAGTTGTCATCGTTTCTACACTGGATTTGTTCAGTTGCATACTCACAGGTGGCAAGGTAGCCTAGTGCTCAATGCTTTGTACTAATTCAAATCTTAAACAACAAAGTGTTGCCTCATGGCTACCCTAAGGGATTTTATAGTAACGTTTAAATTTGAATTCGACCATTCCCTCCACTTCTGAGTCATTAATACCTTCTTGGTGGCAGATCGTCCCGAATCTAGCTCTTAATTCCTGTCTTAATGGCCCGTTGCCCACTCCTTTCTGCCTTAAATTGGACCTCTTGTCATGAACAGTGACATCAATCGTCACCTCACAGCCTACTCGCGCAGCAACGCATCCCCTTATGCACAACCATGACCCCTGTGACAGCTCTCCTGCAGACTCGTTTATAGTCCCACACCCTCTTTCAACTGCTTGGAGCACTAAGACTGTGCATCCTACAGATACTCAGGTGGTCACGCCCCTGGTGCGAGGCTTCTATTTTCCTGCTAGCCCGGGCCGCGGGCACCTTTCAACTACCCTTGTGTTTGTTAGTGCATCGCATTCTTCTTTGTATGGTACGCTCCCTTGTTTAGTAAGGTGCAGTCGCAGCCATAGTAGCAGGGTCGCAAATTCTTCTAATGCAGTAGTAGGGCTGTCCAGACTTTGTCCCATCGTGCTTAGTTTCTTGGTGCGACCTTCTTGCACAAATTCGAAGTTCATTTTGCTGATTTATTCGTTAAATGTGATGCTTCTCTTCCTCAGTCATGCCCAATCTTCATCATGTTCACAAAGTTTCAAGCTCCCTCATCGAATGGATTCTTGTAACTACCTAATTCCTTTACCGAGGGCCTCGCGTCCTAGACCAACAGTGGGAGCTGTGGTCTAGGGATTCTTCTATGCTCTCCTAGTTTCATCTCTTCCTGTTAGTGTTGGGGTCATTTCTGTGTTCTGGCTTTTTTTTATGGCCCCACAGGGCCATCGAACCGCTGGTACGTGTAGGTCCCAGTCAGTTCGTCTCGCCTGGTGAACTTTGTTCATGATTCCGCATAGCTTTTTGAATGCTCCGTAGTAGAATATTTTTGGTGTGTGTCACTGCATCTCATTTTGATGTTCAATCCTTAGTCTGGGATATGTTCGCATAGCACACGTCAACAACCATCGACACAGGTGGGCACACAAACTACTTTGTCCTAGTTGTCAGGCTCTTGTTTGATGCTAGAGACTTCCAAACCGCCAGTGCATCTGCCTTCTACATTCATGCCAGTTTCCAATAGTCTTTTGATGTGTACTCCACCATCATGAGGGTGTTGCGTGCAACGCCCATTCCAGTGCACCATACCACTGCTGTTCTGGTACTGAACTTTCCAATTTATTTAAGAATTCATCCACTCCTATTACCCCATCATATATTGGCAGTTCGCTTGCTTCGGTTCTCATGCACTGCATCGATCTAATCATCGTGTTGCAGGTCAACATTGTCACTTCATGCAACTAGTTCTGCCAGCGTTCTATTTCTTCATCTGAATCCGAAGTACATGAACTATTGTGCTCAGATGAGATTATCCCATCTGCAGTCGGGTTCACTTGATCTTGGTCTTTGTGGAGTACTAAAGAAGGTATGTTTTTGGCAATTATTTCAGCATCTTTTCATTAGAGCTTACAAACCTTTTGCATCATGAATTAGGAAAACGATAAGGGATTGTAATAAAACTTGTGAGATTAATGTGCAAAATGAAAACACTGACAATTGTCATTTTCTTATGCAGGAAGAAGGAAAAACGAAAAGATGCCATTCCAAAGGAGAGGACAAGGACGGGTTAACCGCTGTCCCTTTGACGGGGAACCATATGCAAACAAGGCAAAACAAATCAAAGCGAATCAGCCCTGGAAAGGAAGTGGAGATATCGGCTCGGTGCAAGAAAGAAAAGAGATAACTGAGGACTAACAGTTCGGCGAATCCCTCAGGATCCCTTGATCCTGAGGGATCGCTGCTTTAACTATTTTTTGCACCTAGACATCTCCGCCTTCACCATTATAAAAGGGGCAGCACTGTTAGCTCGAGGGGTTGGTCGAGTCTATTATGTTTTATGTAATTTCTCTTAATATTGAAACTTTGATCATCGAGTCTCGTTGAGAACTGATCTATTGTAATTCCGCCTTATGCATTAATACAAACTTGGTTGCTATTTCATCTCTGAGTCTGGAATAACTTCAAGCGGTCTACCCCTGGAGGCTAAGGGTCCGGCCCTGGAGGACACTTGCTCCTGTACTATTAAGTTTTGGTTTATGCGTGGTTTGCTTATCAGCGTTATTTGGTAATCTGATGTGTTTTGTTAGTTTACATCACATGCTGTGTTATGTTTAATTCACTGAGGTTTCTAAAGATAGAACTATTGTATTAACTCTGCAACGTATCACTACTCTTTCAAGTGTTGGTATAATACTGTCGGTCTTTACAGAATATTGTTGTTGTTCAATTACAGAGCCTCTGTGCTGTGCACTTACTCATTGATATTGCAAAATTCATCTTAGCGATTATGTCCTCGTGATTGCTGAGTTTATAGACATTGTTGTTCCATTCTGAAATACAGTCGTACTCTTTCTAACTGAGATTGATAACTGGATCAGATTACTATTAAGGTGTTCCTTGTGTATGCGTGGTTTTCAAGCGATATTCTATAATCCATCATTAATCAGTGTTGTTCCATTCTTGTGTGCTGTTCGATTCATCCTTCAAGATAGAAGATTACTATTTGATTTCCGTAGGACACAACCATTGTATTCGATCTTGTAGACTAAGGTGTTACTGCTTGTTAGGCTTAATTGTTGTTATAGTTTCTTGGTTGCTGTTCCATTTCAGGTTTACTGTTCTATTTCTTATTTTTTGTTCCATTTCTTATCTGCCGTTCCATTTCCTGTCATTTGTTATTTTGGTGTGAAGAACGATTTAAGGCTGTAGTGAGCATTGACATTTACTGTCTGGCTCCCAGATCCACGATCTGTTCTCTGATTTCTTTTAGTTTCATCAGTTTACAAAGGGATGAGTTATTGCTACTGAACCCTTGACTGATAAATTGCTTAGTTTTCTAAATGTGTGGTTTAATCTTTTGAAGTAGTTTGCTGTAAACAAGCATCCATTTACTCTTGTATTTTTAAGCACGGTACTACTAGCATTACTCTGGAAAATGATAGCCTCAGACTAAGACACTCTTTGAAATAACAAAACGTTCCTAGATTGAAAAACTAATGTGAGGTAATTAGTGGTGAAAGGGACCCTTTTTATAGCTTGACATTTTGGCGCCGTTGCCGGGGAAAGAGTGTAGCCATTTGTTTCTTTCCAGAGTAGTGTAAGAACCTGTTAGGGAAGAATTGGGATTTTAAAAATGGAAGGTAAGAACCTACTTGTGGAGCATGTAACAGCTCTGCTCCCCTGCCTACTTTCCTACATATTTGTTGCTGTCTTGTTTGGGTAGAATCTAACAGATGATTTGTGTGCATGACTAAGCAAAAAAAGCTAGAAAAGAATTCGAAACCTCTACCCAAGCCAGAAAAAGCTAAGGGGCCGGTGACCCTTGGCCGATCAACCTTCATAGACGAGATCCTCAAGAAAGCAGAATCTCAGCCTTCAGTAGGACCCAGAAAAGTTATTTTTCGACAGCCTACTAGTTCCCTTTAGGCCACAGGATCACTATCTGTAGCCTTTGCTAAGGTGCATAGTCAAACTGAAGAGCAGGAATTTCAAGAAATTAAAAATTCTACTCCAGAACTATTGCAAGAAGGGAATTTCAGCAACCTTTTTGAAGGAGGAGGAGAGACAGGGGAAACTGAGGAACCGAGGTCTCCTCTTGGGATAACTCAGCCATTGAATAGCCCAGACAAGGGAAGTGCTACAAAAATCATTGTTGAAGAAACTCAATCTCCTTAGACATTAGGCACTCTCATTATCCCAGATAGAGGAAGTGCTATTAAAACCATTCCTGTTAAAGCCATTCCCTCTCAACCTAGGAATACCCTCCTAGATATCCTAGAAGGTTATTGGCATATATTTGACCAAATGGCTCAAAACTAGCCAAACGCCCAAACCTCTACATTACAATACCCCATAGTGGATACTGCAGCAAATGTGCCTATGAAAGCAATCCCTCTTCAACATATCCCTACATTCCACGGTCTTACATCAGAAGATCCGGATGCATTTCTATTTGAGTTCGATGTGCTGTGTAGGGGATATGATTACACCACAGACCCCCAGAAACTAAAATTATTTCCCTCTACATTAAAAGGGGTTGCCTTAAGATGGTTTATGGGATTAGGTGGCGGGGTTATAAATAACTGGGATCAAATGAAAGAATATTTTCTAAAAAAATATCAAGACTATTGCAGGTCTAGAGAACTGAAGGACAAAATATTCCAGATGGTAGCTAGACCAAATGAAACATTAGAGGAGTATGTGGAACCTTTTCAGTATAATCTTCAAAGATCTCCTTATGCATCACTACCTTTACCTGATAATGTGTTAAAAACAACATTAATTAGGGGCATGAAGGAACAATGGATTCAAACATTAAACATTATGGGAAAATGAGATATTTGTCAGGAAAATTTTTCTGACATTACTGATTTATGTATTAAGAGCTCGAGAGGCAGCACAAGAGTAAAACCGGTAGAACATGACCAGTTTGTAAGAGATAA
The DNA here is from genome assembly GCA_031772625.1 of Pinus tabuliformis. Lineage (NCBI taxonomy): Eukaryota > Viridiplantae > Streptophyta > Pinopsida > Pinales > Pinaceae > Pinus > Pinus tabuliformis. The sequence goes on along the minus strand of CM062819.1, from coordinate 1,700,210,987 downwards.
CAAAATTTCGATAGAAGGAGTAACGCGTGCAGAAATTGGAAATTTATTGGAAAATTTTAAAACTGATATACTAGGGACGCTAACTACACAACTTGATGTTATGCAGGCCAAACAGAAGCAAATGGAGGCAGAACAGAATTTGGCAATCTTCTGTCCCTGATGCAGGAAGAAACATAGCCATAAGGAGTGTCCACTAGATGCAGTCCAAACATGCGCCATCTGCACAAAAGATCACCTTACGGAAAGTTGTCCCTCACTTCCCGGATTAAAAGCAGTATATAAGGAAGTAGAAGAAGAGCCAAAATCAGCGTATTTGCTCAACCATCGCCGTCAGTGGCAGCCGCAAAAATCTGTTATGTTTTCGGACCCAACCTCTTCTTTTCAGTCTCCGTAGTATAATGCTCAACAATATAATATGTGGCAAAGTCAATCCCAACCCCCGTTTCCAAACTAGTCACCACAGTCGTTTCCTTCATCAACCCCGTGGCCTAATCAGGCAAGCCAATCTAGTTGGTCGAATTTTCCCTATGCCCCACCATATTGGAAAAATAATGCATACCCACCACAAGGGACTCCCCCTCTTTACAAAGTTCATCCTGGCAGAGAAAATGGCAAAGTCCGATGCATCAGCCAGTAGGAACCATGCCGCTCCCTCAACCTACACCACCAGCCTTACAACAAAACCCCCAGTCTAATCTGAGACCACAACTCCCAGCCCAACCCAACCCCAATCCAAATAACAGACCAGTCCAATCTGTCCAAATAGTAGAAACATCATAAATAGAAACTGAACTGAGGGAGTGTAATGATCTTCAGCTAAGATCCGGGCATATTATTGACACTGAGGGAGATAAGACAACCCATGTTGAAAATCAGTTACCCAAAGAACACCTGTCACAAGAAGAGGATGTGAACAAGCAACAAACTCATAACCAAGCAACCACATCCTCTACCCCGTTCCCAAAACGATTAATCATACCTCGACCTACACAATATCTTGATTTTGACATTTTGGGAGAATTACACAATTTGTACATAAAAGTTCCATTCCTCCAAGCCATTCAAGACATCATGATATATGAAAAGACTATCAAAGAATTGTGTGTAAAGGAACCAAGGAGGAATGCAGCAAACAATCCAAGATTCCAAGTAGTTGGCACTCTATCTGACTTATTATCAGGAAAAGAAACACCCATTAAATACGAAGACCCAGGAAATCGAATAGTCACTGTCCAAATTTATGGTCAAACCTTCCCTAATGCCTTAGTTGATCTAGGAGCTGCAATCAACATCTTGACAACTACTACTTGCCAAAAGATAGACATTACATTTGTAGAACCCACTTCTACCTTACTAGAACTAGCTGACCAATCTGTGGTTAGGCCAGAGGGCACACTACATTATGCCATGGTATCTGTTGACTCCTGGGAATATCTGACCGATTTCTAATAATAAATCCCAAAAGCCGACTTGATGGACACCCATTGATTTTAGGTAGACCTTGGCTTGCAACTACCGATGCCTATATTGGCTACTGACAAGGCAATATGACCATAACGAGGGGAGCGAATATCAAGAACTTAGCCTTATATCCTCCAGCACAGCCAAGTGTCCCAATGGTTAAAACTAATAAGCACCCTGTATCATACCTTATTGATAACATTAGATCTCCATTAACTATACAAGAGGCACTTGATTTTAAAGATCAGATAGAGGACGATGCCATTAATAAATTTATTAGTCAAACAGAATTCAGATCCCGCACACAGTGTCACATGATAGAGGCAGCATTCGATAACGAATTATAAGAAGATCCCCTTAAAGATACGCATGACCAAACAATACTTGTTACCTCTGTTGCGAATAGAAAAATTGTGGAAATCAAACCGAGAAAAACCTTAAACATTAATGCCAACCTCACCTCCGAACAAGAAACGAAGCTCATCCATTTGTTGAGGAAATATAAAGAAGCATTTTCATGGGACCACCCTGATATGAAAGGAATTGACCCCCAATTATGTACACACCACATTTACATAGAAAAAGATGCGAGACCTATTCGCCAGCCTCAGAGGAGACTTAATCCTCATCTGAAATATGTGGTAAAAGCTGAACTTCAAAAATTTTTAGATGTCAATTTCATCTCCGATAGTAAATGGGTCTCTTCGCTTGTGGTGGTACCAAAAAAGAATGGGAAATGGAGAATTTGTGTGGACTACAGAGAACTAAATAAAGCAACACAAAAAGACCACTTCCCTCTCCCATTCATTGACCAAGTATTAGACACTTTGGCAGGAAAGAAATTCTTTTCTTTCTTGGATGGCTTTAGTGGATACAATCAGATTCAGATTGCCCCTAAAGACCAAGACAAAACTACTTTTACTTGTCCTTGGGGAACATTTTCCTACAGAGTTCTCCCTTTTGGCTTATGTAATGCTCCTGCCACATTCGAAAGGGCTATCCTCAGAATTTTTGTAGACTTAATAAATGAAGGACTTGAAGTATACATGGATGAATTTACACCGTATGGAGACGATTTCGATCCAGCATTGGATACACTAGAAAAAGTCCTACAAAGCTGCATTGCTACCAGGCTTTGTTTAAGCCACGAAAAATGCTATATGATGACGACTGAAGGACTTATTCTAGGAAACTATATTTCAGCAGGTGGCATTCAGGTAGACCCAGTCAAAATCCAAATAATTTTGTTTATTCCCACTCCTACCACTCAAACGGAGGTACACAGTTTTCTTGGATTTTCTGGTTATTATAGGAGGTTTATAGAACATTTTTCGCATATTGCTGCACCTATGTATGCACTAACTGGGAACGTTGATTTTCTTTGGACAGAAAAATGTGAACGTGCTTTCCAAGATCTGAAGAAGCTTGTGTCCACAGCCCCAGTCCTTCGAGGACCAAATTTGGATTTGCCATTTCAAATATCATTTGATGCCTCAGATACATCCATTGGAATAGTCCTCAGGCAGGAAGAGGATAAGAAACCATATGCAATTTATTATATTAGCAAAACTTTATCCCCTGCTGAATTAAATTACATTGTTACTGAAAAAGAATTGTAGCTGTAATACATGCTGTCAATAAGTTTAGACATTACATTACTGGATATCCTGTTATCTTGTATACAAATCATTATGCCATCAAATATTTAACAAACAAGCTAATAAAAAATGGTAGAATAACTAGATGGCTGATTTTATTGCAGGAATTTGATATTACAATCAAAGATCGACCTGGAAAAGAAAATCCTGTAGCCAATTTTCTCTCAAGAATGCCAAAGCCAATCGATGCAGCAACAGTTGAAGATCAATTTCCAGATGAGCATCTGTTTACTGTTGCTGTTAAAACGACCTGGTATGTTGATGTTGCCAATTACCTAGCAGTAGGTAAACTATCGAAACATCTAACCCCTAATGAGCAGAAACAGATTGTTCAGCGGAGTGCTCGATTCTCTTGGGTTGGAGGCTACCTGTTCCACACAGGGGCAGATATGCATATCAGAAGATGCGTTCGGGAGGATGAAATCTTTGACATTTTAAAAGCCTGCCATGACGGACCATGTGGCGGACATTTCGCTGATCGCAGAACTGGACATAAGGTGCTGCAAACAGGATATTATTGGCTTACAATTTTCAAAGATGCAAAGAAATTCGTCCAAGCTTGTGACAGTTGCTAGAGAGCAAGACACCCCGGTCAGTCCAATGAGATGCCCTTGAACCCACAGCTAGTAATTAAACCATTCAAACGATGGGCCCTTGATTTCGTTGGACCAATTAACCCACCCTCAAACCAGAAAACATATATTTTTGTGGCAAACAAAATATGTCACCAAATGGGTTGAAGAAGAGGCGTTGCCGAGAGCTACAAAAGATTCTGTCATACAGTTCTTGTTCCATATATTTGTGTGTTATGGCCTTCCAAGAGATATAATTATAGATGGTGGACCATATTTTGCTGGAAACAAAATAGCTAAAACACTCAAAAACTATCATGTCCAGCATAAAATCACTACTCCATACCACCCACAGGCAAATGGTCAGGTAGAAAGCAGCAATGAAATAATAGAAGCAATCCTAACGAAAACAATTGTGTCACATAGACATGATTGGGTTGCCAGACTATCAGAAGCACTGTGGGCTTACAGAAAAACATGGAGAAGTACCACTGGTTACTCACCTTATCAATTAGTGTTTGGAAAGCAACCCATTTTTCCCATAGAATTCGAAATCCAAACACTGCGAACAACACAGGAAGTTTGCTTAGATTTTACTGAGGCACAGATTAATCGATTACAGTAGATCAATGAGTTCGATGAAATCAGGCTCTCTGCACTCCAAAACACTGCACTGATCCAACAGCAGCGAGCTAAATGGCATGATGCTCTCATTAAAAATAAAGTCTTCCACGAAGGAGACTAGGCACTTTTGTACGATTCCAGGTTTCAGGACTTTCTTAGGAAACTCCAGACTCATTGGTTGGGACCATACAAAATCCAGAAGGTACATGACAATGGTACTCTTACTCTAATCACTATTGATGGTTCTGGATATGCCTTCAAGGCAAATGGCCACCGAGTTCACCTTTATTGCAAACCACTCACTTGGGAGTCCTTCTGCCAGCAGCTACGCCAAGACTCTGATATGGAAATCTTGGGGGAGGGAGAGAACTCTTCCTCACCTGTGATTCATTAAGTAATTTATCTTTTTTTTTTTTAAGTTTGTACATAATTTCTTTTGTTCGTTGAATCATTTTTATACATATTTTTGAATCAACGCTTTGCCGTTACTTTTCGAAGCAGTAGAAATGCTATTATTTTTGTTGTTCCTTTTCTCAAAGGGACAACATTTTCATTCTGTTGTTCCTTTTTCAAAAGAACAACACCTTTTGGATCAGCTGTCATTTTGCTTTAATTTTGTTCTTTTTCTTTATTTTTGCTTTCTGCTGTTCCTTTTCCAAAGGAACAACACTTTTTCTTTTTGCTATTCCTTTTCCAAAGGAACAACATTTTGGATTTTTGTTGTTCCTTTTCCAAAGGAACCACACTTGGGTGTTTTGCTGTTCCTTTTCCAAAGGAACAACATTTTTTATTTTTGTTGTTCCTTTTCCAAAGGAATGGCATTTGTGTGTTTTGTTGTTCCTTTTCCAAAGGAACAACATTTTCGATTTTTGCTGTTCCTTTTCCAAAGGAACAACATTTGTGTGTTTTGCTGTTCCTTTTCCAAAGGAACAACATTTTCGATTTTTGCTGTTCCTTTTCCAAAGGAATGGCATTTGTGTGTTTTTTTGTTCCTTTTCCAAGGGAACAACATTTTCAATTTTTGTTGTTCCTTTTCCAATGGAACGACATTTGTGTGTTTTGCTGTTCCTTTTCCAAAGGAACAACATTTTCGATTTTTGTTGTTCCTTTTCCAAAGGAGTGACATTTGTGTGTTTTGCTGTTCCTTTTCCAAAGGAACAACATTCTCGATTTTCGCTGTTCCTTTTCCAAAGGAACGACATTTGTATGCTTTGTTGTTCCTTTTCCAGAGGAACAAAATTTTCCATTTTTGCTATTCCTTTTCCAAAGGAACGACACTTGTCTGTTCTGCTGTTCCTTTTCCAAAGGAGCAACATTTTCGATTTTTTGTTCCTTTTTCAAAGAAACGACATTTGTGTTTTCTGTTGTTCCTTTTTCCAAAAGGAACACACTTGTATTCTTTTGCTCTTCCTCTTTGAAACAACAACATCCTCGTATTCCTTTTACTTGTGCTTGCTCCCCTTGCTGTTTTAAATTAAGGATGCTTATTGTCCCTGTTCTTTCAAGTCTTTTGGAATACAGCTATGCACTTATGCAATGGATACAAAATCACAACATACTGAAATCAGGTGAATTATAAAATCATTATTTTTATAAGAAATTGCTCTGAATTGGTAAAAGGACAGAGGGAAGGACACACTTACCCATTATCTTTTGCTGTCATTGTTCCACTAATTCTGCTCTGATTGGTTATCTTTATCATGTTGGTTCTTTTTAATCCTCTTTGATTATTATTCAGGAATAAGAGAAAAGGGTTTATATATTCCTATTGAGATGTTAAGACTTCTTCCACCATTCCTACTCTTAAGGAGTGTTGAACCACCCTTTGTGTATAAATGGGAAAGTACTTTATGAGAAAGAAAAAAAAAGAGAGCAAACTGACTTGTTTATATAAAGTTGTCAAATGCAGGATAGGGGGTCTCATCAAGAGCCAGCCTACCATGATCATGAGGAAGAAAGTGAAGTGGCATTCCCACTATGGCCACCACACCAGGGATATGGTCCAAAAGGTATATCAAAGAAAGAACCCTTGGAACAGGAGGTCTCATCACGAGCCGGCCTACCCACCTTTTGCTCCTTCCTCGTGAATGGAATTATGGCTAACTGGTCACCAAGCCAGCATAATGGCCTACATTTTGAGATCACACAATACTTCCTAAGCATACACAAAGGATCATGGTTCCATGGGTGAAATAAACAACTCTGCCAAGGTTATGGACACTTGTCAGCAGCAGAGCACTGTTAATGGTATTGAAGTCACATTATTTACACCAATAGGTAGTTATCAACACCCTTCTGTTTATTATACCTTAGTAATCAATTACATAAGACGAATGTATATTATTTTCTGAACCATACAATGCATGTAAATCTATTATCACCAATCATGACAAAACAATTGACAATGACCGCATGAGACTCGGGTGTATGGCAGATGTCCTATCCTCCTAGCCTCGCATCATATCACAATAGTCTCTTACATATTAAGTGATCCAACTTTACACCTCGATTTCGGTAATCTGCTACTTTTGTAAACATGGCATATTGCCATACGGTGTTCCTTTATGACTCTACTTCAGAAAAGAACGGCACGCCGCTCCTTTATTTGACGACCGGGATGGCCTATCACATTGCGGGGGGCGGGGGGGAGGTTAACCTCATCATTCCTTGGATTACATGTCAGACCACTATTCGGGAAACTACATACTTGGGAATAGCACGACTCAACGGTATATTATTTTTTATTTTTTGCATGACTTGCTGTTCCTAAGCCATTTCCATTGTATACTCTGCAACATTAGATTTTGAGCGAGTCTTGTGTCTGTCAGCCTCTCTGTGTTTTAACAGCATGAACAGCTGCCATTCCATTGTCAAAATTATGAGATTTTACAGCAAAACCATAAACATGGTAGGAAGATCGACTCGGAGAGAACCGCAGGTGTTAACAATCTCTGATGCTGTACGGGAAATCCTGGCAAGAGCAGGGTGTCTAACTTATCTCAATCGCTTACAGGAATCCAACAAGACTGTAGCAATTGAATTCTTGCATAACTTGCAAGAGGATCAATCCACAGTGAGGGGGAGACACATAGCAGTCACCGATGACATAATCGCAGAGGTCTCGGGATTGCCAGCCGCTGGACCTGTATGGACGCTAAAGAAGGAGAGATTGCAGAAGATTATAGAAACCTTCTAGGAGGAAGGCCAGTCCCTGACAATTAGAGGAAAGGGGGTTCTGCCAGCAGCATTAGGAGAACCGTGGGCGAAATTGGCAAAGACCATTCAAAGCTACATCACCTGTGAAGGAAGAAAAGAAGTGGTAAGACCACAACACCTTAAACTTTTAGCTGTGTTAAAGCAAAAATGCTCTTTAAATTTACCTGCATTTTTGAATTCATTACTGCATGACGTTGCACCAAGTATGAAAAAGGCATAGCATGTAGAATCAGTTGTTAGTCATCATGGGTTGATACGGTTAATAGTCATCCATAACCTTACCCAGTAGCAGAGCAGCTTGGAAGAGCTAATTGCCATGATAGATGGAGGATTGACCACACCATCCCCAAAATGTAAACATGCCACCAGTACACCTGAGCGTCCAGAAAAATGAAGGAAATCAGTTTGACTAGCACGGCTACGAGGGAGGTTGGAGAATCCCCGAGGAAATACCAGCCAACCGGTAGAGATAGAAGATACAAGGGATGAGCAACCCCCACAATTAGAAGGAGAAGACAATGAGAATGTAATGCAGGAAAATGAAGAAGGAGAAATGGAGGAAGAAATTGAGCAACCTGAGTAGGAGGAGGAAACAAAATAGCAGGAAGGTAGCTCATTGTAGGATCCATTGAGAGAAGATGAATTGGCCAAACTTTTGGCCAATATGGGCGAATATGGCCAATCTTCCAGTCCATCAGACCTCCATGTTGAAGAAGAACCAAAAGAACACTCTGCTGAGGAGGGAAATGCACTTAAAGAATCACATGCAAAGGAGGTAGAAGAGAGAGTCAGCCTGTTCATGATTAAAACATGACAGAAGATGCATAATAGGAACAATCAGTTCCTAGCCAGACGACACCAGAAGAAACTCCAGAAGAAGTGGGGGCAAAAAAGGAAGTCACCCAAGAAATAACAGAACTAGCTAGGGTTCTTGCCCCGGAGCAACCAGAGCAGAGAAACAATGAAGCACCCTAGAAAGAAAATCAGGGAATTGATCCAGGTCATAGTCTAGGCCATAGTGAACAGTCTGCTGTTCTTTCTAAGGAAATTGAGGAAATTAAGAAATTATGGAAAGAACAGAAAAGACTTCTGAATGTAATAGTTTAGCTTCGACAGAAGATCAGGATTTTGAAAGCAAGGAAAAGGGTAAAAAGAACTTTGGGAAGGGAACATGCAATCACTCCAGCAAAACCCCTCAAGACAAAGGATCGGAGGACCAAAGTCCACCCTGATGTTCAAAACCCTGTCGAAAAGCGGGCTGCTGTTCCAAATGTTGTTGAGAAGCAGTCTATTGTTCAAATTCAAAAGGAACAACATTTCACTGTTACCCACATTGAGATATAAACGGATGATATATTGACCTGCGATAAGGAAATTCAGACAGAGGCACCACCCTTGGGAGTGATACGGGCCATGAACACAAGACAACACAACCGGAAAATTCAGGAAAAACTCCCGGTCTCCACCGTCGCATGGGAAAAAGATCTGAGAACGGTAACCCTACGGGAGGGTTTGACGCAAGCTCAGCAAGCAGTAGAAAAGCTCATAGAGCAAATGGTCCCTCGAGAAAGGTATGAAGAGCTACATCAACAGCTTAGGAACGTCAATCTATCTGAAAGCCAGGCCTTTGAAGGGTGGCGAAGGGAAGAAGAAAAAGTCGCGAAGGTAACTCGTAGGTTAGATATAGTTATCAAGCAAATGGATACCTTATGTTCTTTGTACAATGACGTCCTAGCATGTAGAGCCCCTACTAAGAATTATGCCTTGTTTTTAATGGGATGATACTTGCAATTGAAAATAAAGGTTGTTAAAGCAGGTGCTCCCATAAAAATTAATACCATCGATGATTTTAAAAACTACTGTAAGCACTACGGGGTAAAAGTTCAAAGACTACTGTGTGGGTTTTATTTGCATAACCTTGTATTAGATCAGGAGACCGAGCTGAACCCTGGCCCTTTTGTTGGGGATATCCAATTACAGGCATTTATTTCATTTGGAGTTAATAAAATTAAATGGCTTAAAGCCTATAATGCTCCCCAAAGGCAAGAAAACAGATTATATTTGTGGGTGAGAGCTGAGCCTAGGGATCCAGTACAGTTGTGGAGAGAACATAGGAACCTCATGAAGACTCCAGGTGTAATTGAAGCATTAGGACCCATTCACACAATAATCAATCAGCAGGGAATAGAATACTTTTTCACTATTAAAGACCTTGCCATTGATGCGGCTAAATTTCAATATCAGATCTCTAATCCGAATATCCAACTCAGGGAGCCATTTAAGTATGAAAATTTTAAGTTAGCCGCCAACCGCTTGCACCTCTATGGCGAAGTCATTTTGAGGGCAGGGCCATCCTGGTTAGGATATAGGTTCCGGAGTCCAATTATTTGGCACCCTGCACCTGGATACCAAGCCCTGTATGAGATGCCTGAGGGTCAGACAGGCCATTTCTTTGAACACCTAGTTATGCATCATGGCTGTAGACCTCCACATGAGATTCCATCTCCAGCCTACTCTCTCACTGCCTTACATGTCAACTACAATGTTTTCATGAGGGCATGAAAAAGGGTAAGCAGGGGGGTGTGTGGAGTACTAAAGAAGGTATGTTTTTGGCAATTATTTCAGCATCTTTTCATTAGAACTTACAAACCTTTTGCATCATGAACTAGGAAAATGATAAGGGATTGTAATAAAACTTGTGAGATTAATGTGCAAAATGAAAACACTGACAATTGTCATTTTCTTATGCAGGAAGAAGGAAAAACGAAAAGTTGTCGTTCCAAAGGAGAGGACAAGGACGGGTTAACGACTGTCCCTTTGACGGGGAACCGTATGAAAACAAGGCAAAACAAATCAAATCGAATCATCCCTGGAAAGGAAGTGGAGATATCGGCTCGGTGCAAGAAAGAAAAGAGATAACTGAGGACTAACGGTTCGGCGAATCCCTTAGTATCCCTTGATCCTGAGGGATCGCTACTTTAACTATTTTTTGCACCTAGACATCTCCGCCTTCACCATTATAAAAGGGGTAGCACTGTTAGCTTGAGGGGTCGGTCGAGTCTGTTATGTTTTATGTAATTTCTCTTAAGATTGAAACTTTGATCATCGAGTCTCGTTGAGAACTGATCTATTGTAATTCCGCCTTATGCATTAATACAAACTTGGTTGCTATTTCATCTCTGAGTCTGGAATAACTTCAAGCAGTGTACCCCTGGAGGCTAAGGGCCTGGCCCTGGAGGACACTTGCTCCTGTACTATTACGTTTGGTTTATGCGTGGTTTGCTTATCAGTGTTATTTGGTAATCTGATGTGTTTTGTTAGTTTACATCACATGCTCTGTTATGTTTAATTCACTGAGGTTTCTAAAGACAGAACTATTGTATTAACTCTGCAACGTATCGCTGCTCTTTTAAGTGTTGGTATAATACTGCCGGTCTTTACAGAATATTGTTGTTGTTCAATTACAGAGCCTCTGTGATGTGCACTTACTCATCGATATTACGGAATTCATCTTAGCGATTATGTCCTCGTGATTGCTGAGTTTATAGATATTGATGTTCCATTCTGAAATACAGTTGTACTCTTTCTAACTGAGATTGATAACTAGATCAAATTACTATTAAGGTGTGTCATGTGTATGCGTGGTTTTCAAGCAGTGTTCCATAATCCATCATTAATCAGTGTTGTTCCATTCTTGTGTGTTGTTCGATTCATCCTTCAAGATAGAAGATTGCTATTTGATTTCTGTAGGACACGACCATTGTATTCGATCTTGTAGACTAAGGTGTTACTGCTTGTTAGACTTAATTGTTGTTACAGTTTCTCGGTTGCTATTCCATTTCCGGTTTGCTCTTCTATTTCTTATTTGATGTTCCATTTCTTATCTGCCGTTCCATTTCCTATCATTTGTTATTTTGGTGTGAGGAACGATTTAAGGCTGTAGTGAGCATTGACATTTACTGTCTAGCTCCCAGATCCACGATCTGTTCTCTGATTTCTTTTAGTTCCATCAGTTTACAAAGGGATGAGTTACTGCTACTGAACCCTTGACTGATAAATTGCTTAGTTTTCTGAATGTGTGGTTTAATATTTTGAAGTATTTTGTTGTAAACAAGCATCCGTTTACTCTTGTATTTTGAAGCACTGTACTACTAGCATTACTCTGGAAAATGATAGCCTCAGACTGAGACACTCTTTGAAATAACAAAACGTTCCTGGAGTGACAAACTAATGTGAGGTAATTAGAGGTGAAAGAGACCCTTTTTATAGCTCAACAGTCTTGCGTTGTTATCTAGTAAATGCAATCTAGCTCCTCGTCACTGTCATTGTCACACACACGTTCAGTGTAGTGCACTCCTTCACCTAGATCTAGTGGAACTACCAGGCGTAGAGACTTTTCTCGAATATCATCTTCCGCTTCTTCAGGTTGATGAATTCATTCATGTCAGTGGCCTAGTCTATTCCTAGCAACGTGGGGTAAGGGTTGCTGTCATTAACAATCTCTGTCACCTCAAATTCCGTCTGCATGCTCGCGCCTTCGATATCAATTGTTACCCCTTGCAACCTCCCCCTGGACAAAATCTTTTGTTGGTTCACCATTTGTAATTGAATAGGGGACCACTATAACACGGGCCTGTCCATGTGTTCCCATGTCTGCTTTGGTAACACATTCATGTCCAAACCCAGGTCTAGGATTACATGATCCATTTCATAGTCGTCAATCTGCGTCATTAATCTCATCTCCCTCCCAGTGCATAATGCGTTCTTTCCTAGTTTCCAGACTATGCATGGTTCCCCAGATCCTACACACCTAGTGATCAACTCCTGTAGTCCTTTAACTGCCTTATTGTCGCGTAGTAGTTTCATGCATGTCTTTAAAAAGGTAGTAAGCATAGAAGGATCCATTCCTGGCTCTGGTTGATACTTATTACCTGAAGTAGATGCCTCCGCGAAGCTCTTATTAGCTTCCATAAACATCTCCTTTGCGCGTTCCAAGTCAAACTCAGGTTCCTTTGTAGGAGCCTTGTGAACCCATGTATCTTTCTAGGGCTACTTCCCCCTATCTTCCCCCTATCGTTGCACCACTTTTGAGCACCATATTCACATTTGGATCTTCTTCATGTGGTTCAGACTTCATCATTTGAATATTCTGTGTCAGAGTAGGTTGCAGTAACCCTTTCTCGCGCATCTGCATGATCAACGTAGGACAATATACTGCTTCATGATCGAATTGAGCATAATATGAACAAGATAGTCTCGTTGGGTTGGTACAATCATGGGCGTAGTGCCCTGGTCCTCCGCAATTGTAACAGATAGACTATCCATAGCCCCTTCTTGGCCCCATTTCTCCTCATCCTCGACCTCGCCCTTGAAATCCATTGCGCGCCATTCTCGATGTTCGGTTGAGGGCTCCCGTTGCTATCTGCATTCTATATCCTGGGGTATGCTCCATCATTAACTCGTAGCTGCGACAAGTACGCTCGTCGTGGCCCATAGATCTACAAAAATTGCAAAACAGCTGCTGGGGAGTCTGTGTATACTTCAGCAACAAATAACAGTTCTCCATCATGTGCTTTCCTCCTATCTGACAGATCGCGCACCATATCACAAGTGCCGCACTTGGCGCTGCCTGTGCCTCTGGTCTCAATGGCATTGACCCCCTTCCTGCCAAGTAGTTCGTGAATACCCAATAGTGGTCTTTGTCATGGCCTTTGCCTTTGCATTTTATGCACCACACCTCTTCGTGTGCCTCCGGCCGTGGCACCCTATCCTGCTTCAAACTTTGCATCTACAAGCAAAGATTCTGTAGTTGCGTGTGGATCTGTTGGACTCCTAATCTTGGATCCTGTATCGGTGTTTCATGCAACCTCATTTCCATCTCCAATGATTCGGCATGGGTTGAAAGCTTCTACTATGACAACACCATCCTTAGGTGTGGTGTCAAAGACGCCACAAACCATGCATGGTGCTACATATCTGTTAGCGTCATATTAGCCTCATGGATCGTACTCTTCAACCTTTGATCCAGATCCTATGGGGTCTCACCCGAAAGCATCACCATCTCTTTAAATTTGATGATTGACTGTGTCTCTGATTTCGGTCGGTTAAATTCTCTATTCAGTGCATTCTGGATCTCCGCTATTCCTGCATCTTGGTGATCATTAGACTGCTTGATATACCATGTCAGTGCACAATCCTGCAATTCATTCACCAATGTGGCCTTCTTAATGTTGTCATTCGTGACCCCTTGTGCTTCCCACACTGCTCTTACCACAAACCAGAACTGGTTCGGATCTTCATTCCTACTCCTCTGAATATGGGTAGCTTGATCGCGCTTGCCATGCAGAACTGTGGGGGTGGTGGAGGTGGGGTGGGTGAAGATGGAGGTGAAGGAGGTGAAGCGGGGGGTGTTGTAAGTGGAGGTGGGAACTATGAAATACGCTGCCTTATCAGGCTGACTGCATTTCTCAGAGAGACCCAAGTGTGCTTTTCCTCGCTGTCTCACGAGGGTGAAAGTAAGCGACTATTCCCTAATCCCTCAATACCTTTGTATATGTTTCCACTCCATGTCATTCCAAACATTAATGTATCCACATCACCCGTTTTTCACATAACATCATCTTAATCTAGGTATTCAAGGATTTAATGTACCTACCTCATGGTCCCTTGAGAAAACGTCATTTTGCTTCGCTTTAGCTCTCGGTCATGTCTATCGTGAACTCAGTGATAAATACCCCTATTATCCGGTCGAGCCAATGGTCCATAGCCCGTGCGATCTTATCTTCTGATGCCTCTAGTCTGCACATTAACTCCAGAGTCCACATTATCAGTTGATCAAGCTTATACCTTCTCTGGCTGTCGGCTAACCTTGCGATCCAATCATACAGCTCTGAAGAGAAGGACGTGAAGAAGATCTCATGGATTTCAGTATATACGTAGGGATCCTCTGCAGAGTTCAGTATATACTCGGATATATGCAGAGTTCTGTTTTCCTGTGTCATGAACTCGTGGAGCTTTTGATCCAACCAATCTTCAATTTCCCTCTTCGTAGGATTCCAATGTTCAGACATTAGACATCCCTTAGGCAGATCTCGGTCCCAACAATGGAACCATTTGTTGGCTTGTTGGGGCCTGACCCAGGTTCAGAAGTGATTTAGCCAAACAAAATCCCGAAACTACCGGCCTTTTCGGCAACAGTTCATGGAGTGTGGACTGCGGTCTCACCCGAGGTAGCATGGGAGGGTGTTGGAACCAGGTTTTTGCACCCTAGGGATGTCTTGATGAAGGCTGGGAAGCTCGCGAATCGATCCTGCACACTTGCACTGCTCTGCGCAGTCGTATACCCTTCACATAGCTCTATAACGAGCATGAAGAGGCTCTCTCTAGGTCCCTTGTCCTTACTGTGTGTTGGAAATAATACTGAGAGGGGGGGTGAATCAGTATTATCTAACTCTTTTAATAAATCTTCCTTATTTGTTCCTTGAATTATTTTTGCATGTCAGTACCATAAAATAATGAACATGAACAAAGAAAACAGATAGTCACACCAAAGAACACAAGATGTAAGGTGGAAACCCAATGTGGGTGAAAACCACCTGCTGCAATATGTCTCTATCTTCTTTCAAATTAGAAACTCCTTTTACAATGGTTATGTACTGGTGCAGTCATTTACCAGTATGCAGGCTGCAACCTGCAGAGAGCTACAAATCTCTCTCTCGTTTTCCAGTCTCTCCTGGAAGGGAGCTACAACCACCTACTTTTCTTACAAGGACCACTTTTCATAAATTTTCAAACTGGATCCATAAGCATCAAATGATCATCAAGTATAAGAGAATCACCCAGTCAACTGTAGTAACCAGATCAACAATAATAGGACCAAACCCAGAACACAACAATGATAAACAAAGATTTTAAGAGAAGTAAGCAGCTTCACCCATGTACTGCCTGCTTACAGTAAGCACCCTGCTCAACTGCTCGCCTGCTTACGTACGCACCCTGCTCAACTGCTCGCCTGCTTACGTACGCACCCTGCTCAACTGCTCGCCTGCTTACGTACGCACCCTGCTCAACTGCTCGCCTGCTTACATACGCACTGTATCCATTGAACTGCCTGCGGACCTCCGCACCTGCAACCCTTCTGTGCCTGCGTACCGGCGCACCTGAAACGCTTCGTTCCTGCGTATGTACGTACTTTTCTTTCACTGTACCTACGTACCTTCGGGCATAGATGATTTCAAGACTTCAGAAATAACCCAGACAGTCAGATCTACAGATCTGAACATGCGCCGAAAAGATCTCAATCCATCAGTAGATTCGCCTTATTTAGATCTAGACATACTCCCAAGAGATCATAATATTTCAGATCTAGCCCTCATAAGATATTCAACCCAAAACATACACAAGCCAAATGATCTCCTTTGCTTTATATAGGAAAGCTCTTCCTTAAATCATGGATTAATACCACAGGCCGACACCATAATAACACAAAACCGTCGGCTAAATACCAAAGGTTAAACATAAGAAACCCCATGTGTGAATTTCTTTGCCTTGAAATGTGTGCACTGGGGGTACGCACCTCCTGAACGGGATAACTGCGGGTGTGTACACACTTTATGTAACACTGACCTGCGTGTACGCACCTTATGTAAGGTGTACCTGCGTACCCCTTATTTTCTTCAATATTTGATAGCTGATCATCAATCTCTGCTGCTGACTTGAAGTACTGTGATCTATCACCTGAATGGGTTGCCATCAAGGACAACACTTTAGCCATAATGCCAACAATCTCCCCCTTTGGACTTGATGGCAACCTCAAAACTTCAGCTTCATTCTCCCCCTTTGACATCAAGGGCAAAGGGTTATGCTCCCCCTAAGAACATGGTCCCCCTGAATATGAACCAGATCTGCAACGAAGAACCATAATCCACCATGAAAGAGATAGAGACATATTGCAGCTACTTCCAAGATCTCCTTCTGCACATCCTCCATAATGCCAACAATGCATTATATGCTCCCCCTGAACCTGTACCATCAATCAGAAGAGGTTCAACAATAAGATGATGCATCAACAACCCCCAGCTTTTGCCTGAGGTATTCAAAAGTGTCCCTGGGCAATGGTTTGGTGAGAATATCAGCAACTTGTTCCTTAGAAGGAACATACTCCAACTTGACCTTCTGTTCAAGCACTTGTTCCCGGAGAAAATGATACTTGATTGGTATGTGCTTGGTTTCTGAATGCATAACAGGATTCTTTGAGATGCTGATTGCACTTGTGTTATCACATAAGATGGGGATTGGTGGTGTAGAAGTGATTTAAAAATCCTGCAAAGTCTGCATCATCCAAAGGAGTTGGGTGCAACAAGATGCAGCAGCAACATATTCCGCTTCAGCTGTAGACAAGGCAATCGAACTCTGTTTCTTGCTGAACCAAGATACCAGTCTGGAACCCATAAAGAACGCACCACCACTTGTGCTTTTCCTGTCATCCATGCTTTTGGCCCAATCTGCATCTGTATAAGCATGAAGTGTAAGATCTGTATCTCTAGGATACCATAAGCCATAATTTTGAGTCCCTTGAAGATATTTGAAAATTCTCTTCACTGCCTGAAGATGAGTCTCCTTCGGATTTGCCTGAAATCTTCCAACTATTCCAATTGCATGCATGATGTCCGATCGGGTACCTGTCAAATAAAGTAAACTTCCAATCAAAGATCTGTAGGTTGGTTGATGTACTGCTGCAGATTCATCATTTGCACTGAGGCTACATCCTGTGACCATGGGTGTACATACTGGTTTTGCATCTTCCATACCATATTCCTTCAAAATCTGTTTGAGATACTTGGTTTGAGATAAAAAGATTCCTCCTTCTTTTTGTTGGATTTGCAAACCAAGGAAATATGTCAGTTCTCCTAGCAAGGAAATTTCAAATTCTTTCTGCATGACCAAGGCAAAGCTTTGACTCATAGCTTCTTCATTGCTCCCAAAAATAATGTCATCTACATACAAAACAAGTATTAGAAATTTGTCATTTTCAACTTTTATATAAAGATTGCTATCTGCTGATCCTTTTGAAAAGCGTTGTTGATGAAGATATTTGTCCAAACGGTAGTACCAAGCCCTTGGAGCTTGTTTGAGACCATAGAGAGCCTTTTTCAATCTGCATACAAGATTTGGATCATTTCCAAGAATGAACCCATCTGGCTGTTCACTGTACACTTCTTCTTCCAAGTCTCCATTCAGAAAGGCTGATTTCACGTCCATTTGAAATACTTTGAAGTTTTGAAAACTTGAGAGAGCAAGGAACATTCGGATGGCCTCAAGTCTTGCAACAGGAGCAAAGGTTTCTTCAAAGTCTATTCCTTCTTGCTGCGCATACCCTTTACAAACAAGTCTGGCTTTGTTTCTAATTACTTCTCCATTTTCATTCAATTTATTTTTGAAGACCCATTTTGTTCCGATAACATTCTTATCTTTTGGTCTAGGAACCAGCTCCCAAGTGTTGTTCTTTTCGATCTGCTCAAGTTCTTCATCCATTGCTTTCACCCAACATTCATCTTTGCATGCCTCTTTCACATTTTGTGGTTCAGTAGAGGAGAGTAATGCCAAATAGCTTGAAGCTTCTGCAACTGTTCTTCTTGTTTGTACACCTGCTTCTTTCTGCCCCATAATCTGAGATTTTGGATGATTCTTCTGAACATATCTGGATGGAGTCTTTTCTTCTATTCTTGTTTGCTCCTCTGGTTCTTCTTGAGGTTCTTCTTCTTCATCATTCTGTCGTTGGGGGTAGCCTTCATCTTCTTCGATGTCTTCATGATGTAATTGCCTAGGAATGTATCCCTTCTCATCAACCGCTACATCAATGCTGTCAACAATTCTGCCAAGTCTTTTATTGTAGCATTTGTATGCTTTGCTATGTGGAGAGTTACCAAGAAGAATGCCTTCATCTGCTCTAGGTTCAAGTTTGCCAAGCTGCTCATCAGTATTCTTGATATAGCATTTGCTCCCAAAGATTTTGAAGTGCTTTACCGAAGGAGTCCTACCACTCCAGAGCTCATGAGGAGTTTGAGTGCTGTTCACCCGGACATTTGTTTTGTTGAGAATAACAACCGCAGCATGTGCAGCTTCACCCCAAAAAGTTGTGGGAGTTCCTGACTCATCAAGCATAGCACGAGCCATTTGTTGGACTGTTCTGTTCATTCTTTCCACAACTCCATTTTGCTGAGGAGTTCTTGCTGTAGAGAATTCTCTTCTTATCCCATGTTCTTCACAGAAATCGAAAAATTCATTTGAAGTAAATTCCCCACCTCTGTCGGATCTGAGGCACTTAATTTTGTGACCTGATTCATTTTCAACCAAGGCTTTGAAGGATTTGAATTTTTCGAATGCTTCATCTTTGTGCTTCATAAGTCCTAACCAGACAAACCTGGAGAAATCGTCAATGAATAATATCAAGTATTCTTCTCCTCGAGGTGTTCTTTTCCTGAAAGGACCGCATGTATCTGTATGTACTAGCTCAAGAGGCATGCTAGCTGATCCTTCTTTCTCTGGAAAGTTAGTTCTGGTTTGTTTTCCAAACTGACATGATTTGCATATGGTGTTGTCAGGAATTTTGATATCTGGAAGGTCGCGAACTGCCTGATATTTGCATGCTTTCCTTATTTGTGAAAAGATTAGATGTCCCAATCTCCGATGCCATAACCAGTGCTCATCATCCTTGCTCAGATAGCATTGTTGTTGTCCTTCTTCAAATATGTACAGATTATTTGGAGTTCTTTTGCCTTTGATCACTGTTTTACCTGTATCAAGATCACGAACAAGACATCCATTTGATCTGAATATAACCTCGGTTCTTTGATCACACATCTGGCTGACACTTAGAAGATTATGCTTCAATCCATCAACATACAAAACATTTCCAGCCTTGACCTTTTCTTTTAACTGAGCAATGCCTTTTCCTTTTATAGTTGCAGGAGTATCATTTCCAAAAGAGACTTTCTTTCCCTTTTCTAGAGCAGAATAAGACTCAAGTTTTTCTTTATCACCTGTCATATGCTTCAAACATCCACTGTCAATGTACCATAGATTTTCCTGTCCCTCTGCATAAAATGCTATCCCACATCTTTCTGTTTGAGGTTCCTTTATTCTCCATGTTTTGGTGCTTGAGGCTTGTTCCTTTTTCTGCTGAAACCTGCTCCTGCATTCAGAGTCTTCATGACCAAAGTTATTGCAAATAGAACATTCAACTTCATTTTCAAGAACCGAAAAGTTGTTATAGGTCCTTTTTGTAATCCCCGTCATATTTCTTTGTTTTTGAGCTTCCCTAGTCATGATCGTTTTATATGCAACACATTGAGCTGCTTTGTGACCAAAGTTATGGCAAGAAAAGCATTGTCCATTGAAGAAACTTCTGCGGTTATCGAATCTACCAGCCAATTGATTGTAATTTCTATTGTCATCTATTCTTGAACCAAATTGAAAAGATTTTACCTGTGGCTGGTTGTAGCTTTTGTTCACCCTTAAGATGGATTGCCCCTGATAGTTTCTGTTTGTAATTCGTCCCTGCTTTACCTGATGATCTTCATTGTGCTTTTGCTCATTTCTTCTTGCTGCATCAAGATAACTTTTTGAGGTGGATGCTTGAGAAGTTTCTCCATTATAGCCCAGACCTATCTTGTTTAGTGGAGACCGCTGCACATTGATAATCTCATCCAAAGTTTCAGACCCTTTGACAAACTTAAGATTAATAGCTTTTGTTTTCTCAATCTCTTTTCTAAGACCAACAATTTCACCTTCTAATTTTTCAAGATGTTTTTCTTTTTCATCAATTTGAAATTGTAGAGTATCAATGATCATATTCTTTTCTTCTATACATCTCTTGAGTCTAGTAATTTCATCATAAAGGTTATCCACATCTATAGCATCCATATAATCATCATCTTCAAATGCCATTAACAACTTATATTCATTACCTTGTTCATCTTCATCACTGTTTGATAGACCATCACTATCTTCATGAGTGTAGTAGCTTTTCTTATTTGCATTTTGTTTCTTGTTCCATCTAGCAGGTTCCTTTCCTTTATCCTTATAAGGACATTTTGCAGCATAATGACCTACTCTTCCACAAGAAAAGCATTTAAAAGGTAACTTACCTCTGAACCTTCCAGAACCCCTTTGAAGATTTCTGACAAAATTTGATTCTTCTTCTTCTTCTTCTGGGACGTGGCTTGCTTCATAATAATCTCCTTTACCTGATGCCTTGAAAGCAACTTCTCTTCTATCTGATGGACCTCCCTTTCTCATTTCATAAGCAGTTAGAATTCCATGTAGCTGAGACATAGTAAAGATTCGTAGATTTTCCTTTTCTTCTATTGCAGATACTTTAGATTCAAACTTGGGAGACAATGATCTTAGAACCTTTTCAACCACAATAGCCTCTTTTATTTCTTCACCCGAATTTTTCATACAATTAACAACCTCATCTACCCGAAGAAAATAGTTAGCCACACTTTCATCATTATACATCTTGAGAGTCTCAGACTGAATTCTGAGAGTTTGAAGTTTAGCACGTTTTACCTGTTCATCTCCTTCATAGCTCGTGACAATTTTGTCCCATATCTCTTTTGCGGATTTATAGTGCATTACCTTCATGAATTCTGATTGGGATATACATCCTAATAGAGTACTGACTGCTTTCGCATTTGTTTCATACTTCTTTTTCTCGGCTGCATCTGTAGGAGGGGCTGAAGGAAAAGCGTAGCCTGTCTCTACGATGTCCCAAACTTCTGTACCAAGAGATTGAAGATAGGCAGTAACTCTTACCTTCCAATAATTGAAGTTTGTCCCATCAAAAATTGGTGGCCTGATTGATGCTTCTCTCTCGTAGTTGCTCATGATGAACGATCTACCTTCAAGCGATCAAGCTTCTCTGAAGGACCTGCTCTGATACCAATTGTTGGAAATAATACTGAGAGGGGGGGTGAATCAGTATTATCTAACTCTTTTAATAAATCTTCCTTATTTGTTCCTTGAATTATTTTTGCATGTCAGTACCATAAAATAATGAACATGAACAAAGAAAATAGATAGTCACACCAAAGAACACAAGATGTAAGGTGGAAACCCAATGTGGGTGAAAACCACCTGCTGCAATATGTCTCTATCTTCTTTCAAATTAGAAACTCCTTTTACAATGGTTATGTACTGGTGCAGCCATTTACCAGTACGCAGGCTGCAACCTGCAGAGAGCTACAAATCTCTCTCTCGTTTTCCAGTCTCTCCTGGAAGGGAGCTACAGCCCCCTACTTCTTTTCTTACAAGGACCACTTTTCATAAATTTTCAAACTGGATCCATAAGCATCAAATGATCATCAAGTATAAGAGAATCACCCAGTCAACTGTAGTAACCAGATCAACAATAATAGGACCAAACCCAGAACACAACAATGATAAACAAAGATTTTAAGAGAAGTAAGCAGCTTCACCCATGTACTGCCTGCTTACAGTAAGCACCCTGCTCAACTGCTCGCCTGCTTACGTACGCACCCTGCTCAACTGCTCGCCTGCTTACGTACGCACCCTGTTCAACTGCTCACCTGCTTACGTACGCACCCTGCTCAACTGCTCACCTGCTTACATATGCACTGTATCCATTGAACTGCCTGCGGACCTCCACACCTGCAACCCTTCTGTGCCTGCGTATCGGCGCACCTGAAACGCTTCGTTCCTGCGTATGTACGCACTTTTCTTTCACTGTACCTGCGTACCTTCGGGCATAGATGATTTCAAGACTTCAGAAATAACCCAGACAGTCAGATCTACAGATCTGAACATGCACCGAAAAGATCTCAATCCATCAGTAGATTCGCCTTATTTAGATCTAGACATACTCCCAAGAGATCATAATATTTCAGATCTAGCCCTCATAAGATATTCAACCCAAAACATACACAAGCCAAATGATCTCCTTTGCTTTATATAGGAAAGCTCTTCCTTAAATCATGGATTAATACCACGGGCCGACACCATAATAACACAAAACCGTCGGCGAAATACCAAAGGTTAAACATAAGAAACCCCACGTGTGAATTTCTTTGCCTTGAAATGTGTGCACTGGGGGTACGCACCTCCTGAACGGGATAACTGCGGGTGTGTACGCACTTTATGTAACACCGACCTGCGTGTACGCACCTTATGTAAGGTGTACCTACGTACCCCTTATTTTCTTCAATATTTGATAGCTGATCATCAATCTCTGCTGCTGACTTGAAGTACTGTGATCTATCACCTGAATGGGTTGCCATCAAGGACAACACTTTAGCCATAATGCCAACACTGTGTTATTATTATAGATATGACTTAATTTTGTCGGCCCAATATTCTTATCAATCCTTCAATATTCATAACAAGTGTGCGCAATCATAGACTACAAAGAGATGCATAAAAATATAATAGAAACCTAAACACACAAATCTACGAACAGATACAAAATATTTCAAAATCAACTTATCTTTTATTCATCTTATGTTCCATTACAATCCCAACTCCGCCCTGCACACTTAGCTCTAGGGGTCCGCACACACATTTGCATACTCTACTAGGCCTCTGTGCACACAGTTGTAGAGCCTCTCTTTACTACTACAACCCAAGGCTCAGACTTACAAACTCAAAACGAAATCCTTATCCCAAAACCATATTACTTCATATCAAGACCGAAAACTGACTTCTACACTTAGAGCCTCGCTCTATTTATACATTCCCATGGTCTGTGGAACATGGGTAGGCCAACACATTCTATACTAAATTACAATATGTTTGGGCAGACAACCCTCGACTCTCACACTCTGCGCCCGCATTTTGCGGGGTCTTTACATTACATTGACCAAAACTCGGCTTTAAGCCCCAGAAACCCGCTATAGGGGGATCTGCTACCCAACAAAAACTTACCTCCGAAATGTATGTTATGGCCATTTTCGAGAAGTTGTTTAGATTCATTATGTAATTGTGTGTAAATTCTTCTTCATATGTAGAGTTGAAAGTCTTCCAAGTCATTCTTTTTATTGTCGTTATTGTGGTAATTTTAAACTATGCACTATCGTTGAATTAGATTAATAATTTATTTTAATTTCCTTTTCCTCATACCATCCTATTTTCTTTAGTTGTGGTTTTAGTCACTGTATCTCGCATACTATTCATTGGTCTTGCTATAAAGAAACTGAAGGATTTCTTTTTTCCCTTGTGTAAATGGCATTTAACTTCTAAAGAAAAGAGAAAATATTCTTCTTATTTTCTTCCTTTTTTTCTTGTCTTACACTCTTTGTGCTAACATTCGTTTACTTTGGATCCCTATCCTGGTCAATTTTCATCAAGTTTCCAAATCCTTCAATATTCATGCAAAATAGTAATGGTGGAAGTTATTGTGTTCGTTAATTTTGTTTTATCTGAATTGTTTCGCTATGTCTTAGTTGGAGGTTGTTATGCTAGTTTTCCTACCCGAAACCCATAGCGGCTGGTTGTATTTTTCGACCCTAGATTCGGTTCACCAACCTGTATAGTGGCTCGAAAAATTGCCATTTCTCCGTATACCAACACCATAGTTACTCGTGATATCTTATGATTAATTATTTTTTCAAGAATTGAAACTTCTTTAATCCTTATATATTAATGACTTTCTTACAGAAAACATTATATGGTGAAAATATTGCGCCTCATTACACCTTGTATCTATTTTACTTAATTTTTGAAGAATATTTGGGAATGAATATTTTTCTGCAAAGGGTGCATTACTTTTGAACTCCAATTGAAAATTAAACTTAATTTTCTTATGAATCAGGTTTGTTAATAGGAACTAAGCTATTTTCGATTTAGCACTCCTGAAATTTATGTCATGGAATCTATCTTGTTTTAGATTGGTATTTGTGTATTTTCTTGTTATTTGTGTCAGTTCAAGAATTATAATGTATCCATTGACTTGTAGGTTAATGATAATCCTACAACTATACACTAATTATTTTCCATTTCACATTCTCCGCAGCTAAATTAAGTTACTCAATTTTGTGTAGGAGAGATAAATTTTATCATTCGTTCATGCTTGGTAATTCCTTGTGGGTGACTTCTAGTTAGTTGTTGATATATAATTTGAAATTCCTGTAACTATAATATACTTAGTTATCTGAAGCTATATATATATATATATATATATATATATATATATCTGTGTGGAATGATTCTTGTTTATAAGGTATTTTCTATATAAGTATGAATGGTTTATTATTAATTATACCACAGATTGAGTTTTGATTCCCAAAAGCTATCTTTAAACCGACCTCTGTTGGACCATGTAGTTGTAGTCCTACTAGGTCAGCCCCATTAACTCTTTGTACTGATATATTGATTATCAAATTGAGGCTTCTTCTACATCTCGTATCATCAAATTTACACCGTAAACATTTTAAGGTAGTTGGTGTAATGTAAAAGGAATATTGACTCAAGAAAATATTCCATACCCTCCCATCCTACAATAACATCTAATTGTGGTGATTCACATCCACTTTTAATTTCTGCACTTTCCAAAAGGAATGATATATATATTTTGTCTATTTTTTTCCTCATAACCAAATAATACAATATCCTCCTCCTATATTTCCTGCTAAATATACATAGTCACAATCATATAATACTATAGAAAATAGATAAGTGTTCATCATCTAGGTAACAAAGATATATAGGTAGAGAAATCTCATAGATGAAATAAACAAGAATATTCATATGTATCAATCATGCCTTTCCTATATTATTGTATGTTCATGAAAATTCATTTAGTTCCATGAAATTAATTCAAATTATTTATGTGCACCAATGATCCACCGATGTAGTAAAATCTTAAATGTAATCATATGATGTAACCATGTCCGTGGATGGAAATACACTTGGGAAAACACATTATCCTCGTGACCATGAATTGATCCACCAGTTCTCCCTGAGATGAGATATCCTTGCCAATGGAATCAACCCCCTTGATTCTCAAGTACTATATTTTATAATCTCATTCCTTAGCATATTTTTAATTATGTCTCACGTTTTTGGTTTTCCATCCCAATTTCCTAGGCTCTTTTTTTTTTTTTTCTTTCTTTTCTAGAAAAGATGCTTTCCTTTTCCTTTAAATCCCACCTTTCTCTCCTGTGATTCTTTATTCCACCCATACTTAGTGTCTTTCTCCAACTAAGGGATTTAATAGATCTTTCTCACCCATCATATTAAATCTTGTCTATTGCCTCCTACATATTTTAGGAGTCATTTAAGGGAAGGTTTATTTTGATCTCATCCACCAATAATGGTTTCAAAATCTTGGAAAGAATCTCTTAACTCTATTGTTTCTTACCCAAGTAAATTCCAAATTTTTATTTTTTAATAAAATGTATTTATTACATCATAGTAACTTCATTGTTCACAAGCCCACGAGGCTTTGGATTGCTGGTAAATGGGTGCACTGTTAAGGCACTCCTTGCGATAGGTAACTGGTTCAAATCCCTCGTGGGTTCTTACCTACAAAAAAAAATAAAAAATTCATTATTCACATTCATTTCAGATCCAACATGGATTTCCATCTACCGAATCTAAAAATAGTCTAGCTCTAAAAATAGAAAAAAATTAACATAAATAACAAAGGGGTATTATACTTGTGCACTCCCTTTCTTAGATTCCCCAACTCATATTTGTTTTTAGTTGGCACACTCTCCTTAGGACCTCCACAATCAAACTCTTCACTCATTTTTTTTTTGTGACTTCCTTGTTGTCTTCCTCTCTATCACTAGTGGGTGTGACTAATGACTTCCCCTGGTGGTCATTCTTTTGATGTCCACCTTCCAGTCCATTCTCCTACAATATGGCGTACCCCTAGAGATTGCATTGCTTCCTTCTCCCCTTCCCTAGAGTCAGTTTCTTTTAATTTCTCTGCCCATGCCTTCATGCCTCATTAGTGAGCCCATATACATAAGGGAGAGGCCTATTATCAAGAGATCATCCACAAGGGAAATAGATGTATTTATCATCTCTTGGAGGAAGTAACCTCTCGTTATTGTGACCTCACATTAGGGCTCATCCAGAAGGAGCTAACACATGCCGAGGGAGAAGGATCATCACATAGACTTCACCTGTCAGACACGAAGGTTCTTGTTGAGTTGAAAGATTGAGTATTTAACATAAACAATAGTCATGGCATATTTAGTCAGTACAAGCAGATAATTGATATTTATTGGCATATGAAGTCCCTCCTATTCATAATTATCTTGGATTGACATGATAATTAGGAAAACATACTCCATTCTCTTGAGCATATACACTGACATATTAATGACCTAGACTAACAAATGAATCACATAAAGTAGAATCTTTGAATACCTCCCTTAATGGGGGGAATTGTTGCAGACAATAAAGATCCCATCTGATTCATTGCCATACAATCTGATCCTTCTACTTGATTGTATGTTATAGTCTCATTATATTGGTATTTTGTTCGTACTATTTGCTGTCAGATGGTTAGGCATATTACTCTATATTGTATGTTAAATTTTGATCTTCCCATCGCTGAGTTATCATCCCATCACTCATTTGTGGCTTTGGTTGGGTCTCTGTTAGGTCCCTATACTACTAGTGTGACTGCTTATTGTTATTAGTACAACCCCCTTATTATAATGTTGTGCCCATGTAGTCCCCATATTGTTATTATTGTACCCCATAGAATCCCACTATTGTTATTATTGTGCCCTTACATTATTATTGTTATGTCGGCTCTGATTATATTATGACCCCTTAGACTCCTATATATAGAAAGGAGGTCTTGTCATTTGTATCATCCAATAACTGTTCATTTGTGTAATGTAAAGGAGGTTTCCCCCTCAAAGAGGCTAAATTTAAGGCGTTGATCTGTCTTTTCTATCTTTTTGTGGGCTGGTTTCCTAACATTTGGTATCATAGATCGAGATTCAATCCATTGTATCTTTGTAACTACGGATCTAGAATATCTAAAATCTCGTCCTATGGTAGCCCTTTCAGTCCTCTTTATAACCCCACAAGTCTGATCATGATTGGATTCTCCAAAGAAGAGTTATGCCAATCCTCCCACGGTGACCTGATTATAGACTAGTTCAGTAGAGCGAACTTGTATGATGTGCCATGTGTCACTGTTTCGACCTTAGTACCTAAAATTGATACACAAAAAACTACAGGCCTTCCTATTTCTGAAACTTCTTATGAAATTTCAATCTGATGCTCAAAAACAAAGTAATGACAATTTTCCCCAGGTCACCTGTTTGGAATGTAATTTGGGAGTCTACGAAAACCCTAACTTCCTCAGATCATATCTCCGCAAATATGGTGACACAAGATCTAAAATTTGGACCTAAAGTTCAGAATGATTTTGGCTCAAATGGGTTTTTTGTGTAGCTTCTGAAAAGTGGCCGAAAAAAAATTATAATGAAAAGATGAATTGTTTGGAGTAGAAAAACCCTTAATCTCTTAACAAGGTGAAAAAAAGGTGTGTAGTTTTTTTTAAATTTTGCATAAGGTTTGTTTGAAAAATTAGTTTGAAGGAATTCAAAGGGAATAGTGAAGCATTAGTAGCATTAATTAATGCCTCGAAGAAAGAAAATAGAAACACCTAGTAAGCAACTTGAATGCTCTAGCATGACTCGTGAAGAAGAGGAAGAAATGCAACATGATATATCAAAATTACAAGACCAAGTACAACAAATTTAACTCTCACTAAAGGTAAATGAAGCCAAGATGAATGGCATGGAAGCTAATATTAATGGCATGCAAGTTGAGATGGATGGTGTGGAAGCCAAGATGGATGGCATGGAAACTAAGATGGATGGCATGGACGCTAAGATGAATGGTATGGACAACAAGATGGAAGAATTGAAGATAAATTTGAATAAGATGCTACAAGAAATGGTCAGTAATGGTGAAATAGTAGTAAAGGAAACTCATGATGAGAACAAAATAAATGTTAATCATGATTTCATAGACTCTATTGTCTGATTGAAGACCCAACATGTTCCAAAAATCGATATGAGAAAGTTTGATGGCAAGGATCCCGGAACATGGATACTACAGATGGAGAAATTTTTTGATCTCCATAATGTTCAAAATACAAAAAAGGTACATATTGCAACTTTATATTTGGAACCAAATTAGTTTGTATGGTATCAATGGCTTTGCTCTCGTAAACAAATTGTCACTTGGGCAATTTTTATGGAAGAAATGATAGCACATTATGAGGATACAAAAAGGAACACCTTTTTTATCCAATTGATAAATCTCAAACAAAAGTGGTCAATGGCAAAGCCTATTGAGGACTTTTAGAAATTGAATATAAGGGAATGTGATATTCCAGAGAAGCAGAGGATTGATGTCTCCATAGTGATTTTAAAGGATAACATTCAACATGAGGTTTGTCTTTGGGACCTAATTCATTGGAGAAGGCATTTAGGTTTGCAAGAAAAATTGAAAGTGAAATTATGGAAACAAGAACCTGACAGCTACGAAATCGATCAATTTCAAAGTATCTCATCAAGTAGAAGAAATTACCCACTAAACATTCCACATGGGAGGACAAGAATTTTATACAGAAGCATCAAGAACTACTCAAGCATTGAGGACAACACTTTTTGAAAGAGAGGAGCATGTTAGGTCCCTATACTACTAGTGTAACCCCTTATTATTATTATTAGTACAACCCCCTTATTATATTTTTGTTCCCATGTAGTCCCCATATTGTTATTATTCTGCCCCACAGAGGCCCACTATTGTTATTATTGTGCCCTTACATTATTATTGTTATGTCAGCTCTAATTATATTATGACCCCTTAGACTCCTCTATATAGAAAGGAGGTCTTTTCATTTGCATCATCCAAGAATTGTTCATTTTTTTAATGTAAAGGAGGTTTCCCCCTCGAAGAGGTTGAATTCTAAGGCATTGATCTATCTTTTCTATCTTTTTGTGAGTTGGTTTCCTAACAGTCTCCCTTATGGGAGACTGACCAAAGACTTTTAGTACTATTATTGAAACTTCCATTTTTGAAGGAAATCTACCAAAAAAATACAAGAAATCATGATTTTGTGTACATTAATGACGAATTTATAAACCATAGTTAAAAAAATTACAATTTTAGTGCCCCATTAAAAATAGATCAAATTGTCTTATGTTAAGAACTCAACAGAGCTATACATTTAGCCTTTAAAAAAATTACTCTTGGGATAATTACTCTTTGATTTATGTGATTATTTTCAAGGTTTCTCTAGTAATAATATTTGGTTTTATAATGCCATGGTTGAAAAACATTGAAATTTTAAGGTTTTTCGCACTCATGATATTTGGTTTTTGGTTGAAAATTGTTAGAATTTTAACATTTTTTCAGAGTTATGCTATTTGGTAATTAATGTCATGGTTGAAAAATGTTGTAATTTTAACCCTAAAAAATGGGTGATGCAACATCACCACTTTTCGATTTAGGAGTGTTTTTTCTTGTTTTTTTTGCAAAATTACGAGTTTTTTAAGCTATAGTTCTTGTTTTTAGGTTACGAAACTCATTAAGTTGGTAACATTGTTTACATAGTTAGTGCCTAAGAAGTGACAGACCTATTTCCCAACTAGTGAATGAGATTGACCTTCAATCGTTGTCCTTGAATTGTCCCTTCTTAGTGTAATACCTTGAGTGAAGCATCCTTCTATAAAGGAAAACTAACTCGAAGAAGGATGTATCTAAATATTCTTGGATAAGGAGTGAAGTTATGAAAGTTTGAATGTGTAATGCTCTTCACTTTAGCCTCCTCTTCTAACTCTTGAATTGGAAATCCAAAGGCATATGTCTCTTAAAAGCTAGGAAACATTTAAGGATGGAATTTTATGTTAATGTTTAAAAACATTGGTGAATATTACTAGTCTGTGATATGAAAATTGTAAAATGTTTGCAATACTTTCCTAAAAATATTTAGATTTCTAATTATTCTATATTAATTCTATATAAATTTTAGGGATTTTTAAGGAAAATCAATTTTACACCATATATTTTGGGCGAATAATTTTTGGATCTTTTTTTTGAAAACAAATATGGAAAATTGACCCACCCATTAATATTAGCCCCTAAAATATTCCCTACTTAAAATAGATTTCATGTGCCATATTCTCATCAAAAGTGTCCTTGTCCTATCAAATTACTATGGGATAGTTAGGAAAGAACAATTCTCTCAACTGAAGCTATTCTTTCAGTTGTTCTTTAGGTAACTAGGCTTACGTAGGAATGAGGGATGAGGATTTCACAATATTAGGTTCCTGAGTGGAAGATTTAGGATTTATTTTGGAATTTAGAGAGATATCTATAAGAGTCAAGAAGTGAGGTTTAGTGTACCTTTTCTCCACTTTCAATTATAATGGGATATTAGTCTTGTGGGGAATTTAGTGGAGCTAATAAATCTACCTTCTTGATTGTTGGTCCTATGCATGAAATTTAAAGAGGTATACTTTCTAAAACAAACTAGATTAAATAAAATCTTGAATAAAATTATCACACCAAAATTCTTAAGAGAAATATACCAACTCAATGAAATTAAGCAATAAAATAATTATTGTATTATTGACAATTCTCCTGTAGTGACACCGAAATTGGTGGGCCTATTAATTATCTCCTAATTGTATAGTAGGTAATTGAGAAGATATAAATTTAATTATCAATCTGGTGTTATATGGAACTTGCAAACTGCTATGAACTTTATATGCTACTACAATCTGTTAACTGCCAATGAGGATGGAAATTTCACACTTAATGCTTTCACGAATGGAAATATTGAATTTCACACTTGCGAAAAATGAAATAATATCTACAGTACCATTGTAGAAAGGTAAATCACTCTTTTCTAGAAGGTATTCACATATATAGGAAAGTAAATAACTCTACTTGAAATAAAACAAACAATTAGGAAAGTAAACACATAGGCATGAAAGTAAGTGGGTGTCTTGACCAAGCTAACTACTCATACCTAAACTTTGCAACTGAAATTCTCATAAAGTACTACAATACTAGCAACTATTGTATAAGAGACCTAGCTCAACAAGTGCAATCAATGTTGATGCTATAGAATATAGAAAAAAGAAACCACTTCTTTATTTGATCGACACACACAATCTTAGAAGACATGGTAGCTTAATGAGTTGTAGCAAAAATATTAACTAGGAGGTTAGTAGGAACAACATAAATAAGTAAGAAACAAGAGTAAATAATTATATTAACTAAACTATAAATGAAATTATGAACTACCCTATATAAAATATAGGAAATACCCTACGAACGAAAAAAAAAACCTATCTCCTTAAGCGAGACACCAATTAAGCTTGTAGTAGCATGCTTATAAAATCAACACATGACATACATAGGAAATTAAATGGGAATCAACAATGAGAATTATAGCAATATTTTCCTGATTTAATTTTTTCTTTCTCCTCTTGCCTTAAGTAGAGAAAGGTATTTATACAATTATTTCACTTCTCAAATTGATCACAAAATCAAGGGACAAACATAAAAATATTTGTTTCTTTATTTGTTCTCCCTTGTTACAATAACATAGCCAAAATCTGGAAAACTTGCACAATTATTGATTTAGTGAGCCACTACAATAGGTAGGAGGTTCGGTCAAATATGTTGCATTCAATATCTCCTTGTGGGACGACAAACTACTCTTGTCATTTCCTCTAATGGTTGATATGTCCATTGGGAAACTAGTTGTGAAAACTTTGTATCTCATAGTTGATTGTGCTTGTGTTACTACAATTGTCCACAGGTTGCAATAGTTCCTTCAATGGTTGGCCTGCCAAGGTGTTGCAACATCAATACTATCACATGTTGTAGCATTGGTCCTCAATCATGTTGAATGTTAGGAAACTAGCTCACAAAAAGATAGATCAACGCTTTAGAATTCAGCCTCTTCGAGGGGGCAACCTCCTTTACATTACACAAATGAAAAATTCTTGGATGATATAAATGACTAAACTTTCCTTCTATATATAGGAGTCTAAGGGTTCATAATATAATCAAGCTGACATAACAGTAATAACATAAGGGCACAAAGATAACAATATTGGGTTTCTATGGGGCATACTAATAACAATATGGGGACAATAGGGGCACAATAATAACAATAAGGGATACAATGACAATAGTAATGGGGGAATCACTAGTATTATAGGGGCCTAACATGCCGCTCTCTTTCTAAAAAGAGTTGTCCTCAATGCTTGAGTAGTTATGGATGCTTCTCTATAAAATTATCATCCTCCCATGTGTAATCTTCAGTGGATAAGTTCTTCCACTTGATGAGATACTCCGAAATTGATCGATTTCGTAGTTCTCGAGTTCTTTTTTTTGTGACTGCTTCTAGTTCCAATATGATTTTTTCTTCCTTTTCAAGTTTTGGCAATATTGTTTGAACTGGGACCTTGTCACCTATAAACTTATTTCAACATGAAACATGGAAAAATGGGTGCACTCGTGAAGTTGCAGGAAGCTCCAATTTGTATGCCATAGTACCAATCTTTTGCAACACCTTGTAGGGACCATAATACTTTGGTGATAATTTATTATCATTCTTAGCTTGCTTGAGGGACATTTGTTTATATGGTTGTAGCTATAGGAATACCCAGTCACCTACATCAAAACTTCTTTCACTGCGATGTTGATTTTCCTATTGTTTCATTCTTTTCTGCACCAATGCGAGGTTATCCTTTAAGAGCTGGAGAACTTGTTGTTCATGCTTGATGTGATGTTCCACTGCTTGAATCTTAGAATTTTCTCTTAAATATGATGTGATGGATGGTGGATCATATCCATAAAGTGCCATAAATGGGGTCATTTTTGTTGTAGTATGGAAGGAAGTGTTATACCACCATTCAGCCAAAGGCAACCATTTGACCCATTGTGTTTTTTTATTAGATACAAAACAACAAATATATCCTTTCAAATATTTGTTTACTATCTCATTTTTCCCATCAGATTGAGGATGATAAGATGAGCTATGAGCTAATTGAGTACCGAGACAAGAAAACAATTTTGTCCAAAAATTTCCAATGAAAATGGGATCTCTATCGCTTACAATAATATTTGGATTTCCATGTAGCTTTTGAATTGTTTCCGTAAATGCAGTAGAAACTGTACTAGCTTTAAATGGATGTGATAATGCACAAAAGTGTGCATACTTGGTAAGTCTATCAACTACCACCATGATGACACTCTTTCTGCGGACTTGGGTAAACCTGTGATAAAATCCGTTGGAACCTCCTCCCAATGTTGGCTTGGAATGGATAAAGGCTGTAATAGACCTAGGGTCTTAACTGTTTCAACTTTATTTTGTTGGAAAAACAAACTTTCTGCCACAAACTTTTGAATATCCGATTTAAGGCCGTCCCAAAAAAATTCCTTCTTAACGCTATGGTAAATTTTTAAAAATCCTAAGTGCCCTCCTAAGGGAGAAGTGTGCAATTCCATAAGAATATTTTGTTTGAGTTGGGAATTCTTACATAGGTATAAGAGATATTTGTACCATAACGAATCAATTTTCCACCTAAATGTATTAGATGTACTGTGATCTCGTTGTAACCTTCGAATGTATTCCCACACTTCTTCATCACTCTTCCATTCCTCCCTTGTTTCATTTATCCAATCTGGTTGGATAATAGCAATGGTGCACAACAATGCCTCCACATCCTCATCCTTTCTTGAGAGTACATTTTCCACAACATTTTGCTTCCCTTTTTTGTAGATGAGTTCAAAGTCATAACCCAACATCTTTGCGGCCCGTTTTTGTTGCTCTTCAGAGGATAATCTTTATTCTAAAAAGTATTCAAGACAATCATGATCTGTTTTTACCTTGCAGTGTCTTCCCATTAGGTAGGGTTGCCATTTCTTAAGTGCATGTAGTATTGCCAACATTTCCTTCTCATAAATAGCTTTGTGTAAATACTTTCCCTTCATTGGATGACTTTCGAAAGTAATGGGTCTTTCATCTTGCATTAAAACAACACCAATTCCATTTCCTGAAGCATTACACTCCACAATAAAGGTTTTTGTGAAGTCCAGTGTAGCTAAGACCAGGGCTTGGAACATTTCCTCTTTAAGATGTTTGAAGGCCTTTGTTGCTTCTGGAGTCCAAGAAAATGCATCTTTCTTTAATAATGTTGTTAGAGGTGCTGCTATTCTCTCATAATTCTTAACAAACTTGCGATAATACCCTGTCAACCC
The DNA here is from genome assembly GCA_031772625.1 of Pinus tabuliformis. NCBI lineage: Eukaryota > Viridiplantae > Streptophyta > Pinopsida > Pinales > Pinaceae > Pinus > Pinus tabuliformis. Next base: position 1,700,176,174 of record CM062819.1, on the reverse strand, counting down.
AAGAAATCCTCGCAGATGCTTTATGGATGTGGGGATTTTCCCTTAATGGCTTTAATTTTGCTAGGGTATACCTTAACACCTTCATGAGATACAATATGACCCAGATATTCCACCTCTTGTACTCCAAAGAAACATTTGGAGCTTTCTGCATATAATTGCTTCTCCTCCAATAGTTTGAGCACCCTGTCAACATGTTCAACATGATCCTTCCAAGACTTGCTGTAGATTAGTATATCATCAAAAAATACTAACACAAATTTTCTAAGGAAGGGTTTGAAATTGGAATTCATCAAACCTTGAAATGTAGAAGGTGCATTGGTAAGGCCAAAAGGCATGACCAAAAATTCAATATGACCCTCATGAGTTCTAAATGTTGTTTTCTGAATGTCTTCAGTCTTGATTCTAATTTTATGATAACCTGAACGGAGATCCAACTTGGTGAAGTAAATTGATCCATGCAATTCATCCAATAATTCATCAATGACAAGAATGTGAACTTTATCTTTAATAGTGATCCCGTTGAGCTCCCTATAATCTTGACACATGCACCATGATCCATCCTTGTGCACCAATACCACTGGATCAAAGAAAGAACTTTGACTAGGTTGAAATATACCAGCCTCTAACATTTCTACGACCACATGTTCAATTTCACTCTTTTGGGCATAGGGATATCTATACGGCCGGATGTTTGGAGGAACACTTCCTATAATCAATGAATAGCATGATCATGATCATGAATAGGTGGGAGACCTTTGGGAGTCTCAAATACCTTGGAATGATTGTCCAAGAAGTTTTGGATATCTCGAGAAATAGATGATTTCGATGTGGGAACCTCTAGCGAACATAATTGTGCAATTACACCTCACTGTTCCTTCTTTAGAAGCTTTGTCATACCATTAGAACTGATTATCTTTCCTGGTTTCCCTGCAATACCCCTTAATTCAACCTCCTTTCCTTCTGCACAAAATTTCATGAAAAGCTCTTGAAAATTAAAAGCTATTGTACCCAAGGATTGTAGCCATTGGACTCCTATTACAACATCAGCACCACCCATTGGAATGGAAAGCATTGGGCTATTCAATGCATATTCTCCAATGGAAAGCTTGATATTATGTCAATTTCCAGAGCAATTTATGGTTCCTCCACTTGCAACCATCACTTGACACTCTGGTGTTGGATATAGGAAGAAATTCAATTCCTTTCCTATCTTACAATGAATAAAATTATGGGTACTTCCCAAATCAATGAACACTATTACCTTTTTCTTCTTGATATGTCCTTCTATTTTGATAGTTTGAGGAGTGGTAATTTCAACCAATGCATTACAAGATATGGTTGGATTCATTTCTTCCTTATGTAGGGTTTGTTCCTGTAGTATATCGTCTTCTTTTGACATTTCTTGTTCCTTTTCTTCCTCCTCTTCACAATCTATGTAGAAAAATTTCTTCTCAGCACACTTGTGACTTTTAGTGTATTTGTTATCACAACTGTAACAAATCCCTTTTGCTCTTTTTTGTTCATTGTTGTGATGTCAACCATGTAGGTTATGGAAGGCTAGGGGCAACAACATTTCCATCTTTATAGTTGTGAGTGGTAGGCTTCCTGGTTGCCATAATTTTTCTTTCCATTTTTATTGCTAACTTCAATGCCTTCTCCAATGAATCAGGTTCCCAAAGGCGAACCTCATGTTGGATATTATCCTTTAAATTCCCTATGAACAAATCAATCCTATGCTCCTCTGGAATATCTTTTACCCTTATTTTCAGTTTTTGGAAGTCCTCAATGTGCTCCATCATTGAACCCTTTTGTTTGAGATTTATCAATTGGCTAAAAAGGGTGTTGCTTTTTGCATCCTCGTAATGTGCTATCATTTCTTCCATAAAAATTGCCCAAGTGATAATTTTTTTATGAGAGGAAAGCCATTGATACCATACAAACTGATTTGGTTCCAAATATAAAGTTGCAATACGTAACTTTTGTGTGTTTTTCACATTATGGAGATCTAAAAATTGCTCCATCTATAGTATCCATGTTCCGGGATCCTTGCCATCAAACTTTCTCATATCGATTTTTGGAACATGGTGGGTCTTCAATCAGACATTAGAGTCTATGAAATCATGATTAACATTTCTTTTGTTCTCATCATGAGTTTCCTTTACTACCCTTTCACCGTTAGTGACCATTTCTTATAGCAACTTATTCAAATTTATCTTCAATTCTTCCATCTTATCATCCATGCCATTCATCTTAGCATCCATGCCATCCATCTTAGCTTCCATGCCATCCATCTTTGCTTCCATCTTAGTTTTCATGCCATTCATATTAGCTTCAACGCCATTCACCTTGGCTTCATTTACCTTTAGTGAGAGTGAAATTTGTTGTACTTGGTCTTGTAATTTTGATCTATCATGTTGCATTTCTTCCTCTTCTTCACGAGTCATGCTAGATCTTTCAGGTTGCTTACTAGGTGTTTCCATTTTATTTCTTCAGGGCATTAATTAATGCTAATAATTCTTCACTATTCCCTTTGAATTCCTCCAAACTATTCTTTCAAAAAATCTTATGCAAAATTTAAAAAAAGCTACACACCTTTGTTTTCACTTTATAAGAGCTCGATATTGAATCTGTTGTATCTCTGTAACTACGGATCTTGAATATCTAAAATCTCGTCCTGCGGTATCCCTTTGAGTCCTCTTTCTAACTCTGCAAGTTTGATCAATATTGGATTCTCCAATGAACAGTTATGCCAAAATCTCCCACGATGACCTGATTATAAACTAGTTCAGTAGAGCGGTTTTGTATGACGTGCCACATGGCACTATTTCTACCTTACACCTGAAACTGATACATAGAAAACTATAAGTTGTCCTCTTTCTAAAACTTCTGACAAAATTTCAATGTGATGCTCAAAACAAAAGTTATGAGGATTTTCCCCAAGTCACCTATTTGGAACATAATTCGGGAGTTTGGAAAAACCCTAACTTCCTCAGATCATATCTCCACAAATGTATCGAGACAAGGTCTAAAATTTGTACCCAAAGTTCAGAACGATTTCAGATCAAATGGGTTTTGTTTGTAGCTTCTAAAATGTCGCAAAAAAAGGTTATAGCGAAAATTCCACGATGACCTGTTTGGAGCAACGAAACCCCAGAATCCAAAGCTGTAATACCAAAATTTAGGAAACCAGCACACAAAAGGATAGAAAAGATAGATCAATGCTTTAGAATTCAGCCTCTTCGAGGGGGCAACCTCCTTTAAATTACACAAATGAACAATTCTTGGATGATACAAATGACTAAACCTCACTTCTATATATAGGAGTCTAAGGGGTCATAATATAATCAAGCCGACATAACAGTAATAACGTAAGGGCACAAAAAAAGCAATAGTGGGTTTCTATGGGGCATACTAATAACAATATGGGGACAATAGGGGCACAAAATTAACAATAAGGGATACAATGAAAATAGTAATGGGGGAATCACTAGTGTTATAGGGGCCTAACATTGAAGAATCAGTACTTGGTCATGTTGCAACATCAATACTTTTGGACTCATTGCATCAACAATGTGTTGGAGGTGTTGTAGAAATAACATGTTTTAGGTGCTTCAAAAACACAAAGGTGTAGTAGTGGCTAAAACTCTTCAAATCCTTTTTAGTCTCCTCGAACAGTACTTATATGAGTCTTTCTAAAGTATTTGTCAGAAATTCTCATTATTTATCATAAAAGTAATATTATTTCCTTAATGTGTAACAATTAACATTAAAATTGACATAATAAGAGAAATAGTGTACGTTGGTAGAAAATGCATCATTACGAGTAAAAAGGGATATAAGATGGTAGGTAGGTGATCAAAAGAAGGGAACATTTTAAGGGTGGAAGTTTATATTAAAGTTTAGAAACCTTGGCGAATCTTACTAGTCCCTCATATGCAAATTATAAAAATTGAGTTGATATTTTTGTAGAAATATTTATATTTCCAGTGATTTATATTAGTCGATATATTATTTTGGCAATTTTTAAGGTAAAATAATGGTGTACTATAAAATTTGGGTGAATCATTTAGAAAAAATGGAAATTGGAGAATATTTTTTTTTGAAAAATCATGGAAAATTAGCCCACCTGCGAATATTAGCCCCTAAAATTTTCCCTGATCAAAAGATAAAAAAAGTTGGTAAATTGGTGCTAAAGGAATTCCAATGTGGACACTCATCACAATTTCAAACCCTTATATAAATCATAAAATGATGCATGAAAACATAGGTGTAAATATGAAGACATGTTATGACCCCAATATTGAGTTAAATGTATATGGAATGAACTTTGAGTGGAATATATGGGGTTAAATGTATATGTGATATCTAAGTGTATATATAGTAGGCTCATTACAATAAAGAATATATTTCATGCACAATAAGTGGATATGTATAATATATATCATGTATTCATTATGGAGGGCATGGATGTGATTTGGATATGTGAATGCATCCTGTATTTGGAGGATTTTCTCCTATTATTATCTGTATTAGATATGGACTCCATGCTCAAATTGGTGTACATGGTGTGTAATTTTGATGTCTATGTATTTGGATCATAACATTTGGTATATGATTCAAAGACAAAAATAAGAAGTACACACCATGTACACCAATGTGAGGGTGGAGCACAAATCTAGTATATAATAACATGAGAAACTCATCTAAATACCCAATACATTCATACATCCAAATCACATCCATGTCCAGCATAATGAATACATGATATCTACATATGTGTGTCCACACATTGCACATGTGGTCCCTTTATTATTAAGATTACCCTATTAAATATACATTTACATATTGGATGTGCATTTAACACCACAATTGCCCCTCCTTGGGTCATACCATATATGAATTAACCCAATATAGTCCCCCCTTTGTGTCATAATAGTCAACTATGTGCATGTTCATGACTGCAATCCCTTTGACTACTCTATTCAATTATCGTTTTCCATTGATTGCTTGACCACCGTTGTACTTTGACTTATGTAACAACTCTTGACATGAACATCATCCTAATGTCTCATTTTTTGACTTTCCCATCAATTTGACTTCGACTATCCTATTGATTTGTTTTCTTAGATAATTGTTCCCAACTATAGTTTTTGAGGTTCATTACTATTCATCCTTCATGAATAGTCAATCAACTCACTAAAATTCAATCAATTAAGATTACCTTCAAATATTAGAACACCTAAATACTCCTAAGCTAAATAATAAATAAATTGGAATAGAAGATGATTAAGAAATAAATAATAATAGTTAGCTTGAAATACAAACATTGTGTTATTCAAGTACTATATATAATATCACTTTCATTCTCATTCTCCATCATTGACTAACTCAATATCTCAAGCTATTTACTAAAATCACCATAAGCAATGGTTTTTCTAGTCTCTCAATTTTGTTGGAGGCTCTTAGTTATATACATATATTTCTTTGATACCACTTTATAATATCCTATTTAGGTGTTACTTTTGCCCATTTTTTTCTCATTTAATAAAATATACATAAATGTAATTAATGAATAAAATAATCTAAGTACATATCCAAAATTCATTAAGTACTCAAGGTAAGGATGCATTCAATGAACTGATAAAGCACATACATTTATGTAATCATCTCAATATGGGCATCAATACAAAATTAAAACATTGAATGGAAATACCTATATGTATGACATATAATGCATTTCTCTAGAAATCCCGCGAAATAAAGTTCAATCTACCAGGGGAATTGCACCTAAAGGTTGATTTTGAACCCAACCAATGTGAATACATTCATATGTGTTTATCCTTAACAAACGACCAATATTAATTAAGGAAGTTTGGGGCATATAGAAACCTTCTTTAGTAATAATTCATGGGTATTCCCATTAGTGATATGAGGTGCAAGAACTATCACTACAGTGTTGGATGTGTACTTTTAGTTGACCAAGAAACATACTTCATAGTGGTTTCCTCTATAGAAAATAACATAATTTCCCAATTGGTTATCATAGATGAGATTTGAATATTATCAACCCTAGTGTGGTTGAGGGGCTTCTATACTTAAAACTCCCAAACATCATGGATTTATGTTCTATATGGGTCTTGCTACCACCCTCACCATTAAAAATTGAAATCATAATTAGTAGTGGAATTCATTTGCGAGGGTCATGCTCTTGGAAAAAGTAACTATGTTTGGTCTTCAATAATGTACTTGAGTCATTATGTAATGTACTTTTCAAAAGAATAAAGAAAATAATTTTTATTATTTTAACAGTGACTTATTAAAGCATGGGTTTCATGCTTGGGTCATCATTATTTTACTCAAAGTCCCCATTGTGGAGGATTAATATTGAGTCTATAGAGTCATTGTACATTCGAAGAGACCCTTCTTGGGCTTTCGGCTCATGTAAAAAGGTTTTGTATCAAGAAAAATATGAATTATTTTTCCTCGACATCATGTAAGCCTAAGGAGGATGAAGTTGGCCTAGAGACCCTCATTCGACCCATAAGAAGCCTATATAAAGAAGGAAGTTGAAGTCATTTGGAATCATCACTCTCACAAGCAATTCGATATCTTCTGGGAAGTCCTGGGAAGTTGTTGGTATGCAAAGTATGCTTCTAGAGGCAAGAAAGAAGTGCAAGTTTGGGGGAGTCTCTAGAGAAGAGGAAAATCAAAGTTTTGGTAACTCTCTCTCTTTGTTTCATGGTATGGTTTAGGAGATCGAAGTCTCCTATGGTTTTTCTATCGTAGTTAGCTGCATGCTATTGGGATCTGCTACATAGTCAAAGTTGTTGGAAAGAGGTCGAAGATCTTGGAGGCTGACATGGTGTGGAGGGAAAGTTTTGTCTTGGTCTAGGGTGAAGAGTATCAAATAATACTATTGAAAGGAGTAATTAATTTGACTGGGTTTTCCCCTCTAGAGGAGATTTTCCCTGGCATGTGCCTATATCTTATGTCTCTTTTCTTGTGATATTCATAGATCTATAATTTCTTGATGAAAGATAAGATAATAAAGAAGTAAAAGAAGCCAACACACTCAAAAGTAATTATCAAGATTAGAGAATCAAACCCTGATATAATATCTTTGGTTTTCCAACATGGAATTAGACCTAAGGTTAAGAGAAGTCGAAGATCACTTTCTTGGCAAAGATTCTCCATCTATGGTGAACTACATAATATTGGGTTTCAACTCTACTATAAGATGGATCAAGAAGATCATCTACTACATATTGAACAAAGTCATGAGTCATGGATTCTCAGCTTCCGTTACATGATACCTTATTGATGACAATGCATGGATCATTGATAGTGGAGCATTGAGACATATGACATGTGAAAGTAGGAAACTACACACACTATCAAAAGAATCATCCTCCCTTGTAAGGGAATTGTGTGCCAACAAAAGCTATGTTGTTAGAGGCATGGGATCTACATAATTAAAGCTAGATAATGGATGAAAGTTGCATCTCAACAACATTCTCTATGTTCTAGGTTTGGAAAAGAACTTGCCTTCTATTTCTTGTTAAGAAGATAAAAGGGAAATCATTTATTTTTTTGATGGAAAAGTATTGGTTTGGGGAAAGAACTATGTTATTTACAAAGCTAGGGTTATTGGAGTTCGATAAGGAAGTCTTTATTGGGTTATCACTCCATCTCGTCAATATCTTGTTCATATGGAAATAAGTTTGATTGAACTATGGTGTCGAAGGTATGGCCATCTTCATCAGAGAGTCATTCCTACTCTTACTAAATTGGTCAATGGAATTCCGGATGTGAAGCTAGACCATGAAGGTGTATTCAAGGGATGCTCTTTGGGGAAGCATACTAGAAATCCATTTCATCATAGTGAATCTAGATCTAATCCATTCTGATGTGTGTGTGAAAATGTATGAAAAGAATATTAGAGGTCATCTCTACTATGTAATTGTTGGGTCCCTATAATACTAGTGATTACCCCATTACTATTGTAGTTGCATCCCTTGTTAACATTGTTGTGCCCCTATTATCCACATATTGTTATTACTATGCCCCATAACATCCCTCTATTGTTATTTTTGTGGCTTTATATTATTATTGTTAGGTCGGCTAGGATATATTGTGACTCCTTAGACTCCTATATATAGAAAGGAGGTTTTGTCATTTGTAACATCCAAGAATTGTTCATTTATGTAATGTAAAGGAGGTTTCCCCCTCGAAGAGGCTGAATTCTAAGGCATTGATCTATCTTTTCTATCTTTTCTTCAGTTGGTTTCATAACATTTGGTATCAGAGCTTTGGATTCTAGGGTTTCGCTGCTCCAAATAGGTCATCGTAGAATTTTTGCTATAGCTTTTTTTTATGTGAAGTTTTAGAAGCTAAAACAAAAACCCATTTGAGAATGCATCGCGCTGAACCTCGGGTCCAAATTTCAGAGCTTTTCGCGATATATTTGCGGAGATATGATCTAAGGAAGTTGGTCTTTTTGCAGACTCCTGAATTACATTCCAAAAAGGTGACCTGGGGAAAATCGTCATAACTTTCTCTATGAGAATCGGATTGAAATTTCATCAGAAGTTATAGAAAGAGGATAGACTGTAGCTTCTTTTAGATATTTTTTAGAGCCAAAGGTCGAAACACTGACTCGTGGCACGTCGTACAAGTTCGCTCTACTGAACTAGTCTATAATCAAGTCATTGTGGGAGATTTTGCATAACTCTTCCTTGGAGAATCCGATTTGGGTCAGAATGGTGGCATTGGAAAGAGGACACAGAAGGCTACTGCAAGTCACAATTCCAAAACTAGATGATCAGAAAGTAAATGGATACATCAGAGGCAATATCGAGCTCCTACAAAGTGAAAAAAGGTGTGTAGATTTTTTTAAATTTTTGCTTAAGCTTGGTTTGAAAATTTATTTTGAAGGAATTCAAAGAGCATAGTAGAGCATTATTATCGGTAACTGATGCCCCGATGAAAGAAAATGCAAACACCTAGTAAGCAACCTGAAAGCTCTAGTATGACTCATGAAGAAGAGGAAGAAATGCTACATGATATATCAAAATTACAAGAACAAGTGCAACAAATGTCACTTTCACAAAAGATAACAGAAGCTAAGATAAATGGCGTGGAATCTAAGATAAAGGGCATGGAAGCTAAGATGGATGATTTGAAGATAGATTTGAAGAGAGACATGGCAAATTTGTAGACAGATTTGAAGAGAGACATGGCAGATTTAAAGACAGATTTGACAAATTTTCTACAAGAAATACTTACTAATGGTGAAAAGGTAGTAAAGGAAACTCATGATGCGAACAAAAGAAGTTTGATCGAAGACCCATCATATTCCAAAAATCGATACGAGGAAGTTTGATGGCAAGGATCCCACAACATGGATATTACAGATGGAGCAATTTTTCGATCTCAATAATGTGCAAAACACAAAAAAGGTATGAATTGCAACTTTATATTTGGAACCAAATCAGTTTGTATGGTATCAATGGCTTTGCTCTTGTAAACAAATTATCACTTGGGAAATTTTTACGGAAGAATTGACAGCACATTATGAGGATAAGAAAAGAAACACTTTTTTAGCCAATTGATAAGTCTCAAACAAAAGGGTTCAATAATGGAGCACATTGAGGAGTTCCAAAAATTGAACATAAGGGTAAAAAATATTCCAGAGGAGCATAGGATTGATGTGTTCATAGGAACTTTAAAGGATAATATCCAACATGATTTTCGCCTTTGGGAACCTGATTCATTAGATAAGGCATTCAGGTTAGCAACAAAAATGGAAAGCAAAATTATGGCAACCAGGAAGCATGCCACTCACAACTATAAAGATGGAAGTGTTGTTGCCCCTAGTCTTCCACAACCTATAAGTTTGAAACCACAAAAATTGGAAGAAAAAAGAGCAAAAGGGCTTTGTTACAGTTGTGATAGCAAATACACTAAAGGTCATAAGTGTGCTGAGAAGAAATTATTCTACATAGATTGCGAAGAGGAAGAAGAAAAGGAGCAAGAAAGGTCAAAAGAAGAGGATATACTCCAGGAACAAAGCCTAGATAAAGAAGAAATGAATCCGACCATATCTTGTAATGCATTGGTGGGAATTACCACTCCTCAAACCATCAAGATAGAAGGACAAATCAAGAAGAAAAAGGTAATAGCGTTGATTGATTTAGGAAGTACCCACAATTTTATTCATTGTAAGGTAACAAAAGAATTGAATTGCTTCTTATATCTAGCACCAGAGTGTCAAGTGATGGTTGCAAATGGAGGAACAATAAATTGCTCTGGAAAGTGCCATAATATCAAGCTATCAATGGGAGAATATGTATTGACTAGCCCAATGCTTTCCATTCGAATGGGAGGTGCTGATGTTGTACTAGGAGTCCAATGGCTACAATCCTTGGGTACAATAGATTTTAATTTTCAAGAACATTTCATGAAATTTTCTGTGGAAGGAAAGGAAGTTGAATTAAGGGGTATTGCAGGAAACCAGGAAAGATAATCAGCTCTAATGGTATGACAAAGCTTCTAAAAAGGGAACAAAGGGGTGTAATTGCACAATTATGTTTGCTAGATGTTTCCACATTGCAATCATCTATTTCTCGAGATCTCCAAAAAGTCTTGGACAATCATTCCAAGGTATTTGAGACTCCCAAAGGTCTCCCACCTATTCATGATCATGATCATGCTATTCATCTGATTCCAGGAAGTGTTCCTCCAAACATCAGGCCGTACAGATATCCCTATTCCCAAAAGAGTGAAATTGAATGTATGGTTGCAGAAATGTTAGAGGCTGGTATAATTCAACAGAGTCAAAGTTCTTTCTCTACTCCAGTAGTATTAGTGCATAAGAAGGATGGATCATGGCGCATGTGTCCGGATTATAGGGAGCTCAACAAGCTCACTATTAAAGATAAGTTTCCCATTCCTGTCATTGATGAATTACTAGATGAATTGCATGGATCAATTTACTTCATCAAGTTGGATCTTCTTTCAGGTTATCATCAAATCATAATGAAGACTGAAGACATTCCGAAAACAACATTTAGAACTCATGAGGGTCATTATGAATTTTTGGTCATGCCTTTTGGCCTTACCAATGCACCTTCAATATTTCAAGGTTTGATGAATTCCATTTTCAAACCATTCCTTAGAAAATTTGTGTTAGTATTTTTTGATGATATACTAATCTATAGCAAGTCTTTGAAGGATCATGTTGAACATGTTGACAGGGTGCTACAACTATTGGAGGAGAAACAATTATATGCAAAAAGATCCAAATGTTTCTTTGGAGTACAAGAGGTGGAATATCTGGGTCATATTGTATCTCATGAAGGAGTTAAGGTAGACCCTAGCAAAATTAATGCCATTAAGGAATGGAAAATTCCCACATCCATAAAGCATCTGCGAGGATTTCTTGGGTTGACAGGGTATTATTGCAAGTTTGTTAAGAATTATGGGAGAATAGCAGCACCTCTAACAACATTATTGACGAAAGATGCATTTTCATGGAATCCAGAAGCAACAAAGGCCTTCGAACATCTTAAAGAGGCAATGTGCCAAGCACCGGTCTTAGCTAGACCAGACTTCACAAAAACCTTTATTGTGGAATGTGATGCTTCAGGAAATGGAATTGGTGCTGTTATAACACAAGATGAAAGACCCATTGCTTTTGAAATTCGTCCAATCAAGGGAAAGTTTTTACTAAAAACCATTTATGAGAAGGAAATGTTGGCAATACTCCATGCACTTAAGAAATGACGACCCTACCTAATGGGAAGGCACTTCAAGGTAAAAGCGGATCATGATAGCCTTAAATACTTTTTAGAACAAAGACTATCCTTTGAAGAGCAACAAAATTGGGTCACAAAGATGTTGGGTTATGACTTTGAAATCATCTACAAAAAAGGGGAGCAAAATGTGGTGGCAGATGCACTCTTAAGAAAGGATAAGGATGTGGAAGCATTGTTGTGCACCATTTCTATTATCCAACCACATTGGATAAACGAAGCAAGGGAGGAATGGAAGAATGATGAAGAAGTGTGGGCACTTATTCAAAAGTTACAACAAGATTCCAGTACGTCTGATAGATTTAGCTGGAAAAATGATTCTTTATGGTACATAGATCGCTTATACCTCTGTAAGAATTCCCAAATAAAACAAAAGATTCTTATGAAATTGCACACTTCTCCCTTAGGAGGGCACTCAGGATTTTTAAAAACTTACCACAGGGTTAAGAAGGAATTTTTTTGGGATGGCCTTAAATCGGATATTCAAAAAATTGTGGCGGAATGTTTGGTTTGCCAACAAAATAAAGTTGAAATAATTAAGACATCGGGTCTATCACAACCTTTATCAATTCCAAGCCAACATTGGGAGGAGGTTTCAATGGATTTTATCACAGGGTTACCCAAGTCTGAGGGAAAGAGTGTCATCATGGTGGTAGTTGACAGACTTACCAAGTATGCACACTTTTGTGCATTACACATCCATTTAAAGCTAGTACAGTTTCTACTGCATTTATGGAAACAATTCAAAAGCTACATGGAAACCCAAAGATTATTGTAAGTGACAGAGATCCCATTTTCACTGGAAATTTTTGGACAAAATTATTTTCTTGTCTTATTACTCAGTTAGCTCATAGCTCATCTTATCATCCTCAATCTGATGGGCAAACTGAGATAGTAAACAAATGTTTGGAAGGATATCTTCATTGCTTTGTATCTGATAAATACACACAATGGGTCAAATGGTTGCCTCTGGTTGAATGGTGGTATAACACTTCCTTCCATACAACAACAAAATTGACCCCATTTATGGCACTTTATGGATATCAGCCACCATCCATCACATCATATTTAAGAGAAAATTCTAAGGTCCAAGCAGTGGAGCATCACATCGAACATCAACAACAAGTACTCCAGCTCTTAAAGGATAACCTCTTATTGGCACAGAATAGAATGAAACAACAGGTAGATCGACATAGCAGCGAAAGAAGTTTTGATGTAGGTGATTGGGTATTCCTACGGCTACAACCATATAAGCAAATGTCCCTCTAGCAAGCTAAGAAGGATAATAAATTATCACCAAATTATTATGGTCTGTACAAGGTGTTGCAAAAGATTGGTACTATGGCATACAAATTGGAGCTTCCTGCATCTTCTTGACTGCACCTAGTTTTCCATGTTTCATGTTTAAAGAAGGTTATAAGTGACAAGCTCCCAGTTCAAACAATATTTCCAGAATTTGACGAGGAAGGAAAAATTATATTGGAACCAGAAGCAGTCACAGAAACAAGAACTCGACAGCTACGAAATCGATCAATTTTGGAGTATCTTATCAAGTGGAAGAACTTATCTGCTGAAGATTCCACATGGGAGGATTAGAATTTTATACAGAAGCATCTAGAACTACTCAAGCATTGAGGACAACACTTTTTTGAAGGAGAGGGGCATGTTGGGTCCCTATAATACTAGTGATTACCCCATTACTATTGTAGTTGCATCCCTTATTAATATTGTTGTGCCCCTATTATCCCCATATTGTTATTACTGTGCCCCATAGAATCCCTCTATTGTTATTTTTGTGGCTTTATATTATTATTGTTAGGTCGGCTAGGTTATATTGTGACTCCTTAGACTCCTATATATAGAAAGGAGGTTTTGTCATTTGTATCATCCAAGAATTGTTCATTTATGTAATGTAAAGGAGGTTGCCCTCTCGAAGAGGCTAAATTCTAAGGCGTTGATCTATCTTTTCTATCTTTTCTTGAGCTGGTTTCATAACAGTAACATTCATTGATGACCATTCAAGGAAGACATGGATCCATTTACTCAAAACTAAAGATGAAGTATTTGATAAGTTCAAGCAGTTTATGGTTAAGGTGGAAACCCTAGCTGAAAAGAATATAAAGAGTCTAAGGTTCAACAATGGTGTAGAATACACCTCTAAATAGTTAATTTCATATAGTAAGGATGTAGGTATTAAGATGGGCCTTATTGTTCCCTGTATCTCAAAAAAATGGATTAGCCAAAAGAAAGAACGGGTCAATTGAAGAAAGTATAAGAACTATTATCCTTTATCAAGATCTGCAAAATTTCTTATGGGGTGAAGTAGCGATATCCATCATGTATGTTCAAAATAGAAGCATTCATAAGAGTCTTGATAATACTACTTCAGAAGAAGTATTCACAGGAAAGAAGCCAAGTGTGGATCATTTCTGCATATTTGGAAGTCTGGCATATGTCCATGTTCTGAAGGAAAAGCGAAAGAAGTTTTAATCGAAAAGAATCAATGGAATATTCATTGGTTATAGTCTTGCCTCAAAAGATTAGAGAATCTACATAAAGGAGGGAAGATACATTGAAGTAAGCAAGGATGCCATATTTGATGAGAATCAATATTACAAGAAATAAAAGGATATTTCTATTGATTCTAATGACGAAGAAGTTCCCGTATTTTAACAATATGAAGTTCATGAGGACTCTACTGCAAATGATGAAGGAGAAGGACCAAGTGAGCCTATTCAATCGGTGATTATCCCAAACACAAGGAAAATTCCATATTGGTTAAGAGATACACTATAGCATGTTGAAGGACATGAAGCTGTGAAAGGGTCCTCGAGGGAAAGTAAGAAACCAAAAAGGTATTCTGGTTATGATGCATATATGAAAATTTGATTGAAGCGAAGTCATCTACATTCCAAGAAGATGAGCATGAAGAGGTTTGGAAGAAATCTATCCAGGAAGAATATCAATCCATCATCAATAATGGGGTTTGGAAAATCATTCCTAGACCTAGTGACAAATCGGTTGTCATATCGAAGTGGATCTATAAGATCAAACATGTTATTGATGGAAGTATATAAAAGTATAGGCAAGGTTGATTTCTAGGGGTTTCTCTCAAACGGAAGGCATTTACTATGAAGAAACACTTGCACCTACTGTAAGGTACACCACCATTAGATCACTCGTTTCACTAGCTGCTACAGTGGGGTTGAATATCCATCAAATGGATGTTAACAACACATTTCTGAATGGGACCATTGATGAGGAAGTGTACAATGAACAACTTGAAGGATTTGAAGTGACTAGCAGGGACTCTCATGTTTGTAGTCTCAATAAGCCTCTATATGTCTTGAAGAAAGCAACAAGGGCATGGTATGGAAGATTGAATGCATATCTACTTAGGATTGGGTTCGTGAGGAATATTGTTGATCTAAATCTATATATTAAGGTTGTGAATAATGATTTACTCATTATTATACTATATATGGATGATTTATTCATCACCGGTGTAGAAAAAATAATTCAAGAATGCAAGAAGATGTTGGCAGTGGAATTTGAGATGAAGGATGTAGGACTGATGCACTACTACCTAGATCTATAAGTATGGCAGAGACCTGGGAAAATATTTTTGGGGAAAGGAAAGTATATCTTCAAGTTATTGAAAAAAAATGGGATAATGGAATCCAAGCCGATTCTTACTCCTATGATCACCAATCTCAAGAAGCTTATATCAATAGTTGGTGGGTTCCTTGATGTATCTAGTAAATATTGGGCTAGATATATGTTTTACAATGAAAATTCTTGGTTAGTTTTAGTTGGACCCTTGTCATGATCACTAGATAGTTTCCAAACATATATTGAGGTATCTTCATGGCACTATACATCACTGCCTAAAGTATGATAGTAAGGAAGTCAAACTGATTGGCGTCACAGACTTTGATTGGGGTGACAATGAGACTGATGGAAGGAACACTACCAGATAATGTTTACTCTAGGACCTGCTATGATCTCATGGATTTGTAGGAAGCAATATATTGTTGCATTGAGAGTGGCAAGGTAGAATATGGGGTTGCATGTGAGGTAGGTAAATATTTTTTTTGGTTATGGAAGCTTCTAATAGACTTGTTCGAAAAGTCTCTAGGTTCTACTATGATTAACTGTGGTAATGAAAGTTGTATCAAGATGTCTAGAGATCCCGTGTTTCATTTGAAAACCAAACATATCAATAATAAGTTACATTTTATTAGGAGCTTGGTGTAGGATGGGGTCGTGAAGCTAGAATAGGTTCCGACAAATGAACATCTAGCAAACATTCTGACAAATTCTCTTCCTAATAAGAAGTTTGAATATCTAAGAAACCTGTTGGGTTTTGTAGATATTGGTGATTGTATTATTGATAAAGGAATGGAAGAGATATTTTAAGGATTTTCGAGTGAAGCATTTCCTGGGGAGAGAGTAGGCCTACACTATGTGTTTGATGTTAGGAATCCTGGAATTGGAAAGGTGGTGTTGTTTATTGAGCTTGGTATTCAGATACGCACCTGCATGTTTGGGGTGGTGGTTAGCAAGTAAGCCTGATGGTACATAGAGGGGCTAAATTCTTGAGTCCACCTTAGTCCCATCTAAATAGATTGCCCTGGTAAGGAACCTAGTCCATGGCGTTGTGATGCCTAAAAATTTAAGTGATTGGTTGGATAGATTTCCCTAGTGAAGACTCTAGTCAATGGCATTGTGGTGCCCAAATTGTTGAGTGACTGGTTGGATAGATTTTGCTGGTTAGGAATCTAGTTCATGGAATTGCGATGCCTAAAGGTTCTTCATGTTTTCATATAGTTTGAGATCTTCCATTGTATTTGTATATTATGAATACCTTCCTAGTTAAGAAGGAGTGTTTGAAAAAGTAACTATGTTTGGTCTTCAATAATGTACTTCAATCATTATGTAATGTACTTTTCAAAAGAATAAAGAAAATAATAGTTATTATTATAACAATGACTTATTAAAGCATGGGCTTCATGCTTAGGCCATCATTATATTAATCAAAGTCCCCATTGTGGACTCCTAGGATTAATATTTAGTTTATAGAGTCATTGTACATTCGAAGAGACCCTTCTTGGGCTTTGAGATCATGGAAAAGGGTTTTCTATCAAGAAAAATATGAATTACGTGTCCTCCACATTAGGTTGGCTTAAGGAAGGTCAATTTGGCCTAGAGACCCTCATTCGACCCACAAGAAGGCTATATAAATAAGGAAGTTGAAGTTATTTGAAAGCATCACTCTCACAAGAAATTCAATATCTTCTGGAAAGTGATGAGAAGTGATGGGGATGCGAGGTTTGCTTCTGGAAGGAAGAAAGAAGTGTGAATTTTGGGGAGTGTCTAGAGAAGAGGAAAATCAAATTTTTGGTACGTCTCTCTCTCTATTCCATGGTCTAGTTTAGGAGATCGAAGTCTCCTAATGTTTTTCTACTACCTGAAGATGCATGCTACTAGGATCTACTGCATAGTCGAGGTTTTTGGAAAGAGGTTGAAGATATTGGAGGTTTACATGGTGTGGAGGGAAAGTCTAGTCTTGGTCTAGGGTCAAGAGTCTCAAAGATACTATTTAAAGGAATAATCACTTTGACTTGGTTTTCCCCTCGAGGGGTTTTTTTCCCTTCCATGTGCCTATATCTTGTGACTCTTGTTTTGTGATCTTGATATATGTATAATTGCTTGATGAAAGATAAGATAATATAGAAGTATAAGAAGCCAACACACTCACAAGTAATTGTCAAGATTGGAGAATCAAACCATAATATAATATCTTTGATTTTCCAACAGATTTAACATGCCTCACATTACTCTTATTTTTTCAATTTTAAAATTGTGATTGTGTAACACCACTGTGGAGGCCATCTCTAGCTGAAACATTATGTTGTGAACATAAAATAAGTTCAATTTTAATTTTAATTGGTTGTCTTGAAAGGAGAGACACATAGATCCAATGTTTTGAATGGGATGCGTGTTAGGTGCCTCTTGGTTTCTTGCGACATGCTTGTTTATTTTTTATGATGTTCCTATTTCGTAGACCCATACTAACAACATTTAACCTCTTTAACATAGCCTTGATCAACTACCAATCCATGTTGCCATGTATTAAATATTATAGAGTGGGAAATATTGGTGGAGGATGGTGTCATCCCTATACCCCCCTCATGCATCAAGACAAGTGGAACAAATGTCTAGGAAGGCAGAGTGGATAAGTGGAGATAACACACTCACTCGAAGAGGGAGGAGGTGGCGTAATGGACCAAGCCACCACCTAAAAAATGAAAGCACATGATTGGATGGAAGGGAACATATTACACAGAACAACAAATAGTGTGAAATGGAGGAGAGAAGATAGTGGGAATCAAGCCATTGGAAAAGCAAAGGAGTTATAAGTTGAAGAAGGCCTGGATGAAGACATTATTTCAGGTAGCATGCAGAGAATGAGACCGACTAGTAAGGAGTAAGGAGTGAGTTGGAATAAAAATTAGAGAAGGAAAGAGCAAGGAGCTCCTAGATCCAAACAGAAGGACATAACTAGAAGGGACCTTGGTTTGAAGCCCTGTGATTAAGGTAAGAGGAGTGAGGAAGTCACTGTGGTGCTTATTACTAAAGAATAGTAGATAAGACATTTTGGAAGTGGACACCACCTCTCCATCATGTGTCCATATCATTGGTGTGATTCCCTTGAAAAAGCACCCCTCAGACTCTAGATCAAACTTGGGGTGTTCAGCCATAGGAGAGATTATAATGGAGTTGGCCTATGGTTTGGTGGAGTGTGGAAATATTTCCTTCAATTCAGCTAATTTAACAAACTTAGATTATTATAATGATTTATGCATATTTGAATCATGGACAATGATTATTCTTGTTAAGTTATTTGATAATATATGGTTTTGCATGATTCATGAAAGAATGTTTGAATCAGTGTATAATCATAGCTAAAATGTTGTCCTCTCTCTCTCTCTCTCTCGATCTCTCGATATATATATCTATATATATCTATATATATCTATATATATATATATATATATATATATATATATATATATATATATATATATATATATATATATATATATATATATATATATATATATATATATATATATATAAGTGTGTGCTTGTTACCATCTTCAGGAATTGCAGTAACACTCTTACAATTATGACTGACTATCTAAGGTTCACTCAAGTAAGTTGTTATTTTATGAATTCTTAGCTATATTATACGTTTATGAATTGGGAAAGTCAATGCCATAGTCCCATGATTGTATTTTATCTTACATGTGTTGAGTTTAATTTTTATGTTGTGTTTCAAATGAGTATCTGGTAAGATTCTATAGTTAGTTAGTTTGTGAATGATGTATTGAATTTTGTGGGTTTGTGCACACTTATTGATTGTTGTAACTTAGAATTGTAATCAACTATGACATCCTAAGATTTATCATTTTAAGATGGAATAGTTACCCTAGAATTATTTACTCATTCCCTTGAATTTATCTTCAAGAAATTGGTGTTCTGGTAAGATTCCATTGATCTTGAGAAATCCTTGTAAAATTCATCAAATATTCCCTAATTTCCTTCATTCTTTTAAGTTACTACATAAATCTAGTGATTCAGAAATTCAGGGCTTGTAAGGTTGGACACTACAATGTGGATTTTGGATCACTACATGTCATGTTCCAGGTGGATGCCACATGGAAATGTTGAGTTGTTTTGGAATTGTACTAATTCTGAGGTGGAACATATCCACCACCCATTTCCCATCACTTACTGCTCTTTGGAAGTATTTAACTATTGAGTCCTCCCCTATCGTGGTAGTAGTGGAGAGATGTTGGAAACTAATCTAAAAAGGTCCTTCTATTAGACCCATCAACTAATGACACTAACTACCTCTCATCGATAGTAGTTAACTCTTGAGCATTCCCTCATGGTGATAGCAATGGAGCAGTGGCAGAAGCTTCTACGAAATGGTATGTCTTTCATACCTGTCAACTCACAAGAATACCCACCACTCATTGGATCAATATCTTAACCATTTGTAATGAGTGTGATACCTTGGATAGTGTGTTTGTGGGATGGCCTAATCAACGGCCCACCTTCATTTTGGGCCCCCCCTAGTCCACTGTGAGTTAACAAGGGGGGATGGGTCCAATGTGGGGATTCTTGCTGTGGGTACCATGTTAAAATGGTGCCACTTCATGGTGGTGTCATCAATGTGTGGATTTTATCAATGTACCTCATTCACCATGATCCCCCATGGTCTGTTGTGACTTAACGAGGGAAAGAGGTCTGAAATGGGAAAAAGGGCATCATAAACCACTCTAGCTTATGAGAATTTGAAATATAATGTAATGTAAAGTCATGTATACCATGAAGTGTTGGGATTGGTGCCACGAGTATGGATTGATGTGGGAAGCACCATGGGGACTTGGTAGTGGTCACATAGATGGAACGTAGGGGCTCTAGTGATACAAATTTTTTTTTTATGACATGACGTAGCCACATTGATTACATGTTGATCCCATGTGGAAGTCCCCTAGTGGTGTGGAATTATTTAATTGGTTAAATTTTAAATAAGCATAACTTTCAATCTGAGAGTCAAATTGAGATAAATCTATATCATTAAAAATCTCTCAATGAGCTAATGCGATGGTGGAATTTATTTTATATTTGAACTAGTTTTAAATGGATGATTTTTCTAACTCTATCTTCATAACATGCGTTGGAGGTTAGGTTAGATTATTAAGTAACACCTTCCACATCATTAGTTACCACAAGGTGGCAGTAGAGAGTGTTACAAAGTGGTATCAGAGCTTAGGTTAAACAATTGGGCTAGATGGTTCTTGAAAGAGAATTTTAGAATATTAGATACAAAATGGTATTATCAAATATTAGATTCACTATTGGTCCTAAAGAGGCTCACGTGCAAACTTAATACAATGGTCTAATTATTGTATATGTTAATTTTCCCTACAAATTCTCTCCAAATATGGAAAACTTCAGTTAGGGACACTAAATTTGGAGGCGGGTCTAAAAAGGGTGAAATATGCCAAAAGCGCCGTTGAGTTAACTCCATTTTAATTAAAAGCTAACTGTTGATTAATTAAAGGTTAATGGCGGATTAGCGCTAATTTCGTGATTAGCTTAACTATTACCCCACAGTTAAAGGAGGTGGACACATGGGTAGTTAACGTGATCCGTGTGGTCTCATAACCATGGCTTGGTGATTTCTGCGGTGGTGTCACATGGTGACTTAAATAGTAATGGTTATTGGTTAAGTATTGTGTTTTCTGTTGTTAACAAACTGTAACTGTTGTGGTTGACGTGTTCACATGGGGAGGGCAAGCCCTCTCTAACCGCCAACCCAAACAACATTAAACTTTAAATTAACACAATGAACTTATCGGTTCAGAGCCAATTGATAGGATAGATGGTATGTCACAGGAATTATTGAGGGGAGGTTGTGGGGTCGAACCCCAATTCCCCATAAAAATTTTGATATAACACTATAGGGGCATGGGGTGGCCTTCAGGCTTGCCATGTGTCGCCTTCTCATTCATCCAACACCACCAATATTGTCCAATGTTGTGGTGCCACTTGTCAACATCCTAGTTAACATTTGCCAAAATTTTCCCTGTTTGGTGAAGTGATTAGTGGGCTGTACGGATGGCTAGTCAACATCCTAGTCAACCTTTGCCAAAATTTTCCCTGTTTGTTGAAGTGATTAGTGGGCTCTAAATTCCTCATACGAACTCCGTTTTGAAAGAAATGAATTACGTTGGGATTTTCTTGACGAGATAGACGCAGTCATTCAACTTTTGAGAAATTCTGAGCACTTTGATGTTTGAGCTAATTCTTGCCCCTAATCTAGATTCCGATCACTCCCCACTGACAGGATTTTGGACCCACAAAAGCTAGTTATATGATGAGATATGAATACTCTTCTCTTTCCCAAGTTCTATCAACTGATTATACTTGAAAATTCTCCATGATAACCACTTGGGTACACTGACATGCCTTGCATTGCAAATGGTTATGTCCCTTAACCACTATTCTCCTTTTGTTGCTGACCCAATCGAACGCATACTAGACACTTTTTGGCTGAAAAATACCTTTGTTGTACCACATCGATCCCTCGGTGCTTGGAAAACTCATACAATCTGATAGCCTTGCCACTGAGAATCTTGGCTTCAACACATACAATGGTCTATAATGGCTGCAAAATTTTGGCATCTTGTCCATTTTTTCTTCTTGCCTCTATCATCCTCTAGTTCAACATGATACTCATGTTATGATTTTGGAATGAATGCTAAGCATGAGAATCTTGCTCAAGAATGGACCTTCCAAAATCCTGCGACATCTTGCCACAAATACAACCATTAAATGGAAAAACACATTATGCAAGGAATGAAAATCGATGACCTCTTCTTTTGCTCCTTCAAAGAAACAATTGTCACATCATGTAACATTTCCATGTACTCTTGCATCTTGGTGTAAAAAACATTTTGGTGTGTTAGATGGTTTGCTAAACACAAGACGACAAAACATCATCTTCAAGCAATTGACTTGAATTGAAAGCCAAACATAAGCATGTATAGGAACTTGACGATTCTTTGCATAAACAACAAGAATTTCACATCTCATGCAATAATATGTCAACATATCTCTTTCATCTTTTGTGATAAAATAAACTCTTCCAATTCAATATGACATACATGTGACAAAAATCGACACAGGTCGATACTCATGCATGTATCTAAAGACAATGAAACTTGCAACAATTCCATTGTTCATATACACACAAACTCTCATGTATGTGTAAAATCTTTAACTCTCCCTCAAGTACAAAAAAAGTAAAATAAGCCCAAAAACATGTATGGGTACATAAGAGTTGAATTTACAATTTTTTTGCAAATGAATTGAGTAACATACCCTTCTTTCACACACCTTCTTGGAGAATATATGCAACATCAAGAATGATAAATTTGCTGCAAATGAAGTGAGTAACATACTCAACTTTCACACACCTTCATGGCGAAAATATGCAACATCAATAATGACAAATTTTCTGCAAATTAAGTGAGTAACATACTCAAATTTCACACACCTTCATGGCGAAAATATAAAACATCAAGAATGCTTTCAAAAGAAATGCATTCACATACAAATATGTAACCACAATTTTCCTTCTTTGCTGCATTTAAGTGAGTCAAATAGAACTCCACTTTCAACATCTTGCATCATACAAGTTGCAGCATACTTTCAATAGAAAAGTAATGCATTCATAAGGAAAACAAATGCATTTTTAAGGCAAAGAAATGCATCTATCAACAAAAGAAAGGCAAGCCTTATTTGGATAATAAATTCAATCACCTCTTACCAAACCATTTCCATGGCACTTCTTTCAGCTGCACATCATCTTGTGAATCAACTTGACCCACATTAATTATGGAATCCTCTTTGCCATCTTTGCAAAAATCTCTCTCCACCTTATTCGAATGTCGTAGATGACTTGTTGGATACAAAGTCCAATATTTGTCTATGAGATGACCTTGCCTATGGAAATGAGTTCAAAACAATTGAATTTTCTTTGCAACATGGTTTCCATTATCCAATGGATCTCTTGTTTACTGTTGGTTTTTCTTTGAAAGTTTCTTGTATGTCGCCATTTTCTTCCAACATCTTGAAACATTATGGTTATTTAAACCACAAAAGTAACATGTAAATTTTCTCCAATTCTTATGTGAAGATTTACCATGTTTATCACAATCAAAAGAAACTTGATTAAAGGTATATTTATACCTTGAACATTCACCTTTGTCGCCTTCTTGAGGAGGTGAATTTGATGAGGTAGTGGCTCTCTTTAGAATACCAACAATGGTTTCAATGACCTTAGAGCTTTCAAAATCCTCTTGTTTTCCCTTTCCATTAGTTGCATGCTTATGAGTATCTTCTTGCAAAGTGGGTACAAAAATTTTGCATTCCTCATGAACACAATCTTCACAAGCTTGAGGGTATGCACATGTAACGAAATTCCCTCTTGGAACACCTTCATGTGCATCCTTGGCTTTGGATAATTCTCCATCATGTTGTCCATAACCAAGGCCCAAATACCTGGGCCTTTCCTCAACAACAATTGGCTCAACTATGCCTTGTGCATGTTTGCCTAACCTCTACCTTCATACCCTATATTCATCAATAATTTGGACCATATTCCTCTAGTGTGTATTTAGAAAGCACCAAAACATTTATTTTTAGAGGAAATTGAAGATAAAATTGAATTTCTTACCTCATGTTCATGCACATACTTGGCTAGGGTGTCCTTGGCATCATGGAGTAAAATCTCCATCTCATGCATCTTTTCAAGAAGCTCTTGCTTCTCCTCCTTCATGGCCATCAACTCCTCTTGAAGTATAGTGTTATCCTTCCTATCTTAAATAATATTTTTCACCATATCTCTCATGATGAAAAACTCTTGCAATATCTCTTCATCAAAGAATCTTGCTAAGGAAGAGACATTAGAGACATCACTTGTTGAAGCTGTCATCACATAAACTTGCACATTGTTAAATCTCCTTGCAACAATCTCAAGCAATCAAGAAAATAAACCTTTATTCCAATACCAACTTGATCCATAGTTGAATGTTAGTTTTACTGTGCTAATTTCAACTTCAGATTTATAAAAATATGCTTGTCAGTTGCTTCATGTTCAGGGTTCTCTTCTGTTGTTTGTGTTTGTAAACGGGTAAATTTTATGTCAAGTTTTATGTGAAATCATGAGAAAAATAACATGAAAGTAAAGTGTTCAACAACAACAAGAAAATGAAAATAAAACCATCAAGAAAAACACTTAACGTAGTGTTTTGATAAAGGAGTTCACCCCTCCTAGGCTACATCTCTTGGTCCAGCTTCCATGGCTTGGGCCTTTGTATTTTCTCAAAATAGAAAAAATACAGTTTAACATTCTCTTCAGCTCCTGAAATATGCTTCAACGAACTCAGAGAATCCAAAAACCACTCAGTTGACTCTCCAAACTTTGTAAATAGACCACAACTGTTTTGGGCTTGACCTCCTCCCTAGTGGCCCTCGACATCCTAAAACTTCAAGGTGGAAAAATCACTTACATAAGTGCCCCATTGCCTCTAAAACCTATTCCATTGTGTTTAGAATGTCGAAATCATCTAAGAACACCTTTTTATGATCCTCAGTTGGTCGGAAAATGCTCTAGTTATGAGAGAAACTGACTTTCCCTACAAATCCTCCTCCAAATCTGGAAGAACTCTAGTTAGGGCCGCTAAATTTGGAGGCAGGCCCAAAAATGGTGGAATCCGCAAAAAGCACCGCCAAATTAACTCTAGTTTAATTAAAAAATAACTGTGGATTAATTAAAGGTCAATGGTGGATTAGCGCTAATTGCATGGTTAGCCTAACCGTGACCCTGCAGTTAAAGGAGGCAGACACATGGGCAAATAATGCAATTCGCATGGTTTCATAACCATGGCTTGGCGATTTCTGTGGTGGTGTTACATGGTAAAATAAAACGTAATGGTTATGAGTTAAGTTTTGTGCTGTCCACCATTAACAAACCCTAACCATCGTGCTTGATGTGTTCACCTATTTATTAAGATCTATGATTATTAAGATGATGGAGAAAAATATCCTCATCAATGAGGCCATTAATGTCGTCAACCACACCACGCATCCTGATACTACTAAATTGGTTAATATTTGTCTTACCTCTTCTTTATTCAGCTTTGAAGGGGAATTCTGTGAACAAACATGTGTTCTTGCCATGGGCTTGCCCCTTTCCCTAGTTCTAGCAATATGTTCATGGAGGACTTTGAATCCAAAGATTTGTCCTCACCTCAATAAAAACCAAATTTTTTGAAGAGATTTGTGGATGACACCTATGTCATATGGTCTCATGGTCAGGATAAGTTGGATATATTTCTCCATTATCTTAATAATAAATCTAGCCCCATAAACTTAACTATGGAATGTGAAATCAATGGGAGCCTTCCTTTTCTTTTCGTTAAATTTTCAAAGAAGGATGATGGATCATTCTCACACTAGGTCTATCAAAAGAAAACTGACACAGAGTAGTATCTTCACGCTAAGTGCCATCTTTTCCTTGCTCAAAAGATGGGTGTTCTCAAGACTTTAAACATTTGTGTGTTTAGAGTTTTTGATGAAAGCCATCTTGAATATTGGAAAACCCATCTCCTCAAAGTTTTAAAAAATAATGGTTACAATAAGCTCCAATTTCTTAGGGATTTCGTTAAGGTTGGCAAGGGTTCGAAGATTATAAAAGAACCTAATGATCATTTTTTTGGGGTACACCTTCCTTTTATACAAGAGACCACTGACAAGATTGCAAGGCTCCTAAGAAAGCACATGGTTCCCTCAACCTTAAGGCCCCTTAACACTATTCAAGGTTACCTAAGATCACTAAAATACTCGGTGGACCCTAAGAATATGAAAGGTGTTTATGTAATCCCTTATTCATGTGGAACACCCTATCATGGTAAAATTAGCCTCTCAATAAATTAGAGGATTCAGGAACATGCAACAAACATCAAACATGGGAGGACTTGCTCCTCAACATTAGCAGAACATGCAGAAAAGACAAAACACCACATTTTCATTGAATATGTCTCGGTCATTGCTAAGATAGACCATTTCCATCACTGTAAGTTACAGATTGAAAGAAGGCCAAGTAATCTGAATAAACACGATGGGTGGAAAATTAGCAGTTGTTGGATCCCTACCATTTCTCCTTAATGATTAATTTCCTAATTAATCATTATATATATATATATATATATATATATATATATATATATATACACTTTTCTAATTTCCTAATTTTTATTATTTATTTTTATTTTTATATTGACTACTAATAAATGATTAATTATTTTTTTCAACATTGATTGATTTATTTAGTTAATTAATGCATTAATTAATATTAATATTATTATTATTATTTTTTACGTTTCACCATTTATTATTTTTATTTATTTTTAAGGTTTTAGAATTAAATATTTTGATTATTTAAGTTTGACACAAATATTTTTTTTTATTATAGTATTATATTGATTTTATGAATTTTTTTATTGTTTTGATTATTTAGGTTTGACCTAAGTATTATTTTTATTTTTATATTTAGATATTCATTTCATTAAAATTTTCCTTTTGATAAATTATTTTCCTTAATTTAATATTAACAACTATAATCTAACAATTATTTTTGTATATAAAAATATTATTTATTTAAGCAAATCTAGCCATTTTCTTTATATGAAAATATTATTTATTTAGTCAAATCTAATCATTATATTATAACGCCTATTTTTTTTCTCTTCATCTATTTAACCTGATGCCAAGATCTTGTTCTTCATCTTGTCCCGACGATGAACCAAACTTGACGGCTTGAAGTGCGTTGAAAAACTTTGATGATGTGATTTTTACCGAAGGTTTTTTTGCTTTTCATAATATGGATTACATAAGCCTAAATTCAATTAATCCATATATTTTTTAATCAAAATGCTTGATGATAATCCTCATGATTTTTTGATGTAGCTTTTAATCTCGTCTTCAATGTTCTGAGCCAAGACCTGCAAAGACAAACAAAGAAATAATCAAAGCATATGATATACAAATGATTTAACAAAACCCATATAAGTGATCAAGGAATCTTGTACCAAACATTATGACAATGAATGTGAGAATGAAATATAGTTCACATTAAATTGAAGAAAAAGAGAAGATTACAACTCAATTCCTTGATGTTCACAACTTCCTCCGAATGATCCTCAATCTAAACCTTGCAATCAAAAAATCTCCAATAAATACTTGGAGAACATGGAAGTATAGTTCAAGAGTGAGAAATGGGAACCTATTTCTCTTTGAGTGCATTATACTAATAGGGAAAGAGTGGAAATTGAGATCCATTAAGGAAGGGGTGATATCCATAGTGGAGGGAACGAGATCCATAATGGGAGGAATGAGATCTAAGATAGGGGGAACTCAAGACCAATCACCACCACTTTGGAATAGGTAGCATTCTTGAGGCCTCTAGAATAGAAGCTTCTTTACCTTTTTTTAATTTTACCCATATAATAAGACCATCGCACTTTTAATGATGGTCATAGAAATGTTATTTGATCCAGATCTTGTTGGCATTATGATGCATGTGTTGTACTTGACGACAACCCACTTGTAGTAGAAGAACTCACTTGTATATGGTAACTAGATGAATCTATGTAACTAGATGAATCTACAGGAGAGATATCAGATGTGACAGAATGCATGGTAGTTGTGTCTATAGATGTGACAAAATGCATGGCATTTCAAAGGAATCATTTCAGAAGTAATATGGCAAATTAGAGTGTAACAGGTGTATTCAGAGGTAACAGGGCATTGGTACAGAATAAAAAGATGGAACTAAGGTTTTCTGATCATAATAAAGAAGGTGAAGGAAAAGGTTGATGAAAAGTAGTTTAAAAAGTATACATAGGTCCTCTTATTTAAAACAACGTATACACGCTGGCCCACAAAACAAAAAGAGCGTATACATATACATGCACTCCCACAGGAAGAAAAGCGCGTACATGATTGGAAAACCAAGGTTTTGGTCTGAGGTATTTGGTCCGTGGTATTGACCCTAGGTATTTGGTCTATGGTATTGACCCTAGGTATTTGGTCCAAGGTATTGGTCCTAAGTGGTTTTGGTCCAAGGTATTGACAAAGGATCTAAGTGTGATCTAAGTATATAAGGAGGAGAAGATCAAGGGCTAAATGTAAAAGTAATGGGTATCTTATGAAGTGTTAGATCAAAATAAAATATGCATGTTATGGATTTTTGATGCTTTGCTTGATCTGAACTAAGTATGCACCTGAGTGTTTGATGATGGATGAGATCTAATGATGGATCAGGATCATAATGACTTATCATTATGAGATCTGATAATGGATAGGCTAGATCTGATTGCTAATGCACGTTTTATCCTTTATAAGTGATGATCTGGGTATGTCTGAAGTTTGGAATTGCAACAAAGTTATAAGTAAGTATTTGTAGATCTATATGATGGTTCACTTTGGTGAAGGTGTATATACACATTGGTTCGGCTCTTCCAAGTAGCATATGCAAAAGAAAACCCTGATGTTCAGGGATGACTGGTCTATTAGATCAATGTTGTTGTTTTGCTATTGTATTACTACTGTTTGTCAATGATGTCTTCTTAGATCTGAAAGTAAAACTAAATGTATAAGGAAATTGAGTCTGATTGATTGATAAGGAAGGGAGATCGTTGTTGCTATTTTTTTAGAACTCTAAAATATAATAGTAGATCTTCAAAATGTCATTGATTGGTACAATTTTTGGTTCAAAGGTTTTATGATTAAGTATCTTTAGAGATATACGTAGGTTGGGCTAAAGGAAGTAGCATATAAATGTAGGTTGGATTCATTGAAGGAGCATATACATTCTGACACATGCCTTTTGAAGTTATAGTTAGTTCTGGTTGTTGATGTAGTGATCTAGGTTCAGATCTGTGTACTAGTTATAGTGATCTGTCTGTTCCAGTTGTTTGGTTGAATTTGATTAAGTTTGAATGAATGGTTGATTCAGTTGTGTCAGAGGTTCGGTGATTGTTTGATTCAGTATGTCAGAGGTTTCAGTGATTGTATGATTCAGTATGTCAGAGGTTTCAGTGATTATTTGATTCAGTACGCTAGAGGTTTCAGTGATTGATTGATTCAGTTATGATTATATCAGAGATTGATGATTGGGTTTCAGTTATATCAAAGATTGATTGGGTTTCAGTGATTGGTTGATGTATATTTATTTGATGGTTGTATTACAGTGGTGATTGATTTTGAGCTTCAATGTTACTAATGGGTCTAGTATGAAAATTTGATGAAACGTGGCCTTCATAATTTAGTATTATGTACCAGGAGTATCCAGTGTGAAAATTTATGAAACGGGGTCCTTGGAGGATGCTAAGGGTTGGAGCCTTCAGTGAGGAAGTCGAAGATTCCTGCCAGTAGTGGATGGTGATTTGATCAAGGGGTTGGAGCTCCCTTCGAGTAGAAGCTGGAGAATGTGTGAAGGTTGTAGCCTTCTGTAGGTCGGAGCCTAAATACTAGTAAATATATTGACTAGTACAAGAATTAGGGGGATGTAGCTCCCTTCCAGAAGAAGCTGGAGAACGAGAGAAGGTTGTAGCCTTCTGTAGGTGGGTGCCTGTGTATTGGTATGAGTTTGCACTACTACAAGATTGTAAACATATTTTCTTATTATTAATAGAAGACGTAAACAACAATAGCAGGTGGTTTTCACCCACATTGGGTTTCCGCCTTAAATCTTGGTGTTCATGTGTGTTGCTTATGTGTGATGGTTTATTCTATTATTACTGCACATGGTTACTGTTTAATGTTTAATAAAGTACTGATGCACTAATTAAAGATCAAAATATGATGAATTAACTGAATCATAAGTTCACTAGATATACACTGGTTTCCTTAAGAACAGTTGCATGCACATGCAAGTTCCCTTCACTGAAGTAGTCTAAATAAATATGATTATGGAAATGTAAAAGTTATTGATTTGTAAATATTGATTCACCCCCCTTCTCAGTATTATTTCCAACAATTGGTATCAGAGCAGGTCCTTTGGCAGAAGCTTGATCACTTGAAGGAGATCCGTAGTAACAATGGGAAATAAACTAAAGAATAAAGCACCCGAAAAGAAGAAAACATCCCAAAGGAACTGTGACAGTGGGAGAGACGATTGGCTTTTATGTAGAAGCAAATATTCAGTTTCAAAATCACCTTAGAATGAAGATGAACAAGAAAAATAACTATCAGGTATGAATTCGTTGTCCTCTAGTGATACATTTCTTTGCTCATTTGAAGATGATGAAAGTGACAACGAAACAATTGAATTTTCTTTTATGGGTGAAAGAGAAAGAAATCAAATAGAGGCAGAATTTAAAAATCTCACAGGCACAATTAGAGATCAACAAGATCTATTGGACAAAAGGGAGTGTACCTGCAAAGAAGAGATTACAAGGTTAAAGGCTCATTTAGAGGAAGGAAACAAAGTAAGGAAACAATATGAGGAGAAGGAAGATCAAAGTCAAAGGCTGTAGGATGAAGTGACATCATTGAGAAATGAAGTGAATGGAAAAGACACAACAACCAAGGAACTTATAGAAAGAACCAGCTACTGTGAAGGTCTTGAATTTTTGGTCATTTCTCTAAAAGAAAATCTCAAAAATTCGAATAAGCAGAATGAAGAACTACTCCAAGAATTTGAAGAACAAGAAATGAAGTTCTCAAATTAAGGCAACAAGTGGAAGAAGGAAGAAAAGATGAAGAAATCATGAAGAAGTAGTATCTTGAATAGGAAGAGAAATATCAGGTTGAGGTAAATAACCTAAAAGGTAAATTGGAAGAAAAGGATAAACTCTTACAATTTCAAGATAGTACTAATATTTTGGATAATATTCTTAGTAGTCAAAGGTCTCCTATCATAAAATCTAGTCTTGGTTTTCATGAAACTATCGAAGGTGAATCTAGTTCACAACATGAGGTAGGGAACTCTAATGGAAAATCTAAAATTCTCAACAAGGGGATAAGAGGTCAACCCCATCAACAACCAAGGAAAGAAAGACTTCAAAGAAAATAATTTACTCCTAACCATGGAAGTGATAATCAATTCTTTCCTCTGATGAATAATGTTGAATGTTTTGTATGTCATAATTTTGGACATGTTGCAGCAAGATGCAGAAGTAGAATTTTTCAAGCTAATAACTGTCACACAGAAAGATCATCAGCGTCCAGGTACTTTAAGGATTTTGTTTTTCTTGCAATATGTTTGGTCACAAAGCCATTGACTGCTTTAGAAGGAATATGAAACATATAAGATGTTATGCTTGTAACAAGTTTGGGCATATAGAAAAAGAATGCAGGAGAAAATTTCAGCCAACATACCAAAAGGAACAAACATCATCACTCTCCAAGGTATGGAAGAAGAAGGAATTACAGACCAAAAGATGTGGCATAGCTTAGTATACAGACAGAACAGACTTAGAAGGAACTAAAAGTATGAAATTTCAGTGTCATAATTCTAATACAAAGTTATCATGAAGAAAAGTCACGTATATGTTGTTTTGATGAAGTAACAGTGGGACAAACTCAGAAAAATGATTTGATATGGTCCAAACAATTATCACTTATCTTTTCTATCTTGATTATTGATGACCACAGTATGTGGATGTTATTTAGAAGTGCTTTTGATCCTCATAAGTTGTTTATGACTTGATGTATATCTGATTCATGATGATGCCTTGATATTTCTTACTAATATATGCAATGATCAGACTTGACACTGAATAGGTGGCATAGGTTCAGGGTGAGAATATGTTATACTGCTAATAATGCATTGTTGGCATTATGTCTTTGATACCTAATGATTTTTATCAATGGTGATGATTATTATATGGCTAAAGTGTTTAAATGATATGTCATGCTATGTTGTGGTTATGATTTGCCTATGATGATGATACTTGTATTGCTTGGAGTTACATAGTCATTATCAGATCATATTTATGGATGATTGTGGATGCTGTTATGATAATGCATACAATACATATATGTTGCTTACATGGTGATATTCATAAGGACAAGGAGAAGTACAAAGATTGAGTAGACAACTTCATTATTTGATGATGAGCCACTCATTTCTTTTATGTTATTATCATCATGCCTTCAAAGGGGCATAAAGTCCATATGGTGCAATTATGATGCACGATTCCTATACTTATTTTCTCTCACATGGTTGAGGATTGTTGTTATTGATGGTATCAGGAAATATTGACAAATGACTGTGAGCTCATGGTTTGCTAGATACATATTGTTATCTCTTTGATGGATATACAGTGTGTTGGATACATGGATGATTACTTAAGTTGCATATTGATAAATATTGTTGGTTGGCCAATAGAATAGTGTTAATGCAGGCATGGCTATTTGAAGACATGGATATTCGAAGACATGGCTTAATGATGACGACTTCTTACTTTATGTGATAAGTTTGATACTCATACTTGTTGATTATCATAGTTGATGCTTATCAAATGTGGGATGTCCCCTAGTGATGATACATGGTTGATATATTGAGGGCTCTTGTGGAAAGATCATGCAGTTCTCGGTGATGATGTTATGATTATAGATAATGACTACAGTGTTTTCACATACATATGATGTGAATGATTTTGTGTTACTATTTGGACATGGAAGGTTATGATAAGGCTCTTTCTTCTAAGGAAATGAAGCAAGTTGATCTTGATGAGATCAAGAGGATGAGTTGATATCTATATGCGGAATACTTTGTCATAGGTTGATGGTATTTACCTTGTCATATATTGAAAACTGATGATGAACATATATAGGTTGCTTGTTTGGATGTTGCTAACAGATGATTAAGGAGCAGATCATATATGGTGTATGATAGTTGCTGATGACTATCATAGTCTTGTTTAGATATTTGTTCTCTATTATAAATGTCATGTATATCATTGGATGTAAAGGTCATATAAAGACACATGATGTAATAATTTGTCTTTGTCTGTCATAGTCTTTTGATGAGTCATTTTAGGTCATATGATGTAATTTGTACACCCACTATGCATGGCAAGCATGATGTAATAATTGATATATTTCAGTCATGTATAAACAAATGGTATATCCCCACTTAGTTGGATGGATGAGTCAAATTTGGTATATCCCCACTTGGTTGGGAGATTGATGTATGTATGAATCATTGGTGATAGGAAGGTCAAACTCACATAGTTGAGTTATAGAGTCATGTTATTCTTTTGGAAAATATTTTTGCAGATTCTGCATGTGCTCAAGGGGAGCATGGATGGTTTAGTGCATCACATCATGTACAAAGGGGGAGTTTAATCAGAGAATTCAACATGTGCCTAGGGGGAGCATGATCAATATTCAGTTGTTTAGATATGAAAGTCTTCATTTTGGTCAGCCCTTTGCCCTTGATATCAAAGGGGGAGAATATCTTGGTCCACCCTTTGCCCTTGATGTCAAAGGGGGAGAGTATTTTTGCGTTGCTTGTTACAGTTTCTATAGCTTGCATTAATCAACAACAACATGGTTGCCATCAAGTCCAAAGGGGGAGATTATTGGCATTATGACGCATGTGTTGTACTTGATGGCAACCCATTTGTAGTAGAACAATTCACTTTTATATGGTAACTAGATGAATCTACGTAACTAGATGAATATACATGAGAGATATTAGATGTGATAAATGCATGTTAGTTTTGTTTACAGATGTGAGAAAATGCATGGCATTTCAAATGAATCATTTCAGAAGTAATATGGAAAATTAGAGTATAACATGTCTATTCAGAGGTAATAGAGCATTGGTACAGAATAACAGGAAGATGGAACTAAGGTCTTCTAATCAGAATAAAGAAGGTGAAGGAAAAGGTTGATGAAAAGCAGTTTAAGAAGTATACATGGGTCCTCTTAGTCAAAACAGTGTATAAACACTGGTCCATGAAACAAAAAGAGCATATACGTATACACACACTCCCATGGGAAGAGAAGCACGTAGATGATTGGAAAACCAACATTTTGGTCCGAGGTATTTGGTTTGTGGTGTTGACCCTAGGTATTTGGTCCGAGGTATTTGGTTCGTGGTATTGACCCTAGGTATTTGGTACAAGGTATTGGTCCTAAGTGGTTTTGGTCCAAGCTATTGACAAAGGATCTAAGTGTGATCTAAGTATATAAGGAGGAGAAGATCAAAGGCTAAATGTACAAGTAATGAATATCTTATGAAGTGTTAGATCAAAAGAAAATATGCATGTTAAGGGTTTCTGATGGTTTGCTTGATCTGCACTAAGCATGCACCTGAGTGTTTGATGATGGATGAGATCTAATGATGGATTAGGATCATAATGACTTATCATTATGAGATCTGATAATAGATAGGCTAGATCGGATTGCTAATGCATGTTTGATCCTTTATAAGTGATGATCTGGGTATGTCTGAAGTCTAGAATTGTAGTGAAGTTATAAGTAAGTATTTATAGATCTATACGTTGGTTCGCTTTGGTGAAGGTGTGTATACACGCTGGTTTGGCTCTTCCAAGTAGCGTATGCAGAAGAAAAGCTTGATGTTCAGGGATGACTGACTTATCAGATCAATACTGCTATTTTGTTGTTGTATTACTACTATTTGCCAATGATGTCTTCTTAGATCCGCAAGTAGAACTGAATGTATAAGGAAATTTAGTCTGATTGATTGATTGATTGAGAAGGAAGGGTGACCCTTGTTGCTATTTGTTTAGAACTCTGTAATATGATAGTATATCTTTAGAATGTCACTGATTGGTACAATTTGTGGTTCAGAGGCTTTATGATTTAATATCTTTAGAGATATACGCAGGTTGGGCTAAAGGAAGTAGTGTATAAATGTAGGTTGGATTCATTGAAGGAGCATATACATTCTGACACATGCCTTTTGAAGTTACAGTTAGTTCTAGTTGTTGATACAGTGATCTGGGTTCAGATATGTGTACTGGTTACAATAATCTGTCTGTTCTAGCTGTTTGGTTGAATTTGATTAAGTTTGAGTGAATGGTTGATTCAGTTGTGTCAGAGGTTCGATGATTGTTTGATTCAATATGTCAGAGGTTTCAATTATAGTGTGATTCAGTATGTCAGAGGTTTCAGTGATTGTTTGATTTAGTACGATAGAGGTTTCACTGATTGATTGATTCAGTTATGATTATATCAGACATTGATGATTGGGTTTTAGTTATATCAAATATTGATTGGGCTTTGGTAATTGGTTGATGCAGATGTATTCGATGGTTGTATTACAGTGGTGATTGATTTTCAGCTTGAATGTTACTAATGGGTTTAGTATGAAAATTTGATGAAATGTGGCCTTCATATTGTAGTATTGTGTACCAGGAGTATCCAGTGTGAAAATTTATGAAACGTGGTCCCTAGAGGATACTGAGGGTTGAAGCCTTCATTGAGGAAGTCGAAGCTTCCTACCAGTAGTGGCTATTGATTTGATTAGGGGGTTGGAGCTCCCTTCTAGTAGAAGCTGGAGAACGAGTGAAGGATATAGCCTTCTATAGGTCGGAGCCTACGTACTAGTAAATATATTGGCTAGTACAAGAATTAGGGGGTTGTAGCTCCCTCCCAGAAGAAGCTGGAGAACGAGAGAAGGTTGTAGCCTTATGTAGGTGGGTGCCTGCGTACTAGTATAAGTCTGCACTAGTACGAGATTGTAAACAAATTTTCTTATTATTAAAAGAAGACGTAGACGAAAACAGTAGCCTTACTGCACATGGTTGTTGTCTAATGTTTAATAAAGTACTAATGAACTGATTAAATATCAACGTATGATTAATTAACTTAATCATAAGTTTACTGGATATACATTGGTTGCCTTAAGAATAGTTGTGTGCACACTCGAGTTCCCTTCATTGAAGTAGCATATATAAATATGATTATGGAAATGAAAAAGTTATTGATTTGTAAATACTAATTCACCCCCCTCTCAGTATTATTTCCAACAGATCTTAGGGGGAGGCCCCCAAGATCTAAGAAATTGAAATGCCAAAATAAAAGAGGAGAACATGTAGTAAACAAAACCACAAAGATACTTTTTTTTATTAAAACAAAGAATAATTGTAAAGGCTATATTGTGGTGGAAAATTTGTCCTTTTACAAAATGCAACTTGTTAGTTATAGTTTTTTTTAGTTACAATACCACGAGTAAATCACATGGGTGGGTAAATGAATACCATGGGTAGATGTCACTTACAATACCATGGGTAGATGCAACTTACAAACCATGGGTGGATGAACACCATGGGTAGATAAATACCATGGGTGAATGAATACCATAGGTAGATGCCACTTACAATACCTTGGGTAAATACCACGGGTGGATGAATACCATGGGTGGATGCCGCTTTCTATTCTAATCATTCCTCCCCCTTAAGAAGTAACGGTCCCAATTGCATGAAGTTCCCTCCTGGAAAGCCTATATTCAATATGAAGAGCCACTGAAAAGAAAGGTTTTTGGTGGTTGACCCATAACCTTGGGTTTGTGGGTGATCGATGTCGGGCCACTAATTTGTCATTATTATGATCACTTTTAATGCCTATTTCATCAATTTCTACCCTTCTTTATCACGTCATTTATCATAATTTATCATATAATTCCATTTTATAATTATTTATGCTCTTATGGATAAATATTATTTCTTCTTCTTTTTTAAAAAAATTGATGATTATTATGCATGATTTTACCAATGTTGGTTTATTAATGAAATTGTTGTAACATCACTCATGTTTTTAGCCTCCAAGACCTTTTCTAGATTGTAAATATGATTTCTAGATCATAATGAAATATTCCAACTTAGAAATTCGCTAGAATAATAAGTGACAATTTTTCATTGGATGATTTAGACAAATTAAGAAGAATCTTGAAAATCCGAGACATGTGTTTTGTGCAAAACGGACCAAATTAGACTTGGGATGAGCAGCTTTACGAAATTTGGTTTGGATTGAGAGAAATGAAACGTTCTTCGAAGGTCGTTTTCTCAGATTTGCTATTGTGACCGTTTTCCAATTTCTTCCAATTGCAATACCAAATTCAACTTGTTCCTGCATGGAAAGATCTTTCAAAACTGATCTTGTTTATTAAGATTATGTAATCAATCCAAAAATTGTAATGGAAGTCATTTTGTAATAATCTTTATTGTAACTTCCCTTTTCTCTCTATGTATTTAAATGAAAACAGAGATCAAAGAGGAGAGGATAATTAGGGGGGATAATTGGGAGATAATTAGCAGATAGGAGATGAACAATTCTTAGATAGGATGTAGGAGAAGAGATAAGAGATGGGAGATGGGAGATGAATACTTTTTGAATTTGAGGCAGAGCTAAGAACTTCATTATGCTATAATT
This sequence comes from Pinus tabuliformis, assembly GCA_031772625.1. NCBI lineage: Eukaryota > Viridiplantae > Streptophyta > Pinopsida > Pinales > Pinaceae > Pinus > Pinus tabuliformis. The sequence goes on along the minus strand of CM062819.1, from coordinate 1,700,138,303 downwards.
ATTTCTCTCATATGTTTTAATGAAGGAAGTTATCCATTGAGTTCTACGTCTGTTATCTGTAATCTAATCTGAGTTATTTCTCAAGGCGGAACTGAGTCTTGGGAAGTTGGGCCCACTACCTTGGTCGAGGTGATGCCTTGAAAATCCACAATAGTTTAGTTGTGTGCTTGTTTCTTTTGATTTCAATCGTTTTTCTTCAAAGTAATTTGTTAAGTTGCTACATTTTGGAGATTTGTTATTTCATGCAACTTCTAGATTTCATTTGACTTACTGCTGTAGATTAGAATTTGAATTATGTTGGGTGCAATAGATTAAATTTCCAATTCAGTAATGTGTGGTTTAATTTAGCAATGATTCAAGTTGTCTGATTAACATAATTATTTTTCCTGTCATTTACTTTCTTCTTTTTAATTTTAGTTTTATTATTCAAGTATTATATTTTGCTTCTTGTTGAATGAGCTTGATAGTATAGAACAAAATAATATATAACCACTGTTAGCTGTTGGGATTGTTATGCATATATTTTTCCAATTTCCTTGAAATAAAAATATTCTCCTTGGGTTGATAATTAAAGTTTAGGTGATTAGTTATTTTATCTATTTATTAAGTAATTAATTTTACCCAACAACCCATAATCGTGATGCTTGTGAGTGTTCTTGGTAAAATCATGGTGGCTTTTATGGTATATTATCCTATCTATTGACATTGTAAAGGCTTCGTTTCACATTATAGACCTCTTATTGCAACTTCGCTGATAACTTCTGCTACAGTTGATGAACTAAAATTCCGTCAAAGGCCCGTTTGAGGAATTGAAGAGATATTTACATTAGTATAAGACATTTGAACTTTGATGGCCTATGGAGTGAGAAAATGATTCTAGAAACTCATGGTATGCACAACCGCGCAATGTTTGGGACATGTGTAGCTTCAATTGCTCATATCTCTCAAACTGGGAAACAAAATCAAATTCCGTAAAAAAAATTGGGATAACAAAAAATAATTTCAAATGAGATATTTTTCACATTATAAAATGATCTATGGATGTCACAACACTTGTAGGAAGTTTGCTAAAGATTGCTACAAAAGATTGAAACTGAAATATGCTTCAAACCCTCATTCCCATGGAGACATAACCTAAATCTAATACCATTGGACTGGATCTTAGGGGTAGGACTCCAAGATCTAAAAAAAATAAATTCCAAAAGAAAAGAGTAGAGCACACAATAAAAAAACCACAGAGAAACTTTTTTTTATTAAAACAAATAATAACTGTAAAGGCTACATTGTGGTGGATAATATGTCCTTTTATAATATGTGACTTATTACTTATAGTATTTTCTAGTTACAATACCATTGGTAAATTTTATGGGTGGGTAAATACTATGGGTAATTGAATACCATGGGTAGATGTCACTTACAATACCATGGGTAAATACCATGGGTGGATGAATACCATGGGTGAATGAATACCATGGGTAGATTCCACTTATAATAGAATGGGTAAATACCATGTGTGGATAAATACCATGCGTGGATGAATACCATGGGTGGATTCAACTTTCCATTTAGATCTATATCACTACTCATTTACTATTCAAGGTGCAACATCGAAATTTGTTATCTGGGCACCTGCGATGATCTCTGAAAGATCTTATTTTTTCATCATTTGCATAGACTTGATGAATTGATGTATAACAACATGGTATTGGAGGAACAAGGGGTGTGGTATCTTTTGTATACTATCCTAGGTGCACCTAATTACCCTCAATAATTAGATCAACATAATAAGAAAAATGTTGAGGTGAGGAGAATCATCTTGGAAGGAGTCATAGACTACAACATTCCTCACTTAACTAGAAACAATTTAGCTAAAGCTATGTGGCTACCCATTACTAGCCTCTGTCAGGATTTGATCGAGGTGAGAAAGCTATTGTTGAAGTATAAATTAATGATCATTAGAATGTCAAAGTCATATTTTTTTTGTGTCTAACATCACTAAGTTTATCGAAGTAAGGGGTGAGTTGGCTGGTGCGGATGACAGAATTTCAGATAGAGACTTGGTGAGTTTTGACCTGATGAGTTTCACCAATGCTTAGGACACTTTTACGGATGGAATATGTGCTAGGGAGAAGCTTCTAGACTAGGACAAATTATGGGGTGATTGTGTGAAAGAATAAATTAACAAACATGCTTAGTCATGGTCTCGTGTCAAGATTGAAGATGAAGATAAATTTTCCCTATATGGTAAAGGGGGGAAGTACAAGGGTAAGACGAATAATGGTGATGGTGGTTTGAGGTCCAAGGGAGAAATAAAGAAGAAAGATCTTAGCAAGATCAAGTTCTTTTTTTGCCACTATACTACTAAGTTCCCTAATCAGAAGAAAGGGTCAAGTAAATACCAAGTAGTAGCCTTTGTTGATATAGATGAGTTCTCTACTCATTTTGAGAAGGATTTCTCACTCATTTCTTACATGGAAAGATCAATGGATACTATATTATGGTATATAGACAATGGTGTTTCCTCTCATATGATGGGGAATAGGAGCTACATTAGCAGGCTGATAGAGAAGGACATGCAGTTCCATATTGAGATGGGAGATGAAAGAAAGTAGGGAATTGGTGCAACCATATTTGAGAGGGATTCATGGAATCATCTATTTCTTAGAGATGTCCTTTACATTCCAGGGCTCAATAAGAACCTCATTTTAGTTTCAACGTTAGAGGATAATGGGTATGAGGTGATTTTCAGATAACATATGGTTTTCATAAAATCCTCAGACTCAGAGGTGGCCAAGCATATTGGGGTTAGACATAAGAACCTATATAGATTTAGTTTGAGACAACCACAACATTGACTAGAAAAGGGAATAGTGACTCAGGGAGGTAGCTTGAGGAGTTATGGCATAGGCACATGGGGAATTTGCACTACGGGGTACTAAATATTTCCATAGAGATAGCAACATGGTTTCCACAGTACAACATGGACTAGCATGAGGCTTGAAAGGTTTGCACACTTAGAAAGTGTCCAAAACATATTTTCTTGGTAGAGACAACAGGGCCAAGGGAATCTTGGACCTTGTTCATCCAGATGTGTGTTCTCCCTTCTCTTCAGTATCCCATACAAGAACTATGTCACCTTCATAGATGATCACTTGAAAAAGGCTTGGATATTCTTCATGAAGATAAAGGACGAAGTATTCTCAAAGTTTTAAGAGCTTAAGTTCTTGTCTACGAACCAACATGGCAAGAAAATCAAGGCACTAATGTCATATAATGATGGCGAGTCCACCTCAAATGCATTCAAGGATATTTTTTCCATGGAAGGCATAAAGAGGGATATGACGACACCATATAAACCTCAACAAAATGGGGTGGCATAGCATAAAAATAGGGCCATAGTTGGAGCACCCAAAGCCATGTTGCATGATCAGGGCCTTCCCAACTTTCTTTGGGCTATGGTATGCAATACAATATTTTTCTTAGAGAATCAAAGTCCACATTGAGTGTCGAGGTGAGTTACACTAGAGGAGGCCTTTACAGGAAATAAACTGGATGGGTCACCTTTTTAGATATTTGGTAGCCTAATGTATTTTTATGTACCAATAGAGAAAAGGTCGAAGTTGGAGCCCACAGTGGAGGAGATTGTATTCGTTGACTATAATAAGACATCGAAGGTATACATGGTATACATAATAGCACTTCCGAAGAAAATCACTAGGAGAGACATGAAGTATGAGGAAGAAATTGCTTTCAGGAAGTCCTTAGAGCATAAACATGATACAACAAAGAAGGCGGAGCAGTAGGCTCACAAGTAGGATGATTATATGACACCTCAAACAATAGTTGCACACATTGATTGGCAGGTTGAGCATCATGAGGATGAGGTGGACACTGAGGTGGAGGAAAGGGTGGAACCCACTTTGGTTATGACTCCTGGCATGGAGAAAACGAGAGCGAGATGGGTAGAGTAGATAATCCATGGGGTGCAAGAGTGAGTTGGCACTCCTAGAACATCACTTTGATAGAGAATAGAACCATAGAGGTATATAGTGTATATGAAAATCATGGAAAATTAGTTGGATGTTGAGCCTTATAGCTACCAAGAGGCATCCACTTAGTAGGTGTGGAGAGATGTCACAGTGGAGGAGTATGCCTCCATCATGAAAAATGATTTTTGGTAGGTGGTATCAGAACCTAAGAGAAAATCCTTTATGGGATTTCACTAGGTCTACAAGATAAAGCATGGGGCTGACAGGAGCATCGAGAAACTAAAGGAAATATTTGTGGCCAAGGATTTCTCATATGTAAATGATATTGAATATGATGATACATGTTCCCCCATGGCTTTATGTTTATGTATGAAGTCATACTACATTGTTGTATATTATGTACAAGTGCACAGAGAGTCATATTGTGCAAGCATACAAGAACAAAAGTGTGCAGGCTAGATAGGCTAAGTCACTTGTAGTGGTATTAAATTTTTCTTGGGACATGTCCAGAGGGATTTTGCCGAAAAAGGGAAGTGTTCCCTTGTTGTAATAATTTTTGAAAATTATTTTCTTGAAGCTAATAGAAAAACACACATAGTTTGTAGGATTTCCCCTTAGTTGGGCATTCCAGAGTATATCCCATGTTTTATGTGTTTGTTTTTAGTTTTATTTACTTTTTTCATGCATGTTATAGTTAGAAAACATAACAGTATTTGTGAACAACATTTTAGTTTTATTTCTGGTTGCATGCTTTTAAAATGATAAATTAGTTACTGGGTTTTAAGGAAATCTAACATAGTAGTGTAGTGGAAGCCTAATGGAGCTAAAGACCTTTGGGACTAGGCCATTTTCATGACACTGGAACCCAGAGATGTGTATTGATCACCATGAGGTATGTTATAAAAAATTTGTTGTGTTATTAGAGTAAGCTAGAGATACGCCTTAGTTGTGAGACTCCATCAAGACCACTCCTATGCTAGGAAGCCTTGCCAAGGAATGGATTACATGAGGGACTAGGGAGGAAAAGAATGGGATACTTGAAATTGAAATTTGTGTAACTACAAGGAAGAGGAAACTTTAGTAAATTGGTTTTCAAGGAGTCATGTGCATACTCACTGGGATCAAAAATGAATTGGGTGTGTCCCAAGAAGCACTAAGTTGAATTTATGCCTTGTGGGTAATGAATGACATGGATGGGCATAACATTTTAGAGCATGGAAGATGCCACCAATGTAAGAGTTGTAATTATAAATATGATATTTTGTTTTTTTTTCTCTGGTTATAATACACTAAGGATTATTTTCCATTAACCAGTTAGAGTTTGTAACATCACTCATGTTACCCTAGTTTTGTAATGTTCAATTTGTGACTGTGTAACGTGAGTGTGGAGGCCATGGTTCACTGAGACATTATGTTGTAAAGATAAAATAAATTAAATGTGAATTTTAATTATCTATATTGAATAGAGGGACACACAAATCCATCTTTTTTAGTGTATTTCCTATTGTAGGAATATTGGTTTCTTTTGCCACGCCTCTTGATTTTTGGTGATGTTCTTATTGGTGTTATAGACATTTTTGGGCACTACAACCCCAAGCATAAATGTCCATAAACCAAGGGCTCCTAAGTCCCTAAAGGTGTTGTTCCAACCCCTAAAAGAACAAGGTCAACTGATTACAACATCTCCGAGAAGTTCTCCATGAAAAACTACTCAGAACTGGTCAAAACTAGACCATTTCACCTGCTCCATAGGCAATGTGTGTTGCATATCACCTAAATACACACAGTAGGTGCGTTTCATGTCAAAAATCCCTTCTATGGGGTGCGATGGGCGAGAAGGGACAAATGGCAGGGTCAATCCGCAAGGTGGAGAAGCATGGAATCTTCCAGAAACTTCTCCTTTGACACTTGCCTCTCTAAATTCAACCAGGGATGAGTAAGAGATCATCAATCTCCAAGTGGAATCAAGAACTATCAGAGGGGAGACACTAATCAAATCTCAAAAGATGACTCACCTCCCTTGCAGACATCTATATATGGATCCCTCATCCCAGAGATCTAGAGGCTGGAATTTTGTATCTTGTAAGGAAGTGCTGCTGGTTTATTGGTGCAAGATCATAGTGTTGGGTGATCTAAGCTTTTCATGAGGTGAATAAGGGCTTACTTGCTGAGAGGATGATGCTAGGTTAGAACAATTGGTTGTAATTCTCTTGGCTCTTTCTTGATTATCAATAAAACTATTCAAGTTTTCATCCATATACTTGTGTGATTGATGTTTTATGCATTTGTATGGTTAATATACATCTGATCCTATATTGCTTATGATAATAGATCTATGTTCTTGTATAGTGTTATGCTGCTTTGATTCTACGGGTACTCTCTGAAGCTGGGTACACAAGAAAGCAAGTAGCAAAGGACTATCAGAAGAGAGAGGAATCGAGCAAGGAACCAAGCACAAGATAGAAGTTGGTCTCCTTTATTCTTCTCTCATCTATATCTCATAAAGGAAAACGAAAGTAGTTTTAAGTTTGTTTGTTTCTAAGGTAGCTACTAGCCTTAGTGGGATTAGCAGCTCTGCATAGACACTATTCCCGGTAACAAAATGTTGACTCCACTGGGGAGCGAGTAGATTGTTTGTTCATCTACATTTGTTTACTTTATAAACTTACAGACGGAGCCTGAAGTCAAGCCAGCTAGCCTATCGAACTGCATTTGCTATGCAAGTGCAAAGTAGATCAACACTACTTCAGTCAATCTCCAGGTTTTGTTTATGAATTAAATAATTGATTTATAAGCTCTCTAATTGCCCTTGTGGTAGCTCTAGTAACCTTCTTAGATCTACCCCTGTGATTGATTTATTGATTACCACTTGCTCGGCCAAAATCCCTGAACTGAACTGCAAACTGTGACCCGGAACCCAATCAAAGTCTCGTCCCTGGTCCAGCGTACTGTCTGTTCTGTGAACTTCAATTGCGCTCGCACTTGCTGAGTGTAGTAGCTGTGTTGAATTTCAGTTTCACTGTGTTACAGGTGCGCTGATCAGACAAGGCCTTGTTCCTAAATTTTGGTTTCTGTGTTCACTCTTTTCAGATCTATTCAGGAGTTTGCTGCCTGTAGTCAGTACACCTCTGTTTGAAACCCCTTTCCTTGTTGTTATTCCACGTCCATTGTGCAAAGAACTGTAAATGTTTTTATGTATTTTTTGAGTCATTTTCAGTTCTCCTTTACAAAGAAGTAGCATAATTGTACTGTTGTTTCTTGATTTGAAAGTGTCGCAAGTGTCGTTTTCAGTCATAGAAGAGAATCTGATTGTTCTTGATAGTCGATTACCCTGTTACTCTTGTATTTGATCTGAATTAGTAGTTTTTCTAGTGTCGAAATCAAGTTTTCAATTCCAAATCACAAAGTGTTGTCGTTGTCCTCATTTTGTTTTCAAAAGAAACTTGTTAGTAATTGTTGCTTTGAAAAATAATTAAGATTTGCGCATTAGCTTTCTTTTTATCATTTACACATTAAGAAGGCTGAAAACAAATAAATGCATGTGAATTTTCATTTATACTGTTTGTTGGTTTGATTTAGGACAGTGCATATAGTGTGTGCTCTTTGCTCTTTGTTGAAAGAACGCCATATCTCTTTCCTTAGTAGCTAGGATTTTCATTTGCAAAAAGAAGATTAAACGACTGTTTATCATCTTAGATTGCATTTTAGGAATTTTACATCTACATCACGCGGTGAACCTGAAAGGCAAATTTCTTAAGCAAGATCAACTATAAAATAAATTTAATGAATCTAAAAACGCTTTGGAACCTAACGCACAACATCTAGAAGTCTAGGCTAGAGACGTATTTCGGCGTCGTAAAGCCTGGTAACTGTTGTTTTCACTATTGGTTGGGTGATTCCTCCACTTTGAGACGATAAGTGCCAGTATGGACTTGTGCTCTCACATACTGTCGAGTATATTTTGGGAGACCACAATAGGCTTAATCCTTTATCCATAGGAAGGTGTGTCTGCCGCCCTATCGATCGCAATGCACTGAACACAGCATTCGGGAAGATTGACTGCCGTACCGTAAAAAGTATTCTACAGTTTTGCGATTGATTTGGTAATCCCTCTGTCTAGATTTCCAGAGCAGTCCCTTTCATTCCTTTTCAGACTCCTTAACAAAAAAGGTCCATCTGAGCACTTTTCACTTCAGGCTCATTAAAAATCGAAGGCGACTAGAGTCATCCTTTTTTTTTTCTCAACTCTTTAAAATTGAAAAAATGAGTTGTGTCAAAGCATCTAAAATTTATTTTAAACGGAATAATTATCACCTTTCCTACATTGGTCTTAGGTTGAGGAAAATGGAGTCCACCAACCAAGGAGTTCCCCTTGGAGGAAATCCTAGTCCCTTCTCCTCTTGGGGAGATGTTGGTGCACCCCATATGGCCACATTGTTGCTTCCAGGATTGACAATCGGCTTACCTGTATGGCTTTTCTCAACCTTCGTCATTCAGAACCCCACGATTCCTGAACAATCGAGTCAGTAACTAAACGATACCAGAGTTACCCCCCAACCCTCTACTTCGTCCATTTCTTCCTCTCCTCCTTCCTCTTTGCTTGATGAAGTTGGTAAAGCCGAAAAGCAAGCACCTGAGTAAAAGAAGGAAAAGAAGAAGAAAGAGAAGAAGAAGAAGGAGCCAAAGGTGAAAAGGGGCAACCAAGCATCGTCTAGCGAAAATCCACACACTGCACCGACCAGGCCTAAATCACCATGTGTCATTTGCAAAGGAGACCACTATCATCGAGATTGTCCTTGCATCCCTCGGATCTTAAGGGACTGGTCTCCTTGTTTGCACAACCCAGTGTCGTCAACCTCTGATGATCATGTTGAAAATACACCGTCAACTAGTGAAAGTGAAGCCCCTGGACAAAAAGGAAAATGCAAGTTTCCTCGTAAACTATGTGAATGCGACCATGCCGTCCATTGTTGTCCCTTATTAGATGAGGCTAAAAGAGTTTTGGATGACCGTCTGGTTTCGCCGTTACGGCTCCCTCCTGGATATAAGAAACTCTTGCCAAGTCCATCACTAGTTGAAAATCCGGCTGACACGCCTTTGTGGTCAGCCGAAGTATCTATCATTGAAGAAAAACCATCTGAATCCATACCAGATGAAATTCAGAAGGTCGAGGCGGCAGTTGACCCAGTCTTGCCTTCAAAGGTTCCATCTTCAGATGATATAGTCACTGAAGAGAACAAAGATGACACTGTCCAAATTCTCTTCATAAACACAGACTCCGATGAACATGGGGGCAGTCTACCCGTTCCTTTACCGCAGGATGGAAGTTCTTCAGAGTCATATCCGGCCGTCTATTCGGTCCCACCTCCAAGCAACCTATTTGTTTCCTTTGACTGGAATCTACTAGGCAGACCTCATTTACCGGCTAGTGTACCATTCCGAATCATCGCTCAAATATATAGAATGGTCATGGCCGGTACCATCATAGATGAAGGGGCTTCTGTGAGTATCCTTTCCTCAACTGCTTGGAAAGCACTTGGTTCACCATCGCTTTTGCCTGAGACAAGAAATCTAACAGGCTTTGACAAAGGAACCAGTCGACCGTTAGGGATCCTTCCCAATGTGCCCATTACATTGAGAGGGAAAACCGTTCACATGAACGTAATGGTAGTCCAAGGACCCCTGGATTATAATCTACTCCTTGGATGAGACTATATTTATTGCATGGGAGCCATTGTCTCCTCACTCTTTAGAGTAATGTGTTTTCTGCACGAAGGAAGAGTGATCAAGCTCGTAGACCAGCTTTCATTCCCCGGTTCACGCATAGCAAATAGTCACATACCATCCCTGAATGGACTTTTCACGCAAGGAATGTCTCATCAATCCCCAGTCCGTCCACCCGATGAGCACGAATAATTCGAGGGATATGACTGAAACCCAGGGGGCATGCACCCTTGTCTGCTTCGGCAAGAGAACCCTGGGTATAGGGTTGATTTCCACGAAGGATATATGACTAATTTGGCGAACCCGTCCTTACAGGAAAATGGGAATAGACTGGAATAAGATACCTTCGTTAAGGTTATGCTAGGTGACACCACTCCCCTTTGCCTATTTCGATAGGCATCGCTGAGAAAGAATTTTATCCGCTACGCGGATGAAACTTTCTTGGTAACCTGGAAATTTTTCTCTATACCTGGGGGCATGCAAACCTTTTGGCGTGCAAGCGAAGAGCGACTATTTATTTTTTAAATTTGTAGGTCCTCTAACCCTTTAAACTCGTAGGATTAGTCATTTCCTAACTTGCATAAAGAAAGGATCCGGAGCAAAGCTTTGTAAGGTGCAAGCTCCACAAAAATGGCATCGTAGATGAGACATCCTTATTATATGACTGGATCGAGCAATTTTAACGCGGACTTCATGCTCGTTAAAAAATAAACATAAGCAATGAGCAAGTGTTTCCCCCAGCATTTAAGCTCATTTTAAAATAAAAAATGAACCAATTTCCGGTAAATAACCATCGTGAATGTAGTACTTCAGCCTTTGAAGCCTTGGTCGTGTTCTCATCATCACCTCCACTCTGTATTGGCTGATCATTCACCTCCACTTGATTGTTTACCCCTTTTGAGGAACAGCTGCGAAGAGTGATCCTGTTAGCCATCCTTGTAACACTGTCGTGATTGGAAAATTCCAAACCTTACCTGGAATCAGCTGCTACTCGAATTCATCACTCGTTCCTCAAAGACGAGTCTCCTTTAAGCTCTGTTCAACCGACTCGTAAAATATGAAAAGATTGCCGAGCCATTGGCCTCTCTAGCTCATTAAAGTGACCGGAAGTGCTATCCCTCCTTTAGATTTTAATCTTTTTGGACCCGAGGGATTATTACACAAAACGATTGAGCGCTTGTTTTGTTCGGCTCGTTAAAAGTACCGAAAATTCATCCCTTCTGTATTATTTTATAACTTTTTGGACTTAAGGGATTAGATGACGAAAAAGGATTTTTGGAGTTTCCTTTACGTCCCTTTTTAGACTCTCTAAAATTGAAAGGGACTGAGTTATCTTTGTCATTAAACTCGTTAAAACCTAATAGCGAAAAACCTGTCCATAACAGACAAGAACGAGTTCCACTATCGCTAGGCTCATTAAAACATAGCGATGGGTTTACCCGAAGGGAAAATTATAGAACAAGCATATGTTATCCTCCTCAAGCTTGAAAAAAATAAAGAGGTACTGGTCAGCAATGACTGGGGAAAAATTGGGAAGAAAACTTGGAGAAACTTTGTTGGTAGCAAGTCGCTCTTGAACATGACACTTTCACTCCGCATCCAAGTCGGGTTGGGTTGTTCCATTCACTGGTCACATCACCATGGTTCCATCACACCATCCACATTTGGGGTTAATGCTACCGATCCATCATGTGAGTGTCGCCGATATGTTCACGAGAAGTCGCTCAGAGAATTCACCTGTGTCTCACCCACTGCAATACATTTACGCTCCATTCTTTCATGACCGCCACCCTGAACCTTATATCACCAGATTATTTTCACCTCCATTTAAATCATTTTCTCCCTTCCGTGTCATTGATGTGGGATTCATTAAGGCCCTCCTATGACGGTTCGCTTCTTGTCGACATCAGCTCATTATCCAAGAAGTCGATCTAGGAACAACCCTTTCAGTACTTTCAAGCTTGCATGCCTCAATGGAAAGTTTCTCACTTCCAGCGACAGGTTTACATCAATGGCCTTCGACCAAAAGATTTTGCGTGGTGTTCAACGCCAGGTCCCTTATTCACACCACGTGAATTGTACTGCAGTACCTTGAGGATCATTATCATTATCGGTGATTCCTCTCGCACCTGTTAACAGCTTACAGCATTGGTTGGTAATTAGGCGATGTATTTCCATGTTCGACTCCAAAACATCTCTCACATGGATCGACTTGTACTTTAAGTGAAGATCGAATGAGATTGAAGGCCCCGGATGTAGTTTCATCCATCTGGGCTGCGATATATATTCAAGAAAATAAAGACATCAAATGTACATCATTGCTGCACAGATAATCATCCAATCTAAGGGATGATGGCTCTACCAGAATCATCAGTCTACACTCAGACGATTGTCTGTCTCATGTACATGAAAAATGAATTTATAAAGCTGAGCATGGGAATGCCCACCTCAGCTAGATCATGAAAATATTATGAAGACAATGTGTTGTATTGTATCTTATTACGGGTCTCCTTCCAGCTTGAAAGAACTTCGGATCCTCATGATAAAGCATTTCACCCGACATAAAAAAGATTAATGACCTCATGCTTTAGGGGGCAACTGTTATAGACATTTTTGGGCACTGCAAACCCAAGCATAAATGTCCATAAACCAAGGGCTCCTAAGTCCCTAAAGGTGTTGTTCCAACCCCTAAAAGAACAAGGTCAACTGATTACAGCATCTCCCAGAAGTTCTCCATGAAAAACTACTCAGAACTGGTCAAAACTGGACCATTTCACCTGCTCCATAGGCAAAGTGCGTTGCATCTCACCTAAATACACACAGTAGGTGCATTGCATTTCAAAAATCCCTTCTATGGGGTGCGATGGGCGAGAAGGGAAAAATGGCAGGGTCAATCCGCAAGGTGGAGAAGCATGGAATCTTCCAGAGACTTCTCCTCTGACACTTGCCTCTCTGAATTCGACTAGGGATGAGTAAGAGATCATCAATCTCCAAGTGGAATCAAGAACTATCAGAGCGGAGACACTAATCAAATCTCAAAAGCTGACTCACCTCCCTTGTAGACATCTATATATGGATCTCTCATCCCAGAGATCCAGAGGCTAGAATTTTGTATCTTGTAAGGAAGTGCTGCTGGTTTATTGGTGCAATATCATAGTGTTGGGTGATCTAAGCTTTTCATGAGGTGAAGAAGGGCTTACTTGCTGAGAGGATGATGCTGGGTCAGAACAATTGGTTTTAATTCTCTTGGCTCTTTCTTCATTATCAATAAAGCTATTCAAGTTTTCCTCCATATACTTGTGTGATTGATGTTTTATGCATTTGTTTGGTTAATATACATATGATCCTATATTGCTTATGATAATAGATCTATGTTCTTCTATAGTGTTGTGCTGCTTTGATTCTACAGGTACTCTCTGAAGCTGGGTACACAAGAAAGCAAGTAGTAAAGGACTATCAGAAGAGAGAGGAATCGATCAAGGAACCAAGTGCAAGATAGAGGTTGGTCTCCTTTATTCTTCTCTCATCTATATCTCATAAAGGAAAACGAAAGTAGTTTTAAGTTTGTTTGTTTCTAAGGTAGCTACCAGCCTTAGTGGGATTAGCAGCTCTGCATAGACACTATTCCCGGTAACAATTGGGTAAACCCATATCAAAAACATTTAATTTCTTTAACATTACCCTAGGAAATGAGCAATTTATGTTGACATGCGCTAAAAGTTTTGGAGTGGTCAACCTGGGTGGAGGATGGTGGCATCCCTATCTCCTCCTTTTGGATCAAAACAGGGGGAACATAAGCCTAGGAAGATAGAGTGTAGAAGTGGAGACGGTTCCCTCACTCAAAGAGGGACGATGTGGCGTAATAGACCAAACCACCAGCTGAAAGATGAAAGGATTTGATTGGGAAAAATGCAACTAATAACACATAAAAATATATAGCACATAATAGTGGAGAGGAGAATATGATGGGAATCAAGCCATTGACAAAAGGAAGGAGGATTTTTGATTCAAAGAAGGGGGACAAATAAAGTCTCTTAAGTAGCCTATGGAAAATGATAAGGATCATTGAGGAATAAATGAGTGAGCTCATAAAAATAAAATTAGCATTGAAAGAGTAAGGATCTCTTGGAGCCAAATAGGAATACGAAACTAGACTAGACCTTGGGTTGAAGCCATATAATTGAGCTCAAAGGAGTGAATAAGTCATTATGGCACTTACCATGAGAGAATAGTAGATAAATGACATGGTCAGTGGAATCTACCTCTTGAGTGTGTGACCCTATCCTTGGTGTGATTCCGTTAAACAAGTACCCCTTTATATTTTGAATCTAGCTTGGGGGTGGTCAACTGCAAGAAATATTGTAGTGTAGTTGTCCTATGGTTGGGTGGAGAGTGCATTAGGGGAATTTCGAGGTCTAAAATGGGCATACTAAGGAAATTATAAAATAATAGGGGAAATAATAAAACAAGATTAGATTACATCATCAAATTTTAGAGGGAAAAAATAAAAGACTACTTTTACAATTCATATTTTCAACTTATCTCCCAATGGATTTACTCAAATTTAGAGCAGAAACACTTGCTGGATGACGATTTTGATTATTCATCCAGGGAGTACCCATGTTGCATACTTTCGATGGACCCTACTACACAAAAAAGAAAAATACATGAAAAACGTGATTGCAATCACATTTTTTCATGTATTTCTTATTTTTCATGTAGCAGGGTCCATTGAAAGTTTGAAACATGGGTACTCTTTGGATCACGAATTAAATTTTTCATCCAACGAGTACTCATGCTTGAAACTTCAGTAAAACATTATGGATATAAGTTGAAAAAGTAGTTTTTATTATTTTATTATTTTTTAATCTTTTTACTTTTTTACTCCAAAAATGGTAAATCAACCCCCATGGTTGACATCATCAACTTGAATCCTATTGGTTCTTATAAAGTTTATTTTGGTTGTACATTTTTCTTAGGAGACCCATTCTAGACCTCGAAATTCTTCTAATGTAAGTCTCTTATTCATTTGTCAGTTAATTTAAATCACAAAGATAAGTATAATCATTTATGAATATTTGAATGATCGATGGTGCTTATGCTTTATATGTTATTGGCTTATATATGGTTTTATATGATTCACGAAAGAATTCCTAAATCATTGTACTATAGCTATATATATATCTATATATATATCTATATCTATATCTATATATATATATATATATATATATATATATATCTATATATATCTATATATATATATATATATATATATATATATATATATATATATGTATATGTATATATATGTATATATATATATATATATATATATATATATATATATATATATATATATATATATATATATATATATATATATATATATATCTTGATAATGAATTATTGGAACTGTGTCCTTGTTACCATCTTCATGAATTGTAGGATCAATTATATGATTATGACTAATTTTCTTTTTTTTTTTCCACTGGAAAAATCAGTAATTTTCATTATATTTAGAAAATTACATATAGTAGATGCCGTTGGCATATGCTGTAGTGTTCATACAAAATCCACCACGCAGGGTGATGTATCAGAGTTTATACAAAATGAAATAGAAACAAAACTGAGTCTGTCTGTATAGCCTGTTCGAGATCACGTGGGATCTATTTGCATACAGTATGATATCCATATCTATATACAGTTTTTCATCAAAGACAAAATTGCAATATTACTGTCGGCTACCGGGACTGTTGTCCCGCTGATCTCTCTGGTCTATGTATGGCCTATGATAAAACCTGTGCTCTTCCGTCCCCTGCTGCTCCACAATTAGCCATTCGCCTCTGGGAAGTATCGTGGCCTCTTTGGATAATTTGTCAGCCTCGCTGTTATGTTCTCTGTAAATGTGTAGACAAGAGAAATGATTAAATGCTGCCTTGAGTGTAAGTGCATCATATAATATATTGCTGAGAGTGTGTGTATGACAAATAGTGGCATTATTGATCCAATTAACAACCGTCATTGAGTCCCCAAGTATGTTAATATTTGTACACTGATGTGTCAATGAGAAATGTAATAGATTTCGAATGGCCAAGAGCTCTGCGAAATTATTTGATCCTCTGCCAAATCCCATTTTTACAAGGTATCTATGGTGTTCATTGATATGCAGAACAAATCCACCTCCACATCCAGTTTGATTCGCAGCCCCATCGAAGAAGGCCCACGGGGTCGATTTATCAATTGTGGGATGAGCCTGTATCGTCCTGGTTCGAGTGGGGGGAGGGTCAGGTAATTCTTGGTACACGGCAACGATGGTTGCTTCTGTACGGGGCCAGCACACAACCTGATCCTCAAAAATTACTCGGTTCCGTGCTAACCAGATGTGCCAGGTTGCCACGAGGGGGAGGTTTAGGAGCTTGGAACCCGGGTGGCAGTGATTCCAGGCAGTCCATGCACCCGAAATGTCATCACCATTCCAGTTCCCCGAAATGCCAAGTTGTGTGCAGATGTTGTTCCATAAAGTGTGAACTGCCGGGCAATGGAGGAATATGTGGGCCGAAGTCTCTGATGCCGCTTTGCAGAATGTACACCAGGAAGGTCCATAGATGGATCTGCGAGTAAGGTGTTCGGCCGTGGGAATGGTATCTTTGAGGACACACCAGAAAAATAATCTGGTGCGTGGAGGAGCATTCAGCTTCCAAATGTCACGCCACCACGATGGCGATGGCTCCGGTTTTCTGTGAGTAATAAGTGCGCTGTACCCAAACTTAGGTGCATAGAATTATGACTAATTTTCTTAGGTTCACTCACCTAGACTATTATTTTATGAGTTCTCAACTATCTTATATGTTTATGAATTGGGCAGCTCATTTCCATACACAAGATTGTATGTTATATTACATGTGATTACTTTATGTTTTGTGTTGTTTTTTAGATGGGTATCTAGTTAGATCTGATAGTCACTTAGTTTATGAATGATGTGAAGAATTTTTTGGGTTTATTCACACATATACATTGTTACATCTTAGAATTTCCATCAGTTGTAACATCTTTAGATTCATTGCTTTAACATGTAAAAATGCATCGAAGAGTATTTTCGAATGCTCAAGCATTTATCTCCAATCAATTGATGTTATACGCAGATGCTCTTGATCTTGAAAAATCCTTGTAAAAATCCCCAAAATTTCCCTAATATCCTTTATTCTTTTAAGTTACTATAGAAATCTAGTGACCTAGGCATATAGGGTTTGCAAGGATAAACACTTCAACATGAAGGTTGGATCACCACAAGGACATATTTTTCCTTTTAAGAGTTGACAACATCTGGGGTGGGTTTGACATTTGTTGCTTCCCTTGGAGGAGAATTGGATCTCATGTGAAACGGATTTGTTGTCAAGGCATAGTCACTTCTAAGATCCAAGGAATCCAGAAGTGAGTGAGGAAAGAATAAACAAGAAGTCTCATACGCATCCAGAGATAGATCATGTTTTGGAGGAGTTATAGATATAGGAATATGAGAATCTTTGTGTCACGATGGTGCACACCTCTTCAGAGCCACAAATATTCCATGGCTCAGATATCATGTGATGGGTTGCATTTCAATCAAGGCCATATTACACTCAATGAGCATTGAAATCTTGTAATTTGGGGTATTTAATAGTGATGAGGACAATGACTTATATTGAGAACTGGATTGGTGGTGAATCATATATCATCCAATGGGTCCTACATTGGATACATTTGTAAGTGTGGATCTAGAGATCCCAAGATCTAGGACTGTAGAATGATGGAGTTTAATTGTAACACCTAGATCGACTACAAATTGAATATAACAAGAAAATATCACAAAATACAATAGAGAAGGGCCACTAGGGCTTATGGTTGAGCTGAAGTGGAAGTGCCACGGGGATTTGACATGGTCTATGTGGATTCCACATAAGAGCCCATTGATGACATGGACCTAATTAAGTTGATGTGCAAATTCCTCATGCCCCACATATGATACCTTGTGGCATGATTCTAGTGACATGGATCCATGTCACATTAACACAGGATATGTCACATGGATGCCACATGGAAATGGTGAGTTTTTTTGGAACTGTACTATTGCCGAAGTGAAACTTTTCCATGACCCACCACCCGTCATTCGCTTCTCATCAACAATATTAAGTCTTAAGTGTTCCCTGATGGAAGTAGTGGTTGAGTGATGGTGAAAACAATTCTGAAAAGGGCTCATTTATCAAACAAATCAACTAATGGGATTTCTCAATACTCGTCGATAATATTTAATTCTTGAGCATTCCCTTATGGTGGTAGTGGTGGAGTAGTGGCAGTAGCTATTATGAAAAGGTTTTTCTATCATATCTGTCAACTGACGAGAATTCCCACCACTCATTGGATAAATATTTTAGCCCTCTATTACAAGAGATCTACCTTAGATAGTGCGATTACGAGATGGCCACATCAACAACCCATGTTCATTTTGGGGTGTTAGAAACAATGGAAATCAGGACACTATTGGGGGGGTGAATCAGTAGTGTGACCAAATTATAAAACTCTTCATAAATTACACTTTCAATTAATCACTCATGAATCAACATCATAACTCAATCATGTAAAACATAACATCATAACAATTTCAATACACATATGAAACGTATATTTAAGACATCAATCCTCCTTTTATTTCTTTTGACAAATACAAGCTTCAACTTGATATTACATCATTATCACACAAGCTTCTACTTGTAGGTTTATTAGTTGCTACTGAAAGGAACTTCTATCCATGCTTGATTATCAGACTCCACTGAAAGGGATTTTTTGCCCTTGCTCATTTATCAACTACTAATGAAAGGTAATCTTTTCCTTACTCATTTATGAGCTTTCGTTGGAAGGGACTATTTCCGCTACTCATTTATCTTCCACTTCTGAAAGGGAATCTTGTTCCTGGAATTGAAGATACCACTTGCTGGCCCTATTGATCCATATTTCATCCATTTTCAAACTCAAATCAATAGGCCACTTTCCTTCATAAATATTTTTTCTCACTTTAAATGCTTGCCAAAACCACCATTAAAACACCTTCATCAATCTATGATTACTGAACAAACACCAAACACATCAGTAATCACTAATCATTGATCAAACACCAAACGTATATGCCAAAAGCATAAATCCTTTGTAATTTCTTATTTCACCATTAAAAAAGTCCATTCATAAATTAATTCTCTATCTTCTCAACACCTTTCAAGCACCAAAATTGAGCTTTGATACATCCTTGATGCATACTCACACTATGCATCTCATTGCACCAATAACCTTTCATCAAACTCTTCCAAACAACAGGTTGCTCTCTTGCACACACTACATCACTTTATAAATTTTATTATGCTTATAAAGGAATTTGGAATGATATTTTTGGATTGATAATTTAGTTAACTTTCTCTTGAATTATTGAATGAATATTATATTTGTGTCTTCCCCTTCTTCAAATGACACTTTAGAATATGCTCTTTAAGTAATAAAACTCTACTCTGTTGTTTCCCTGAGAAGAACTTAGTTAAGCTATTGTTTTCCTCAATTCTAGTGAGTTACAAGGTTTATAAGAGGTTTCTATATTTTTAGTGAGATTCAACTTTGGTTGAACTGCCAAATCCACCTATAATATTTCCCATGCTTATATAATGTTGCTAACTCGTTCATGCATTTGCCTTCCAGTTTTGGAAGTGGTGTTGTTATGTTTGGAAGAAATGCCAAAATCACAATGTCAAGTCATTTTGATGTACCAGTCAAAAGGCTTAAATATGAAGTGATGTCAAATATAATATAGATTCCATATTATCCACAGGCTTATTACCATATATCCCCAAGCATTTTAATATAAAATTCTTCCAAATATTAGTTGGATGGGCCCATGGTTCTTTTTCTCAGTTTTCGACCCACTCATGAATAAGGTGCTAAGACTTTTAAATGTGAATGCAATTCTCTTTATTGCTTATATCTCAAGGGCCCTTGATCACATAGAACTAAAACAAAACCATGTCAGGGAACACTTTCCATTGCATTGTCCATATCTCCATCTCCTAGGCCCATCATCCTAGCTAATTTCCTTTTGTCCCTTTGCTTTCCCTCTAGGATTTACCTTCAAGGATAACGTGTTGTGTGGGGACATCCTGAACCTTACTCCATTAGCTCATATCTCTGCTTCCAGCTACAATCTTATTCTGATGCTCTGTTAGCTCAAATGTGCCTAATTGGTGCTCTGTTTAAAGCTTCCAGGGTCATTGTTCTGGGATGTCATGTCCTTGTGGTTCTGCTTGCTGCAGCTATGCACTAATCAAATGCACTTTGGGTTGAACTATTAATGCCATGGTGACTAGTCAGTATGAAGCTTCTTACTATGCATCGCCCATCACCAACACCACATGGTGACATCTAAGTGGTGACATGTTTCCCTCATATTTTCCCCATTAGACCACCCAATAACACTGAATCTTCTTGCCATGTGTCCTCCATATCGATGTCACGCTGACATCATCTTTCCACTTGTGCATCTACATCATCTCTACGAACTAATCAAATTAAACCATATATCTTCAGAGATGAGAGAGAAAAGGCTCCGAGCCTTTTTGTTTTCCATTAATTTTCTTTGAAAAATCTTATAATGGTCTCAACCTTTTCATAATAAAAATTCAAAGGGTCCCTGCTCTATTTTTGCACTCCTACCATGTTCCCTCACTATTTACCATCCCATGCCTTAACCTTTTTGGTACATTTCTTATTCTTCTTAGCTATCATTCCTAGGATTAGTTATATAGTGAGGTCATCCCATTTTAAACTTCCACCAATCAAATGAACCTACACCTGTTGACTCCACCCAGAGTTAAGTCATTCGCAATTTCACCTCTTGCGTTGCATAAATTTCTTCTTGGAGAGACCTTCTAGGGTGCTCCTCCCAAGTCAACACTATTATGAGGGGCTCCACCTTTGCCCAATATAAATTATTTCTCCACTGATCTGTCTACTCCACATCTTATCATTTTTCCTTTATCTACTCTGATAAAACACTTTTCCACTTTTGGGAATGCTACCAAACATAGCTTGCTCCAGTAGTTCCTTCACAAATTTAACTCTACAACTTTGACTTTTGGGGCTACCTAAATTTTAATGGGAGTAATTTTCTATCTAAGAGGTCATTTCAGAACTTCCATATACCATTGGAAATCTCTTTCAGATCTCTATCCATCTAAGTGGGTTCCAATTGCATTTGTGATGATCTTATGTACAAGAAATGGCACCAATTTATTTTCACCTTCACCAATTAGATCCACTATTATTGTCCAAGTTTTTTGGAAACATATGAGCTTCTCCTTGGCCATTGATGATCCCCAATATTGCAACAAGAATGTTGCAACTCCCAGAATACCAACTTTAATTATCAAATAGGGGTTCATACAAACTTAAAGAGGGGTCGACACTGTATGTGCAACAAACAACTTCCTCTTCCTAATATAAATCCATTTTATCCATGCGAAAGAAGACAATGGAACAACTTCGAATGAGTAGACATCTAGGTAAGTTTCAAGTACTAAGTTGCAAAAAGTTAAATAGCAATAAGAAAACATATTCTACTTTTGCTGAAAAGTGAATGACAGAAAAGAAATATGTTTTATTTGTAAAAATGTAAAGAACAAACACAAGAAAAAAAATATAATCTATCTTGCTAGAAAGGAAATGCAATTAAACATAATCTATTCTATTTTATTGGAAAGGAATGTCCTATATTACTCTTGCATGAAGGAAATCATGCCTTGCTAAAAATAAATTGCAGAAATCAACATTCAAGAGGAAATAAATGTAAATGATCAATGACAACCTAACCAAGCCTCAGATCAACCAAAGTGGCCTCAGAGCATTCATAGGCTATAAACCTACTTCTCCCATGAATTCGGAATGAATAAATTCTTGAAATCACATTGCTACGAGAAAATTTTTGTTGCTATAGGATTTCTACAAGATTGCTACAGGATGCATGTTTCTAGAGTTAACCTGCTGAATTACGAAGCTAATAAAATGAAAACACTGTAGCATGTATTTTTATTATTAATTTCAATGTTTTTAAACTTCAATCCAAGTGGAATCAACTCGAAAGATCTTTGTTAGAACATTTTAAAATTCAGGAGAAAATTACTACTAAAATCCACAAATTTCATAACAATAAGCGAGTAAGCTGATCTACGTAGTCAAATGCCTAAGCTAATCAAGTGCCAATGGTATGGGGTATTTTTTTATTAAGTTAGATATTTTAGGATTCAATGAAAGTAGAATAAACTTGAAAGAAGCTCATTAACATGTGCTAAAGTTAAATAGAAATTTATTATTGTTTTTCTAAAGGATACTTTCAGAAATTCCAAAATTGTGAACTAGTAAACCAATCAAAGTAGCTCAATGATGAGTATGACTTTGTAAAGTTATTATAAGGGTGCATAATGCTTGTAGATATATAAATGACACGAAAAAACACTTACTTCAATCATGTAACCAATCTAATCTACCAAAAAAGAAGCATGAATACTAAGTGCAAAATAGGAAATGCAAGTGAATAAGACATTCAAAGAAGATAAAGAAATTGTACAATATGTCTCTAAGGTTCCTAGTGTTAAATTTTCAGAGGGCTGTATTTTTCCTTGTTTTTGATAATTGAATTTATAATTTTCATGATTTACATATACAATCACCCCATAACATCATGTTAGAAATTATAAAGAAAGAACAATATCATCATTAATGCAATGGAAATCATCATTAATGCAATGGAACATAAAGGAGCAATAGAAGGAAAGCATGCACACATAGGGACACAAGGATTGGTTGGAGACTAGGGAAAAACCATTTGGGGGGGGGACTCGAAATTACATTATTTTTCTTCTATTAGAGCTCAGATGAGATACAAAGTACATCATAATGAGATATATCATTACATCAAGTCTCTTATGGACACTCCATGTCAATTCACTACATTGATTGGGAACTAACTTTTGATAATCAAATGAGTCTAGGAAGGATTCTTCCATATCAATATTACATAATATATCATGTAACCACTAAACCATGCATGGAAACCATCGACCATACCATCCAACTACATTGGGCCACCCTGGGCCACCTTAACCAATGCCGCTAGGCCACTTAGGGCACCATGACTAATGTTGTCGGGCTAGCTTGGGCCACTTGACAAATGGTGCTGGGATATTTGGGCCGTACTAACCATACTCTTTTGTGCCACCCTCGGTCATGCTAACCATGTGTTGCTAGGCCATTCTAGGACATCATACATCACTAAGCTATGATGGGCCACAGGCCATACTATGTGGGCCACCATAGATAATTGAGTCATACTAATCAATAAAATGGGCTATTCATAATGCAAATGTATCAACACATATACGATGACATACATATAAATTCTTATATACCTTTTGTGCCTTGATTTGGGACCTATATGAATAAATTGTGCTGAGATGATATATACTACACAAAGACCATTAATGCAAAGATCTGTATATAACACAAAGAGTATAAACCAAATATATAATTTTGAGACCATAAACTGCAAAGACAAAATAATACTACGTCCATGCATCACATAAACGATATACACAATGCTGATACCAAAGATCGCAGAGACCAAAAATGTATATAATTTTGAGATCAATAATGTGATCATGTGATTCCATATAAGACCTATAATGAGAGAAAGATAGGTAATTTCATATATGAACAAGAGGATAGTTCTTAAGCGGGAGTGAGAGAGATCCATTCACATAGAACGAGAACATAGTCCTGAAGCAAGAGTGAGAAAGGTCATGTAATATAGACTTTCTATCCACATAGAGTATTGAGAACTTGTCCCAGATACATAGCCTTGTAAGCTACTTAGTTCTGAAATTAACTTGAGCCATTTTAAATTTATAGTTCTTACTTTGCAATTTCATGACCCTTCTAGGGAGGCCAACATGAATTTTTACTTGGAGGGAAACTCAAATTGAATTCAAATTTCAATATATATATACTTTTAAATTTAATATATGCTTGCTCAAATTAATATTCTTTATTGGCCATAGGGTATTCAATTTGGGGCTTAGGGTTTCCCTTAGGGGAAATGTTTCTAGATGCTACCCAAATTTCAACCCTTCCTCTCAGCTATGGAGGAATTTCCATCAACTTCATAAGTCTCATCTTCGATATCTCATTATAGCTGCATCATGATGTATCTCATGTAAACATACCTTAATCATAAGAAAGGAAGACAACTACATCATTGATAAAACCTATCTCATATCATCTCAATCTTCACCAATATCAGTAAAACATCCATCTTATAACATTTTTTCCTTTGATCATTAGCTAAACAATCTCAATCTAAAGAAGAAGAAGAAGAAGAAGAAGAATCATAGGGGAGTCCTTCTCAACCCGTATCATAATTGGGGAGCCCAACTCAACCCACATCATAGGGGATCTCTGGCTACCACCCTAGATCAACTCAATCATCATCATAGGCGAGCATCCTGCTTCCACCCTATATTCAATAATCAATTTCATCATTTGAAGTAGAACCACCATCGTCACCAATTAAAATCTTGTCTCAAATCATCTTCACCCATCTCCAATTGTTGAACAATCTTGAATCCAAAGAGGAACAATCTGACATCATAGGGGAGCTCAAGCTACAACCCTCTACCTAATGACAATAGGCAAGATCCATCTACAAACAAGGATCACATCAACTTGCCATATAGGATAGAGATGACCACTATCCTATCGTCTAGTGACAATTGGTGAAGATCCATCTACCACTAGGGATCACATCCATGATGTTGTCTAGTCAACAAGCGACACCAAAATTTATATATAGGGTAGATACCACAACCATCCCAATGTTTTTTTATCTTCCGAGGCTTACCCTGGAGACTCAAGTGGTGAAACACTTGCATACTCCATACTTGAGGGTGATAACCATTCTATGCAAGGATCACACCATATCAACTCATCTCAACCCATTAGCTAGATAGGAAGGTAATCCAAACAAGTTGCTCTTGTGCGTAGGATGCATACTGGGGTATAATATGTTAATCATGATAGGGGGAGATACCTAGATTGTAATAAATGACAAGGAAACTGCAAACACTATGGT